>OY744516.1:138159540-138334540 GCA_963556195.1 Sepiola atlantica
TATATATATATATGCATGTCTCGTTGAAGACGGTGGGATTTTCTCGTTTTGTTCTTTTCCTTGTTATTTTTCGATGCGGCGAGCAAGTTTTCTGTTTTCAGGTGATAGTTTATACATTATGGCACCGAATGGTGTTCTGTCGGCCATCTCTCGAGCACTTTTGATCTCTCGATCGTTATCAGAACAAAAGCGAAATGATAAGACGCAACTTCTTAATTTATATATTAATATATATATAAATAGATATATATAAACATATATATATAGAGAGATATAGATATATATATATAAATATATATCAATATATATATATCAAAATATATATATCAAAATATATATCAATATCAAATGAATATATATATATATAAATATCAAATATATATTAATATATAAATATATATATAATATCATATATATATATATTAATATATAAATATATATATAAGTATCATATATATATATATTAATATATAAATATATATATAAATATCATATATATATATATATTAATATATAAATAGATATATATATAAATATTAATATATATATATATAAATATCATATAAATATCATATATATATATATTAATATATATATATATAAATATCATATATATATATATATTAATATATATATATACATATACATATGTATATATAAATATATATATATATATATAAATATATATATATATATATAAATATATATATATCATATATATATATATTAATATATATATTTAATAAGGAATAAGGTAAAATAAATACCTTTGAAGCATTTAAAGATGCGATATCAATTTTAAAAGAAAAATAAATCGAAACCGATTTTTTTTTCTTTTATAAACTTTTATTTTTTTTTAGTTTATAGTGATACAAATATTTCGCCAATTGAAAACTTGGCCTTTTCAATGTGTCTGTATATCCTGATCTTTTCGGATTTTGATTTTCCCGCCTTCTGTTGGTGCAACCGGGCTCAAGGGATGTTGTTGTTTTTTTCCACTTTCAAATATGAGATCGTGAATTCACACGAGATAGGTATAAAATTTAGTGTTCATATTTTTTTTTAAGCATCTAATTGAAATTTAATATGGAATAAGGTAAAATAAATACCTTTGAAGCATTTAAAAAGGCTTAAATGCATGGAGTTATTTTTGCTGGGTGTGTTATATACACGGCTAGCTAGTTAGTTAACCAATCAGATTCGTTGTTGTTCTCTCTGCCAATCATTGGCTTCCCGCGAACAAAGATCTTGTTTGTGTTACTTCCTATATCCTGTTCTATTGTTCTGTTTTCTATAGATTGGCCTATATCCTGTTTCCTTTGTTGTGTCAATATAATGGGTGAATTTATTTTAACACGTGGTTCCTTGTATTTCTATTTTAGGTTTAATTTTTAAATTGTTAAGTTTTTGTGTAGTTTTTTTTTTACTTATTTGTTTATTTATTTATTTATTTATTTATCGTTAGCATAATAAATTTCGGGGATCTTTAAAGTTTAGGATTTCAAATTTTTCATTCAGGTATAATCTACACGGGTCGCCTAAATTTCTACACGTACTGGCCTGTCGTATTATTTTCCATTCAATTATTTGTGAGTGCCAATTTTCTTTGAGCTCCGAATAGTGGTTTTCTAGTGCTGTTTTAATTTGGCGTTCCCTGTTTTTAAAAACAGATAACGTCGAATTGAAATCCTAAACTTTAAAGATCCCCGAAATGTATTAAACTGTAGAAGTGAGATAGCAAACAACTGTATATACATAAATAAGTTTACCTTCAGCTAACGATATATAAATAAACAAATCAGTAAAAAAAGAAATTAAAAAAATTAACAACTTAAAAATTAAAACCTAAAATATAAATACGAGGAAGCACGTGTTAAAAAAAATTCACCCATTATATTGACACAACAAAGGAAATATATATTTAAATACATATGTATATTTATATATATATATATATATATATTTATATATATGCATATATATATATTATCTACATATATGCATATATATTATATATATATATATTTATATACGTATATATATATTATCTACATATATGCATATATATTCTATACATATATTTATATACATATATATATATATTATCTACATATATGCATATATATTCTATACATATATTTATATACATATATATATATATATATTATCTACATATATGCATATATATTATATACATATATATATATTTATATACATATATATATATTTATATACATATATATATATTATCTACATATATGCATATATATTATATACATATATATTTATATACATATATATATATATTATCTACATATATGCATATATATATTTATATACATATATATATTTATATATATACATATATAAATATATATATATATGAATATATATATTTATATACATATATATATTATATACATATATGCATATATATTATATACATATATATATTTATATATAAAAATATATTCATTTATATAGATATATATATATAAATATACATACATATATAAATATATATATTTATATGCATATATATATATATTTATATATAAATATATATATATAAATATACATATATATATATATTTATATACATATATATATATTTATATATAAATATATACGTTTATATACATACATATATATATTTATATATACATTTATATATAAATATATACATTTATATATAAATATATACATTTATATACATACATATATATATTTATATATAAATATATACATTTATATATAAATATATACATTTATATATAAATATATACATTTATATACATACATATATATATTTATATATAAATATATACCTTTATATACATACATATATATATTTATATATAAATATATACATTTATATACATACATATATATATTTATATATAAATATATACATGTATATACATACATATATATATTTATATATAAATATATACATGTATATACATACATATATATATTTATATATAAATATATACATGTATATACATGCATATATATATTTATATATAAATATATACATGTATATACATGCATATATATATTTATATATAAATATATACATGTATATACATACATATATATACTCATATATAAATATATACATTTATATACATACATATATATATTTATGTATAAAATATATATATTAATATACATATATATTCATATATATATATATATATAGTTTTATATATATATATATATATTTATATATATATATACTTTTATATATATATATTTATATATATACTTTTATATATATATATATATACTTTTATATATGTATATACTTTTATATATGCACATATACTTATATATATATATACTTTTATATATATATACTTTTATATATATTATCTTTTATATATATATATACTTTTATATATATATATACTTTTATATATATATATACTTATATATATACTTATATATATATACTTATATATATATATACTCATATATATATACTCATATATATATATATATATATATATATACTCACATATATATATACTCATATATATATATATATATACTCACATATATATACTTATATATATATACTTATATATATATACTTATATATATATATACTTATATATATACTCATATATTTATATACTTATATATATATATACTCATATATTTATATACTTATATATATACTTATATATATACTTATATATATATACTTTATATATATATACTTTTTATATATATATACTTTATATATATATATATACTTTTTATATATATATATATACTTTTTATATATATATATACTTTTTATATATACTTTATATATATTTATATATATATACTTCATATATATATATATATACTTTATATATATACTTTATATATATATATATACTTTATATATATACTTTATATATATATATACTTTATATATATACTTTATATATATATATATATACTTTATATATATATATTTACTTTATATATATACTTTATATATATATACTTTATATATATATACTTTATATATATACTTTATATATATATATATATATACTTTATATATATACTTTATATATATATACTTTATATATATATATATATACTTTTTATATATATATACTTTTTATATATATATATACTTTTTATATATATATATACTTTATATATATATATATATATAAAGTATATATATATATATATTAACTTTATATATATATACTTTATATATATATACTTTATTTATATATATACTTTATATATATATATATACTTTATATATATATACTTTATATATATATACTTTATTTATATATATACTTTATATATATATATATACTTTATATATATATATATATATATATACTTTATATATATATATATATACTTTATATATATATATATACTTTATATATATATATATATATATACTTTATATATATATATATATACTTTATATATATATATATATATATATATATATACTTTATATATATATATATATATATATATATATATATACTTTATATATATATATATACTTTATATATATATATACTTTATATATATATATATATATATATATATACTTTATATATATATATATACTTTATATATATATATATACTTTATATATATATATACTTTATATATATATATACTTTATATATATATATATATATACTTTATATATATATATATATATATATACTTTATATATATATATACTTTATATATATATATATACTTTATATATATATATATATATACTTTATATATATATATATATATATATATATATATACTTTATATATATATATATATATATATATATATACTTTATATATATATATATATATACTTTATATATATATATATACTTTATATATATATATATATATACTTTATATATATATATATATATATGTACTTTATATATATATATATATATGTACTTTATATATATATATATATATATATATATATATATACTTTATCTATATATATATATATACTTTATATATATATATATACTTTATATATATATATATATATATATATATATATACTTTATATATATATATATATATATATATATACTTTATATATATACATATATATATATATATATACATTATATATATACATATATATATACATATATATATATATATATACATTATATATATACATATATATATACATTATATATATATATATATATATATACATTATATATATATATATATATACATTATATATATATATATATATACATTATATATATATATATATATATACATTATATATATATATATATATATACATTATATATATATATATATATACATTTTATATATATATATATATACATTATATATATATATATATATATATACATTATATATATATATATATATACATTATATATATATATATATATATATACATTATATATATATATATATACATTATATATATATATATATATATATATACTTTATATATATATATATATATATATATATATACTTTATATATATATATATATATACTTTATATATATATATATATACTTTATATATATATATATATATACTTTATATATATATATATATATATATATATATATATATATATATATATATATATAAACATTAAACTTATATAGTAAACTGGTCAGCCCTTTAAAAATGCAACAGTATTTCCATTCACTGTTTATTTAAATCTAAAAATTGAGTTAAACCGAAAGGAAAAAAATGTTAATTTAAATTCATAGGCTGGTTAAAACTTTCTAAAGAAATATCAACTTCAGGAAGATCGCTTTACTTACAAAATAAACTGAAACCTCATCTGAAAATTAGACATGGATTAACAAAAAAAATAATCTGAAAATATCTAACTAAATCGATGACCATCCGAATATTAAAACAAAAGAATTTTCTTCAAACATATTTTTACTATGACGTTTGTCTCGAAGGCTTCAAAGAAAATTAATATTAACCACCGATTTCCTCCCTAGCAGAATCCCCCACACACACACACATACACACACACACACCCCACTTGTCATACTGAGAGGGGGGGTACAGGGTCAATCCTTTGTGTTTGTTTTCATCTCCCACACATATATAAATGAGTAAGTACTGACGGACTAGATATCGATTTTTTTTAAACCTGTTCATGGTATACAACAGCATTGAGTGACCCACATTCAATTGGCGAGGAGACCCCCCACCCACCTGTTTTTTTTAATAGATACCATTACTTTAGCTCCTGTTTTGGTTAATATTTCTGCTTTTTGGATTTAAATTCCTTTTCTGAGAATCATTACTATAGGAATGTTTTGAATCTGATTTTTAAGGGGAAGAATTATCATCCATTGATTTATTTGAAATATCGTTTCTCATCTCCGTTTAATTGAGCGGTTATTTCTCATCGCTGATGTTCCTTCGCAGGGGTAAGAGGGTTGTATACTCTGTACAGTGGTTTATGTGGAGGGGGGACGTTTATCTATCTATCTATCTATCTATCTATCTAATAAAACTTTGATAATTTTGGTTGGTTGTAAACTGAATGGGAGATAACTCATTCAAGAGTTACCTCCCTTAATAATCCATCTATCTATATGTCCGAAAAGAAATTAGTAAAACAAGTAGTTTATTGTGTAAATGTGAGTAAATATTTTTAATCATTTTTGACGGAAGAAGTACACTATTTTATTCATAACTTGATATTATAGAAAATTAAAATAGTAATATGGGTTGAGGGCTAGCAGTAGACAGGGTCCTTAACTTCCGTGATTTAACAGGAACCAGTGTGTCAAATGGATTATGTTGTATATATCCAGTTCTATTCCTCAGTTAATTGATCTCATTCTTTTTATTTTATTTTGTATTTTACTTCAGTAAGTTCTCAGAAATCAAGGGGCTAACACTTGATTTCTTTGAGATGCATAGAGATACGAGTGTTCCATCAAGATTCTCCTTACCTCTCAAACTTGAGTTAGTAAAGCTGGAGAATATTACTTTTATTTCTACTTAATTGACCATATAACTATGTTTAATTGACTATATAACTATGTTTAATTGACCATATAACTATGTTTAATTGACCATATAACTATGTTTATTTGACCATATAACTATGTTTAATCGACTATAACTATGTTTAATTGACCATATAACTATGTTTATTTGACCATATAACTATGTTTAATCGACTATAACTATGTTTAATTGACCATATAACTATGTTTAATTGACCATATAACTATGTTTATTATAGTTTAACTTTATTGTGCTCTTTGCTTGGTCTTGCCGGATTCCAGGACAAGAATTTATCGGGTCTGGTGGAATATCCAGCTGTGCTGTTACTTGAATCCTAGGAGAAGGTGCACCATTCCTCATATAAACCAGTGCATAGCCATGCCGAGAGAAACTTATTTGGGCTTTGAATACTATTATTTTGAATATTTGGTCAGGGTTTACTTGTAAGGCAAAGTACCTTCATGTCAGGCTATCCGAACAAAGACCGAAGACACTTGGGGATGGTGTCTAGTAGGCATTCAAATTTTCTTTTTTCAATTTTCTTATCTTTTTTGTTTTTACTGGGGATGGGGCATCTTGTCGGGTGCCAGACATTCACCCTCTATTCCAGAAAATCCAACCGAGAGATCTTTTTAGGATTCTAACTGTCCCTTTTAGCCCATTTATTTTTACCTCTCCTGTACTTGGTTCACCGGCTATATTCGCCAGGTAGTTTTTTAAATTCTTTTTCATGAGCCTGGTAGCTCTTATGATGACTGGAATGATAGCGATCTTTGTAAGATTCCAGTCTCTTTTCATGTCATACATAAGACCTTGGTATTTAGTTATTTTCTCACTCTTAGTTATGTTTAAGCCAACATCATTAGGGGACACTGACTTCAACTATGGTTGCTACTCTCTCCCTCTTGTCCTATATGACTGTCAGATTTAACATCTCCATTTTCTAAATATGTAGCTGTAGGGACTGCATAGTCATAATGAATGGTGTATGATTTATTTTCAACAGTTCTTTCTGGTATATGCTACACTGGGCATTAAATTTTTTACAGATGGTCCAGTGGAAATATTTACACACTCTATTGTGTCACATTATATAGTAGCTTATAACTCGACGTCAGATGACTCACACTCTCTAATTTTGTGTGACAGAACCTGCACTTGTCGTTGCTGAGACCACTCATCTTAAAAGCATTGGTCATCAAACCTTGACCTTGGCAAGCCATTATCTGGCTCTCCTGATCATAGTGGAGTGATCCCGTTAAGGTTTCAGTTTCGGTTTCAGGTCGTGGTATCTGCTTTACTTATTGGGAATTTATTATTTACTATTAATGCAATATTCTCCATTTCTATAAGTAGTTCAAATCTCTGATATTTCGAAATGATACAAATTCTGTAATGTATTTATTACGTTATATAAAAAAAATTGTGACAGACAGACAGACAGACAGACAGACAGACAGAAAGAAAGAGAAAATCTTTATTTATATAAGAAGGTCGTTATTGTTTATAAAAAAATATAACGAATAATAAAATCTTATTTTAAAACTAAACAGTAGAAATTTTCAGTGATAATTTTTATAGCTTGTGAAAATTGTCGGAGTCCAGATTCCTAGTGTCTAAGAAGCGTTGTTTTGAAAGCCTATAAACAAGCAAAATGTGAACAAGCAAACACCAGGATAGTAAATAAGAATTATAAACTAGATGGTAACGAGATGTATGTCAGGAAATGTGCATAGCTGTTACATTTGGAATGCGACTGTGATTATTTTGATAATTTCAAGGTTGAGACGAAAATTAAAGTATAAACATTCTATTGGGGAGTTGACTGCATCCGTAAGGCAGGAGTGTACCCAGAGAATGTCTACATTCTACTGCAATAAATTGTAAACTTTGCTTAATTATTGTCGCAACACCGTGCACACGTTGTTACTAGTAAACACCGGGAAAATGCCAAAGTCAGCTATACCTATACAGATTAGTATGTTTTTAGTTAAACTAAAGGACTATAATTTATATACTTTCTATTTGTGTGTGTTTGCAGGTTTAGATGTCGCAAGAACCAAACAGGAAGAATTAGTCATTGAAGATGTCTGAAGCATTCCCAGTAGAATGAGATGCAGTAAAGCTTCAGTTAGTATTGCCGTGCTATCAGTATGCAACACAACTCACTTTAAACTTAACTTTTTTCCATGCTTTGTCTTTCTAGGTAGGAGAGTATATATCATCTCATGGGATAATACTGCTTCCTTTTTTTTTCTTTTCTCATTTTTGAAAGAAAAAATTTAAATGTTAATCAAACTACTTTGTTGTTTGATTCGCCTCGATTTAATGATCCATGAACAAATTTAGAATTATTTCATCATTATAATTGGATCATAATTATTGGATCAAATGTAGAAAAAGCATCTCTACCCATTATCATCATATTCGATTTAACGTCTGTTTTACATGTTGGCATGTGTTGGACAGCTTTTAGAAATTGGCTTCTAAACGAATTTGTCTCTAGCCAGTTGGTCTCTTTTCCTCTCAAATGCATCACTTACATGTTTTTCTTGGCCTTTACTTTTGCCAACTGACTCTGCTACCGCGACTCTTCTACATCTATTAACCCAAACTCTTTCACTCATTCTTTTAATGTGACCAAACCAACAAAGCCTCCTGTTCTGCACACATCTCTCTGTACTGTCCAGATTTCATCTTCGTCTGAGGTCATCAAATCTAAGTCTGTCTTTAAGACTTGCGTGACACTTTCATCTTGTCATTCTCATATCATTTCTCTTCATGCAACACATGTCCTCCACCCTAACTGGGCAGGTTTCACTTCCATACATCATCACACTGTGCACACATGCCTAATAGACTCTTCCCTTCTTTGACAAAATATAAGTAAAGATTTATCCTTGTTTTGAAATGTTTATTTATGTCTACTAAATCAAAAAAAGTGTTAATAGAATACTGTAGATTTCATTGAATATGTAGCCTCATAGTATAAATATGTTAGAATATATGTTCTTTTATTTCACAGCTCGTGTATTAAACATGTATTGCAAACATAGCCTATCGTTTTTATGATGGTTAAGGCCACCGTACAGTAAACATTTATTCATATTCAGCTAACGTCTGTTATACATGCTGACATGCGTTGGACGGCTTTAAAAATTCACTTCCAAACTAACCTATCTCTGGCCAGGTTTTTATTTATCCCTCTTTCTCTCAGGTCCGTTTTTATCACTTCCCATGTTTTCCTTGGCCTTTCCCTGTGAACTGAACTTTCTACATCTACGAACCCAACAACTCATCCATTCTTTCAATGTGGCCATACTATCGAAGTCTACTCTTTTGCACACATCTCCCTATACTGTCCAGATTTAATCTTCCTCCTGAGGTCATCAAGACTAAGCCTGCCTTTGAGACTCGCCTTACACATCGATCGTATCATTCACATTTCTCTCCATACAGCGCATATCCTCAACCCTCACTGGTCAGGTTTTACTCCCATACAAAATTACAGTAAACAATTATGAAAGACAAACAACTTACATTATACAAAACAATAAAGGATATTTAGTTCTTACTCTACCTTTAAGATAGGAATAGTATTCTAAACATATCCATCATCAGAACAAAAGGCTAAGACGAAATATACTATTAACACATTTATTTACAGTTGACAATTATGAAAGACACGCAACATACATTATACAATTTAGTTCTTACTCTACCTTTAAGATAGGAACATTGATTACCGAGGTCCCAGATTCTTCATTTTGTGAGAGCCCCACAGGAGAGGTTTCTTAATACTCTGGCTCTTTTGGGGCATAATCAAGTGGAAACATTCAGCAATACTCAGAACCGGTGAACCACCAGAAACGGTTCCCTATAAATATACAAGGTTGAATATCCTAGCCTTAAAAGTGTAACGTTAGTCTCTTTTCTATCTGTCAGATGTGACACTTTTCTTGCACTGTCCTCTGGGAGACTTAGAGTTCTCCTCCAACAAACACTTAACATTTCACTAAATTATATGTAAAGCATCATTCTATTGCTCCAGAAAGTATCTGAATCCTGATGCAATCCTCTACCTATATGAGTATTTATTTACTACTCTCCAGGAATTAGGCACAAAGCCAGTTTTATCTTACTCCCATAAGTAAGATGTGACCCAAGGTCGGGTCGGGAAAGTGGAGTTTGAAAAGCCAGCGCCCGAGAGGTGAGCACTCTGGCCATTAAAAATTGCCTCAGCAGCCCCGTCGGCATTCCCCAGTAGGGGTGCCTCAGGCAGTAAGCAATAACCTTACTCCTACCCAAAGAGGGGAGGCGAAGCCTGGGAGGGTGGACCTCCTAGAACTAGGACAGATCCATAGACCGGCGTAAATCAAGCCCCGAAGGCCAAGACAATACCAGTCTATGGGGTGCAGTATCCATCGGAAAAGATACTACACTTTGATCTTAGCCAAAAGGCCAAGCCCAGATTCCCTAACCCTACCTCTACCTATACGAGTAAGATACATCAAATGATGGAGTATTGCTACCAAATTCTTGGGAAAACACTGCTCAAGGCACTCTTCATTGGCTAGACAGTTCAAAATCGACTCCGAAATCTAGTGGGGATGATCTCTGTTCCTTACAACACTTTTCTCACAAATGAAATGTTGCTAGTCTCTCTCTACTCCATCGTAATTTCCATGGAAGGTGCTCGACTGAGCTCTAATCTCTGGTTCCTCCTTGTAAGGCATTCACACTAAGAACTTTTTTCACTACCACAATGAAAAAAGACTTTCCTTTCTTCCATGTGCCGAGCATCAGGCGGAATTTCCACACAGCTTCTTTGCAAGGGCTTCTTTGTGAAACACATTACCACGGGATTGCTTCCTTTCAGATTACAACCTGGTCATCTTCAAGTACAATGTCAACATATCAAACTCAAACTATCCCAGCAATTAGTCTCAATCCTCTAAGATTCTTCATCTAAACTAACAATCATTCCATCTTATTAAGTCTTATCGTTAAAAATGAAATAATTAAATAAATAAATATTGAAATATTATTTTTGTCTTCGTGAGAAAAGTACATACCATCTAACGGGATAATACTGTTTTCTTTTTTCTTTTAAAAAAATAATTTAATCTACCTCCGAGATCATCAAATCTGAGCCGACCTTTAAGACGCACATTACACATCCATTGTATCATGTATTATATATGAAGTAATCACATAAAAACTCTAAAAAAAAAAAGAATTTTCTTTGGACAGAACAGATACTACACTTCGATTCATTTGTTGAAAATATGAAAAATTTACATTTAAAACAAATTAGGCACAAGGTCATCAAAAGTGTGAGGAAAATGGGTGTCGTTGGTTATCCTTGGTCTAAAGTGATAAAAATGTCTATTCTACTCTTCACTAGAATCATCTCAGTCACCACAATACCACATTTACTCTCGGGTGGGTGGGGGGGTTCTACTTAAGATATCCCCAAATTGGTTTGAAATTTTTTTATTTTTCATAAACATGGTTATATATATACAGAAATTCATTGGAGTATAATGGGGAGTGGGAGAAAGAAAAGCACAAACCGGTTAGTAAGACCCTCCCAACCCTTTCTAAATAATAGACCACCCACTGTTTTCCAGTCTGTTAAGAAACGAAAGCAAGCAGGTCAATCTTTCAATGGGATACAAGTAGGAGAAAAAGAAAACGGGGGAGATAGAGTTTAGAGAATGGGTGGTGTCCTTCCAAGATAAATGCAACTTGGGAGAGGCCGAGGACAAAACATTGAAAATATGGAGTTAACATCTTGGAGGGTTTCTACACTTCTAGTCTGAATACCAAGAAAGTGTGTTTTAGTTTGATGAACGAGAAGAATGTTAAACTTTCTCGCCTACAAATAAATTTTTCTGTACTTTTGTTTTAGGGGTAGACTTTTTTGTCAGCCAACTTTGTAACTCCTCCCTTCCTTATTGGGCTCTTGAAGGACTTACTCTTTGGCTATCCTGTTTTGAATCCAGGGGATTAAACGCTGATGGTGTGATCTCTTTCAGACCTCGTTTATTGCATAACTGACAAATAATGAAGGTAGTTAAGTATCCTTTGTAGAGGGCGAGGGCATAGTGCTTTTTTGGTTGGTACTTTTCCGGGTAATGTTACAGGAGATAAAACTCTTGGGTAGCTCCTAAAGCACTTGTTAAATGTCGGAGTATTCTCCAATGTCATGTTGAGCATGGAGATGTCTCTTGAAGGATGTTCGGTGTGGATGATTGGCTCTGTCACTGCCATGCTAATGTTTTGGCTGTAGGTTCTATTATTTTACCTCTGAATTTATCATCGTCAGTTAAGACAACTTGTTTTGAAGTGATTCTACCTTCTTCACCATTTTTGTTATTATACAACTTAATCATAGTCAGTTCTTTTTTAGCTTCATTGCCATGGCTGGAGCGTCTTACATAAAAAAAATTTTTTTTTAATAATTTTCATTCCAGCTTTCTAGATATCTTTTGTATCGAGTGGGTTGATGTATGTTTCTCTTTTCATCGACTGGAAAGGAATAACCATCTCTCTTCTACAAATACACCAAACATTTATAGCTTATTATTCTTCGTCCCCTAAGATTCTTCATCTCAACTAACAATCATTCCATCTTATTAAGTCTTATCGTGAAGTTGTTGATCGATTAGTAAACAATAAATAAAAATAAATGAAATAAATATTGAAATATTGTTATTGTTGTATTTGTGAGAAGAATCCATATTGTTTAATGACTTCAGCTATGGGTGCAATTGTGGTTGGCAGTTCAGTTTTAAACATGTAACATCCAGGAATTGGTATTCTTCTCGTCTATATATTTTAAATAGTAAGGGGGTAGGTTTGCTAGTATTCATATCGACTCTGTCGTGTCCTGGGAACGGGTGGTACCTCACATGGCTAGAAAAGAGTGAGTAAGAGGGATAGGCAGTTCGTTGGGAGCTTATGAGGGGAACACCACGTGTAGAGAATATCTTAACATCGATGATAAATTGAGGGGATAAGGGGCCCAAATGATCTGTAGCCCGGAATGTGTCCTCTGTCTCACTGGTCAGTGATATAGAACAGACGATCCCAGGTGAATAAACCTGTTCTTGTCTTCAACTGTTGTTTATTTTTGGTTGTTTTGCGAGGTATAATCGAACTTATTTGCAAGTGGCGTTTCCTCAGTTGGGCAAGAGCACTGTAAAGAACATGTGCTGGAACGAACAGCCAGCAAGGTATATTATGAACGTTCATGTATTTTAATTGATTGTAACTTGAGATGTACCTCCCCTCTTAAGGAAGGTCTAATATGTAATAATATAAAGTTACGTATGTGTATATCAATCAATCAATTTTATTGGCCCCAAAATAGCAAAGTGCAGCAAGCCATGTAAAAAAACAGAAGATATTGCATCTATATACAGTGAATGTTTGTCCAAGGCGACTTTAAACCTGGATATGGTAGGCGTCATCATAACCTCTTTTGGCAGGCGGTTCAGAAAGAAGAAACGCTGACAGAAACTGTTGCTTTTCTTCTGTTGAGATGAAAGCGATGGTGATGCATTTTCTGCGAGTAACCGGAGACCGCAACTAGATGTTGGGTGGAAAACTCCTAAAGGTAGATTTATTTTCCATTGATGATGCTGTATTCCAGAATTAGGTCCATCTCGCATCCTTCGCTGCTCAAGTGATGACAGATTTAGTCTTTGAAGCTGTGCTTTGTAAGTAAGCGTGCAGAATACCATCACCATCCTGTTTGCCACCCGTTGAATGCACTTTAGGTGCGCAATATCTTTTTGGGGAGATGAGGATTTGTTGCTTGGATGGCATACTCGACAATGGTCTGTACCAGGGTTATGTAGTATAGGCGACAGAAAACGTTTGCTGTTAGGCTTAGAAAGGATCTCCGGATCAGGTAGATAACCCTTTTGGCTTTGCTCACCATTTCGATACAGTGATGTGTTGGTTTGAAAGAGTTGTCCAAAACTGTACCAAGGTCGTTTGCATTAGTGACGTGGTTTATATACTTCTATGTACAGGACGTCAAAGTTATACAAATAATACTGCAAGAAATATTTAAGAGTAGCAAGACCCGTGAAAATTCCACAGTTATATCCCTCTGTAATGTAGTTTCAGAATATATCTGGTTATATCTCCAAAACTCATGTACGAGTTTGATACATTTCCATTCTATGGATGTCTGGCATGAATGCAGATCTCAAAATATCATTTTACCACTTTTGTTCAAACTGAAACATACTTGTCTAACTACTCTGGTTAATGTAGTTGCAAAATATATCAGGTTATGGCGAATCTATCTCCAAAATCTTTAAAAGAGTTTGTGACATATTTCCATTTTATGGATGTCCCATGCATGTGAATGCAGACCCCACAATATTATTGCACTATTTTTGGACAGAGCAGATACTACATTTTGATCCTAGCCCGAACGCCAAGAAAGTGTATTTTTGTTAGAGTTTCCCGTTTGACACAATAGCGACATCAAATGAATTAAAAAAAATTTTTTTTTACCATCGGGCAATCTAATCTTTAAATAGAAGGTGAAGGGTGATGACGTACATTTTGACATGAAATTGTATTATATAGACTAGTGGGACACCATAAAAATTCCATGGTGTTTTCTATATCAATTTTTATAATTTAACCCTTTTGAAATAATGTCTGTCAGGGCCAATACTATTAAGGAAAAAAAAATGACTTCTGTAAAAATAACTGCATTGTCAACTAAATATTCGTTAAATAATTAAAACGAATATGTCGCTTCTTTATTTAAAATAGTAGCAATTTAATTCTTTTTAAAACAATAAATAGTTTTGTCTTCTTACCGTAAAAATAATTGTCAGATAAATATTCTTCAAATCAAGTAAACGAATGTTATTTTTATGTGTTCATTTAAAGCTCTATGTTAGTCAACGTGATGACATAATTCGATTTTGGAACAATGGGTAAAGTCGCAATTATTTACCTTAGCGACATTAGATTAGTCACAAGCTTTGCTTATCGGACGATCTCATTTTTTTTTTTAATATATGTGAAAGGTGATAACGTATGTACCAACATGAACTGCCATAACGTAATATTATATAGATAATTGAATAAAACTAGGCATCAACAAAAAAAGTAAAATCATCGAATACAGCGATTGTTTATGCTGACGGGCATTACAAAATCAGCAGCAGCTGTGAGGCCGGCGGCCATAAACAGTAAAACCTTGTAGGGGTAAAAAACAAAAAAAAGAATTCTACCAAATCATTTTTAAACTGGGACTTTTGTGAAATTTTAATAAATTTTATTAAGGAATGTTTTATTCATTAAATTAATTAAATGAAATTGTTTAAAAGTAAAACTTTATTTAATCAGTCATGTCCACATACAAACTGATGCAGACGCTATCTTATATGATAATTTTATGTAGAAAATTACTATTAGAAGGCCTGGTGAGAATCTAATGCTTGCAGATCAATTTCTGATAGGATACAAAAATGGGTAATTTTATAGAATCACTGCAAACTTTTTTTTCTGTTAGTTTTACATAAGAAAAAAAAAAGACTGGAGACGGGAGTGATTCTATCAAATTACCTCAAAGGATGAGTGTTGTGTGTAAAATCCAAAGCTGATAACCAGATTGAAATTGCTCATGTGCAGATGCATGTGCAGATGCATGCGATGAAAAGAGCCTTCTACTCAAATAGCTTCTTTTCTCGTGCTGCTGGCCTCTGGAACTCCCTCCCTGCCCCCTGTTTCCCCGACAGTACTGACATGCAGAAATTTAAAACTAATGTAAACAAACATCTCGCTGCGCAGATCCCAATTTAGGCTGACCCCCCCCCCTCCCCCACCTTCTCCCCTCTTTTTTTTTCTCAGTAGCCCCTTACGTCTACAGTGGCGGCCTGCTTTGTTTGGGGTGAACCATGTTAAAAAAAAAAAAAAAAATGTTGCCGCTGTTATATTATGGACGTCGTCCTCCCTCCTCCTCCCCGCCCAGAGCTAAGACCCCGGACAAAGGGAGGAAATGATTCATTAGAAGAGAAAGTATCGGAAGTGAGATAAGTAAAATGACGATGGTGGGGTGCTGAAATCTTTTGAACTCTCGAGACAGGACACCTCACAGTCGATGGTCAATTACCGAGTAGTCAGCTGGGAGTGGTTAAGAGGGTGAGTCATTTTCCACTTATCAGTCATTCTCGGACAAAGACAAGGCGTTTAGGATTTTTTGGTCGTAGTTAATATACTGAGGAGTCAGAGCAGTTTGCGGCAGTTTTAGTTTGTGGCAGTTGGCAAATCTGAGATGAGCTGACTTTTATCGCGCAACGGTGATGCCTCGACAAACGAATTATCTCAGTTGGGTCTTGGCTGATATACTGAAACTTAACTAAAATGTGAGGGTCTTTTTACGCGACAGTATCACACCCACCCAGAGTACAACTGATTTATACACAAGGTATCGGAGTTTGTGTTTTCTCTTGTGAGTTTGCATTGTTTTGTTTTTGTATATTGGTAAACCAGTGCTCGTGCCCTTGGCGATTGCCAAGATGACACAGCGAGAATGGAAGTTGAAGGAGAAGTAAAACGTTTGGGTCAGCGATTGTCCAGAGGGGCGGCACATGGTCTTACACAGCATTCGAATTGTAGAATCGTTTTTTATAGATATATTTGTTCCCTACAAATGCAGGAGGGTAACATTAAGTTTAAGGATTCAAGATTATAATCTTGTATGTTTAAAAATAAGGAGGTACTACAGTTGCATATTGCCTCCAGATAAGCGACAGCTTTAGCAATCGGAAATTGTTTGAAGTAGTCACATACAAACTTTAACAGGAAAATTGAACTTATTCCCAATAAAACATTTTCATGGGCATATATCGTACTCATTCAGGTTTGAAACTGTGGTAATCTTGCAGTGTAGTTAAGAGCACAGAAAAAATTACAAGCAATAACTTTCACCAAATGCATTAAAATTGAATTTTCTACCGACCCGTATACTTTAAAATGTGGAAACTGATTGTAAGATTTATCTCTGAATTTGTTATTGTTAAGTTGAGTTATGGAAGCACAAAGAAAATGGTGTAACTAAACTAACAGAGGGCCAAACAGACATTTTGTTTCTAATGTCGAAGTAGAACTTCGAACAAATTCTAATTTTGAAATTTAAAAAATGTTTCAGAACATTAAAAGTATAAGGTAGAAAATTAAATTTTAATGCATTTGGTAAAAGTTATTTGTTGTATATATTTTTTCGATTTTCTGGCTGTTAATTATACTGCAAGAATATCAAATATCACCCTGAGGGGGAAGGTATATTTTGAAAGATTGCTAGAAAGACTTATAGACCCTGATCACTACTAAGCATGTAGTGAGAATAATCCTCTTCCTATGCAAATTGTCCCAAAAGATGGGAGTCATGCAAATACTCTACCTTTCGGAAAGTAAATTCTTAAACTGTCTAGATTTGGAGAACGGCTGTTCCGATGGATACTGCACGAGACTGGTCCCGTGCAGTTCTAGGAGGTCCACCCTACCAGGCTTCGCCTCCCCTCTTTGGGGGAGGAGTAAGTTTATTGCTTACTGCCTGAGGCGCCCCTATCAGGAGATGCCGACCGGGCTGCCCAGGCAATTTTTAAATGGCCAGAGTGCTCACCTCTCGAGCGCTGGCTTATCTAATCCCACTTTCCCGACCTTGTGTCATATCTTACCTTGTGAGAGGTAGATAAATAAAAATTTTTAAAAAAATAAAAGAAAAGGCATTCTCGGCCTTTTGGCCAAGATCAAAGTGTAGTATCTGTTCCGATGGACTGGTTTCATCTTGGCCTTCGGGGCTTGATTTACGCCGGTCTATTGGACGGTCCTGTGCAGTTCTAGGAGGTTCACCCTCCCAAGCATTGCCTCCCCTCTTTGGGGAGGAGTAAGTTTACTGTCTGAGGCGCCCCTACCGGGGAATGCCGACAGGGCTGCCCAGGCAATTTTCAATGGCCAGAGTGCTCACCTTCTCGGGCGCTGGCTTTTCAAATCCCACTTTCCCGACCCGACCTTGGGTCACATCTTACCTTATGGGAATAAGATAAAACTGGCTTTGTGCCTTACCTCCTGGGCAGGTAAATAAAAAAAAAATCAACAAAAAAAAAACCAGCTAAATATAAATATTTTTTGACTATGGAAACTAAAAAATATACAAACTACTACTAAAATAATCCCTCCCTCTCAACCCAGTGTGCATTTTTCTGGAGAGCTGGAATTTCATCCACATTAAAAACCGACCTGTTTAATTGTACCCTCGTGTTGAGGCAAGTAAACGGGGATCGTCTTCGAGATAGTTAAATTATCGAGTCTATCGTCAAGAGTTGCCTCCCTTACATTCAGATCGGTAATGTTCTATCCAGGAACGCCCCCCAAAAAATCAATAAGCAATGTAAGGGAGGCAACTCTTGACGATAGATTCGATCATTTTACTATCTCGAAAGCGATCCCAATTTATTTGCCTCGACACGAGGGTAAAATTAAACAGGCGTTCCTGGATAGAACATAACCGATCTGAGGGAGATAACTCTAAATTTATTACACGCCGCTATTCCGAATTCGTAGAAAATTTGAGATGAGATAATTCATGTATCGTTGAAAAAAATGTTACCGGTCTTTAACACAAGAAAGAAAATGCAACACTAATTTCTAATAAAGTCTCCGTTTTGCTAAATGCCACAAAGATAACTTTTAAGCGCTTTTATTTACATGCCACAAACTTTATAACAATTAATTTTAAAAATGCAACAGTATTGTAAAGAAAGGAAATGCGACTGTTTTTGTAAATGACACAAACTTTATAACAATTATGTTTTTTTCTGAATATTAATAAAAGTTATTTTTGTGACATTTAAAAACGGAGACTTTATTAAAAATTACTGTCGCATTTTCTTTCTTGTGTTAAAGACCGTAACATTCTTGTTCAGCGATAAAAAAAAGTTATCTCATCTCAAAGTTTCAGCGAATTCGGAATAGCAGTGTGTAATAAATTCAGAGTTAGCTCCCTCAGATCGATTACGTTCTATCCAGGAGCGCCGATTGTTTTTATATAGGAATACGAAAAAAAACATTTTTTAAGCTGCTTTTTTTAAACTTCAGATCTTTTTGTATTCCAGTGTTCTAAAAAAAATAAAACATGACTAAATTTATAAATCGGCTAGAAGTAAAGGGTTATTTTTTCTACTGACCTGTATAGTTTAAAATTCTGAAACTAAGTTTTATTTCAAATTTTTTTTTGTACTTTCACCTAGCCAAACACGAGTCTATCAAAGATGGCAGTGGATTTCTTTTCTTTTTTGAGATGGTCGCTAATTTCAGGCTTAGAAGATATTAAAAAAGAAAAGAAAAGAAGTACCCTAACCTGACAGGCAACCATCCCAGACTTAGGGTTAGTGGTAGCCTTAAGTCTGGGATGGTTGCCAGTCGGGTTAGAGTACTTTTTTTGTCGTCCCAATTCAGTGTGTTCCTCTTTGGGATCTAGCTTTTCTCCACATTAAAAACTGACCTAACTCTACACTCATTTGCGGCAAACATAACTGCTGGCGACTTAAAAGATTTAAAAAGAAATATAGGTGGGAAATTAGTCCGAAACAATTTAATTAAGTTTACCTACTCATGCGTGACGTATTTGCACTAAATCAATGTAATATTTAATAGAAAATATAAGCATGTGGCGTTACCATTGTGATTGCAAGAAAAAGCATGGCCGACAAATGACTAATTATTAAATGGCAATCCTTTTTTAACGCAAATACGTCACATATAAGTAGGAAAACCAAATTACTGAGCTCTAATCTCTGGTTCCTTCTTGTAAGGCATTCACAGTAAGAACTTATAAGTTAAAGAAAACAAATGTTTTTTTCAATTTGATCCATGGCTTCAACTGAGGAAAAAGTAAACCGTGGTTGACTAAACTGAATTGAAATGAGATTTTTTTTTTATGAGGACATGTGACAACAATTGTGTATGCAACCAAACCAAGTTCATCAGAAGATTTGAAAACTAAAATAACTAATATGATTTCAAGCATTGCTGTAAAGCAGTTGGCAAATGTCCTCCATTATTAGCAATACAAAGGGTAATACGATTTTGCAGTTTACGGAAAACATTTGCCAACCACGGTTTACTTTTTCCTCAGTTGAAGCCATAGATCAAATTGAAAAATTTTTTTTTCCCTTAACTCATCTAAAAATTGTTGCAAATTTTGTGAAGAATTATTCAATAACTATACTTAAAACTAGGTACATGAAACTTTATAATATTTTTTACAGATTATTTCTATCGCAAATACAAATAAAGTTATAATGTTTTAAAAGTGCACACGGATTTTGAACGCTAGTATGATATAAACAAACGATTAAGATATGTCTCCACAATTGAATCAATATAATTGTAACACAAGCAAGAACGTTGTGAAAAACACGCAAATAATTTACTCACGATTGACACATTAGGACTTCCTGGCGGGAGCAAGTCAGAGACCCAACAAGTCTGCGTCACTAGAGGAACCACACGCTAAGAGAGGGGGTCAGTATGATTTCGGGACTTTACCCCTTTTCCCAAAGGTGCACAGCTCTGAATCCCTGAAAAGAACATTAAAGGGAGGTAACTTTGTTATCCTTAGCAAGGTGGTGATGTTTAACAAGGACCTGGGGAGCCAAGTGGACTATATATAATCACTCCCATATAGAGGCATCACATTGGTGAAGGGAACACCTCTCGAGCGCTGGCTTTTAACCCCACTTGCTCGACCCGATCTTGGGTCACATCTTACTTGTGGGAGTAAGATAAAACTGGCCTTGTGCCTAACTCCGCGAGGAGTAAATAAACATTGGTGAAGGGAACAATTATTCCCACCTAGTACTTAAGTAAAATGCTTTTCCGTATAAACAGTTGAATACATTCAATTATCAGTATCACAAATAAAATAACGTATGCATAAAATCCTGTTAACTAATTTGCATGTTGGGTTTCTATTTACTCCCCCCCCCCCCCAGAGAGCAAAGCTAGACACGAGGTAGGTTTTTAATGTAGAAAATCCAGCTCTCTAAAAAGAAAAAGAAAAAAAAATGCTCTCTGAATTGGCACAAAAATAAAAATTGTCTTATGTAGGATTTCCTTTTTATTGACTGAAGACAAAATATGAAGTGTAATATAAGAAGAGATACTACAGCCAAAAGGCCAACGAAGAGTGATCTGTTTTTTTTTGTTGTTTTTTGCTAATATGTGAAGTCCCAGATCATGTGACGACTGACTGGTCAACTATTGGTTGATTTAGTCAAAAATGTAAAGACGTAATTCAGAAGTTCAGTCTCTTTTAGCCGTTTTCATTTTCATCTTTGATATGACAAGTCAGTTACTACATCCATCCAGACCAGTTGTTGACATTTTTTTTTTAGAAAAATATCTACACATTTGTGTATAATCGTTTTTCATATATCCAAATATTAGAAAGCTTGGACAGGTATGCATATGTGTATTAATTTTAAACAAAAATTAATCGTTATATTTTATCTTTTGTTTATCTATCATCATCATCATCATATTCGGTTTAACATCCGTTTTACATGCTGGCATGTGTTGGACGGCTTTAAGAACTTCGCCTCCAAACGGACCTATCTCTGGCCATGTCTTTATTTATCACCCTTTCCCTCAGGTCCATTTGTATCACATCGTCATATGCTTTCTTTGTCCTACCCTCATAAACTGAACCTGCTACCTCCACTGTTCTACCTCTATTAACCTAAGAACTCTCATCCATTCTTTCAACGTTGCCATACCATCAAAGTCTACTCTTCTGCACACATCTCCCTATGCTGTTCACATTCAATCTTCCTCTGAGGTCATCAGAACTAAACCTGTATTGAAGACTTGCGCTACACATTCATTGTATCATTCTCATAGCATTTCTCTCCATACAATGTATGTCCTCAACCCTCACTGGTCAAGTTTCATTCTCCTGAATCATCACACTGCATACACATGCCTGACAGACTTTTCCCTTGGTCAACAGGGTAAGTAATGGCAGAAGTTTCCTGAACTTATTCCATTTACTCCTTATTGCAACAACACTACCACCTGCTCCAATGGTATCACTAAGGTAACAAAACTTCTTGACAACCTCAAATGTTTCGCCATTCAGATATACTTTCTCCACATCTGAGTTTTCATCCATTAGAACAAATAAACAGAATTCTTGCAGAAAAAAAATGTTAATTCCTAAAAGAATTGAACCAAAAATCTTTATTGGTTCAGAATGTTTAGTATAACCAAAACTATACACACATACTATTATAGATATTTGTTTGCATATTTTTAAACTTACGGTTGACAACTATTATATTCAATTAAAAATGAGTTATCCCCCTTGCTGATTTTTATTTTTAGGGGATTATATAAAAACGTTTTATATTATCAGTCGTCCGGGCCAGACTAATTTTTTTAAATACATTATAGCGAAGTATATTACCAATAACATGACAAAACAATAACAAATGAAAATTGCCTAACCAAAATTAAAGTTTGATTTGTCAGCTTAAATGCTATCTAGGTCCCACTCTTAAAATCCAGCTTACTTTTCTTTATATATTAGAATAGATGTGGAAGGAACCATGTTTAAGAAAACAATTATATTTCAAGAGTCAATTATAATTTAACTAGTTTTCTGTTACTATCTTATTTGAAATGCAAACTTACAGCCAAATATTGTCTCATCATATACCAGCAGTACTCTGTGGAAATTCCACGGTGCTTTTTACATCAATCTATATAATTTACTGTCAATATTCTTTTTGAAATAATAAATGTGTACCAGGGCTAATACTATTAAGAAAGAATGATTTTCTTCTGTAAAAAATAATTGTCAGCTAAATATTCTTTAAATAAAAGAAACGTCTCTTTGAAATGTATTTATTGAAAATTGTACTGTTTTAGTCAACAGGGCGGTACAATTTGATTTTTGGAACAATTCATTTTTAAAATAGGTAAAGTCAGAATTGTTTATTTTAGCGACATCAGATTAATCACCATCTTTGCTGATTGGATGATCTAATTTTTTTTAGATGTGAAAGGTGATAACGTACATAAGTACGAACAAGAAATTCCTTAGCATATTTATTATATATAGGTTGTTGTGAATGTCTTGTAACCTTGCTGAAAAACAATTTTGAGCTAGATGTGACACACAAAAGAAAAAAAAACAAGGTCAGAAAGGGAGATTTAGTAGGCCAGCCCACTAGAGGTAGTGTACTCTGGCCCTACAAAAAATGCCTAGGCAGCCCCGTCAGCATTACCTGGGTGAGGAGCCTCAGGCAGTTAGCAATAAGCTAACTCGACCTTAAAGAGGGGAGGCAAGGCCTGAGAGGGCGGACCTCCAAGGACTACCCAGAACCATACCTCAACCCAACAAAAGAAAAGCCACCAAGGTTGGTAAGTGGAATTTGCTGGCCAGCGCACAAACATTAGCGCATTCTGGCCCACAAAAAATGTCCGGGCAGCCCCATCGGCATTCCTCAGTTAGGGAAACTCAGGCAGTTAGCAATAAACTAACTCAACCCCAAAGAGGATAGGCAAGGCCTGGTGGGGGTGGACCTTCTAGGACTATCCAGAACCATACCTCAGCCCAACAGAAGAAAGGCCACCATCAGTCATAATGGGTCACCTCCGTCGGACTGATTGTCGAGAACAAATCCTCGACATGGTAAGAATGGCGTCTCCGACTTCCACAGTAAAACTGTGCAAGAAAGACTGCTCAACATATTTTGTTACATTTTATATACATGTGTCTATTTAATGAATATTATGTTTTGGATCGATAATTTGTATATTTGATTTATTCGGACTAGTTCTCATCTTGGATGTTATTCTCATGTTTCGGTTCGTGTAACCATCTAAACTTTCTTCAGGTGCAGCTTATCGAACTCTGGCAAGGACCCGTAGCGTAACAGATATAAGTGTAAAGTAATATAATTAGTTCTAAGTGACAGTGTTCTGGAGGTTGAAGGTTCAATCCTCAGTGTGAGCGATACTAAGAATACAATTACTAATTACTTCAGATGTCTACCCGGCCATGGCTGACGGAATGAGAGCAAGCTACCCCTGCAGATTACATAAACGATTCCGTTCAAAATTCTGTACAGATTCAAGAGTTTGACCAGATGCAGCAGAAGAAGGTCGGATGTCACATCGGCTGAAACGTTGTGAGAATAACAACAAAGATGAGAACAGTAGTCCGAATAAATCAAGGAAAGAATCATGTATGCAAATTATATTTTTATGAGCAAAAATTAATTTTGCCATTTTTAATATCAATTAGTTTTCTTATCGATTAGTTGTCTATTTCTAATTAGTTTAATTTCAGTAAATAAGAATTAAATTGAGAAGCCAGCTAGTTTAAAATGATAGACAAGAGAAGAAGAATTTTCTGCATTAACTATATTTTCTAGATATACTCCTGCATTTTGCTACATACAGCTTTTGTCATTCCTGGTAAAAGCTCGATTTAAAAAAAGAAAAGAAAAAAAGTCCCTCTGTATGATGAGACTTTCGTTCCATGTACATATATCACTTCACTGCTGTATCGAAGGTTTCGGGTTAATTTCTGAGGTTTTGCTGCAAATAGGGAACCTGAGCTAAATGTGAACACAATTACATAAGGACTTTGAAATCTTTACAATATTTTGATATTTTGTTGAGTACATCGTTCCGTTCTTTTATGCGATTGAAGATACTGCAATTATGTATATTTCTTGTGGAATGGAAAATACATATTTTCTGTTGTGTTTTAAGTCCGCTGATTTCCCATTGTTATTGCATCTTTTTTTTGTAAATAGTTCACAATGAAAGATTTACCTTTTCCTTTTGGGTCTGCTTACCAGATTACTTTTCTTCGATGTGGTTCTTTTTTTTAGTTCTTATATTTACCCCCCCAAAAATTTTTTATTGCGAGATGAATTGTAAAGACTAAAAAACACATGTTACATATGGCTGACATAAACAAATCTAACAAGATGCAAAGGGAAATAATTGTATTAAACCATAATTTCATGATTATTTTACGTAATAAAAATGCAAATAAAACAGTTTTTCCGGGGTGTTTTTTTTTTTTTTTTTTTTTTTAATTTTTTTTTTTAGCATTTGTAAAAAAAATATTGGGATGGGTTTTCTCTTGTAGATAATATGAACAGTTATTTCCCTTTGCATCTTATCTTATTGGATTTGTTCATATCTGCCATATTACAAATCTGAAATGAGATTTTTTTTCAGCATTTACGTTTTAACTTGCTATAACTTACTGTTCTTTTTAAAAAGAAACATTGAATATAATGGTTTTATTCAATAAGTTTTCTGAGTGGCATTTTTAGGATTCCCCCTGAAGTGAATAACCGACTCGGACAAACTGTCCAGCCATACGAAAGTCTACTGACCACTGAAGAAGAAGAAAAATGAAGTGGTATGGCCATTTCACATGATCATTGGGTCTTGCAAAGACAACCCAGGGAAGAAGGAGAGGACGACATCCGAGAGTGGACAGGACTGTGCTGAGTAACGTGCTCAGCAAGGCAGAAAATCTGGAGAATTCTGGGGCGCCAAAGATGACCTGGCAAACAGCTGTCATCCAGACAATGCGACAGATGAAGAAAATTTGTTAACCCTACCCTTACCAGTCTTGTGCCATACCTGAACATATTAGGAAGGTAAGTAAATACTAGAACTTGTGCATCGACCACCAAATAATTTGGGCGAGAATTTTTTTTATTATTTTAATAATTTATGGAAATCTGTTCAACAAGACGAGATATTTATATGCAGATTGACTTATTTGTTTTTATAATTCTCATCAATTTCAAAAGAAACTAAGTTTTTAAAAAAATTTATTTAAGCATTTTTTCTAAATGTAATAACATAAAAATATTTATTTTATACAGTACTTTTATGCAAGTAGGAAAGTTGATGTACTAATTTACTCAATTTTTTATTTTTTTTTATTTCCATATACTAAAATTTAGTAATTTAACATCTGCTAAATTAAAGAATTAAAATTGTTAGAATTTACTAATTTAGATTTTCTTGTGACTCAAGAATGGATAAATAACATTAAACAAACATGTAAAAAAAAAAATCATGTAATTTGCAGGAATTATTAAATACTTCAGCTCAGCAGAAATTTGTTAAATTTTAAGAACTAAAATGCGCAACTGGATTTCACTTTAAATGCTTCTTGTCAAAAAACAAAAAGACTTGCCATTTAAAATAACAATTTTATTTCACAGTATAAAATCTGAGGAATCTATTTTTTTTTAAATTAGCATTTTGATAGTCAGTAATTTCTAACATCCTACAAATTTATATCCAGTTAAAAAAAATATCTGGCTCCATGCACAGATTTATTTATCTTGAATTATTATATAGAAAAAAAAATTATTTTCATTGATTTTATTTTTCCGTGTGCATTTATTAGTAGGTATGGCCAAATATTTCCACTTTATTTTAACCCTCATAAGAGATTAAAATGTCTGAAAAGCAAAATGTGCCTGCCTTGATATGAAATAGTTTAATTAAAGCAATGTTAAATTAAAGTATCTTCTATTAATTTAGTATGTGTATATATTTGTATTACAGGATTCACTCCTAAACTGATGCAGATCTGGGGTTTTTTCTTAAATTTTAACAATAGGTATTGGACATAAATTTATAAATATGCTCCAAATTTCAGCTTTGGAGTATTTTAAAAGGGTTTTAGGAGCATAATATGAGCACCACCTCCCATTTGAAAATTCAGATATATCAAATTTGCATAGAATTTGATCCAAGATATTAGCCATAAATTTAGCAAGGTTCCCTGAACTTCAATTTCTTCTTAGGACACCTTCAGTTTAAGTCTCAAATTTGAGACATTTTCTAGGATCAAAATCACACAATGGATTTTGATCAATTGGAATAAAGATTCTAGACATAAGTTTTAGTATCATATCTTTATTTCAATCTTCGTAAAGTGACATAAAAAAAAACAACACTTGTACTAACAAGTCAAAGCTTATCAAGGCCCAAAGGCCACTTGAGGATAAGGATTAATGAGTTTGTCAGGTGGAGCGTGAGACGACATCATGAGGATTTGTAGTGATGGTTGACATTGGGCAGAATTTGATTATTTAAGAGAGCAGCTCAACTAGAAATTGTTAACATTGGACTTGAAAATGATCATGTCGTAGTCAGCTGGGAAGCAGCTCCTAGATAGTGTTTCACAGACGGGTAGTTTTTTGGGTGGAAAAAAAACTGCTCATTGAAGTTGCAAAACTTCCGTTTGGGGAATTAATTTTACCAGTCACAGAACGGGTATTCTAGTGATATAAATATAAAATTATTTTTGTCTACCTGATAAATATATCAAAGCTTCTTGACTTCAGTAATTAATTATCAATGCAAATCCGGAGTTGTCATTAAAGTAAACAGTTGATATTGTATGTATCTGAAATCCTTATATATAAAATATATATATATATATATAATATATATATATATATATAATTTGTATTGTTTTTTCTTAGATGTTAATCCAATGAAATTCCAGTGTTTATAAAATAGTGCTCAATAACAGGGAGAGCTATATTATAGTATAAATTCCTTTATTTATTGGCTACACATGTGCATACATGTTTCAGCTGCGATCTCTTTCAAAATCCAACTTCTTCAGGCTATCGGTTTGTAAGATGGCCTAAAGAAATTGGATTTTGAAAAATCGCAGCTGAAACATGTATGCATACGTGTAGCCAATAATGTTTATATAAATAAAGGAATTTAAACTATATATATATATATATATATATATATATATATATATATATATATATATATATTACACACACTGTAGAACTGTCCATGTTGCCATGCTTTAAGGAACTGAAAGAGGTGTGTGGGTAAAGGTGGGTGGGTACACGTTTGTGGCACATTTAAATTAAAAGTGAAAATATTTAAAAAATAAATTGATGCCTGAGTGTAGAAAGGCCAAATGGATACAGTCACAGACTATGGAACTGGCTATTCAAAGTTAAAATCCTATTGAATCTATTGCATTTATTTATGTACTAATAACGTTGGGAACACCATGTAACTGCAATTTACCTCCAGCTATGGGTAAAATAGACCTTTTCACCATTGCCTCTGACAAAATATAGGCACTTAAATAAAAAAAATAAAAAATGATTCATTTTTTTGGGGTCAACAGAAACAGAATTAGTTGGCACTTAGAGCTTTTTTTTGCTTTTAGTATGTAGTAATTTGGCAACGATTTTTTTTAGTTGCCAGAGAAAGTGAGAGGAGTTTTAAAAGAAAGGTTACACACACTAACTCTTTGTAGCCCATGTCCTTGGGAAACGTCAGAGAACCATGTTCGTTTTAGATAAAGGAATTTATTGACTTGAATAATTAAGTATAGAAAAAGAATAGCTTTACATAACATATCTTGCATACAAATGTATATAAATCTGCAAATTTGAACGCCAAACTTTTTCTTCGTCAATAGAAGAGAAAATGACAAAGTGATTTATAAATAAATTATCAAAACCTGTCTGAAAAATAGTGTTCATTAATTTTCAAGGGAGGTAATTTAAATGAAAACTAGTTCTTAAAATTACAATAGATGTATATTAAATATATAACTTTGTATTCTTTTTAAAGATGTAATATAAGAGCTAGATTAATAGCTGCCGGATGGTGGGTAGTTTTTTTTGTCTATTATATAAAGGGCTGTTGTGTGTGTTTGTGTATGTCCAACTAAAAGTAAAAAAAACTACAAAAGAAACACCAACAAAGTTTATATAATCCTGATCAGCGTTGCCCGGAATGAATAATATCTAAAAATTAGAAAAGAAAAAAAATAATACCCATTCTTTGACCCTAAACGGTCACCAATTTCGTCAGAGGGGGGGGGGGGGTGAGATAAAAGGTAATAACATCAAATCTTTTCTACATCCCCCCCCTCCTAATTAGTACCATAGTCCATAAAAATGTACATATTTTATATTAAAAAAAAAAAAAAAAAAAAAGATTGAATGGCCATTATGCTAATTCTTACTGTGAGTATTAAATCTTTAAAATTTGAGAAGTCTATAATTTAGAAAATCTGACAATTTCATTAATTGTTACTGGTAAAAAAAGTCAACTTTTGCAGAATGCTTTTTGCTTAAGGTGTATCTTCAAGCACCATTTAATCAGTCTAATGTGTTTATATACAAAATATGGCATGGGTGAAATATGACAAACATTGACTAGGGAAATAAATGTAATCATAGGATTGTCTGTGGGAATTTAAATTCAAGAAATCATGTTCAGAATTCTCCATAAAAAAAATGCATTATAGAAGCATGCAATACTGACTGACAACACGCTACCATTACAAAAAAAAACAAAAAAAAGACAAAAAAAAAACAGGACGGACTCAGAATCTTGAAAAATATTAACCTTGTTTAACCATGAAAGTTCATAAATACATAGTATAATTAATTCATCTATAAAGTTATGAGACTTTTCAGGTGCACACACGTTTCTTGCTTACATGCGAATCACATTTTGTTTTTAATTGATTTTTAAAAAGATGCAAGAGTAAAAGTACTAAACAAACTTGGTCAAAAATCCTATATATAAAATTATGAAATTAAATCTACCAGAGTTCATTTTGGTTTCTTGGTAAACAAGGCTAACATTTTAATCTATTTGAAAGCCCCCCCCCCGATAATTCTCTATATCAGAAAATATAAATTAAAAAGGCTACATGAAAATTCAAAAAATATTTCTTAAAATAATTGTCAGCTAAATATTTAAATAAAACGAATGTCACTTCAATTTTGGAACAATTCATTTTTGAAAATTTTTTGGCAACTAGCTACATCAGATAGTGATTTTTTAATTTTTTTTTTTTTAAATGGAAGGTGATATCATTAGTACAAAAAAAGCACAAGCACAATATACAGATAATAAAATAATTTGATATGGGATTAAATTTACAGCTGTTACTTTTTATTATAATTTCATTCATATCCAGTTTTATCAACTTTTTTTTTCATAAAAATAGAGTGTCTGTAAAATTAGGTATTATTAGATAAAAACAACTATAACATAATTATTATTTTTTTATTTTCTAAGTCCATTGAGTGCTAATGAGCAGATATCATTGTTTGGCTATCAGAATTCTTACTGTTATACTTTAAAATAAATAATTAGAAATTTTTAATAACTTCATTAAACTATTCCTATTAAAATAAAACTTGTAATGAGCTGAGAAAATAAATAATTAGAAATTGTTAATAACTTCATTAAACTATTCCTATTAAAATAAAACTTGTAATGAGCTGAGAAAATAAATAATTAGAAATTGTTAATAACTTCATTAAACTATTCCTATTAAAATAAAACTTGTAATGAGCTGAGAAAATAAATAATTAGAAATTTTTAATAACTTCATTAAACTATTCCTATTAAAATAAAACTTGTAATGAGCTGAGAAATCTACTATATCTATTGAGATGTCCATTTCGTTAAATTTCTCATTTTACTTACAAGAAAGTAATTTCAAAGAATGTAATTTAATAAACTTAAATAGTTTTTGTTTTATGTCAGATTTCTTTCTACGTTTGATTGGATTCAATATTTTTGTTGCATAATATCAATTTTACTCTACTTCTGAAAGTAAAAGGTCTGCCAACTTATCTTTTCTGTTGATTTGGCTAATCTAAAAGTGATGTTACTTTGCTGTTTTAGAATGTGTGTATCTACAAATCTTGGATTTCCTTTAACAAATTATATTGTTTCATTTAGATAATTCTTCAACTCTTAGATTACTTTTTTTTAATTTGTATCAAAGACCAACTTTCTTTGAAATGAAAAACAATCAATTTTTTTTTACCTGATTACATCAAAAAGCATTAACAAAATTCGGCTGTAACATTTTCTGAAGAATGAAAAAAAAAATGTTATTTAAACAAAATTGAAAGCTTTAAATTTTATTTCTTAAACAATTTTTTTTAAAACATGTAAGGGGAAGTCAATCTTAAACCTTGACTTTCAATTTCAAAATGTCTTGATTTGTTGGGATTGGTGAAGTAATACCTATCATCATGAACGATTCATTGAACACAAGTTGCTATTTTATCCATAAGAGGGTTAGGGGTGCATACCTTTCTCGATTGTGTCAGTAAATGCAATAGAACCAACTGGGTTTGAACACAAGGTAACCAATTCCATAGCATCTATTACAAACACAACTCCGATGACGGAAGGAAGGAGATTGTTTCATTGGAAATTCCCTACAATTAACATTTCTGTGCAGGCATATCTGCAGTTTTTATCAATTGGAAGTGAAAAATCAGCAAACAAAGATCCTGTTTTAATAGAGTGTGAGTATAAGAAAAATGTCTTTCGGGGTAATTGGGTCTTTTTTTTTTTTATAAACCAGAAGAAACTTAGTACACATTTTAACAGATGAGAATTTTAAATTGAAATGATGAACCATACTTTCTTGCTGGAAATGATTTAAAAGTATTCAATTAATGATAAATAAAAATGGGTTTGGCAAAGAAATGAATAAAAATGTGAAAGATTAATATACAATTTTTATGATCATTCCAATAAGAAAACACAGAGGATCTTCAGTTTTTTTTCTCCTTTATTTGTTCACAATTTATTACTTGCGTAAGATATAGCTGCACATAAATGATTTTAAAGCAGTCAAGTCATCTTGGACTGAAATACATGCCACTGTCTTGAGTTTCAAGGAAGATAAACTTTTTTTCGTTTCATCCACCAACCCTTTTTTTTAATTTGAGGACTTTTTTTTTTTTTAATTTAAGAGGATTGTTATGAATTCCCATGACCAGATTCACACTAGCAAAAGTTGTTTTATTTCCCCAACTTTTTAACTATAAAATATTATAGTACAAATACTGAACTACCCTTACAGTCTTTCAGGATCAAATTATCCTTTTACAATTATATATTCATTCTATGAAGGCTCAAATTGATCACGTGGCAAATTTTTATTCATATGTGCCAAGAATACATATTTATATAATTCAAAACGATTTAAAAATCTAATTGAAACTTACTTTAACTCTTCAATAATTGTCAATTTGATGTTAAGTATATCTGGTCATGAGAATACACAAAGTGTATATGATTTAACCCTACATAAGTCATCTTAAACAAAATAAAATAAAAAGTGCCTATCTCACAGTCAACCTTTTCATAGAAATGACCATCACTCCAAATATTCATTTAAATAGGATTTTCTTTTTCTAATACTGAAGATTCTGTTAATGGACAGCAGACCCTACAAGATTTTTTTAAATATCAGTTCACATAACTCTCAGAATAAAATTAAAATAGGATTTTATTTTGAACATGTTCATTAAAAAAAAAAAATCTGTTCATATTTAAGCAGAAGGAAAAGAAAATTCATGCAGTTGTGAACATGCTGTCAAAATAACTTCACATTTGGATGAAATCAAGAACAAATAATCTCCATAAACCTTGGGTCAATTAAAAAAAAGAAAAGATTCACTTAGTGATTGAACAGTTAACTTGAAACTAAATTTAGTTGGTGAAAATAAAATGGAAGACAAACATTTCCTCATCCGTGTTTAATGAGATGAATGAACCAGGTAAATTATTAAAGAAACGGTAGAAAGGGCGAATCATTAGAAATATGGCTTTAAGAATCCCTGGGAAGTTTTAAAACAATGCCCATAAAACATTTTCTACAGTTGAGTTAAACATCCTTACAAGATCAATATTCTATTTTACTTTTTGTAATCATTAATACATGGTAGAAATAATTAAATTGCTAGAAAAAAAAAATTATGAACACTGTTCCAAGTAGAGTAATGTGATTTTTTTTTTAATATATATAAAAGAAAATTATGCTATTTTTAGATTGTATGTAGGAAATGCAGATGTTATAAAATCAATAAGTGATCGATTGAAATGACAACAGAATCGGGAGGAGGGGTGGTGCAAATGCTGTTTCTATTTCTTTTCCCAGCTTTACAAATCTTAGTTTTTAAATTTGTAAAAACAAGTTTTTCTTTTATAATTCAGTTAGTGTCCTCACAAAGTCATTGTTTTAAAAAAAAATCTATTTTCTATATTTTAGAATCACAATTTGTTTGATTCCGCATACACACCATTTTGATTGCTGATCAAAAGATCTTTAAAGTTTCTTTTAGATATTTAAGAAACTCTAAAACCTAGATTCTATAAAATTTTTTGAAGGCATATATTAGCAATTATAAAAACTATCTAGATGAATAGAATAAGATTTACTATCCACATTTTCTAGATTTTTATTTCAATTAATAGTGTCTATGATAAAAAGATGGGATCATTAAAAAATTAAATTTCAAATCAGAATTTTCATTGATTAAAAAAGCCCCAAAAAACATACGTTATAATCTAAAAAAAAAAAAAAATAAAATAAAAGGTCTGAGAATAATTCATTTTGCATAATTTTGATTGGTTGAAAAAGAATTTTCCTTTTAGAAAAATATTTAAGGATTACCATATAGAACTTACCAGAAGTTTTGAGAAACTTACTACTGGAGAATAATCATTAATTCAGGGAGAAATATTTTAGTGCCGTCCAAAAGAACAGTCAATAGAAATATGCAACTATGGTGAAACAAAAAGTAAAATCCTATATTTGAGTCCGCAAACACTAGTTGGTTTATACATTTCAGGATATCCATAACTGACCCCTTTAGATGGCAATCCATAATATTTAAACAAATAGTGTTAAAACTCACCCTCAGAATAAATTAGCTGAACAGATCAAAGATATTTTTGAGAGGGGGGGGGGTAGAAGAAAGAATCTGTAAGAAAGAGCACAGTGACTAAGAAATGGAAGGTATGTTTCAAAAGTAAAGGGGAAAAGTAAACTTTAAAAAAATATTGAGGGGGGGGGATAGTTAAGATAATGGGATGGGTAAGAAAGCAGAGTTATGGGAGGAGGTTGTGATAATTATTTGAAACGATTTATTTTTAATCTTGCTACAGAAAGAAATTATATTAATGATGACTTAATCCCTCCTCCCAACTTCATTACAGTTAAGGAGAGAGAAGAAACCAGACCCAAAGTCTAAGAGGACATCACAAATGCCAAAGAAGACAGGCATTAATAGCACCAATAAGAAAATAATGGTTCAAAGATTTTGAGATGGTTTTTCACAAAGAACTAAATCACTTCCATCTAGTCTTAAGAACTGTACCATGAAATGATAAGCCAACATATAAGTAGAGTTTAGATATCTCATTAGACTTATAAAGTTGTCTGATACTGAATATATAATAAATAAAAGCATATACAAATCTAATTAGTTTATGAATGGCTTCTACTATACTGGGCAGTTGCATATACAAACCATACCGTAAATATGGGACTGTTAATTATGGAAATTAGATTCTGTAGATATAATCGTACATACATGCCTATTGTTTTGAAACTATTGAAACATAAAATGTTGGAGCAACTTTTACAAACATTTAGCTAATAAAAATGTCAACCATTGTAATTCTTATTGCTTGCAATCTATTTAACTTGTTCTGACATTCTTCGTTCAAATCTATAATGAATCGGCAGTAAAAATAATAATTTAAAAAAAAAACAGCGAAAACTTTACAATGGAATGGATTCTCCCCCCATGGATATTTAAACTTCTAAGCACTCTAGATCACCTTATTCTCTCTTCTGTGGACTGAAAACCAAATAGGATAATGATAAAAATATAAACTGTCATTAATTTAAATTTTGAGACTGCTTATGAAAAGAAATTCCAAATTTAGTCTTTTTATATCCAACTATATTTAACATAATAACTTCGGAGGGGGAGGGTCCATAAAAACGGGGTTAATTTCTCAAAGCATAATCACTACTGCATAAATTTATCTTTGGTGGGTGTATATGCATGTTCAATATATCCAAAAATCAAAGAATTTTCGTAATTAAGACGGGAAAAAAATTTTTTTAAGGTATCTTTACATGCATGTAGCAAATTAATAGAAAATAAATATTAAAAAAAAAAATAAGTTAAAAATATTAAAATGGCAATAAAAGTCGTTTTAAAATTCTGGAAAGTGGCTCAGCCCAAGATATTTCTTTTTTTTTTTTTTTTCTTCCGGTAAAACAAAATTCATCAAATAAAGAGGTCTTACAAAATATACACACAAACTGTTGTCAATGAAAATATATTGACCCTGTTTTTTTTGTTTTTTTTTTGTCCTTTTTTTGTCTTTATCAGTTTGCCGCCAGCAAATTAGTATTTTAATTTTTTGTGTTTGAAATTATTTCTTTCATTTTTGGTTTTATGGTGAAGAACAAATGAAAATAAAACCAATACATGTCAGAACAAATCATTTTTAGTAATCCTCATGCGAGAGTGAGTATCAAGGAGGATGATGCCTCCTTCTCCGAGGGAGATAGGGACCTTACCCCTAGAGTGGAAAGTGGGTGACCCCTGAGGATGGCAAAGTGTGAAGGTGTGTAACTATGAGCAGCAGGGCTGAGGGGTCGGGATGTGGGTATCAGTCAGAGAGAAGCTTGGGTAGATTTCGTTCATACTACCATCACATAATCTGTTTAAGAAAACAAACGAAAACATTACACCCCCTACCCTCGGAAAAATAATGCTATTCTAATGTCATTTATCTCCATGAGGCTTTTATATATTTTTGTGGATGGGTCCAGTTGAGAGGGCACAAGAAACGAGTTTTCATTCCCAGCAGAGAGTATTAGACCCACTAACTCAGACAAACACACACAGAGGAGATGGCCAAACATTGTTTTGATGTTGGACATCTAGTTTTAGTTTTTAGTTTTCTTTATAATGCAGCACTAACCCAGAAATGCACAGCTTTACTTAAAAAGTTGATTTGATTTTTATCTCTCTTAATATTCCATGTTCCTTGTCTGCTTTTTATTTTTGCAAATGAAGAAATTGAATGGGCACAAGTGTATAATACAAAGGAGGAAAAAAAAAAAAAACTTAAAATTTGGAATCATTCCATTTTTTTTTTTTAAGTGAATATTTCAGAACAGATTCATGGCTCCATTTGATAAATGAACAACCCAACATCTCAACCATATTTTTTTTCCAATTTGCAAGACAAGCAACATTGTTTTTTTTGCCCCCCCATACAATTGTTTTTAATTTTTCTATTTTTCTTCTCTGTGAATACATGGGATAATCACAAACTCCCAAGATGCAGTATATCAGCAGTACTGTCTTGTTTTTATTTTATTTTTTGCGAAGAGGAGGGAAATTAAAAAATAAAGAGGAGGGGGGGGGAGAATTCCCCTAAAAAAAAATTTTTTTTCTTTTTTTTTTTTTTTTTTAAATTGGACATTTTCTTTTTTTGTAAAATTTTCAATCAACTAACAAAAAAAGTAAAATTTGTTTCTAGATCAACATTCCGAAAAACTAGGATGTTTCTCCAATCTCTTTCCGTATCGGACAGAAGAGGAATTTACTTGGTCATCTGCTCTGTGCTGCATTCTCTCAGCAGGGTTCCTGCTGCCATTGGCCAGGCCAACATCTACAGAACTATAAGTATTGGAATGTGAATAGTCATGGTAAATTGGATATCCAGGTAAGGAAGTCATGCCCCGTTGCATTAGGATCTGTGGAGAACAGTCCTCACCCATCATTGGTAACGGTTGACAGCAGGGCATGCTGTAGGTGTGGTGGTTAGCCATTAACTGTGGGCCATTGGAGATACCACTATCGCCGTCGTTCAGCATGTTATTAATCATATTCTGTTCCACTTCGGACGTGTTCATATTGGTGTACATGAGAGGCTCAGTCTCGTAGTCATACAGTTTCTCCTTTACCGCGAGTTTCATCAGGTCTTCGTCGAGCACGGGCACCTTGTCAGAAGAAAAAGAGTTGTTCTGTTGCAGGTCGGAATCCCTTGACAACAAAGATAAGCGGTTCTTCTCAATCGAGTCAGCGTACGAGGGGGTCAACGACTCGTTTGAGCTGACTGGGCTGAGGCGATTCTGTTCCTGATTTACTTGCAAATTCGTCTGACAGTACTCACTGACAAACTCACTGTCAATAACGGAGCAGTCGAACGTCGACAGTTCATCTGCTCCGCTTTGCACGTCCTTTTGGTAGAGAGACTGTTTGCCACGAGGAGCCAAGTGAGTTGGGTAGTCGTAATCTGACATGATTTGTTTGGAAGTCTGGTAATCGGAATCTCCACAAGTTTCAACACTGACTGGACTTTTCACTAGAAAGGAAAAACAAAGAAAAAAATTAGCCAACTTTGAAGAAAAGAAAAAACTTTGAAAATAATAAACATTTAAAAACGATTCATATAATGAATTTAAATATTCCTTTTTTGTATGTTTTGTACATTTATCTTTTAGGTATCTAAATACAGGATGGTTGCTAGAAAAGCAGGAAATTTGAGGTTGTGAATTTTATTGTGTCTGGCTTATTCACTTCTATTTGCATGGACGACATTTTGAGCATCTGAGTGTATTATAATATTAGTCTTTGAAAAAAATTATAAAAATTTTTCTTTGTAAAAATAAGTTAGCGTTTGACAAATTTCCCACTTTTCTAGTGACCATCCTGTATTAATGCTATTTCCCTATGTTAATTATTATTATAAGTAAATTATGGGCACAATCTGTATGGATACAAGTCAATGTTTGTGTGCATTATAGAAATCGATATGTTAACAGAATATTCAAATAAGTTTCAATAAGGGTTAAATTTTGTAAGTCATCTAGACACCATTGAATTTATTTATTTTTTTTATTCTACCTCGAGTCAATTATCGCTTAGGTCCATAAAATAACTGAAATATATTAGAAAAATATTCATTCTTTTTTTTTTTTTTTTTAAATAGATTTTCTTCATTGCATAAAACAAACAAAATTAAACAAAGAATACCCCAGTTCAGAATGTATTTGAAAAATGTTTAAACACTTAAATTTTCATTGGTATTTTTAAGATTTAAAATAAAGAAAAAAGGAATTTGTTTAGATTCGTTGAACTCATTTACCGTTTTACAAAAACCTTACAAAACGCAGCATCAACAAGTAGTTTTTAAGAACACCACCACACAGAATTTATGTTAATTATTTGACCTCAGACTGGAATCGTTACTTTAAACTTTTCTTTAAAAGGTGAAAATTGTAAAGATGGCAATATTTTAAAATATTTTCCTCAAGAAACCTTCCGACCAGCAATATATCTCCACATGGGCAATGCTGACTATAGCATATAAAATTATCAGTTTTTAGTGTTTCCTCTCTCATAAAATTTATACAGTAAGTTGTTAATATGTATGCAAATATAACAAAAATAGTGTTGGATAGGGAATGTGTAGAGAGGAGTGCTCCGGTTGTGTCATACTGAAAGGAGTGCTTAGAGCTGGTGCTCTTGTGATAGAATAGGATGACTATATGCATAACCTTTGGAACAAGCACTTGAATTAGCGAGAAACAGTCTAAGTGAGGTGAGGGGAAACCTAACAGTAAGAATTAGGGGAGAACAAGGTACACATGCACAAGGAACCCCAAAAAGACATCTTTCCTTCAGACAGTCAAAGAGGGTCAAATGTACATCCTTGCAACAACTGTAATCTGCCTGCTGAGAAGGGCATCAGCTTAAAGACTGTGACCTCAATAACAAATGGAGAAATAAAATGAAAGACTTTATTTAACTGTGGTCGTATCTCTTAACAGCAGTATTTAACAATAAGAATCATGTAATACTCAGCAAATTATTCAAATCTTTCGTTTTTATTATAGAGTAGAGTTAGCAAGTAAAAAAAAAGTGCTTTTCTCGACCTTGGATGAACCCATTTCAAGTGGTGAGAAAAGCGAGAAAGCAAAAAGTACATCAGACAACTCCCGCTGCTTGAAATTAATAAAGAAAAAAATCCTCCACTGTAAATAAAAAGTCAACGGTTGGTGATTTTTCTTCTTTAGGTCATCAGAAATGGGAATTTATATATGAAAAATTAAAATACTGACCTAATTTTGATTTTATATGAATATTAGTGCGAACATTGGCAAATCATTTTTGATGGAGTGTGTACACTAGTTAGAGATATTAAATATCGCATTTACTCTGGTAAGTATTATTAACAGGTTTAGTATAGCATTAGGGTTATTACTTGACTTAAATACAGGGTGTCCCCAAAAGATCTTGTTCAATTTACTGATATTGACTTGCAAACAAGATTGATAGAAGAGTAAGAATACACATTCAAAAATATTGACAGTAAAATCAACAAAAACATAGAAAATTTACCTTTAATATAGGTAAAGGCTACTTAGGGTAATTTCAGAATGTTCAGAAAACGAACGCTAACCCAGACCATGAAGAAATAGACCTACAAACGTCCTACAAAATTTCCTCTACCATGTCCATAAATCAACTTGAACCTGAAACTATGTACAGTTTTGGGTAAGGTTAATTTTATGAACATTCTAAAATTACCCCAAGTAGCCTTTACCTTTTAAGTTAATTTTCTATGTTATGTTAGTTGTGCTGTTGATATTTTTAAATGTGTATTCTTATTCTTAAACTCTTCTACCAATTTTGTTTACAAGTCAAAATCAGTAAATTGAAATGAGTTATAACGATTCAAAGGGTATACAAACTTTTGGGGACACCCTGTACCGATCATTTCATCTGCTAAATAATTTTGTTTGAGTGGAGTGTTATTTAACATACATTTTCATTCGTTATAGTTCTGGGCTTCTCTCTTTTTAGATATTTTCTCAATTCAACAATTAAAAAAATACACTATTAATATATATATCGAATTCTTCTGCAGTTTGGTTTGGTAGTTTTGTTTTACGGCATATCAACCCTTTTTGGGTTATTTAATGCCGAATCTGGTCATTATAGTAAAAGTTTTTATGCTTCAAGTTCTTTATATCTTCAAATGTTTAATCATCGTTTTTGGTTTGGTAGTTTTGTTTTACGGCATATCAACCCTTTTTGGGTTATTTAATGCCGAATCTGGTCATTATAGTAAAAGATTTATGCTTCAAGTTCTAAAAATAAAATAAAAAAGGGGAGGGAGAAAGGGAGAGGGGCTGTTGTTTTTGTTTTTGGTTTTGTAGAACATAATTAAGTTTTACAAAAAAAAAAAAAACGTCAATGTAGGTGAATTTCGTCTCAGGGAGCCACAGGGCAGCCTGATCTGGTATCACCAGGTTCTGCAGTTTGAAAAGTGGTTAAGGATTTATTCAAACACTTCTGATGATCGGAAATCCTGTGAATCTGTAGTAAAGTGTTAAATTTGTCACACACATATGTACATATATTTTTTGTATTATTCGAACTAATGTTCTAATCTTGTATGTTATTCTCACGTTTCGGCCGATGTAACCTACGACCGTATTCAGATGTACAGAATTTTGGACCGAGCTCTTTATTTGATCCACAGTGATAGCTTGCTCTCATTCCGTCAGCCATGACCGGGTAAAATTTTTTAAGTAAATCGTAATTGCATTTTTAGTATCGTCCACATTGAGGATTGAACCTTCAACCTTCAGAAGACTCTTCACTTGGAACTGATTATTACTTAGCACTTTTATCTGTTGCACCACGAGTTCCGTGAGAAATGACGTACAGATTTCCGAATTCGACCTGACACATCTGAAGAAGGTCGAAGATTACATTGGTCGAAACGTTGTGAGAATCACATTCAAAATGAAAACAGTCGTCCGACTCCAACGTGATACATACCAATAATACAAATTATTAATCCTCATCTAAAAAATTCAGAAATATCAGATATATATTCTTAAACAAATGCTTTTTATTTTCTTTGTGTATCAACTTTATTTACTCTGAAGCTGCATAAAATAATTTACATTAAAAGAAAAAATAGCATTCTGGAGAAATCTGCAATATTACAGGCAAAGGAGAAGAAATTTAATGACTTTGTTTAACACAGGCAAATGGGACAAAGCAAAGCTAAAAAGCGAGCTGTAAAAAAGGCGGCAATAATAAGAGAAATCCACCAAAACTGATTGATGGCAGAGCAATATGATCTATATTATATAGCAGGCAGATGAGATGGCAGTAGAAAACAAAACAAAAACAAAGCAGTAAAAAGCAGAAAAGCAATCCTCCTGAGTCTGCTGTATGTGTATTACAAATAATAAAGATATTAAATCTGTAATGTTTTTATTTTTAATAAAAGATTAAAAGAAATAAATAAAAAAAATCAGTAAATATTAAAATGTTCAAATTGGATTATGATAGCCAAAATTGTCGTTTACAATCACACAAACATGAAAAAAAAAGCATCTTAGTTGTATTTATTTAAATAGGGAAATGTTTAGATCGAATATTCCAAGAGTTATCAAGTCTTAGTATCTCTATACGGTCATATGTTTGTTTATGTTTTTTTAATTTTTTTTAAAAAATCGTTGCCATACTTTAAAAATCCATGGATTAAGGAATATTATATGCTGCAATCGGCATAAATTCTCAGAAACTGATCATTTTATCTAACCTCTAACATGAAACAATTAGAGCTTTGTCCAAGTTTAAATATAGCAGTACAAAACCATCACCATTTGATGTTAAAGAACCAACTTTAATAAACAAAATAAGAAAATGTAAAACTTATCGAAATGCACTGCAATTTTAAAAGTGGATGGCCATTGTAGAAATGGCACAAAAAAATTGAATGATTTAATAAAAATAAAATAAATAAATAAAAAAATAAGACACTTGTTTTATGGTGGAGTGATTATACAGACACGCAAAGAGATTTATTTTCAAAGTAATGGTTTTAATTTGGTTGTTTTAATGTACAATTGTTCAATGTTTAAATTTTTGGAATCTTCGGAGTCTAACTTTAACCGTATACCTTCCGACTATGCAAGTCTGATGACTATTACTTCACTCACACATTTTTATTCATTTTAATCTTTTCCAAACTTAGACGTCAACTTCAACGTGATTGCTGTCAATTTCAAAAATATTTAGCTTTTCCTTATAATTTTCCTAGAACAGAAATAAATGTTGCATAAGTGAGTTTTGAAAGGTATGTATAAAAGATAAATATCTGATGGAACGCATAAATGGTATATAAAGAGACAGGACAAAAAAGAAAGTAAATTATAAAGTTTGTTTTCAGTGACGTACTCAAGTCACACATTTGATGATGGTAAGAGAATATATGGGTTAAATCATTGCAAATAAATAAATAAATATATTAGACAGAATGGAAAAAACAATTAAACACAGGAAAAACAAAAAAAACGGGAGATTTATTTTTCCTGCATTTAATTGTTTTTCAATTCTGCTTTTCATTTTATGATATATTGTGTATTTTATCCTCATATATATATATATATATATTATACAGGGTGTGGATAGTATCTATTCACAATCTTCAGATACTTTTGTGTGCATTTGTTGATTTTTTTTTTTTTTTTTTTTTTTTTAAATATTTAATTATGGAAAATTTTGAACTGCCAAATTCATTAAAGGGACATCGAGTCATTCTTGAAATCAGATCTGAAAGGACAAACAAGAAGATGATCAACAAGTTGAAATACTTGCTGGAGTCAGACATACTGTGGTTCTTTCACAAGAACCTTTGCTAACACCAGAAGATTAACTCTTAGAGCAACAGGTGGCTCGCTGTTTAATCCAAGGACAAAGTATCTGCTATGGTATTCAGTCACACCAATGTTATGCCATTTCTTCCCCAAGGGCTTCAGGCTGAACACCAACAAATACATCCATGTTTTGAATGAGGCGGTGAAGACTCGGATCAACCAGGGAGACTGTACATATGGCAGCAAGGCCCAGCTCTCTGTCACACCAGCCGGAAGATCCAGTTCTGGCTGTATGAGAAGTTCTTCAACCATACTACACCAAACCGTAACTCCCTTGAATTCTTTTTGTTGGGTGCAATGGAACAAGAAAGATATCCAGCTGTAAACCATAGGATGAATTAGCAATATGAAGAGCTTTCAAAGGCCTAAGTAAGCAGACAGTAACAAAGACCGTGTGGCTGCCTCGAGGTTGTCATCACAACCAATGGTGGCGTCATTGAGTGAGATTGACATAATATGCCATGAAGAAAAAATATTTAAAAAGTATTTAAAGAGTAATTTTGCAAATGAATACTCTCCACATCCTGTAAATATTGAAAAGTTAAAATATTTGAAAATGCATTCAAGATAATATTTTGCAACAACTTGATTTGTTTTAAATACATAAAATGACCCAGTAAAAATGTTTTCAGTAATACTCCCTTTCAGTTTTGATTACTCATAAACCCTTCTGATCTTTAATCTATCTTCCAACATATAAAGTTATCTTGTGAGATTTTAAAAGTTGGACCTAAATAGCATATAAGCTGACATATCAAAGTTTCATTCTGACTAGCCAATTTTCATTCATTATTATTGTACCATGTTATTGGAACTATAATAACGTACTTCGATACAGTTTATATTTTTAAATTATGTAGTCCTGTCAGAACAATTTAGGAAAATGGAAACATTTTTTAATTACGACTTGGAAAGAAAGGGGAATAACTCTTCATTAAATATAAAAACGGTTGTCTCCCTTATAAATAAAATATTATTTATTTCTCTGTAAAACCTGTGCCAACAAATAAAAATTAAAAACTAAAATGATTTCAGTGAATCTCAGGAATTGCTTAGTAGTGAATAGCTATGTTTAATTTATTGATTTATCAGAAAATTACAGTAAAACAGGTGTTGTAAGATTTGTCAATAGCACTGACTGTTTTAAAGGCAACGTATTTGTATGCCAAGAACGGTTAAAATTCATTTGGGATAAGTAAAAATCTTACTTTTAAGATTGTAGATGTTAGTACACATTATTTTTCTTTATTTATATAATAGGTATGTGTATTTGTTTTTTTATATTTGTATGTATAGGATTCACTCCTAAACTAAATAACTAATCATTATGAATTTTGGAACATAGCTGCTATACATAAGGGTGGGTAATGTGGGGAAAGTTTAATTTAATGTTATACAAACAGAGGGTGGAAGCCATTTGAGAAAATTCAGATACTTCCGATTTCTGTGAAATTTTAACTATTGCTGTTAGACATCAATTAAATATTTCCCAAATGTCAGTTTCTTTGGAGTATTTTAAAGGGTTTTAAGGGGGCATATGGGCAATCTCCCATTTGAAAGTTTAAATATTTCAGATTTGCAATAGATTTGATCCATAGTTATTAGACACCAATTAAGATTCCTTAATTTCAATTTTTCTTAAGATCACTTAAGATTAAACCTTAAATTTTAGACATTTTCTGGAATCAAAATCATGTAATAGATCTTGATCAAAATTGAAATAAGGATTCTAAACATAAGGTTTAGTACCATTATATCTTTAATTTAATCTTCATAAAGAGGAATAAAAGTTGTGCAAAACTGCTCAGGAATTCATTTTACGAGTATTCTAGTTAATTTATAAAAAGAAATTTTCCGAAAAACAAAACCCAGTTGTTGCAAAATGACTATCCTGAAATATCTAACGCCCACTCTGTGAATTGAAAAAAAAAAATGAAGGATTATTTATAAATGATTAGACAAAACAGATATGGTTATTTGGGATGGGGTTAAAAAAAAAATGGCTAATAGGAGAAGGCATGGCAGAAAAGCAAGAGTCGAGAATAAGAATTATGGCTAAAGCAGCAGTGAAAATAGAGCAGAGAGAGAGAAAAAAAATGGTATAGACTTAATTGACCTCATCAGTGACATAGCTGTAAGTACTGCCAATGGGAAGGGAAAGGGAAAGGGTAAGGATCGAGCTGGAAAATGTCACCCCACTACCACAAAATAAAAAGAATATATTTAAAAACTTTAATGAAGATTTAAAGTTTACTCCTAAAAACATTAAAATTGATGAGCTTCATCATATTCGGTTTAACGTCGGTTTTACATGCTGACACGTGTTAGACAGCTTTAAGAAAGTGACTTCCAAACTAACCTATCTCTGGCCAGGTCTTTATTTATCCCTCAGATCCATTTCTTTATCACTTCCGCTAATAGTTTCCTTGGTCTTCCCCTGTAAACTGAACCTTCTACCTCTACTAACTCAAGAACTCTTCTCCATTCTTTCAATGTGGTCATACCATCAAAGTCTACTCTTCTGTACACATCTCCCGCCACCTTGGAGAAATTACAATTCGCAGTCGAGTCATACCAAACACTCAGCATCATAAGGGAAGGATTAAAGAAAAGAAGTGGCACCCTCCCCTACATCTTGGTGTAGTAGCCAACGAAAAAGGAGCCTTTTGGGCAGCCCTAGAATATTATAGTTCATTAAAAAGGAGCCATATCAAACAAACAGATTCTCAAGATAAGTCTACAGGATTTCCTAAATTTGAAACCATGAACGTGCCTACTTTTCATGCAGTCCAGTCCAAAGGGTTGACATCACTCAGGTTGCATGCAATCATATCGCTTCATACACACTCAAGGCAAATCTTCCTCAGTCTAACATGCTCCCTAGTGCCTGGGATATCAAGATGCGTTATGGAGTCGATGCAAAAGATGGCACGTTGTACATGACCGAACCACCTACGACGCCAAGTGCATACGGCATCCGTAATCTTACTAATACCAAGTTTTTGATGAAGCATAATTGAGGGGATCCTTTCTTCCAGTTTGCAGCCGCACATAAATTTTCCATATATTCATCAAAAACACTTTTATTAGTATACAATTGTTTCTCAGACTCGGACTCAGTAACTCCAGCATACTGCAACGCATGAGACAGTCAAAGTAAAGGTATACTTTGAGTGTTTTCATACATGGACAGGTCTGAAGCCAAACCGCTAACATTTCAAAAGGAGACTATAAGTGGAGCAAGTCTCTGGTGGAGATGTAAACCAATCACCACGGATTAAGATGTGGGTCGCCTTCAACTTTGGAGATTTACATCAATTCTCCATGTTGTTGTTATTTTATTTATTTATTCCCCCCCCTCTTTTTTTTCATTTTATTCATATATTTTCTAACCATCAAGATGATAACGTGTTTTGCCTGCTATGAACAAGAAAATATTTGCTTAAGTGTCTCTAAGAGGCAAGCAAAATTTGAATTAAAACTTTACGTTGCTGTTATTATTTTCATTTTTTTTTAAAAATAACTTGATTCTGCCTTTCTCAATAACATAAGTTTTCGTATTATACAAAATATCAACACTTTTTTTCTTGAGGTTTCTTCAGTGCTTAAAAGAAAAGTGTGTTTCTTTTGTCTACCCTATCAATGTTTATCAATGAAATATAAACACTAGAAAAAAAAGAGAAACGCATATAGTATGGAAATATCACGATATGAACATTTAAAATGTAAAATTAGGATTAAAAGGTATTTTCCTTATAAAAATATTGTCAGTAAAAAGAAAACATTAAAAAAAATAAATCAATATTAATTACACTGACAAGCTTGACGGGTGAACTTTAAAGCACTGAGGAAGACTCCTCAAGAAAAAATCGTTGATATTTCGTATATCACGAAAATGTATGTTATTGATAAAGGCAAAAACAATTGCATGCTAATAAGTGTTTTTTGATGAATATAGGCAAAACTGTTCCCTGAATTAACTAAGGTTTCATTATATATATATATATATATATATATATATATATATTTCCAGATGGATCCCAGAATAGCAAACTGATTTCTTTCTTATATAATAATTAAAATAAATAAATGGAATTTTGCTGGCTGAGAAGACAAAGCAGAGAAAAAACAAAACCAAAAACATTCATACCTCTTGTGGGCGTCTTGATAGAGTTGCTAGTCGATGAAGTCTTTCGTTTACGACTCCATAGCTTGGAGATAAACTGAAAAAGTTAAAGTAAAATAGAACAAACCAAAATAATAATTTGCAGAAGGAGAAAGGAACGGACACAATTCAGACAGAGAAAAAGAAGTTGGATGTGGGCGAGGGACGGCCTGCGTAGAAAAATAAAAAATAATTTAAGACTTACGTTTCCAGAAGACGTTGAAGGGTTGGGAGTGGAGGAACGGTCCCCTGCGCCACCACTGCATATAGATTTTATGCATGCAGGGATCCAAGAAGAATTCTTTATGGCCTTCTTGTACTCTTTGCAAACCTAGGGAATATTGAAAAAAATTTTTTTTTTTAAATGAATAAATAAAATTGTAATTATATAACACAGACAGTGGAAGAAGTTGCTTCAGCTCTAAGTGTCATGTAATGAACAAATGATAATAAAGAAAACACTAAAAGATTATTTTAAAATTAATGGAGAGAAATTGGAAATTACAACATTCCTTTAACTTAATGTCAATACGGTGAAAAATGGTCAAGGATAATTACGATTAATTAAATGTTTGAAACGGAATGCGATTAGGAGCTCTGACTAAAATTAGATGACAATTTCTTGTATTAACCAGAATAACAAAAGGGCATTTAGAATCGGAGGGAAAGTGAGCCGAAAATAAACAGTTATGAAATAGTGTCAAGCCATATATTCAAAATATCATTTTCGAAATTGAAGACAAAAAGAATTGAATAAAATGACAATCGATTATTATATAAAATTGAGGTGGTGGGGGGGGGGGTAAGGCAAGAGATATTGTCTGACTCTTAGACATAATCTAACTCCGGTGGGGATGAGGTGGGGGCACACATTGGAATGGAAATTTATGTATTAGACCGGAAACTATTAAGTAAACAGGTAAGAACATTTTAGTTAACGAACACTGACAGCACATACAATCAATCAGGTTCGCAAAATAATTGTCGTCAAAAGATGTATCAAATGTGAAACAAACAAAAGGTACAAGTTGTCTTTTGTATTGCTGTAAAGGAGGAACAAATGAAAGAAAGAATCGGGTTATCTCCCTTACATCCTAATTGATTTTATAATTCAAGATAAAACATCATCGCCATACTGCAAGAAAATTGCATGAAAAGGTGTTAAGATTGCATAATTGAAATAGAATTCAATGAAAACCTTTCGTCACTGTATGGCATGAAATGTTTTGTGATTGCTTAAGATATGTTTTATGCCAAGAATAAAAAATTGGATATAGTGGCAAACCAAAATTTGGAGAGAAGTAGAAAATAATAAGTTAAGCATAATAATTAGTATGAAAAAAATGTGTCCTTATAATAGTTTGTTAATCTATGACTCATTGTTCATATTTATATATATATATATATATATATATATATATATATATATATATATAATAAATAATGAGTAGAAAATTTTGCATGAATATGAGGCCTACTTCACATAAGATTTAGCAATCATTTATTTTTTTTCTACACAGACACTATTACTAATGGAGATTTGATATCTGTGTCTGAAGCTAAAACTACACTTATTTATGTACTATTGTACTGTTTTCAAGGCTCAATTAGGATGGGGGAGGTAGTGTGGTATCTGTTCTCTTGTCTGGAGACTATTCTCCCAGACATTTCATGAGATTTTTAAAGATATTAGTTCAACAGCCAAAAATGGTTTTCTTTTATCATTGATTTGCTCTTGTCTAAATCGTTAAACCACAGCATTTAAAAAAGAATAGTCAAAACACCTCCCCCCTTCATTTTGTTCCCCCCCTCACCCCATGTTTCTGTTCAATTTTTATAAAACATTCAAATAATAAAAACGAAATATTTAATATCAGTATATAGAATTTTTGGTATATCTGCTTTTTATCATAAAAAAATGTTTAAAATAAGAAAATATTAAAATATTCAATAGAAAGATAAGAGTTTCTTCCCTTAACTTTAGACACAATTTTCATGTACAACTTACTTCATTTTATACATATTATTGTACAAGTTATTCCCCTTAGTTTATTCAACAAAAAATTAGAAAAAAGACATTACATTTTGCAAATTTAGAAGTACATGGTTCATACCTTCTCATTCATAATGCAATGAAAGATAAATATGAGAAGCCCTTGCAAACTGTTGCATACTGTGAAGATGTAGGCCATAACAAGTGATTGCTTGTTCACATAGAACAACCCGAATCCCCAAGTGAGGCCCAGAAGGACTATCAACACCACTGCACCTTTGATCCAGCCTCTGAAAAAGAAAAAAAGAAAAAAAAAGATAAATGAAGTCAGAAAAAAAAAACCTTTAAAAAATACAGGAAAGTTAAAAAAAAAAAAAGATTCTAAGAATATTAGTTGAAATGGATTTTAGTATGAATTCTCAAAAACAATTTATTTTACTTAAATTATGTTATGTGAGTAAAAAAATAAATAACAAAAATAACATTCTGCTAGTCGCAGAGGTCCAAATGTAGGCTATGTTTAGTTTTATGTAAAGAGGGTAAACGGGAAGGAGGGTGGAAGTCCTTTGTGAGAACGCTGATATCTCCGATTTTTATGAAATTTTAATATATATTAGACATCAGTTTATAAAATACTCCAAAGAAATTGAAATTGGGGGAATATTTATTGAGTTTTTAGGGGCCAAATATGAGCAAAAGCGCTGTACTCAGCTACTGCAGTCAACCTGGTGCTGGACGTACTGGTACTTCCATTCCTCTGTGCAAGACTGAGAGGTAGATTCTGAAGACTGGGCAACTCAATCTCTCCATAGATCTGCCCTGACCAGTCCCCTGGAGAGAAAACTTCAGCTATACATCTGTATAGGACCAAACAAGGGAGCGACAGTTACAGGTTATAAACCTACAGCTCAATTAGCAACAGCTGGGAGCCAGGGGTCGTTCCAGACAGTGGGAGAGGTTATTTAACTTCATCGACAGCTACCGCCCACCATAAAGCTGAGCAGCCTTCAGCCAGTAAGGTACTATCCTGCCACTGGCCACCTGCCCTACTGGATGCACAAGGCATAGGGTCATCCCAACAAGTGGTCAGTAACCATTGCACCACACAAAACCGAAAAAAGTACAAAGAAACCAACACTTAAGCTAGGGTGCTGGAATGTCTGTACTATGACGACTGGCCTATCTACTGACATACTACACATCTCCGATGTACGAAAAACTGCCATCATCAACATTGAGCTATTAAGACTCAAGGTAGACATTCCTGCTCTACAAGAAACTCACTTAGCAGATTCTGGATGCCTAAAGGAATCAGACTATACCTTCTTCTGGCAAGGGAAGAAGGAAGAGGAAGTCCGCGAACACGATGTTGGTTTCTCAGTTAGAAACTCACTGCTGGAAAATGTACAAGTTTGTGATTCAGCGACTGAACGCCTTATTTCACTGCGCTTGAATACCACAGATCGATCAATTAACCTATTGTGTGTGTACACCCCAACACTCGCTGCATCTGACGACACAAAGAAGCATTTCTACACTCAGCTGGATGGCACCATTAAAGCATTTTCACAGAATGAAGACCTGCTTATACTTGGGGACTTCAATGCACGTGTAGGTGATGACAATGATGCATGGCCAAGCTGCCTCAGTAACTTTGGAGTGGGTAAATGCAATAGCCAGCACCTACTAAAACTGTGTCTACCATGACTTTTGCATTACCAACACATTCTTTGGTGTCAGATCACATCACAGAGTGTCTTGGAGACATCCCAGGTCAAGGTGCTGGCATCAGCTTGACCTCATCATCATGAGACGAAGATACGTCAAACATTTCTTGATGTCTAGAGCCTACCACAGCGCTGATTGCGATACAGATTATTCCTTAGTATGCAGTAAGGTTAAACTTCAACCGAAAGATTTATACCGCACTAAACAGGAGGGTATTGTGCATATTGACGTTAGCAAGACTCAACACCCAGACCGCATGGTGGAATTCAACGCAATGTTTTCATTCACCTTCAAAAGAGACTACAGTCGGCCTGCATCTGAGCAGTGGGAAACACTTAAGAATGACACCCACTCTACAGCTCTCAAAGCTTTTGGCAGAGGGACGGGTTGCAAACGCAATGACTGGTATGATGGAAATTCTGCTACTCTCGACCCTCTGATTGAAGCAAAACTTTCATCCTTGCTTTCATACAAGGCCAACCCATCTCGTACATCACTGACTGCACTAAACTCTTCCAGAAGTGCCTTACAAAAGGCTGTCAGAGAAGCTGCAAACAACTACTGGATGGACCTCTCCAAGACTATCCAGCAGGCGGCCGATATGGGCAACGTGAAAATCATATATGACAGGATCAGGAGAGCTACTGGACCCACAATCAACAAAACTGCACCACTCAAGTCTAAGTCGGGTGAACCCATACTAGACAGAGCCAAACAGCTCGACAGATGGGTAGAACACTACTCCGAGCTTTACTGCAGAGAAAACATGGTACATGAGTCTGCCCTAGATGCCACTGACCATCTCCCCCTGATGCATGAGCTCGACGAGCAGTCTTCCATAGAAGAACTATCCTTCAATGTAATAGACAGACTACCATCTGAAAAAGCCCCAGGAAAGGATTATATTCCATTAAAGGTCTTAAAAAGTGGAAAAGCTAGCCTGTTTTAGGCCTTCACAGCATTTTAATACAGTGCTGGAGAGAAGGCTCAGTGCCTCAGGACATGAGACGCAAACATCGTCACACTCTACAAACACAAAGAGGAGTGCAACAACTACCGCAGTACCTCACTGTTGAGTTTCGTCAGCAAGTTACTTGCGCGCATAGTACTAGTGTTGCTGCAACTTCTTGTTGACCGAATTTACCAAGAATCTCAATGCGGCTTTCGTTCAGAGAGATCAACCATCGGTATGATCTTCTCCCTACGCCAGCTGCAAGAGAAGTGCAGATAGCAAGACCAGCTTCTATATCTCGCCTTCATAGACATGACCAAAACGTTTAATCTTGTGAGCAGGGACGGTCTATTCAAGATGCTCCCACTAATCGGATGCCCACCAAAACTCCTCAGCATAAGATCCTTCCACGATGGTATGATGAGCATTGTACAGTTTAACAATGACATGTCTGCAGAGTTTGAAGTGAAGAATAGTGTCAAACAAGGCCGTGTATTGGTTCTGACACTCTTCGGCATCTTCGCCCTACTTCTGAAGCATACTTTCAAGAACACAACTAATGGCATCTACCTGCACTCCAGATCTGACAGTAGTCTCTTCAACATCGCGAGGCTCCGTCTCAAGACCAGTCCATTCCAGATCTGGGACATGTCGTTTGCTGCTGATGCAGCCATGGCATCGCATCAGGAAGATGGTCTCCAAAGACTGATGGACAGGTTTGCTGAAGCTTGCAACCTATTCGACCTCACCATCAGCCAGAAGAAAACCCAAGTTATGACACAAGCAACTGCCTGCCTACCCAGCATTTCAATCCAAGGCACACCACTAGAGGCCAATCACCAGTTCCAGTACCTAGGTTTCACCCTCTCATTTGACGTAGAGCTCAACAAAAGGATTGTTAAAGCATCCACAACCCTCTGTAAACTAAAAGAGTCAGCAAAAACAGCCACTTTATCAAGATGATTGCCCAGAGCGTACGTTCAGTGTATGGGAGTGAGTCCTGAACCGCATACAGGATAGGAAACTCCAAGTCTTCCATATGAGGTGTCTACGTAGGATACTTGGTATCACATGGCAGGACAAAGTGAATAACAATGATGTTCTGCAAAGAGCAGGCATCCCATCCATTTATTCGCTACTGCGTGAGCGACGTCTTCGCTGGCTGGGCCATGTGCACAGGATGGATGATGGACGCATCCCTAAAGACCTTCTCTATTGCAAGCTTGATTTAGGTTCAAGGAAAGGGGGTCGTCCTCATCTCTGCTTCAAGAATTTCTGCAAGTGAGATATGAAGGTTTGCTCAATGGACATCAATTCATGGGAAGCCTTTGCAGCTCACAGACCTGCCTGGAAGTAACAGATAGGCCAAGGAATGATCAGTGAGAAACCCCTCAACGATGAAAACGCTGCAAAGAGAGCTAAGAGAAAAGCAAGCCAACACGCAGACCAACCAGTCGAAGTAACAACTTTTAACAGCCTGCGTATGTCAAGGCTGTAGTAAACCATGTAAATCCAGAATTGGCTGCTATAGTCACATAAGAAGATGTTCACGAACAACATCCCAAAATGGCGCTGTTCCATAGTCGTTGCGACTGACGGATGCCAACGAAACAATATGAGCACAAACTCTCATTTGAAAATTAAAATATTTGAAATTGGCATCGAATTTTAACCATAGTCATTATACAACAGTTAAGCAAGATTCTTTGAATTTCTTCTTAAGACCCATGAATCCTTAAATTTTAGACATTTTCTCAAATTAAAATCATGTAAAAGATTTTAGACATAAGGTTTACTAACATTATGTTTATTTTAATCTTTGTAAGAGAATATAAAAGTGGTGAAAAAATTCTGTTCGGAGAATTCATTTTAGCTTAATATAAGAATGGTAAATTATATCGAATTATACATTGATTTTTTTCAAGTATTTATTTATTTTTGCACTTATGAAACGGTTAATTATCTAGGGGGCTGGGACCATAGAAAATCTACAAAGATAAAAATTAAACTAAAAATATGGATATTTACTTGTAACTAGCTGTAGTTACCCGGTGTTGCCCGGATCGAGAGAGACATTGCTGGGTGGATAGTTTAGAGAAAAATAATTCAAAATATAGTAAGTCTACAATTAAAAAAATTTTTTTTTTTAAATAGGATTTTTTTAAAATTAGTTTTATTTTTCGTTTATTTTATTTTTTGAATTTAATAAATATTCAATAAATAATAAATTTAAAACATTCAATGTGTGTTTATCAAATAAGAGATACAGACACTCACGCAGAGAAAAGAGCCTGTTGTATAGTTGTATTTATAAAGATGCAATTAATACTTTGTTTTGTTTTTTTATTGAGAAATCTATGTCATCTTTGAAATTTGAGAATTAAAATTTTAATTAGTTTGGGCTGTTGTAAATAAAGAACTCCAAAACTTGATTTCTCATTAATTCGGAACGACTTGAAATACATTTTATATTCGATTTATTACATTTACCAATAAAAACAAAAAATACATAACACATTTATATAAAAAAAATAAAAGACTCAAAATATTTAAAGCTGGTTACAAAGATAAGTTTATGCAAAAATCTATATAAATTTTTTTTTAAAGGATTTCTTTTTTATAAATCCTGTAAAAGCACAACAAATACACAAGAAGCAAATCTGAAAGAGGAAAATAAATCAATGAAAGAAAAAGAAAAAAAAAAATGGAAGTAATTCGGATAAATAGATTTTAAAAAAAAATGGATGCTGGCCTTGAAGAACGCTTAAAATTTTAACTTAGAATAAATTTGTATTTAAAAAAAAATATATCTATTTAGTAATTTTCATAAACTAAGAATCTAAAAATATGAAGAAAATAATTTTTAATGTAAATTTATCATAAAATTAAAAAGTAGTTTGCGGTTAATTCATGCTAGCAACAAATTAATCCTATTTAAGGATATAAATTGTTTAGGTGCATCCACACAGCTTTATGAAAAGCTCTGTTTGATCACACGGCTGCTTGAAACGGCATTTTCATGGGTCTGCTTGAAACAGCATTTTCATGGGTCACCTACATTGAATGTACGCATTGTAAGATTATCCATTTCCGTTTATTTATCAACTAAATTTGAAGAGTTGACACAATTTACAACTATTCTATTTTATGTAAGGGGAACAAGAAAAGGTACCTATTTACTTGCCTCCCCATAAGGGCAGAGTCAGACACAAGGTCGGTTTTTAATGTGGGGAAAATCCAGCTCCTCAAAAATGGGCACTCTGGATTGGAACAAAAATAAAAATTGCTTCAATCTTGAAGAATTTCTTCTTCACTCAATGAGGACAGAATCCCTTAATAGACTTCAAAAACGACCTATGCTAGAAATCTCATTTCTTTGATCAGTCATAACTCAAAAACCAATAAACCAAATTATTTAAAACTTTGCACAAAACTTTCATTTGATAGGTTCTATAAGTGTGTAAAATTTCAGCATCATTAGTCACGGCAACCCAGAGATCCAGAAAGGTCAGGAGTGATTTTGTGTTATCCGTGTGTGCCACCCTGTATCTCATCAACTATTTGATGGATTCAGCTGATTTTTGGCAGAGATAGAGGTTCTAGGGTCTAGTTGATGGCATTTTAATTTCAGTTTACCATATACCTTAGTTTTCCAGAAAATTCAAAAAAACCTTAAAAATTACCATTTTCTTGAGAGACAGCCTTTACAAAAGTAGTGACATTCCATGATAAATGCCCGTATACTGAAATCATATGCCCTTAATAGGGTTAAGATGAAAATTCATATACACTAAATGTACAAAAGCAAGGAAATTCCCAAATTTTTACACTTTTATTGTCATTAAGGACATGACTACATATCAACCAAGCCATTTCATTATCACATCACTACAGTATAAATCTCTATGCATGAGTGGATGAAGTGTGTGAGATGCGCTGAAGAAAAATTCCTACCAGTAAAATACATAGCCCTGTTGTGCTCGCATACCCTTAATGACAATAAAAGTATAAAAATTTGGGAATTTCCTTGCTTTTGTACATTTAGTGTATATGAATTTTCATCTTAACCCTATTAAGGGTATATGATTTCAGTATACTAGCATTTTTCATGGAATAGACACTAGACTTTATTCCGAGCGAAAAGGACTCGAGCAAAATGTAATATTCATGGGTTTGTATTTAATTGTTTTCTTTTTTTAATATATTTTAATATCACTTATTAATGGTATTAAGATACAAAAAATAAGATATCTCATTTACCAAATATGATAGGTAGGTATATATATATATATATATATGGAAAATGAAAAAGGAAAAACCAAAGTTATTTATATATTTTTTTCCTTTTTCATTTACCATCATGAGTGAATATTATTTCCATAATTATCATCATAGATGTGTATATAAAAAATTAAAAAATGTGTTTATATATCTATTTTATTTCTTATTTGTTGACATAGGAATACAGAATTTTTTAAAAACAGAATTTTCAGCAGCTACCTGCAAGCTTCTTCAGTGTAATATTTCTTTTAGTTTCAATTGACACTATGCATTAGTTTGATCTTCCATCTTAGCCTTCGGAAAATCAAGCCAATGTATAGTATCAATTCAAAAAAATAAATGTGCTCTTGCACAAGGAATTGAGCACTCTGGTTAATTCTCTTATAATACTAAATTATATTTATATATATATATATATATATAATTTTATTTAGAAACTATACATTACAGTGTCTGTTGGGTATATTCAGGTTTAATCCATATGGTCATACCGAATCTGGAGTAGAAACGACTGGTAGAAACAGATAGACTCTTCAGTACCATTCAGTAGGCAAAGATTTTTTCTTTGAGTGTTTGCCTACTGAATGGTGCTGAAGAGTCAATCTATTCCCTATGGGGATGAAACGCCTCTGTGTAGCTTAATTGCCATAACTATATTTTCATAACTTACTACATATATATATATATATATATATATAATAAACCTAAATTATCTAAATAGGCAACATGTCAATGTTGCAAGATGATTGTAATTCATAGATGAATTGAAATCGAATTCGGTAAATTGATGGACCTTAAAACTAAGCCAAACTGAATCACAGCAAATCGTATTAAGCCATTTTATTCAATTCAAGGAAATGCAGATCAAATGTTTAAATTTACTAGGAAAATAAGAATACGTACATTGGTGAGAAAGAAAAAAAATGTTGAGCATTATTCTTATGAAATTTGATAATTATTTTAAGAAACTTAATTAAAATCATTAAAATGGTTTATTGAAAAATCTATACAATGACATCATAGAAGTATGATACAAATACGTCCGACAGTGGCTTTATTGCTGTTGAGCTGAGGTATGGTTCTGTTCAGTCCTGAGAGGTTCATCCTTCCAGGCTTTACCTGATCTCTGAGAAGTGTTTAGTTTATTACTAATCTTCTGAATTGCCCCTACTGGGGAATGCTGACCGGGCCTGCTCAGCCATTTCTTGTAGGGCAGTGCACTTATTCTAGTGCGCTGGCTTCTCAAAACCACACCCGACCTTGTGTCTAACCTCCTGGCAAGAAGGTAAATAATATCTACATATGATATAATAGACGCATGATAAATAATATTTTAGTCTAATGATGAAAAAAATGTAATGTTGTTGTTGTTTAAAACAGTTATACAGATATATTCCAAATTGAGGTTTCATTGCCAACTCAACCTCTGCATACCTGTTCAATCTTGGGCCCTCACTAGCAGATAAACAAAATAGAAAAAAAACAAAAAAAAAAACCCAAAATAAAGCAGTGATTGCATCATCATAGAATGGCACTCCCACAGTAACGTCAAACCAACAAAACCTGATGATATCGTGAGATACTGCTGGGGCATTTCAGGTTAATCGTAATGATATTTTGGCCCAAAATACATGCTTGAACACAGGGTCATAATCTGTTGAAGTCTTCGTTGGAAGCAACACTGATGTTTGTTCAGCAATAATTACATAAATTTATTTATGTTACAGAATAATTTTTGCAAAGTAAATTATACATCGAATATATAAAGTACAGCCAGTCGGTTTCTTATAATTTTGTCATTGATAGCTTTTTTTTCCTATAAAGTATATATTATTTTTATTCACTCCGAACAAGGCTCATTGCCACTGAGACGTAGGGGGCTACTGTGAATTGGGGACCATATCTACAGCGACATCTTAAGTAGGGAGTTGCGCAGCAAGATGTTTGTTCACATAACATTTAAATTGCTGCATGTTGGTAATCAGGAAAACACACACTATACATATATATATAATATTAATACTAGTATTCAATACATCTTCTGAAAGATATCTCTATTATATAAGCAAAAGTTAAAATGAAATATAGTTAGCCAGTTTTTACTTTGGTGGTTATAAAAAAATATAATATTTAGTTAAAAAGGGAGTTTTTTTGTTTTTTTTCTCCATTCAATTTATTCAAAGCAAAAAATAGAAAATTACTTAAAGGATGAGCAAAAATCAAAGTTTAATTTTTTTTTTTTCAATGGGTAAAAATAAAAAATTTAAATGTTTTTATGCAATTATTTATAAATATTTAAAGTGTAGAACATTTTTAGGTGAAAAATTGTTATCTCCAATTAGGCTGGGGTCACGGCACCTGAAACCTTATGGTGATAACAAAAAAGAGGGAGGGAGGGGGGCTGGAGGAGACGGTGTCTGAAACCTCATGATGGTGACAACCAAGATGAGAAGACAAGTCGAACAAAATAAAATATTCAAAATAAAAATGAGAGGAATAGTTATATTAAAATTTAAAATGTGACCCATCTCATAAAGATCTTTGCTGCATTGCAAAAAAAAAATTTTCCTGATGAAGACTGCAGCAATAATTTTACAGTTTCACTGGAAATTCTTTATTTTTACCTACAAACGAATGCATTTTCAACATGAGCTAAGATTGAAATCACTAACATAATCCAAAAGAAAGGTCCTCTCTCGCCCAACTGCAGCGCAACGACAGTTTGAGTAGATGGATCTGCAATGTGAAGTTTGACCAAACCCAACACATTAGGTTGGAAGAATTGCTGAAAACATTACATTTGTCCAGCATAGAGGTTTTCCTAAGGAAAGAATTGTTTACGCTGGTAGCTATGTAGAGTGCTCATTCTCTTGGATAAACCGTTGCATGGATGTCTTGAATTGCGGGAAGGTTGGCTGGCTGAGGAAAACTTAGAAGCAAGTGATTGGCTAAGACTGTACAGTGGAATTTGGAGACAGTTAACCCACGAGGACTGAATATAAAAAACATGTCTAACCCTTGGATAAGGGAAAAGTGATGTTAAATGAATAGAGAGATGCACACTACAAGGAAAATATCAATTGATTTTTTAACTGTATTAACATTTTAAAAAGTTATGCCGATAGTTAATATCTAAATTCACCACTTCTTTTTTTTTGTTAACTTTTTCAAATCACAGAAAAATGAGACTTAAGATTCTGATAAGCAGTATTTTTAGACCTAAAATTAAATTAAAAGATTAATTTGTTAACTATTTTTTTATTATTTTAAATACATTTTAGATATAACTAGAAAAAAGTTAGAAATGATATTTTGTTTTTAGATACGGTTATTTTTTTTCATGGAATTTTCAATAAAAATCTCAAAATTTTAATTTCCAAAAATTAAGAGAAATTATGTAAAGGAAAGTAAAAAAAAAATGTTTTTAAAAAAAAACATGGGAGCCAAAATATAAAGTTTGTAATTAAACAAAAAAAAAATGAATTAAAAAAAAATTCATGAAGGAAAAAACAAAAAAGAAATCGGTAAATAAGTTTCACCACATTTTTCATAAACAAAAATTAGACACTTACAGAAATAAATATAAAATTCTGATTTTTGACGAATTTGGAAAAAAAACCAAAAAAAAAAACCCCCAAAAAACCACTAAACCAAAACAAAAAAAAGGATAAATGTCAAATTAATCTTGAAAAAAAGCAAACAAAAAAGAAAAAATTGAAAAACCTAAATATTTCAAGTGTACAAACTGTATAATTTCAACTAAACAAAGAAAAAACCCAAAACCGTCAATAAACTAAAATTATTGTATACAAATAAATAATTACAAGTTCAATTTCGTATCTGCTGAATTTCGTATCAGTTTACAGCTAAAACGATAATTTGCTAGTTACCCTGCTTGACTGAAAAGGCCCATTAAAAATTATTCTTTATATTTTATTTTAGAAGGGAATTTGTCCAAGTTAGTAAGTGTGCAGAGGATGGAGGGTATTCACAACAGCAGAGCATCAGGGAGACATGCAACAGCATAACAACTAAATAAGCATACAAACAAGTCAAAGAGAAGAAAAAAATGAATGCATATGTAGGACTGTACATTATAGTTTTCTATATTATTTCTGACTCTTAAAGAAAGAAAACAAAAGAAATATGTGAATGCCTAGAAGGGCTATACATATTTCTCAGGTGAAAAGAAGAATTAGAAAGGGAAAAAACTTTTTCTTTTTTTTTTTTTTAACTTCGAAATGAATCTTAGAGAAATCTATATTGGAACAGAATTTCTTGATGCTAAATACAAATCTACATACTATTTAAAAGTTATGGTGTTTTTGGGGTTTGTTTGTTCATACGCAGATAGAAACATGTGATTGCTTGACCAAAAAGAAACAGGCAGTAGTCCTTATAATATCAATACCAAAGTTAGAATCTTACTAAAGGAATTTTTTTTAAACTAGATGTTTTATAAATTTTAATTAACATAAAAAAATAATTACATGAATATATTTTTGAAAACTAAGTGACTTTTTTTTGATTATCTGCAAAAAAAAGTTGACAAAGAGTATTCAGCATTAGTTCAAAGTAAGTTATTTTTGCTGAAAAAATATCTGTAAATACATTAATCGTAGTTACTTACTTTCATGCAAATACTAAGTAGCATATTGTTTTCCACAAAAGTTCAAATATTTTTCTTTCTACTAGTTATAAAGTAGTAGAAGTTAGATAAAGATGGAAATTGACATATCCAGATACTGTATCAACACTAGCGCTTTCTAAAATAGCTTTTGTCATAGGAGTTATATACAAAATTACTTAAATACAGGCACACATACTAAAAAAACAATGACCAACTAAGCTTGGATTAGTGTTTGAATCACAAAAAAGATGACAGGCAATAAACCAATTCCTGTCCGAGAAGGAGATGATGCCTGGGAAGATGGTCATCTAGGACGAATTTGAACTATGCCTAATACAAACAAAATTTTAACTCAATCGAAGAACTTTTTAAAAAGAATATTCTAAGTGTCATGCGAGACTAGAATAAACAGCAGACAAAAACAGGAATCTCTCCATATAAGTATAAAGTTAGGTATGTGTATATGTTTATATATTTGTATGTATAAGATTATCTCCTAAAATAATTAACCGATCATTATTAATTTTGAAATACAGCTGTTAGGTGTAAAGGGTTCAAATATGAGCTATATTTAGTTTTATGCAAAAGGGGTAAAAAGAGGTTGAAAGTCCTTTGTGAAAATTTACATACTTTTGATTGTGAAATTTTAATAGGTATTTGACATCAATTAATAAAAATTCCCCAAATTTCAGTTTCTTTATAGTATTTTTAGGGGGTATAATACGAGTACAAACTCCCATTTGAAAATTACATTTTGTTCAGATTTGCATTAAATTTGATTCACTGACATCAATTAAGCAAGATTCCCTGAAATTCAAGTTCTTAAGACTCCTTAAGCTTAAGTCTTAAATTTTAGACATTTTCTAGAATCAAAATCATGTGATGGATTTTGATGAAAATTAGAATAAGGATTCTAGACATATGGTTTTGTATCATTATATCTTTGTAAGGGAACATAAATGTAGTGCAAAACTGTTCTTTTCAGGGAATTAATTATACCCATCCTGGGACGGGTATCCTTCTAGTTCTATGATAAAAATAAGATACATTCGTTTGTGTTTGTATGTACACCCATAACTTTCTCAGATGAAGAGTTGAAATTTGGTTTACAGGTACACATCGATAAGGAGCACAAAGTGATGCAGGTGTGGATGCCAGCAATGATGAGGTTGCAAGAAGAGCATACACGGTACTCTGACCAGTTCTTTCAAAGTCGCTGGGATAAACTTCAGAGAATTCAAACTTCATACAGCAAGCAAGCTGTTTAATATTTGTGATTTTGACTTCATTTTGCACGAGTTCTCTAAACGTTCTTCCAGGTTCCATTTCTGATAGGATCAACTTCATTCATCATTACGTTCAGTGCAAACTGCTTAGTGTCAGTCGTGGAAATGACTACTGACTTCTGAAGATTAAAAAGATCCCATTCAGTTAATATATTTACTTGAGGATTTGCTGAAAGCACTACATTTGTCCAGCGTAGGACAAATCGGTTACGATGGTACGGTCATGTGGAACGTTCCTCCTCCTGGATAAACCGTTGCAGAAACATGGATGTCTTGAATTGCAGGAAGGTTGGCCAGCCAAGGAAAACTTGGAAGCAGGTGATTAGATAAGACTGTACAGAGTAGAATTTGGAGAGAGTTGATTCGCTGAACTGTGAAAAGTGTAGAGCAAGCTTGCGAAATATCAAAACACGTCCGATCCATGAACAAGCCAAAAGTGACATCAAATGAATAGAAAAATATATCGTGGCCACATTGGTCTAAAATTGTGAAATTAAAAACGAGTGTGCGGTCCGAGCAACACCAGCCATCTTGGTTAGTTCCGAATACAAATTTATGAAGACATTTTTGCTAATCTGTATCAATTCAATTCACTTTTATAGAAGTTAAAAACTTCATTTAGATATGTCATAATACTGAACTGTTGAAATTTGACCTTTTTAAAGGGGGTAGAGGATCGTGACTTCCTATTGGGCACAAACAAAAATGTGGAGTTTTTCTCTTGCACTGAACAAAGGAGAGTCATCTGCCCTCGCAGTAAACAACGTTGACCATGACAGTTCGGGAGACAAACAAAAGTACCTCGCATCACAGATTTTAATTATAACGCATCGAGCGGCTTCTACATTACAATTTAAGATCTGTAAAAGGTTATATTTCGTCCTTTGACCATTTTTGGGTTGTTATTAAACCAATAACAACAGTTATCATCAAACATAACACTTCCATTTTCTGACCTGGGTATTGTTATCCACCTTTTTTCTTGGCACTAATTTTCGTCATTGAAATTTAACATGTACAGAAATACTAGCTTCATGGTAGATCAGCTTGTCTTGTTTATCAAGAGATTTTATTCCTTCACTCTTTGACTCCTCCTGCTGATCAACTAACTTAAAATTTTGGGGGGAGGGTCCAGATCTAATTCTGTTTCTAAACGAATAATTCCACAATAGTTTTTTTCTTACATCCTCTAACAATCAAAATATGCTGGTCTACGACAGATTTTTACTCCAACCAAACGCCATGGAGACGTGTGGAGCGATTGGCCCAACCACGTGGGACTTCCTCAACTGCTTAGGTCTATTAACAAGGACCATCATGAATTGATTTTGCTCTATGAGCGCCTCTCCACCATTATTCGAGGAAATGACTTGAGCCTGCTCTCAGCCTGCCAAGCCAGCAGGACATCCAATGAAACTTCCTGATGTTTCGAATATAGGATTTTATGATTTGGCAGTTAAAATCTTTTTTAAATAGTACGGCAATAAAGTAAATGTTTATATGAACTTTTAAACTTAAATCTAATATTCATATTGTCAACGTTGATTTATGTATTTATTGAATACAGCCAAGTTGCCATTAAAAACTCATTCTTAACACATTCTGTTTTACTGAGACAACCAGACACCTGCGCTCAACACACATTACAATACTAACCTTTTAATTTCTTAATTTAAGATCTTTAACTCCGTTTCTCAAAATGTTTTTTATATTTGACAGAAAAAAACATAACTTAAAAAAATATTCCAATTAGAAAAAGGTTAACTAAAAAGTCAAATGCATTTGCAAAACAATCCATAAAAAGAACAAAAAATATACAGATTAAATTTTGGTAATTAAATAATGGTTCATTGATCAAAAATAAATTCTTAAACTATTATAAACTTTGACCTTGTCTCATTAAGGATATTGTGTCTGCTTTTTCCTACACACATAGATCATATGACGACATAGCAGTTTCATATCAGTTGATTCAATCACATGGTTACTCAATACTAGTCAAGGCTGTTTTGTCGGACTGAGGTATGGTTCCGTTCGGTCCTAAGAGGTCCATTCTCCTAGGCTTTACCTTCTCTTTGAGAAGGGGTTAGTTTATTGCTAATCGCCTGAGGCACCCCTACTGGGGATTGCTGACGGAGCTGCTCAGGCATTCTTTGTAGACCAGAGTGTGCTTCTTCTAATGTGCTGGCTTTTTCAAAACTACACCTGACATTGTGTCTAACTCGCAGAGGAGATTAGACACTCATAAAAGGCATGACATGAAAGCTTTCTTTCCTCCCCCATTTAGTTTGACCACTGAAGTGACAATTTATTCTCCGCCCAGATCACCTCTGTTGACATACTTTTGAGACAAGATCTCTTCAAAAAATCAGTTTACTTTTCCTGTATGACATGTGCGCATATTTGGTGCACTACTTTTAAGCAAAAATAAATGTCATGTTTAATGGGGTTGCTTTTTTGTGTATATATATATATAAAACTTTGTCTCTGAAATTTTTGTTTTCTACTGTAATATAAAAGATTTGTTTGATTGTATAACCACTTGAGATGAAACGGCTGTAGAAATAGAGTTTACTTGACACATATTTCGAGGTCCAATCAGAATTTTAATCATATATATATATATATATATATATATATATATATATATATATATATATATTAGAGAGAAGAGAGAAAGGTTTAGAAAGAAAATGTTATAGCATTGCTTTTTTATTGATACAGATACAGTTCCGATTTCCTAGTCTTTCAAACTTGGAGGTTACAGTGTTGAAGTCCACATCGGTACTGACTAACAAATCCGTGTTGAGTCCTGTCAGTTTCATAGCACCACTTTTACATGAAATGTTGGCAACCATTAAGGGGTCCCTTTCGTGAGTACCCGATTCCATCGAAGAAGCCAATTCCAACAAAACAGAATCCGGCGAGTCAAAAAAGCGTACCTTGCCGATTCATATGCATGCTGTTTTTCTTTTCTTTTTCTTCTTCTTTTAATTCACATGAATAGCTGGTTTTCTATAACATCATTTTACGCTAACTGCACATTCAGAATAGACTTCGATCCGTCTTTCCATGGGTCTCTGAAGTAAGTGGATTTCTTTTCTAAACTTCCATCATCACAATGGCTGTTAAATTTACAATCATAACTTTACAACTTTAAACAATGTGCTGATAATGAGTCATTACCTTATGAAAAAGTATAGGATGTAATATAAATAAGCCGCGTGTGCGTGGTCCCCCTCTGTATGTGACGAGTGTAAAATGCAATAAATTTGGGGAATTTGGGGCATTTTTGACCCCTTGGGGGCGCAAACCAGAATTTTTCTGAGGTCAAGGATGCTCATTTTATATCCAGAACAATTGCCTCTACATTTTGGAAAAATTGAATGGATGGATCAAACGTTATGGGAGAAAAGGGTCATTTTTTTGCCATTTTGGGGGCTTTTGACCCCCTGGGGGCACGAACCAGATTTTTTCCAAGGTCAGCGATACTTATTTTCTATTAGGAACAATTGCCTCCACATTTTGGCCAAGTTTCAGAGAAATTGAATGGATGGATGAAAAGTTATGGGGCAAAAAATGTCATTTTTTGCCATTTCGGGGCCTTTTGACCCCCTGGGGGGCTAACCAGATTTTTTTTCAAATATCGGAGAATGTCACTTTCTAACCTGACCAAAGTTACAACTTCATGCAAAATTTCAGAGAAATTCAATGGATGGTTGCGGAGAAAAATCCAGACGGACGGACGGACATGCCTCAAAACATAAGTCCCTCGATTTTATAAATCGGGGGACCAAAAAGTAATCTTATTGAATATAATGGCCTCAAACTTTTGCTAATGACTATAATCAATTATTTGTTAATCTGTATATCTGGTAATAATTTTTATGTTTATGCTTGTCATTATATTCCAGAAAGACTATACTTAAAAGTGCCGATTCATCTATATAATAATACACTAAGGCAATTTCATGTTTGCACCTACGTTATCACCCTCCACCTTTTTTTAAAAAGATAAGATCGCCCGATTGCTGAAGATGCAATACACAAGTCATTTTTTTTTAATTTATCTGATGTTGCTGTTACATTGAACTTGAAACTCAAACTAATACACTTTCTTGGCTCTTTGGCTAGGATCAAAATGTAGCATCTGTTCTGCCCAAAGATGGTATCGTGAGGTCTGCATTCACACTGGACATCCATAGAACAGAAATATATTACAAACTCCCACAAAGGTTTTAGAGATATACCCCTATAAACAGATATATTCTTAAATTACGTTAACCAAAGTACTTAGATAAGTATGTTTTGGTTTGAACAAAGGTGGTACCATAATATCGTGGGGTCTCCGTTCACATCGGATGTCCATAGAATGGAAATATTTTTAAGCACAGCAGCGATATACAGCAGATAAAGGATGCAACTTAAATTTCCACAAGTTCCGTTATAAATAATGCTGTACTATTGATTCGACAGGCGGTATGTTGGTTCAGGGGTCGGCAACTAGCAGCTCAAAGGCCACATTTTTATTTGGGCCTCCTTTTTCATCTTTTAATTTCTACTTAAAAAGTGTGCTTTCCGTTATCTTCCATCTAATCTTCGAATCTAATATATAAAGTAAAATCAGTGTCTTTAGCGTTTCTTTGTCATTGATAGCTTTCTTCCTACACAATCAATATTTGATTCTAGTTAGTTTTCCATAGGGATCATTGCAGCATGTTAAGAATAAAATGTAATCCGATTTTTACTTTTAGAAAATATTTTCTCCAGACTGGAATTATTTTCAAATGCCCACCATCTTAAAAAAAGGGGAGGTAACACTATATTTGTCCATACAGAGTAACTACCCGTTGATTGGAACAAAATATTTTCACAAAAAAAAAAAAAAAAAAAAATTGCAAACAAATACACTACTGGGTGACACCGGATAAGTACAGCTATTATAATATAATAGTGTTATAGTTATACATCTAATAAACTATGGTTACTGTTAAATCTACAGATACCGATTAATTTCTTTCACTTTGAAGAAAACTAGAGGAAAGAATCCCTTTAACTGTGCTGTATCAGAAGCTTGGTATTGGTGGGATTAATGATGCCTTACACGCTTGGCGTCTTAGGTGGTTTTGGCATGTACAGTGTGCCACTTCCTGCATAAACTCAATAACACGCATGGATACCCCAAGGCACGAGGGTGTGTGGAAGACCATCATTTGTTGGTTGACTTATGCCATTATTTTTCAGCTTTAAAGGTTTCTCCCCTTCTCCCACATGGTGCCACATTCACTCTGGGCAAGTTGAGCCGGCTTCCTCCAAAGCAGGAAGTTTCTAGGTAATATTAAACTTACAAATTGTCCCCCAGTTGCATGTCAGGGTAGATAATGATGTTAGGTTTTTTTTGCAAGGTGTCGCCGTCCTCCCACACAGTGCCTAGTATTGCCAAATGGTCACCCATCTGTTACTGATCAGACTTAACGTTGCTTAACTGCGGTGATTCTGCCCACCACCACCACCACCACCACCACACTACTCTTTATAAAAAGGTCAAAACGTTACTTTTTATTATTGGACTAGCGGTATCTACCCGGTGTTGCTCGTAAGTCTTTACCGTAATTTTTGTTTCACTTTGTTTTAACTATTAAAAATGGCTGACTTGTTTACAAAGAAGTCGAAATTCATTGTTGTGGATTTAATGCCACAATTAAGTTATTTTTTTTAATAGGATTTTTAAAGTTTGTTAATTGTACTGACCTGGCATTGTCCAGGATCCTTTATGTTCTAATGTGTTTTGTAAATAGTATGTTAAAAGTAAATAATGAAAGCTAATAGCCAAGAGGAATAACTCTTATGCTTTTAGTAAGAGTTATTCCTCTAAGCTGATTTTTCTTCTCAGGTGATCAATTAAGAATGCCAACATATCACACTGTTGGACCGAATTAAGTATTTTTTTAAAATAAATTGTAGTAAAGTGTGTAGTCTATGGAAAATAACATGGTACAACAACAATAAATAAAAAGTTGGCTAGTCAGAATCAAAGTTTGATTTGTCAGCTTAAATGCTATTAAAGTTCAACTCCTAAAAACCGGACAACATACTTGTAACTTCTATAGTAATACATCTACTTATAAACTTATATATCTATTTTTTTACGATTTAAATTATTTTAAAATCATATTCCAAATAAAGAGTATACACAAGGGTATCAAAGTTGTTTACAGCTGTTTCCAGACAATGATTGTTTTCAGTTATATGATATAACATAAAATTTGTCTAAACAGCATCTTTCTTCAGAATGGTATTTCTGGAGCATCCTTTGTTTGTACCCAGAAAAAACAATAATATCCGAAAAAAAAAAAAAAAAGTTTACAGATTACCTTCGGATGCGTCTTGTTCGTTTTTCTGATGATGTTTGGCGTAAACTGCTTGAACTACCTTTGTTTACCTTCAACTTCGCTAGAAACATGTGTAAAAAAAATTTTGTTCCGAAACTTATTAAATGATAGAATGGTATAATTTTGGATTTAATACTTTATTCTAAGTTATATTTAATACTCTAAATATTGAGCTTTATTTTTCCATTTGGAAACTGATTCCTATTCGAATTGATCTGAAAATTATAAAATTTGCTTTTTATATCATTACTTCCTGTATATATGCAAATGTAGATTTTTTTTTTTTTTTTACAGATGAGTATTTGTATGTGGAGTATATAGAATATAGCAGAAGAAAATAAATATATCATAGGGAAAACATGCAGACCTGAAAAACAATGCTTCCATACAGGATAGAAAATATAAAGCGATTAACAGTAAAAGAAAAAATTAAAGAAATATATATATATATATATATATAAAAAAAAAGTTTAATATCCTACCAACACTCAGAAAGCCCAAGCTATATATACAGGGTGCCCCCAAAAATTTTACATCGTTTGAGATATGGATACCTAAATCCTAAGCAAACAAAATTAAATCGGTTTTATGTTAAAGAATACAAGATTCATTCAGCAAAATTTGAACAAGAAATTCAATAGATTTTATAAATGATTTTACTATAAATAAATTTAGGCTAGGTGCATGATAATCAGGTTGAAGAATACAAGATTTATTCATTAAAATTTGAACAAGAAATTCAATAGATTTTATAAACGATCCTTCTATAAATAAATTTAGGCTAGGTGCATGATAATCAGGTTGAAGAATACAAGATTTATTCATCAAAATTTTAAGAAATTCAGAAGATTGTAAATTTTATAACTGACTTCATAAAGCTTTACAAATTCTATACATGACATGTATCAAGTCAATAGTCCAGCTCCTGCCAAACCCCCTGTAGCATGTCTTGCATAATCTCCCATGGCTCAGTAATTCTCTGCTTGAATTCCTCTAGATTTATAGAAAAAGGAGGATGTGGACCAATCCTTTCACATAAACCCATAGAAAAAATTGCATGTCTCAAGTCATTTGTAAAATAAGTTATAAAATATAAATCACTTCTAAATTTCTTGTTCAAATCTATAATACACTAAGGCATTTCATATTCGTATGTACATTATCACCTTTCACACACTTAAAAAAAAGAAAAAAGAAACGATCATTCGATCAGTAAAGAGTGTGATTAATCTGATGTCATTAAGGTAAAGAATTACCCATTTTAAAATGAATTGTTCCAAAATGAAATCATGTCTTCCATTGACTAAAACTACTATTTTAAATAAATACATTTCAAAAAGGGGCATTCGTTTGATTTGAAAAATATTTAGCTTGACAATTGTTTATGCTAAGAAGAAAGAATATTTGTTTTAAAAAGAATTAAATTGCTACAATTTTAAATAAATAAAGACAGCTGACAATGACAATTATTTTTATGGAAGGTCTTTTTTTTTCTTTTAATAATATTGAGCTTATCTGACATTATTTCAAAAGGAATATTATTAGCAGTAAATTATACAGATTGATGTAGAAAGCACTGGAATTTCACACTAGTTTTGATAAATACATCCTGTATTGTTTAACATGAAGCCTATTTAATTTTGTAGTTAATCTGATATTCATATCACAAACAATGTAAATTCTTTTGGAACACTATATATATTATAGTTTTTAAAACATTGCATAAATGTATAAAAAAAAGGGAGAAAAAAAAATTAAATCTCAAAAATATTTAAAAGTTAAAAGATTAAGAAAAATAATTACAACGTATATAACGGAAGACAAAAAAAAAAAAAGACTAAAAAAAAAAATTCAAAAAAAAAAAAATTCATCAAACAAACAACATCCAAAATATGTGCAAACATTCGGTACAGGGAATTGTTACACGTTAAAACATGCGGCTGAATGTCTTACGGAATATCTGCCAAGTATGAGAATTTGGATTGAGAGCCGCAGAGGGCGAGGTCACTGCTCGTGCTCAGATGTCCACTGCAGCAGAAGGATGGAAAGAAGGAATCACCATTAGATTAATACTCACAGCCAGACAGAAAGTACTAGAATCAGCTAGTCTTTATACTGGGTTTAGTAGAACATGCATACGTGTATGAATGTGTATTATAATGGGAATCTCGTGTTATTTATGAGGGAGTGGGTTACTGTAATTTGTTAATATTTCTTTTCTTTCGGTATTATTGTAGATTAACAGACTCAGTTAAACGATCACCCACCTCACAAATATTCTATTTTTTTATGACTGATTATGCGTGAACATCCGTAAAAACTTGACGGAAAGAAAAAAAATTTAACAAAAAGAAACAATTATTTTAGGATTTAGAGTAGGGGATCAGTTTCGCATAGAAATTTAACGTACAATGACTGCCCCATTTCCGGATCATTCTAGCGTTTAGGACAGTTTACCAAAACATTTTTTTTTTTTTTTTTTGGCTATAGGAGATAAATCCTCTATGCATTTTTTTTTTGTTCGGGAGGGAGAGGGAGTACCTTTTCTTTTCAGGTGATTGTATGCCGTTTTATGACCTTGTTATTTGGACTTAAAGTTAGTGGTAAGAAAATTTAGTTAACAGCCCTAAAAAGTAAGAATGGCTCGAAAATGGGGGATCATTTTATGTAAAATTTATATATGAAACTGATACCCTGACTAAATTCTAAATTTTTTTTTTTCTCTTCTTTCCACCAAGATTTTCAGAGTGTTCACACATAATCGCCTTAAAAAAAAGTAGTAGCCCATGTTATTTTTCAGTGGAGGCGGGGGCGATAGCAGAGGGTGTTAATCTACAAATTTACCATCTTTTTGTCCCCTCCCCCATTCTTTTTATAGCACAAACAACCACAATATTGGGTGCATAGTTAATAGGAGAGGAAAGAAAGAGAGAGAGAGATAGAGAAAGAAGGATTAGTTTTATTACTACATGCTGCCATAATAACCGCAAGCAAGAGCAAGATTCATGAATAACGAGGGCTGAAAAGTGAAAGGGTCTTTTTTTTTCCTCTTCGATAAAATTTGGAGGTTTCCTTTTTTAGTAGACGATGGAAAAGATCAGAAATTTAATGAACAGAGTAAAGAAAAAAAGTGTACTTAAAATTCCATGACCAAATTTTAAAATAGTAATTATTTAATCAAATAATATAGAAGGATTACATAAAATGTTCTCAATTGTATTCGTTTTGAAATATATATATATATATATAAGGCGATTCCCCACCAACACCAAAATGCCAGTCGTGGAATCATTAATAAAATTCACAATTCTTCCTGTAATCCAGCCATATTTGGTACAAATAAATGTCAGTGATGAGTGTCCAACAGTATTTGTTTTATTGCCATTATGTGATATGCAGGGACACTTTGGTGATCGTCTCATCGGTAGGAGGTGTGATCCTGAATGGACTTTGCATTCACTGACCCATAACCTCCCAAAATTTTATATGTGTGGTTATCTCAAAGATAGTGTCAATCAAAACAATCCCCAGACTACTCCCGATCTGAAAAGAGCCATCACAGCCAAAATTGGTCATATTCAGGTGTGTTTGAAATGTGGAGGTGCACATTTGGAGTATCATTAAACAACAATAAAACAGACTGTTGAACTGAAACTTGGTGGGCAAGTCAGGCATAGACTGAGCTTTATTTGTACCAAATATGCTTCGATTGCAGAAAGGATTGTGAATTTCATTAATGAATCCCTGAGTGGATAGCATTCAATTTGAGTCTCCGTGTACATTCTGAGTCATTTTATATTAAAATCAACATGACAGATACAGATATTTTCAAATTTTTTACTCATACATCTTCATGGCACTAGTTTTACCTCTCAAGGTTGAGCGGTTCTTTAGTTGTGACTTTTTAACCATTGCCAAAAAATGTGAATTTTTGCTGATACTGACAAAGTTTAAAATTTAATACCCCCAGTATTTATTTCGTATATGATTCTAAATAATTCTTGGATAGGTCTAAAATGTACTAAATTTATTTTTCATATTAAGTCAAGTTGATCTTGACCTTAAACTTTGACCTTTATTTTCTCAAAGACAATTCCTTGTTTTTTTCTAAATTATCTCAAATAATGTCTTATGTCATTATATGTGCAAAAAGATTTGTGGTGGGAGTCTGTAGAACTTTTGTCATAAATTTTCTACGATAATAACCCCCATTTAAAATGGTGGAATTGAGTAACTGACACTGTTTTAAAATTTGTTCCCCACAATATGGTTAAGTAGTATATCTTTAGAAAGCTCTTCTAATGCTGAATAATATCTACATAAGTACGATGATGATAAAATCAAGACTTTTTTCTTCTTTTTTTTGTGGTTAAATGATGATCGAATTGGTTGTCTGGAAAAAATAAGACGTTTTTGGCAAAGGTTAAAAGATTATAACTTCAGAACCACTCAACCCTGAAAGTGTCATTCAATTTGTATCATGAAGATTTATCAGTGGAGCAAATTTTTCAAAAATCTGTGTAGGTCAAGATATTTTTGCTTAAAAGATTTGATTTGACATGGAATAACTCATCTGGATTAATAAATTTCAAACATTTTATCCAATGAAACGTTTTTAAAAGTAGATACGTTCTAGTTAAGAGGGAGTCCCGTTTTTTCTTTTTTTTTTTTAGTATGAAAGTCGTTCCAGAAAAGGCATGAAGTCACTTTATGTAAGGAGCTAAAAGGTACGAAAGTAGATTAACATAAAGACAGAAGATGCCTATTGACTGTAGTTTTGAAACGACTTTACCCAGCATTGCCGAGATGTGAAATATCCCAAGACATTTTATTACATTCAGGTGAATAACTGAAGTTTTCACGAAAACATTAACTTCATCCAATCGAATTCTCCTTGTTGTAACCACAATGAGAGTTTGACAAAAATCACCAGAACGGATCAATGGAACCCTACTGTACTAACTTGTAGTAGAATGTTTTAAAAATTGTACAGTGGTTCATTAGTAATTTAATCAGAAATACAGGGTGACCGCCCCCTTCCCTGTCAAAAAAATCTCACCCATGAAACCGTTAATAAAATGCACAATCCTTTCTACAATCAAACCATGTTTTGTACAAATAAACTTCACTATGCCTGACTTGCCCACCAAGTTTCAATCATAACAGTCTTTGTTATATCCGTTTAATGGTATGCGGGGACACTTTGGTGATCGTCTTATCAGTAAGATTTGTGATCCTGAATGGACTTCTCATGTGGGATTATCTCAAAGGTAACAATCCCCAGACTATTCCGCCACTGAAGAGGGCCGTCCCAGCTAAAATCAGGGCAGTGCCAAGAGAGGAGCGTGTCAGAATTATGGCACGTCATAACGAGGTGTGCTTGCAATGCAGATTTGCACATTTGGAGTTGTCCACCAAGTTGCAGTCACGAATGTCCAACAGTTTTTGTTTTATTGCTGTTCTTAACAATTTTGCTGGTCGTATCCAGGTGTGTTTATATCGTTGAACGACGATAAAACAAAGACTGTTGGACATTCATGACTGAAACTTGGTGGACAATTCAGGCATAAGCTGAAGTTTATTTGTACCAAATATGGTTGGATTGCAGAAAGAATTGTGCATTTTAGTAGCGATCCCATGGGTGGCATTTTCTGGGAGAACATCCTGTACTTTCCAATTGGTTTTAATTTCTTTATAAACCAGTGACTGTCTTATCTGATCCATTATGAAAGATATTTGTAGGTACTTGATGTTTTGGATCGAATTCAAAACTTCAAAATTACTAAGTATAAAAAAAACCCCAGCAAAATAGGGATTATAAACATACTGCTCAAGTAAATTTTTGTTGTAAATCCACAAGTGTCTTCTAACATACAAGGATAACATGGTGCCGGCAATGAAGTATTGGGGTAAAAATAAAAAAAGCTTATATTTTCAGATCCGATGCAAATAAAATTAGCGTTAAAACATCCATATAGACCAAGAACCATTTACTTCTTGATAACTGAATAAATTATAAGAGCTTATAAAGAATTAGTTGAAACAAATAAAAATAAAAAATTTTTAAAAACTCCATCTGGCAGCTATTACTCTAGCTCTAAGTATTCTTTTTAAATGTACAACTTTACATATAATCAACTTCTTTGGCCTTTTGGCTAGGAACAAAGTGTAGTATCTTTTCTGATACTACACTTCATCTTTCTGTCCTCAGTCAGCGAAGAAATCCTTCTAGACTGAGGCAATTTTAATTTTTTGTTCCATACCAGAGTGCCTCTTAGGGAGTTGGATTTTGCCCACATTAAAAACCGACCTTGTGTCTAACTGCCCTCGTGGGGAGGCAAGTAAATGTATAACTTACATTACTTATCGTTAATATAAATCTATTGTAATTTTGAAAACTAATAATTTTCATTTAAATTACGCTCGTTGAAAATTAATTAAAATGATATTTTAAGAAAGGTTTCTGTCACTTTAATTACTGCTAATATCGACAAAACTATTGCATATATATAGGAAAATAGGACAATAAAATTACAAATGACTAACACCAAACATTAATTTATTATAAACTGTTTAAAAAATAGTTATGCAAATTAGGCACACAAATAGCTGTGTTTGGGTCTTTTTTCTTTACAATAAAGTGTAGTATCTGTTCCGATGGATACTGCACGCCTGTGCGGTTCTAGGAGGTCCACCCTCCCAGGCTTCGCCTCCCCTCTTTGGGGAGGAGTAAGTTTATTGCTTACTGTCTGAGGCGCCCCTACCGGGGAATGCCGACGGGGCTGCCCAGGCAATTTTTAAATGGCCAGAGTGCTCACCTCTCGAGTGCTGGCTTTTAAGACCACTTACTCGACCCAAGCTGTGGTCACATCTTACTTGTGGGAGTAAGATAAAACTAGCCTTGTGCCTAACTCCTAGCGAAGGAGTAAATTATTTTTTTATTTTTTTATGTTGTATTATTGATTTAAATAACAATAAGCCGTTTTAATAGTAATATAAGTGTGATAAATGAAAAAAAAGCAAAAAACTTCATCATTTATTCATTTCGATAATTTTTGGGGGGTGCTGCTGTATTATTGGGGACATTAAATTTTCATTTTAGAAGAGTCAGTTGAAAGGGAAGATAATTCAAACTTTTTTTTTTTGTAACCATAACCCATAATGAAAATCCAGAGAATTAGTAAAAAAAATAAATTTAAAAAAAGGGTACTTATGCAGTTTACTGACCGTGCTGAAATAACGTTATAATTTAGAAAGTCATTCGTAACATGGGGAGGTGGGTGTTGATTAACTATTCTGTACTTTCACCTAACAATTTAATAAACAGAACAGTTAATAACCCCCCCACACACACCTTCCAATGTTAAGAATGGCTTTCTAAATTATAACATTATTTCAGCCCGGTTCATAAACTGCACAAGTACACTTTTTTTTAAAATTTATTTTCTTACTAATTCTCTGAATTTTCCTTATGGGTTATGATTACAACAACAAAAGTTTGAATTATCTCCCCTTTCAACTGATTCTTCTAAATTAAAAATTAAAATTTCATCTGTCCCAATACAGAAGCATTTTCTTTTTTTTTTCTTCTAAATATAAATATTGCTTTGATTAAGATGTTTACAAGGTGGGTAATCATCATATTTTGAAGGTGTCATAGGACACCAACTAAATTACTGCCACAAATTATTTTAAAAGAAATACAGTTGGGAAATTAGTCAAAAACAATTTATTCTGCTTTCCCTACTCACTTGTGACCTATTTGCGTTGAAAATAATATATTTGATAGAAGTTATTGTAAGTCTATAAAGTTTGTGTAAATACCGATTTTGAGCAAAGTAGCTATCTTTGTTTACATTACTGACTAAACAAAGATGGCTAATTTGCTCAGAATCAGTATTTAAGCAAACTTTATAACTTCCATTAAATATTACTTTTTTTTTTTTTTTTTTTTTTTAAACACAAATGTGTCACAAATGAGTAGGTAAAGCAAAATAAATTGTTTTTGACTAATTTCCCAACTGTATTTCTTTTAAAATAATTTATGTTGGCAATAGAAATGATTAGCAAAAGAAAAAAATGTTAATTGTGAAATCGTATTTAGATTTTAGAGCATATACTTAACATTTTGTTTTTTTTTTGTATTAAAAGATAAAAGAAAAAAATTTTTCATTTTTTTCTTTTTTAATTTTCTTAAACACTTAAGTAGGAAAGCCTCAGGAGTAAATAATATATTGACTGCAATAATTCTAGCCAAGAATAGGATATTCAAATATGTTATATTAGATGACGGATGACGAACGACCTCCATGAATCCCACACTTTTGATGGCCTTGTGCCTAATTTGGTACAGTGTATATATATTTTTTATTTTATGCTAAATAAATGATTCGAAGTGCATCTGTTCTGATACTACACTTCATCTTTTCTGTCCTCAGTCGGTGAAGGAGAAATCTTTCCGGAGTGAGGCAATTTTTATTTCTGTCCCAATCAAGAGTACCCCTTATTAGGATTTTCCCCACATTAAAAATTGACCTTGTCCAACTCTGTCCTCGGGAAGAGGCAAATTAAATAGGCATGCAGTAATAGTGAGAAGCAAAGGGAAAAGGGTTGTTTCTCTTTTGATTAAATCCGGTCTTTTTATTTGAAAATTTTTTAATCCAAATTGAACTATTAACACATTTTAATAAAATTGTATGTATTCATGTCTGTATGTGTGTCTGTATGTATGTCTTCCCTCTACATGTCTTACATTTTTCATTCTTATTCACTATTAATCAGTTATTTAGTGAATATATATATATATATATATATATATATATATACAGGGTGGGCAAAAATAAGGGTCCTATTTTTAAAAATTCATAACTTTTTTATTTATTGATTTAAAAAAATTTTTTTTTTAGAATAAGTAAAGGACCCCTTCCGAAGCAAGCATGAGCCGTATTAGCCCTAAGGAACGTACCCTCATTTAGAAAACATTATTTTTGCTTAAAAAACTCAAAACAGTGTAAAAAAACAATACTTTAGTTTTTGTAAGTTTTAAGAAGTGTTTTTCGGCTAAAATTTGTTTTGTTTATTTCAAAAAATCTCGGAAGGGTCAGTCTACACACACATAAAGTTTGGTGAGTTTAACTTTTATTTTGTGGAAGTTATTCAAATTCAAGTTATTCAAATTTAAAGATAGGACCCTTATTTTGGCCCACCCTGTATATAATGGCATAAAGAACCTAAAATAATCATTTTTAAAATCTTATTTATAAACATTTATGAAATTAAATCTGTAAACAAGTCAGCCATTTTAATCTTTTGTTTATAGTTGAGAAAAAAATATTAATTACTTTCTGACCATTCAATATTTGAAAGGAATTTAGAGCATTTAAACTATTAAATAGAAAGTAATTTCTGGCTTTTCAATTATTAACAAACTATCATGCATTAAAAGCTATTTACATTACATAATTTTATAGAGATTAAAACATTACCTTAAAATTGGTTATAGTTTTATAACAGTTTGGTTTAATTAATAATTTAATGACTAAACGATACCAACACAAATATCTTTCAAAGTCAGTAAAAAAATAATTTATTAAAAAAAAAAAATTTTTTTTAAATAAATAAATAAAAAAAACCCTGGCATAGTTTATTATTAACAAAATGGAAAAAACAAAAATTGAAGTAAAAAGACTTGCACACTATTGGGTAGATATGGCTAGTCTATAAAGTTAGGTATGTTTATATATTTGTATGTACAGAATTTATTCCTAAATTAATTAACTGATCATTATGAATTTTTGAAACATGGCTATTAAGTGTAAGAGTATGCAATGTGGGCTATATTTAGCTTAATTTATTTTTTTTGTAAAGGAGGCAAACGTTTTTCTTTGTGTGATGCTAATTGAAGCATTTTATGAAAATTCAACTAGTTCAGATTTTTGTGAAATTTTAATAGACATCAATTAATAAACATTACTCAAATTTTACTTAGTTTGGAGTATTTTAGAGGGGTTTTAGGGGCATATGGGCAAAACTTCCTCTTTGAAAATTAAAATATTTCAGATTTGCATTAAATTTGATCCATGGTCTTTAAACACCAATTAAGCAAGATTCTCTGAATTTTAATTTCTTTTTAAAACCCTGTAAACTTTAGCTTTAAATTTGATATTTTAAAATATTCAGTCACTAAATATGATTTTTATTTTGAAATCACTGTGGCATAAATATCCTTCTGCACAAAAACATTTAAAAGTCTATATTTTCAGTTCTATGTATAAATATTTTTTTTTCTTTTTATATTTATAATCTTCTACAAATTAAACGCAATATATTTTGAAAAACATGTTCAAGTTTAACACGTTTTTTTCTATCTGATGTCAATGTTTAAAAAAAATAAAAACAGGATAGTAATCTAGCAGAAAATAAAATATAAAAACTTTTAGTCTCTTCCTTTTATTAATAAGCTAATTACTAAAAAGAAAGTCTTAATTCAATATATTTAATGGATATTTTATAAAGAAATCAATAAAAAATAAAATATAATAAATAAAATGAAATTTACAATATTTATTTAAGTTTTCATTTTTCTACGGTGAAAATTTAGTAAAACAAATCTACATTTTTATTTTTTTTCATGGTCCCTCCAGCAAGAATGCCAACACCAGAATCAAGCCTGTCAACAAGTTGTACCATGCTGATTCACACGAATTTACTTTATAATAAATGTAAAGGTATTACCTTTTATTATAATTAGTAAGGTCCTTTTCTTCTTGATGTTAAGACCAAAATCAAGAGAGAAAATGATTTTTAACATAAAAAATATTTGATAATCATGAAACTAGAGTTGTCAAATATTGGTTGCATGTTTCTACCAAATAGCACAAAAAAATGGGATTATATTAAAATAGAGAATTTCTTCATGAAGCAAAATATTATTTCCTCGGTTCCAATTTATATGCAATTATGACAAACAAATGATTGGAGTCTAATAAAATGACAGCAATCAAATGCAACAATGATTTATTCAAAGGAATCCTGTACAGAATGGTGTATTACACGTTTGGTCAAAGAATACAGAAAAGTAATATTTCCCCTGATGACGGCTTCATAAATATTTGATATTGCTTCCCAAAGTTAATTTTTGGATGAAAATAGTTTGTGACCCCTTATATAGCAGTCTTTTGACGATGCTTCAATTTCTGATAGGGTTTAGATCGGGTGAATCGGCTAGCTATTCCATATGTTGGTCATTCTATAATCCTAATTTAGATCTAAGTATTTACCTCTCTCTCCTATCGTGGGAAGATGTGATGTCACAAGGTTAGAAAGTTGGAATTGAAAAGCTAGCACACAAGGTGTGTGCACTCTGGCAGTCAAAAAAAAAAAAAAAAAAAAAAAAAAAAAAAAAATCGCCTCAGTCAATTAGTAATAAACTAATCTCTTCTAAAATAGAGAAGATAAAGCCTGCGAGGGTGGACCTCCTAGAACTACCCAGAACTATACCTCAGCCTGACAGATGCAAGGTAATCACCTACTCAAAAATGACCCGGACTGATTGTCAAGGACGTATCCTCGACTTGGTATGAAGAAAACCTAATTTAGATCAGTATTCAATGATTGTTGAGCATAAATACTACTTTTCGTTTGAATTCCAGGGTTTTTCTTTAGCCATGGCTGAACGTTGATTTTATGGAATTCAATGTAGATAGAAAAGTTTATCCTGTCATCATCATCAGTTGAACGTCCGTTTTACATGCTGGCATACGTTGGATAGCTTTAGGAAATTGGCTTTCAAAGTAACCCATCTCTGACACGTCTTTATCTATACCCCTTTCCTTCAACTCAATTTTCATCATTTCCTCCCATGTTTTCCTTGGCTTTACTCTCTGAACTGAACCTGATACCTTAACTGTTCTACATCTACTAACTCAAGAACTCATTCGTTCTTTCAACATGACCATACTATTAAAGTCCTTTTCTGCAGACATCTCCCTATACTGTCCAGATATAATCTTCCTCAACAACTTTCTAGGAGATGTCTAACTATAATTAGTTGTACAATAATCTTTGCCCCAAAAAACGACTCCTTCACCCTCTTTTGGTGACACCTCAGTTGAAGAGGTTTAGGGCCGGCCTTCAGCTGATGGCACCATCCAGTCACTCTGTACTCGTCCACGAATGACATCCAGTTAAAATCTTATTTTCAACAATCTCAGATGCAGAAAACACATTTATTGAAGCGATCCAGCTTCAGGGGAGCGTGAACAACGGGTTTGGTGCACGTTCTTAAGCGCTTCGGGATGCAGACCCTGAGCCTTTAGGAACATTTGTAGCTCCAATGGACTATTGAAGGTGCTTTATGCAAACTTATTCTATTTGTCCCATAAGAGACAGACAGACAAGACATGTATCTTCTCTATATGGGTGTGCACACTTCATAAAGCTGGATCTGGGATTCATTTCCTGAGGGAAGGAGTGGGGCAAAAGTTTTATAAATTTCCACTATTGCGATAGTGTTAAAGTATTTAAAAAATTTCCGTTTTTTCATAATTGCTTAAAATTCTTTACAGATCACAATACATATAATTTGGAATGCTGAAAAATAATTGAGGTTTTCAAAATGGCCGACAAATTGTCAAATGTAAAGATACACTTGAAATTACACTTTTGCACATATCAGTGATTCATAGAAAAGAGTTTGAATGCCTACTAAACAATGCCCTCGAGTGTGTTCGATCTCTGTAAAGGAGTTTGTCAGGACATCCCGACATGATATTTCGCACTACAAGTAAACCATGACCAAATATTTAAAATAACATAATATAGATCTCCTCAATATGGTTACACACTGGCGAGGAATGGGGCAGTTTCTTAGTAATGTTACCTCAATAACAGCACTAAGCTGGATACTCCACCAGACCAGATTCATTTTTGTCATGGAATCCAGCAAGACCAAAAAAAACACAAGAAATGTATACTATAACATAGCTAAGTGGTCAATTAGAGAGAAGAAAATTAATATTATTCACTGCTTCTTTAACTCAAATGAACACATGGATATCTATGTATCTCAAAGAAATACAGTGTTAATCCCAGGAAGGGACCTCTTAATTTCTGAGAGCTAACTGAACTTAAAAAAAAATATTTATGTGATGCATAACATAGTATTGAAAGCTCAAATAAGATCACCTCAGCATGACTACACTGGCTTATACGAGGAATGGTGCAAATTCTTCTAGTGATGTTACCACAATTAACAAGACAAAGCTGGATACTCCACCAGACCAAATGAATTCTTGTCCTGGAATCCAGTAAAACCAAACGAAGACCACAAGAGAAATAAGCTATAACATAGTTAATTAGTTCATTTGGGGAGTGGAAAATTGTTTTTCTTCAATGCTTTACTCATCTAAGGTTTGGGAAATACCTTAAACAGACACTTAGATATTTATGTATCTCCTAAAGAAATACATCTTGCTCTTTGAGAGTTAACTGAAGTAAAATGGTAAAAAACTGTTGACAACCTTTCAAATAATCTGGTTGACTGCATGTAAGAAATTCAATTTGCATAGAATGGCAAAACACACTGCATATGCTGCAAATAGAGCTACCTGTATACTATCTGAAACGGTCTAGTGATAGGAACTTGAACAGTTGTCCTCACCATCAGTTCTTACCTGGTGGGGAGAGTGGTTTGGATATACATCAAGACGAAAAGTAAAACAGGTCAAAAAACAGATTAACTCTGTTGAAGAGTTAATTGCAATCCAAAAAATCTACCTGGAGGAAGGGGGGTGGTGAATCTCAGGGTTTAAACATAAGATGTTGTTCACTTGGTCTATGCTTTTAACACTATATTAAAAAAAAAAAAAAAAAAAAAAAAAAAAAAAAAATGGCTGGTCTCACTAGAGTCTTTATCACTTAAATCATATCCAGTGATGGGATAGGGGAAGGATACAGGTTATTACTGCATTTCACCAGAAACTAATTCTCTGGTAAAAAAAATCCATGCCCAGACTGTATACATAAAGAGTTTGAATGAAACACGATAAATCCAATTTCTTAAAATTGAGAAATGACACTATAAAAAAAAAAGAGAAAATGTCAAATCTAGAATCCGACTGTAAAAACTTATTTTAATCAAAAAAGAAAATTAGACAAATATCATTATGTAAGAGAAATGATTTGGGGTTGAGATAGAGATAAAATGAAAATATTTTGTACGGGTAACTTAATTTTGCTATTGGATTGAAGCTATATCAACTTTTTGGAACTCGATTTGAATATTTGAAATTCTAATTAATTTAATATTTTGAATTTTTCGAATTGTACTATTAATATCTGAATGTACTATTTGATATAACCTATTATTCTGTTTAACCGCAGTATTGAAACCTCTCATATCTATATCATTTTTTACAAATAAGTACATATACAGGCGTCTCATCCATATATATATATAAATATAGTAAGTTATGAAAATATATTTATGGCAATTAAGCTACACAGAGGCTTCCGCGTTTCATCCCCTTATGGAATTTCCAGGCTAAAGGGTGCGTCACCCCTATAACTAACAGAACAAAAGAGGAAGTAAAAGTCATCCAAACTTTTGTTTGAAAGAAACCATGCCATTGGCTAATGAAAACATTAATCTAAGGGAGGGAATAACAATAGATCTGATTGCTTAGCTAGCTAGACTAAATACCATGTGTGTATATATATATATAAAACACACCCGGTAACACGAATTCCATACATTTTAGCCTGACAATTCCATCCAGGGATGAAAAACTGAAGCCTCTGTTAGCTTAATTGCCATAAATATATTTTCATAACTTACTACCTAGCTCTACTCACATATTGAGTACAGTTGAAGTAAATACTGAAAATCGATAATATATCTCCTTATAACATTTCATGTGGTCAAAGATTATTCTGTAAACGGGTTCGAACCTTACAACCATCTGAGAGTATCATTCTCTACACTGATAAGAGCAAAAACCTTGAAACGCTGGCATATGTAGGTAAAAATAATTTATTATTTTTTACTTAAAATTAATATTGTTATTTATATATATATATATAGTTTGTTCAGCTTATATTGACAAGTTGAGGTTTTGGTCTGTATAACCTCTTCAGAGCTGCGATTTTATTCAACTGAAGAAATGCAACATTTTGAAGTATATGTCTATGTGGAATTAATTGTTCAGATACTTTATAGGTTGGTTTACCATGTTAATACATGGGGAAGGGGTGGTTTAAGAGTACTTGAGTTTTAGAATTTGTTAAATATCTTCTAAACTGTACTGGAATTTTTTTTCCCCATTTATTTAAATTTTTCTTTTTATTATAACTATGAACTATGACTCGGGTAAGGTTAAGTATTATTTACTCCTCTCCAGGAGTTAGGCACAAGGCCAGTTTTATCCTACTCCCACAAGTAAGATGTGACCCAAGGTCGGGTCGGAAAGTGGGCGTTGAAAAGCCAGCGCCCGAGAGGTGAGCACTCTGACCATCAAAAATTGCCTTGGCAGCCCCGTCGGCATTCCCCGGTAGGGGCGCCTCAAGCAGTAAGCAATTAACTTACTCCTCCCCAAAGAGGGGAGGCAAAGCCTGGGAGGGTGGACCTCCTAGAACTGCACAGGACAGGCGTGCAGTATCCATCGGAACAGATACTACAATTTGATCTTAGCCAAAAGGCTGAAGAGATCATATAGACTGAAACCTCAACTTGTTAATGAAAGCCAAACAAACCATATACAAGCTTTACAAACAACCAACTTAGTATCAAGCACTTTCGGATTGATATATCCTGACTTATTACTCGTTAATAAACCTAAAGTAATCTTATATATATATATATATATATATATATATATATATATATATATATATATATAGTTGTATTACAGAAGATCAGAACATCGGTACCGTCGGTTTCAAATCCTAACAAAGGGGACCTATAATTGGTCTCCTTTACCGGACTCTCTTCAGCCTCTGTTTATGTCTGTAATACAAATATTAATAAATATTACGCTCTTATTTTTTATTTTTCTTAATAATAGTGCACTCTGCTGGGGTTCTTTTCCAGTAACCTTATATATATATATATATATATATATATATATATATATATATATATAACAAATGTTAATACAAAACAAATTTTATATAGTTAAAGTTGGATTTGTACGAGAATAAATCGTTTAGGGTCAACTAGATTAATCAATTCCAAATTGCAGTTTAAATGCTCAATATTTACAGTAAAGTATGAAAACCATTAAAACTTTTCTGGAAACAAGTAAAATTCATGTCCTTCTGAGGCTTTTCATCGCAAAATTGGATTTCAACGATATTATAAATCATTCAACACAACCATACATACACACATATAGAGAGAGATAGAGATTTTGACTATTAAAAACTTTTTGTCAAATCAAGTTCTAAATAAAGAACATACACAAAGGTATTGTTTTTGTTTTTTTGTTTTTTTTAACCGAGTTCACACCAAACAAAACAAGTTGCCACTGTAGACGTAAGGGGCTACTGAGAATTGGGGTGAAACTTTAGGATATCTTCCTAAGTTGGGATCTGTGCAGCTAGATGTGCAACATTAGTTTTAAATTTCTGCATATCGATACAAAGAGCAGGGAGGGAGTTCTAAAGGCCGGCAGCCTGAGGAAAGAAGCTATTGGAGTAGAAGGCTCTCCGGCATCTGGAGACCTCCACAGTTAATGGATGAGATTTAGCTGATTGTAAGGTTGGTCGAGTGTATTTATGTCGAGGGGGCACTAGAGCAGCAAGTTCATTGGAGCACATTCCATTGAAGTACTTGTAAAACAAACAAGTATGCAACATTGTGACGATGAGACAGAAGCTGGAGCTTGGTGGATAGTGAGGGGCCTATCACATTAGAGACTATTTTTTGGACCTTGTCTAAGAAGGAGAGACTAGTGGATGGCTTACAGCTTTTTCAAGGAAGTGTTTATTTTAAGTCATACATTGAGAACTAAAATTATAAATGCTATCTTCAGAACATACTTTTCAAGTCAGAATTATTATATATATATATATGGTTAATTTTATGGAAAAATTCACTGATGAAGCCTTTTCAAAACATCTTTAATTTATCAAGAGAAAATGTGTTTTGAGGCCAGGCAGAAATAATTGTTTGAAATAAAAAATGTTTTTAGAGACAAATTCGGAACATTTATCAAATTACTATGTTTATATTTTTACCTCTAGTAATGTATACACTATTGAGCTATAAACCCAACTTGTGAAAATTTAAATAAATATATATACATAGACATACTACAAACTTTAGAATCTATTATCAAAATGTAACAACCTTCAATTAATAGAAATGCATAAAATTAGAATATGGTATATTCAGTATATTAAATGATATTCTTGAAAATGACTGGAAGGTTAAAAGCCAATATAAATCATAAACCTTTTTTACACCTTTGATGCAAAAAAAAAAAAAAAAAAAAAAAAAAAATCACATTAAAATTTATTGCAGAAATGAATTGAGAAATATTTTTAATACATGTTTAAAAGAATGAGAGCCACCTAAATATACAACTATAGCAATTCATTTTAAACAAATGAGAGTTTTACATAAGTCAAGGAACTAATTTATCTTTTTTTATAAGAACTGCATAGAGGAAGATTGGATGATTTATCACGCTTTACGACTGGTAAATTTCCAGCATTGTGTATAATACACATAGCATACACACTGACACAGACAAACAGTAGATACTGTGTACAGAGGTAACTTCTAACATGGTCTGAGACAAGAAAGCACATGTACACAATGGGAATACATATATATTTTTTTTTATCCTTTATGTAACAGCACACACAAACACAAATCCAAGACCTACTGTACTGGACAAAACCTGGAACTGGCCCCATAAAAAAGGATAGATTAAGTGCAACCTTTAAAGATATCATATTCCTAGATGATGACTTATCGAGAAAAGATAATTATATTAACAGCAATAGAAAAGTGTATATACATAAATATGAGAAATAATGAAAATATTTTTCAGAAAATAAAAATACAATAAATAAAATGAAAATAGGAAGAAAAAAAAAGATTAGTTTTTTTTTAAGTCCTTTTATAAAAAATGTTTATGAAGAAAATGGTTTTAATAAGTTCACTAAATGTATGAAAAAAAATAATTAAAAACAAAAAAAATATATATATATAAATCAAAGTTATACTGTTTCTTGTAGGTATGTGTTTGTGTAAGCAAAAAAAAAAAAAATATAAAAAATAAAAACTGGAATAAAAAAAGGGGGTAAAAAAAGGGGTAAGGTTATACATACAATGAATATATACACATTAAAAAGAAAAAAACAACCCAAAAAACATACCCACCAATTAAATAAGACTTACTTAATTTTTTCCTTTGTTGATCGTTCCTTAGAGTTGGCTGTGTTGGCGTGTGTATGCATCATGTAGATAGCAAGTAGCAACATGGATATATTAATCTGAAAATTATGAACATTATGTAGAAATTAACGATGAGGTTTCAGAATTTTTGAGCTGAGGATTGATAATTTGGATTATTCGGACTACTGTTCTCATCTTGGATGCTATTCTCACAACGTTTTGGCTGCTGTAACCTCTGACCTTCTTTAGTTGTATCTTGTCCAACTCGATAATCTGTATGTCGAACTTGAGAATCTAATTGGAATCTCTAACAGAACCCTTTATTTAATCTATGGCGGTAACTTAACCGGGTAGAAGTAATTATTAATTGTGTAATTGTATTCTTAATATCACCCATGCTGAGGATTGAACCTTCAAAAGAATGTCACTTAGAACTGATTAATACTTAGCACTTTTATATGTTGCACCAAAAGTCCTTGCTGAAGTTGTATGAATAACATCCAAGATGAGAACAGTCGTCCAAATAATCAAAATACATACTTAAACATTTTTTTTTTTTAAATAAAACAAATAAAACAAAAAAAAACCCAAAAAACTGAGTCTAAAAAAGAAGCTTTATGAATAATTGCTACCAAAAAGTGGATGTTGTCTGTCAACAATTTTATATAATAATACCAAAACAAATCATGAAAATTTTAGTCGTAATGTGTATTTTTAATAAGGAAATTTCATTACATTTATGACATGGGAAACTTTACTTTTTCAAGAATTCAGAAAATATTTCTGTGAACTTTGGCAATTTTAGTAATTATAATTAATCACACTCACACATATTTATGTATCGGGCTCTATGCGATAATTTCAAAATGGTTTGAATTTTGTAATCCTATCGGGGCATGGGGGAGGGTCACACGCCTGAGTGTTTTCTGTTTTTCCTCATGGACTTTGTGCTCGATATAACATCTTGTAAATGCCTTTCATTGTGGTTTCTGAAGAACGAGTAATTGCGTATAGCTGTAGCATATTACTGGTTGTGAAACAATTGTAAGACCATCGTCAAAAAATAAAGGACATGAGTAAAGACTGAATTTTGGTCATTGGAATTTAAATAATCACTATATATATTTTTTTTTCCACTAGTGGGGTTTGGCTTAGTGGTGGAGCATCGGACTTCAGTCTTATGCCCAAGTAAGGCTTGAGCTTATAAGTGTCACTAAGTACAATGTTCTAACCGATTGAATAACTGAATAAATTCTCTTTCAGTCAAATATTGTTTAAACCACAATAAGCGGCATTCTGTCTTTGTTCCCTCCCTTTACTTTTTCTTTTACTCTAGTCAACCGAAGACAATAAAAAAGCCAAAAAAGAAAGCGAAATTCACGCTTTTTCATTATTGAAGATAAAAAAATTATGTTATTGAATTAGTACCCAGTGATCTGGGTAGCAGTATTAGGATTTCTGACTGTGTGGGTAAGAACTCCTCCGCTGTCCTTTATTTACGACAAATAAAAAAATATTGATCAGGATCAAATATTTTTAAAATTTTCACTGAAATTGATTGAAAATAAAATATTTGCCTTATGATTGACTAAACAGTGTTTTTTATAGTTTGTAGTAGAACATTATTGATCATAAAAGTACAAGGGCAAAAAAACTGACATATATATACACACACACACACACCTGATGATTTCCTTCATGAATGAAACATGAACGTTTCTGTGTAGCTCAGTTGCCATAAATATATATGTTCATACTAATATAGAGCACGCTAATCTTAGTGCGCTGACTTTCCACACGTGACCCTATGTATAGCCTCCTGCAGAAAAGGTAAATAAACATACTAATATAGACGTCATTTATTTGTATAAATAATTGAATTCGTTCAAAAAGTATCGCAAACAAAATAAACAAATAAATGACATCTATAAAAAAAAATGCGATACATTCTGGCACTAGCGTGAGTCAGCTCGGTGGTAGAGCTTCAGACTCTGGGGTCCTCGTTTCGAATCTCGCTAGGGTCAGACAAGCTGAAGAGTCGTAAATGACAAAACACGAGTCCATGGATAATTAAATTTTAAAAACAATTCATACTAATATATATATATAATTCTTCAATTACATCATGCTCACAACAATTGAGTGCTTAGATTCATAATCGATGTTAGGAATTTGTTTAATACTGAAATTAACTTTTTTTTTCTTTTTTTTTTTACTTACCACAATAATTAAGCCAACAGGGATCACAAAACTTAGAATGAAGTAGTTGTCTGTTCTCAACCAGCAGCTGAAAAACAAGAGAGATAATCATTTTTTCATTCTTAAAACATAAAAGAGGGGCAAAGAATAAAAATAATCGTATGATTTTATGTAGTTATATGCAACCTTTAAATAAAAACCTTGAATTGCAGATCATAGTTCTTTTCCCAAATGTCTTACATCCTTTCATAATTATAATAAACTATGTGTACTTACTCGACGTTGCCCACACTCAACTTTTTAAGTATGCCTTTTTAATATTTAAAATAGAATTTTAAAAGTTAAATTTAATTGTTACGATACATAGCATTCGGTCATTAAATTATTAATTGAACCAAATTGTTATAAAACTAGAACTGATTTTATTAAGGTAATGTTTTAATCTCTATAAATTTACTGGATATAAATAACTTCCCAAACGTTCAATCTTTTGAGGATTTGCGAAGAATTGTAAAGTCAGTTTAAATGACTATTTGTCAGTTCAAATACTTACAAATTTCTTTCAAATTCCGAAGGGTCATAAAATTTTTTTTTTTCAATTATTAACAAGGTTAAAATGTCCGATTTGTTTACAAAGAAACTTTAATGCATTCAGCTAGATTTTATTTTGTAATTAAATTCATTTTTTTTTTTAAGTACGTTTTTAATATTTTGTTATTGCATTTTTTATTTCAATAAATAATCGAGTAGTAGTAAAAATAGTAATGTGTAAGTCCCGTGAAGACGATAAACACACGAGAAATAATCACGATTTTATTAATATAGAGATAAATCATTTCTAATAATATTAATAGAATTATTTGAACGGACTTATTTTGATACAAATTGCTGATTGATTCAGCAATTCCTACTGCTTTCATCATGTGAGAATATAACTTTCCTATCTGCTTTGAAAGTACCAAATAATTTTTAATTAGGCTTATTGCCCCCACCCTCATCATCATATTCGATTTAACATTTTTTAGCATGTGGTGAACAGGTCTTTCTTTACCTTTTTTCTCTCTCTCAAATCCATCTTTATCACTTCTTCCCATGTATTCATTGGCCTACCCCTGCCAACTGACCCTGCTATCTCAACTGTTCTACATCTACTAATCCAAGAACTCATCTATCCTTTCAATGTGGACATACCATAAGTTTTCCTGTTCTGCACACATCTCCCTATACTGTAAATCTTTCTATGAGATTAGATCTAAGCTTATCTTTAAGCTTTTGACCCATTGTATCATCCTCATATCATTTCTCTCTATGCAACGCATGTCCTCAACCCTCACTGGCCAGGTTTAATTTCTATAGATAATCACACTGCATACACATGCCTGATAAACTCTTCTCTTGGTCGACAGTGGTAACACTGGTCAGTAATTGCAGAAATTCTCCAAATTCTGACTCTTGCAATCACACCAGCACCTGCTCCACCCTGTGCTCGAATGGTATCACCAAAGTAAAAAAAACTTAAAAATACCTTAATAGCTTTGCCATCCAAATATACTTTCTCAACATCCAAGTTCTCATCCATCTCGATTGTCTTACATTTCTCTCATGCAAACTGCTTATAATCTCTCAACCTACTGATGATTCCACTTGAAGGAGTTTATAAGACACAATACTAATTAAACATGGATTCTGAATTTAACAACATTTCCGAGATGAGAGATAGTTATTTATATGTTTCAGACTGTGTTCTTCATCTTCGTTGCTTTCATTTACCCAACATTCCGGCCATCGTGTTCTCCAAACTTCGGGTGTCTTTCGTAAAAATTCACAGAAGTATGAAGAGTACAATGCTCGAAACAGGAAAAAAAGAGTTTGAAACATCAAAATAACCATTGCTGCTATTAACCAACTTCATGTACACTAATTTGCGAAGATTTACAGCTGATTATAACTAATGCTTATACCCAATACTTACTATTTGTCTGTTCCATATCCTGTATAATCAAGGCCCAAAGATACAGCAACAATTATTGCGGGGATTCCTGTATAAAGAAAAAAAAAGAAAATTTATTAGTTTTTAGACATCAGTTTCTGAAATAGGGTTCAACGGGACTCTTAAAACTCAATTTCACCAAATAAATATGAAAATAATAATGGACTTATTGCCACCATCAATAAAATAATGCAGCTCACAATCACTGAACGTTTTTTTCCGCCTTCTCTTTTTTTCCTGCCTCCTATGTCTAAGTCAGCAGATTTCAGACATTAAATAATCTCAGTTAATTCTTTTTAACCAATGAGAATACAGATAAATTCTTTTTTAACCAATGAGAATACAGATAATTTCTTTTTTAACCAATGAGAATACAGATAATTTCTTTTTTAACCAATGAGAATACAGATAATTTCTTAGTTCACCTTTTTCTTTTTGAGGTGGATTTGCTTATTGCAGTGCAATAACCAGTCGTTCTGTTTCTCTTCGGTGGCGAGTTTTACATTTGCATAATTTTTAAACTACTAGCCAAGCAAAAATGGACCCTTTTATGGCAGGCTTAAAGCAAGTCAGAGCCACTCCCACTGTTCAATACAGGTTCATCATATTCGCCACAGTTTCTTACTCCAGTGAAAATGTAATTTTGTTGCAAACGCAGTAAGTTTGAAATATGCACATTTGTAAGGGGGGGGGGGGGTGTTTAGCATATTAAATATTTTATTGAATAATATATTTCTAAATTTTATTTTCTAAATTAAAAAAAAAATTTTTTTTAATCACAGATGATTAAAAACAAATCAAATATGCTGCTTGGTTCAAGTGGATCTCTGAATACATCCTTGTCTTCCAATTATCAAATCAAATATCTTTGACAACCTACAAGTATGAATGAGCTAAGAGTTTTTGTAAAGTTGCAGCCCATTTGTTATGATAAGAGTGTTCGCTAATGGGCCTGGAGAGCAAGGTTCAATCCTCAGTAGAGTCATAGCAAAGACTTAAAAGAAAAAAAAATGCTACTTAATACCCCTTTGCGATACACTCAGCATTATAAGGTGAGAATTAAGAGTGAGTGAAGTCATCCTGGGAAAAGAGTGGCCCCCTCCTCTACACCTCCGTGTAGTAGCTAATAAAAAGGAAGCCTTCAAGTTGCCCTTGCTTATGGCTGACCACTTGACTCTTTACAGTTGATACAATCATGGGAATATAGAAAAAGGCTAAATATTTTGATAATAAAGAATGATACTTTTAAAGCTAATATTACAATTAAATTTTTTAGGATTCTAGACATGAGGTTTAAGCATAAGGGTAAGTAATGTGGGACATAAAAGTGGAGCAAAACTGTTCTGCTTTGTGAATTTACTTTATTATCAACTAGCAGACCACTTGTCCCAGAATAGGGTTCTAGTTAAATGTATCTTTGATAAAAGGGTACAATAGACAAGGTTGTTACCGAATGGAAAGCACTAATACATTAGTATAAGGAAGAAAGGGTTTATTGTTATAGAGAGTAAAATAATGGAGAGACAGACATTAGTAAAATGTATTACTAATGTCAGAAGCAAGACACTTATCAATCGCATGCTTTAAAATTGTGTTGTACCTACCGTAACCAAAAAGGTAGAAGACAGTTCTTCGAGATTCAGCCTCGAAGACTTCTATAAGCATAATGTAGAGAAGGATACCTTCCAAACACATCCAAGCAAATGCTACCAGGAAAAGATAGTGGAGTACACCTGCCACTACAGAGCATAGGATCTGTGAAAAAAAAAAAAAGAATTAATTGAAACAAAAAAGGTAAAAGTTAGTGATGAAAAATAGTACTGAGTAGGCGAAGGTATTAAAAAAAAAAAAGTGATATGTGTGTTAAATAAATAAAATATGGGAAATTAAAAACGAAAATAGGGAAATTAAACACGGAAATAGGGAAATTAAACACGGAAATAGGGAAATTAAACACGGAAATAGGAAAATTAAACACGGAAATAGGGAAATTAAACACGGAAATAGGGAAATTAAACACGGAAATAGGGAAATTAAACACGGAAATAGGGAAATTAAACACGAAAGATAATGTGGTGGAAGTCGTTTAGAAGCTACATGGCAAGAGAGGAAGTCGTTTGAAAATAATATGAGGAAGTTGATTAAATAAATAAATACAAAGTGATTAAAATAAAAGACAGGCAAGTAATATTATTTCAGAATTTTTTAGATAAGGATTGATAATTTGAATTATTCGAACTACTGTTCTCATCTTGGTAGTTATTCTCACATTTCCGCCGATGTAGGTGAGTCTTGTTGACCTCCCAGAGTTTACACCAGAATTGTCCACAAGGGTGCAATTGATAAAGTTTTAAGTAATAATCAGTTCTAAGTGACAGTCTTCTGGAGGTTGAAGGTTCAATCCTCAACAAGCGATACTAAGAATATAACTAAGAATTACTTAAGACTTCTACCCGGTCATAGCTGACAGAAACAGAGCTATCTACCTCTGTGGATTAAATAATGGTTTGGTTCGAAATTCCCTACGAATTCCTGAGTTCGACCAGATGCACCTGAAGAAGGCCGGAGGTTACATCGACAGAAACGTTGCGTGAATAACATCCAAGATGGAACCATAGTCCAAATCACCCCAAGTAAAAATTGAATATAACAGATGCTTAAAAAATAACATATAAACAAGCATAAAAATACAATGTAAATTGATAGTTACAATATATATATATATATATATATATATATATATATATATATATATAGGTATGAAAACGTTCATAAAATATAAAAAGGATAAACAATGAAGTATAAAATCTGGAAAAAAGGTGTTTATTCTTGTAGATGATGACTGACTGGTAGCTATCAGATCTAACATTTTAAAGATATAAATATATAAACAAGCAGCCATGACGTCACAAAAAAGCAGACTTTGTCCTATAAAAAGACCAAAAGTCACCCATAAAAATCAGCCATTTACTTAATGTCAAATAATTAGCAGTATAAAGAAGTTGGAATACGAAAAACTACTTCCTTTTTGTTATGTTTCTTATTTAAAACTTTAATGTCGAACATGAATTCCTCTAAATGATAATCTCCCTAGAATCTATGCATCTAAATAAGGAAGGCGTTGAAGCTTATTATCATCATCATCGTCGTCATCATAATGTGTACTTACTTTATATTCAGTTTGGTGGATGCCAGCTAAAAATACAATCTCTGCCAACATCAAGCTCAGCACCAAATTCTTGTGGATAGTATTACGCTCACATTGAAGGTTTCTGAAGTGGACAAAAATGTGTGATTAATTTCCTTAATCATATATTTTTTTTTAATCCTCATATTTATAATATATCTTTACTTATCTTCCGGTTAACCATAATTTTAGGGGAGATAACTGCGGTAAAAATAAGATGAGTTGCCTCCCTTGGAATTAAATTTTAAAAAGCTATTTAGAAGTTCTCGCTGTGATCGGCTATTCTTCAAGTATATTTAATGATTTATCCATTCCACATAACTATTTTTTTTCTTTTCTTTCAGCTAATATTAACGTTCTCAAAATGTGATTTATTATTATCTTATTTCAATAATTAAATTGCAACAGATTCAATTTCTTGAGCTTGACTTTTGGTCTCTTCAGGAAGACAGTTACAACAAATGGAAGACACTAAATGTACAGGCGACTCACATGAGCATTCTTTTTTATCTTTTTGATCATGAAAGCCGGACATGCAACGTATATAAAAAGGAAAAAAAACCCACAAGACATAAAAACCATTTCATGATATCCCACTACATATGGATTGGTGTGTTTCCTTATTATGAAAGAAATATCCTATTAGTCATGGTCGATAATATCGTAATTTAAATACTATAATTAAGGAATCGAGCGGTAATATGGAAATAAAATAGAAATGTAATTAATGTACGCAGAGGAATTTTTTTTTTTTTTTTTGCAGAGAAAAAAAAAAGGAGTTTCTAAATTCTTAATTTTAAAACGCCATGTCTAAGGGCGACAACTACAGTTAAAATAAGAAGAGTTGTGGCCCTTGATAATCTTCGCATGCAAACTGTCTAACAATGCAAGCTATGGTAATTGTTATTTTAATATAACAAACAATGTAATATAATTGATTTTTCTGAGTTCTTTGTAGATGAATTCATATTCTAAGGGGGGGATAATTAATAAAACGTCCCTTTTCGAATTTTTTTTATTGAACCATTAAAAAATCTATTGAATTTATTACATTTTGATATAATAAAAAAAATACATTTATCTGTAAACAAAATTTAACAGGGTTATGTCTAAGATCAAGAAAATACTGTATTTTACTTTAAGTGACGATTACAAAACAAATACCCTTAAAAGAAGTATTAAAAAAAAGCCCATAATAATTTAAAAAAAAACAACTTGTAAGTCTCTAGTAAGCTATGTCCATTGTGGGCAATACATTCAGAAATTTATGACTTCAATATTTATTTTTGTGAAGTATCTGAAAAGTTGCTTAGTTTTTGAAAAAAAATGTTTAGATGATTTTAAGTTTTGATAAAGTACAAAAACATAACAAAAATTAAACGGAAATCATTTCTTTTATAGGCACATGTAGAATGCATAGTCATGAAGTTTGTATGCGAGAGTAAATATTTTTGTGAAATTGTTATTTTTTTTTCATTTGTTGCTTTTAAAAATCGTGTACTCTTCCAATTTTGTCTTGAAAAAGTTTTTTTTATATCTGTGAATCTCTTTTAGTACAGGGTGAATTTGTTTCACATTTTCAATTTGCAACGGATATTTTCTCTATCAAAAACAAGTGTGTTTCTCACCCGTAAAACAATGATACAAAGCTACGTATAAAATTGAACCTACTGAAAAATGTAATTTTAACTAGAAAAGGGCAAGGCAAGGGGAGTAGAAGCAAGGGGTAAAATTGATTTCAGATGATCTAGGAAAGGGGGGGGGGGCAATATATATGAGATTATATCAAAATAAATTAAATTTATATAAATTAAATTTATATAAATTAAATTTATATAAATAAATTAAATTTATATAAATCAAATTTATATAAATCAAATTTATATAAATCAAAACAATTCCCATAGAAATCGAAGTTCAATTACAAAAATTGAAGCTCAATATTTAGCAATAAATAGAGCTTATAAATATATCCATTTCAAAATTTATTAAAAATAATATATAATAAAAAAAATATAATAAATTTTGAAATAAATATGCATATATAAGCAGGAAAAATCGATTGAAACTCACTATAAAGTATTTGAGCAGGGTGGAGGAAGACAAAGTGCAGCTATAATTTGGAAAAAAATTAAATTTTCAGTATCTGTTTCAATTTAATGTTTGTTTTCATTTGTATATAATAGGAAAAGAAAAATGACCAAATGCAAGTTTTGAGTTTGTTACTAAGGGAAATTAGAAATCTGTTGCAATGTTAATTTTTATATACAATATATATTGTAAAATAAGAAAAGAAAAAGTCCTTGATTTAAAAGGAAAAAAAGTCTGTGTTATTGTCATTTCTGCAAAATGTAGAGTGGTTGCTGGAATTTGTAATCACTATTTTTCAAACAAATTCATATTAGTCACAAGGAGTACCTGTGACTATAAAAAAAAAGGAATAAAAAATTTGTTTCATTCTTGTTAGATTTATAGTTCATAAAAGGTCATCAAAATAAACTCAGCAAGTCCAGAGGTTGATATTATATGTCTTGAGTATGTAATTTTAAAAGATGGCAGAAGCCCAAGATCATCATTGCCAAAAAATAAAAACAGAAAGTCATTCATTACAGGCTGATGAAAATATATTTTATGACCACACTAAAATACACATCACCTGAGCTAAAGCTTATCTATAAAAAGTTTCTGCTCATGCTTCTTATACAATGAATCATGCTGTTTTGGGATATTGAAATATAATTAAACAAAAAAAAAAAGTACTAAAAATTATCATCAGCTTTTCTTTTTGTTGTAATATTTTACATATAATTCTGCTAAATTGTTGGGCCAAAACTTGATTCAATACTTTCCACATTGAGAATAGTGAAAATTATGTCCTCTTTATTTTCAAAGCCTTTTTTTTCTTCTTTGATAATCAGATTGCAAATATGCTGCACTCAAATTTGATCAAGTTTTTTTTTTTTTGTACAAATTTTTGAATTTTAATTTCAAGTTAAAAATAAAAAGTCATGCAGATTTAAAAAATGTATGCATCATCACCATGCACATGTAAAGTCACATGACTAAAAAATACTTAGTTCATGCTAAATTCTGATAAAATAAAATGTATTAAATTCTTGTTTTGTTTAAAGATTTGTTAAAAGTAAATCTTAATATTATATTTAAAACAGTACTTGTAATGAATGGGGATCCAGAGGATTTTAGTACTTACGAAGGTAGTCCCAAGTATTGATGAATAATCTTAAGTCAGTCTCGGAAATGACCAAAGTAATTTACAATTTGAAAGCAGCGAAAAAAATGTAAAATGGCAGATGACACTAAGCGAGTGAAGAGTTAAGTTATGGTTAAAAAATTTTTTAGCCTCTCAAAGAAAAATTACAGTTGAAAAAGGAGGGGGAGGGGCTTTTTAAATTCTAAACTGCTTTGGCTCGGGATTTTCCATCAATACTCGGGATTGACAGTACTGAAATCTTCTCTGGATAGCTATTCATTATAAGTACCTTTAAAACTTCAGTTAAGTTTTATGTAAATTGGTTGCTTATTGTGTTAATAGGCTTGAATATGTGTTTGAAATTTGGGCTTTTTAAATTTTTTTTTACTTTCTGTGCTAACAAGTCACGGTTATCAAGGCCAAAAGGCAACTTGAGGATAAGAATTAATGAGTTTGTCCGGTGGACAGTCAGACAATACCATAACCATTTATAACAATGGTTGAAACTGGGCAGAATTTGATTATTTTAGAGGGCGGCTCAACAACTTGGACTTGAAAACGACCATAGTCAGCTGAGAAACAGTCCCATAGTATTGTGTCCCACATACTGGTAGTTCTTGGAAAGAAACTTTGCTCATGGAAGTTCTTTTTAGTTTTAGGTACACAGAGGAAGAAAAGAATTATTTACAATAGTTGTAGCTAAACAAGTTTTTGTTGTGAATGTTTTACAGAGGGGAACCATAGATTGAAGCTCAGTCGAGTACCTACTATGAAAATAACATGAAAAGAACTAGTAATTAAAATCGGTTTTGTACTCTGTCAAGGCAGAAGAGAGTGCTCTGAGCGGCACTGCAACAGTACTCCTTAGGGTGTATTTGACTCTTATATAGATATAGAATTGCGTCAGGAGTGAGATACTTTCTGGAGCGGTCGAATGATCCAACCACTTCTCAAGCGACCTTAGCAACAGATTTGATATAAGTCTTCCATTTCAAGTCTGGAGTGAAGGTCAGTCCTAGAAGCTTATCAAAGCAAGGGGTTTCATCAAAAAGAGAGCCATTCATTTTAATTAGGGCAAAGTAAGGATAGAGTGTTGGTGATGAAAGGTGAAGAGCTTGGTTTTAGACATATTGAAAGTAAGTAGACACCTTTTTCCCCCATTGCAGGAGAGAGAATCAGAAAGATCTTTATCATTAATGCTCTTCAAAGTGTTGCCATAGATGGTTGTCTCATCTGCAGCAATGTCAATGAATGATCTTAAAATATGATTTGGAAGATCATTGATGAAGATCAGGAAGAGGGTTGGGCTCAGAATGGATCCTTGAAGCACACCAGCATTGATACTATATTCTTGAGCCCACCAACGATTACTTTTATAAACATATCAGACAGTGAATCCTGTACATACAAAATATATAAACATACCTAACTTTATATCGATGGAGATTACCAAATAATTTGGTGAAGAAGTATAATTTTTCCATAAACCAGTTATTCAAAAAATATATACTATGAAATTTACCACATGAACTATAATGAAAATGGAACAAGTGATCTGTGGAATATAATTTCGGCTTGATTTGGTTGTTTTGTTTTACGGCATATCAACCCTTTTCGGGTTATTTAATGTCAAATCCGGTCATTTTTGTAAAAGTTTTTATGCTTCAAGTTTTTATATCTTCAAATATGTATCATGGTGTTTTGGTTGGTTGTTTTGTAGAGGAAAATTGTTTTTGTTTTTGGCTTTGCAGAACATGATTGAGTTTTGTAAAGGGAAAGGAAAAAACAATAACATCAATGTTTGGTGCATTTTTGGTCAGAAAGCCAGCATCTTCAGACAGCCTGATGTGGTAGCACCAGTTATAATTTCGGTTTTTTGCACAGGAGTTTCTTGAAATATGTAATTTATTTGAAGGGTTACAAAAAGGGTAAAAAAAAAAAAATGCTGATATAGACAGTCACCCTAAAATAAGAAAATAATAGACTGGATCAATTGATCTACAGTTTAATAAAGATCTTATTTGTCAAATCGTAATTTGTAAGTGGCATAGCATTACTTACCTGAAATAGCAGAAAGTGAAAAAGCAGCAGAATAAACTAATAATAGAAATTATGCAGCCAACCATGGTGATGATATACAGAGCATGTTCATGGTGATACGGGAGCTGAAAGGAAAGGGGGAAAAGGAAGCAATTGAAAATACATATATGCAAAGGTTTCATTAGTCGGGGTATAATAAATTCCAGGGTTTCCGTGAAACTGCAGGTATCAAAGGACAATCAAGCTAATGTATAGTGTTATTTGAAATAAAAAATATATGCTCTTACATACGCAATTGAGCACTGCTTATTCCCTTATAAAAAACATTATACTATATATTTATACACACACATTTTAGGTAATCAATAAGGCAGTTTGCAATGCGGTAGGAACCAGAACAGTTAAAGAGATGAACAAAAACAATTAAGTGGAGACAGTATATGTGATACTTTTCTTCAAAAATATATCTATTTTTCAGAAAATCTTTCACTTAGTGTTAATAGAGTTCGGAATAGTGGAAAATATATATTTTGATATTTTATTAAAAGATTTATTGAAAAATAAATAAATTTTGGAAGAAAAAATATCACATCTATTGTCTCTACTTGTTTGCTTTTGTTCATTTCTTTCACCATTCCGGTTTCTACCACATTGCGAACAGCCTTATTTACCAGCAATGCTTCAAACAATTTATATATTTATATGTATATCAAGGCAGCATCTTCTCTTGCAGGCAAGTATTGTTGAATATAAGAGACAACTCATGTCTAGATATCCCTTGGTAGATCCTTTCAATAGTCTGAATTAGGATCTTAGTTTCGGAGGGGAATTGGCTTATGAATTTGCCATAATTTGCATTAGTCTCCCAAGTCGGGGGAATTCGGAATTCAGAAAACTCTTAGTAGAAAATACCAAAATCTTAGAATTTAGTACTAACAAACAAAACCTCTATATATTAGAAGCTCTATATATAAAAACCAAAAAAACCTTAATTAATAGAATTAACTTTAATATCAGTAATAATATTCTAGAATGTTTATAGCTCCAATATAGTTTCGTATTTATTACATAATTCCCGCCAAAAACTTCTATAAATACTAATACATGGTCTAGACCTGATTTACCTCATTCCCCCGAAGATGGATCCAGATGGGTCCGAAAGTACTTGGAAGACTAATGCAAATTATGGCAAATTCATCAGCCAATTCCCCTCCGAAACTAAGATCCTAATTCGGACTATTGAAAGGATCTATCAAAGGATATCTAGACATGAGTTGTCTCTTATATTCAACAATATATATATATATATATATATATATACATAGATATATATACATATTAAATTAAAGATAAGTAATGTATCATGTAATAATAATCTATCATGATATTGAATAGAGCAATATATTGAATAGAGCAATCAATTCAAGAGATGAAAGATGAGAATAAAAAATTGTATAGATACAATATTTATTAAAACAGAAGATCAAAGTAAGGGGTTTCATATCAACATTTGGACTCCTAGATAGTTTGAGTATTCTTTTTCAAACATTTATTTCCACTATGACAGACGTTTTGTTTTTTGATGCTGACCACCCCAACTTTACGTTTCTTCTCAGCCAAAAGTTCTTCATCTTTTGTTTTTTTGTGTGTATATATACTGTATTAATTTTCAGGTTTAAATGTTGCCGATAATATTTACAGTTACATTACCGGTTTTTTATCCTCTGATGAAAAGGGTTTATCTTTGAAAATCCATGTATTAAGAATATGAAACTCCTTGCTTTGAACTTCTGATGTTTTTATAAACATTGTATCTATACAATTTGTTTTAATTCTCACTTTTCCTCTCTTGAATATATATATATATATATATATATATATATATAATAATGGTAATAATCCAGGTGAAAAATATCCACATGTATGTGCGTGCCTGACTGCCAAATTCTAAAAATCGCTGTTAACCAGATGGTCGTAGGTTCGATCATGGCTTGAAGCAGGTATCTGTCTAGCGATACTGAAGAGCTATGATACAGTGAAACTGTCGGTGGATGAGTCTCTCCCCCTCATATATATATATATATATATATATATATTATTCATACAAGCTTGATTCAGCAACTTCATACAGATTCTTTTACTTAATTTTTCATTTTTGATACGATTCAGAATATAAGGGTTGAAATTATTGATGAAAAAAAGAAGCAAAAGAAAAAATAAATTTTTAAGCACTCAGTACTTTCGATTCGATGACAAAAACAAATTTAGATTTTAATCTGATGAAGTGAAGATCATAGAAGACGATTAAAAAAGGAAATTTAAGATATAAAATTGAAGATATCATAAAATTGAAGATATCATAAAATTGAAGATATCATAAAAGCTGACATCATCGTTTTTAGTATTGATCATGAAGACACTTTCAGTAAGAAAAAGGAAAGCAAAGACTTACCTTTGTCCCTATGAAATCCATAAGTACAGCAAAACTAGTAAGATGGTTGCATTCGCAGGTTGTGTGAGTGTTATTAGTGGACAATAAAGTGCAACCTTCCGTTGACCAGTGGCCATCCATTGATCTACAACAAGTGCAAAAATAAATTATCTTGATTAAACTTTACAATCCTATAATCTTTAAGACTAAATTTCTCTTTAAAAAAAATAAATTCAATTTTCTTTCCAAAAGCGCAGCAATATTTTTAGGATTAAACATCAATGATTAAGAACTGAGACTTTGTATCACGAAAAAGAAAATGATAGCAACTTACGATGTATAGTCCCAGTAGACACATTGTGGATTTTTTGTAAGCTCCTCCTAAAGTGATTAAAAAAAACAAACAAATAGTAAGTCTTTAATAATACAAGATTTTTAATGTCTGTTCTGTTAATATAAAAACAGAATGTTGAAAAATTTATGACTAAACGAAAAACAAGTTAATTGGTTAATTAAGCATTTACATTTACTTTTTTTTGCTAATAGAGTAATATATTTGTGGAATAAGTTGTCAGATCAGATTAAGAACAATAGTGTAGAACATTTTAAGATGCAAAGAGATGAATTCAGAAACAGAACAAAGAAATTAAGAGAGTATTTTTTGGGAACTAGCAGGATTTGTTCTGTATGTTGATATTATATTAATAGTATAAATATTTGTGCAGCATTTAAATGGTATTTTTAATGAATGGATATATCCAGAGGATTTCAGCACTTACGGAGTCAGTCCTGGAAATGTCTAAAGTCGTTTATGATTTGAAAGCCGAAAAAACAAAAAAAAATGTAAGACGGCAGCTTTTAAATCGTAAACTGCTTTGAACCTTTTCGGGACCTACTTTGTAAGTACTAAAATCCTCTGGATACCCATTCATTACAAGTACCCATTTAAAGAAAAAAAAAAAAGAAAAAAGGTTGGTTGAGAAGATAGTTATATAATAAAAGTAAAAAGAGATCCCCAAAAAGACTTAAGAAACAAATGATAATAAACGAGCAGATTGGATGGACACATTTTAAGAACATCTAGTTTTGTTTATATTAATATATACCGATTTAAAGTAGTTAAGTGGCTGCCTTTAAGTTACTAGAGACAATGGCTACTCCCTGTAAGCATGCATGTGTTAGGGATTCTATAGTGTAGCAAAGGTTGTGCAATTCTCAACTGCACCTCTCCTGAAATGACATTGCTTGAATCTAGTTGAAAGGAGAAGTCCAAGATAAACAGAGGAAGCCTAGTTTTATGCTTCCTTGGCTTTTTGGTTAGGAGGTGCAAAGTTTAGTATCTGTTCTAATACTACATTTCATCTTTTCTGTCCTCTGTCAGTGAAGGAGAAATCCTTCTAGGCAGAGGCAATTTTTATCCTAATCCAGAGTGCCCCTTTTGGGGAGATTGATTTTCCCACATTAAAAACCGACCTTGTGTCTAACTCTGCTCTCGTGGGGAGACAAGTAAATCGGAACTAGTTACACAACAAAAGTTTGTTAGTCTAGTCTACCCTACTATTTAATCGAAAGCTGGAGGGAAAATACATGGATTAATACCTCTCACAAGGCTATTAGTGAAATCGATGTGGTAATCTTGACAGAACTAACACGGTATGCTGAACTCACTGTAAGCATTATAACACATTTCCATAAAGGGAGATAATCCTGTTTAATAAAACATGAATTGCTTCCCTTGATTACTTGCACTAATCACCACCCTCTCCAAGAAATAAGTAAAAAAAACGAAATTCTACGGCTTTTTTTTCTATTTAGGAAATTATATGCAAATAAACTGAAAAACTTGGCAGTAAAAAAAAATAATTAAATTTTAGAGTAGGGGATCATATAAATTTAACATAAAATGATCACTTAGTTCTGGCCCATCAGGCAGTAATGTTTAGGGCTAGACAGCATTTTAAGGACGTAACCAAATTCTTTTTAGTTTTTTTAAAGGGAGATAACTCTTGTGTTTCAGGGAGGAGGTAACAAATCTTTGGCATTTCTTTTATGTTGGAAAAAATTACAATCTAATTCAAAAGAAAATTACTTTTCATCATTTAAAAAAGTAAATATTATGGTAAAACTTCAGCCCTGCACCATATGCTAATTCATTATTGTAATAGTTAACGTTCGTGATCAAACTTCAGTATAAAAAATGTAAATGTAAAGCCATAAAAAAAACATGCCTTTTATTAACAGTAAGTCTAGGTGGCAATACAAAAAATAAAAATGAAAGACAGAAAAGGTGCGCACGACGTGGGTGTAATATAATCATTAAAGCAAATTCATAGCCTATGAGACCATTAAAAATGGATTTTGGCCACAAAAAAGTAAATTATTTTATTTATAAAATGTTTTTATTGTATATTTCCAGCAGTAAAAGAATAGATTAAATAAAAAATAAACTAAACACACACACAATTGATCTCAAAGAAATTAAAATGACAAAAAAGAAAAAAAAAATGCTTACATATTCTTAGAAACATTATCTGACCCCGAAGTGGGTGATCATTTCATGTTAAATTTATATGCAAAACTGATCTGCCCACTCTACAGTTTAAATAGGTTTTTTATTTTTTTAATGTTTGTTTTATTTATTTTATTAAGTTTTTCAGGCTGTTTACATATAATCGCTTATATATAAAAAAGTAGCATCTCATTTGGGAAAGGGAGGGGGGAGGGTTAACATAGGATGCAGAGTTCCAATAATACCAAATCTTTAATACAGTGTAGAACTGTTAATACTTACTTGGTTATGTTTTAAAACAAACACCACTGGCTTCTCGAGGGGAAGATAATTATGCGTATGAGTCATGGATACTGATAAAATCTTTGTGTTTACTTTCTGTACAGCTTCTGTATTTTCAGGGGTTTCAGCAGCCAGGATCTCATTAGCATTCTCCTCCTGTTGGACGCTCAGTTGAGGAGTTTTGGAAAATTTCCCATGATGAATTTCGGAGGGATCGTATTTTAATTTTTTTTCCGGTTCATCTTGTTCTTTCGTAATTTCTTTGAGTAATTCACCCAAATTGTTGTAGAGCATACAAACTACACGGACCATTCCTATGTGAGAGAAAAAAAACAGAAATATTAACGGATTAGGAACATAAATAAAATAAGATAAATATAAAATATTAAAGAATCAATACTGAGTCTTTATAAATTAATTTAATAAAAATAATTCATTCGTTACGGATTAAAAAAAAAAAAACTAATCTAAAATAAATATATTAATTTAAAAAAAAAAAAAATTACCCTACAAGACAATAATAAAAAACATTAAAAAAAAATGGACAATAAGACAAAACATAAATTAATGAATAAATAATACATTTTATTAATTTTCTGCTGAATCTAATTTCATCTGCGAACCTAGCATCCAAATATAACAGCCATCTTGAGATGTTTCTTCTCTGAAAATGAAAAAAACATTTTCTTTTTTGAGAAGAGGCTGTTTCTCTCAAATATCAAAATATTTTCCACCATCCAGATTCTATTAACAGTAAGTGAAAGATTTACTGAAACAGTAAAATTAATAATAAATTGAGTTTGTTCAGTTAAGTTCGTTAACGTTCGCCAGTCTCGGAAGTCTCCAGTGAAACTCTGAATTGATGATTTAAGTACTGAAATTTTCTTACATACCTATTCATAACAAGTACCAGCTTTATTAACAAATCAATACTCAAAGATCAAAGCATATGTGTACATCATAGTTTTTTTTCTGTTTTTTTTTTAATAACATGATGGTTGAGGGGCATCATCCATGCTGGTGGGCCCCCGTCCAGATAGCTGGCTAACTACACGCATGGCAGATCTCACTACACATCTTCAAGAAATTCTACCATGAAAATAAACTGCAAAAAGCTTTTATCACTATGCAATCTCTCTACATCAGTTCCATCCAAGGCAACTTAAGTTGCCGTCTCCCTTGTCTACTGGGGACTTCTAAATCTCAAGCAATCTTGATAGCACTACTTGAGCATTCCACATGTCCATATTAACGGAGCCTTTTTTCTCTATTAATAATATAAATGTCCATGCGGTCAAGCTGTTTCAGCAGATCTAGTGACCATACAGCTGTTACATTTTCTGGCTTCACATTGCAAAACCGTCTAATCATTGCCCTGTTGTCGCGTTGCAATCATTGCAGGTCTGCTTGGGCCAAAGGCCAGGTCTCACTTGCATTGCGCAATACACCAATAATAATTTTTTTTTTTAAATGCATTTGTGAATTATTTAAATGAAACATAACTTACCATTTTTTGAATTTGCAACCAAATTTTCTTTCGGAATGGTGATAAAATTTGAAGGTTCCCTCGAGGAATGTGTATAGGGACTGGATGGCAGTCTCATATCTTTTGTGTTACCGACTTCGGTCACAGAAATTTCAAGTTCTGCAAGGGACATAAATAGACAATTATTTCGTTTTCAGAAAATATAAAATTAGTATTTAATTCCAAATACTTTATTTTTCTTGTGAATGGAAAAATGCGGGAAAAGTGGTTGTAATATTCATTTCACAATATTTATAGAGCTTAGAAATGTGGCCTTGTATTTATTTTCAGCCAAACTCTTGCGTCCCCCTTATTTAGTTCCCACATTTCATGAGGAAGAATTGCTGTTTTCTGGGTTGGCTGTTGTTTTGAGTGGGTGGTATGTGAAGATTTTCAATCCTTTCATAGTATTCATAATCATTCCACTGTTAATCTATCCATCTCATTAACCCTTATCATCGAGTGTTTTTTAGCCTTGATGGTGGTGACTCATTAGTTAAAAAAAAAGGTTCGTTTTTGGTTTTAGTTAGAATCACTAGTAATGGTTACAGTCCTTAGGTGGATATGTTAGTCGTATGGCATAACAAAATTTTTTTTGTGGGTTAAACAATACTTACAATACATGGTGGAAGTTTCCTACATTTTAAATGAGTAGCCAAAAAAATAACTATATAAAAAAAAATCTTATATTTCTAACAAGAACATAAGTCAGTCATGAGACTGCATACCTCCACCTGACAATGTAAGGATGAGCCAAAGTCTGAACTGCACCTTACTTCTCCATACTGTATGAAGTATTGCCTGGGTTATGCTATTGGCACAATGATAACTCAAAAACTATTTTTATACTGATGAATTTTTGCATGGTTAGTTATCAAAGAGCATCAGATCCATATATCAAATTTGGAAAATTGGAAGTTGAAATTCCGTGAAAATTTAGACCATGTCCTAACTTTTCAAGGTCAAAGGTAAAGGTCAAGGCCATATAAAATGCGGAACTTCATTGGCTACAATATAAACCAATTAGCAAGTCTCTACACAGAATTGAAGTTATCGGCAAAATAGTGACTTACACTATTACGTGATCTTGACCTTCGAAAATAAAATCAGTTCTAAGTTAAGACCATGACTAATATCTTGACCAAGTTTGATGACGATTGGTCAAGCGATGTGGACACTAGACTGTACACAAACAAAGAGTTATAGATTTTACCGAAAACATAACCTCCTTGGTGGAGGTAAGAAGTACATAAAAATTAGTTTTAATTTTAAAAAATTACAGCAGGTAAATGACGGCCGGTGTCAGCAATACATCTATGGTGGAATTGTGTCAATAAATGTTCAGCAAACACTTCCCTCAAGATTCCAGCATCTTGCAACTGATTTCGTAAACACCCACAAAATCATTAACGATCTCTCAAACAACAACCTTCCAAAGCACCTTTTGGATTTCCATGTGTCTAACACACGTGGACATGCCTACAACGTCAGAAAACAGCACAGCTCCCGTTTCTTTCTTAAAATTTTTTTTCACACTCAGAATTGCTGAAGCATGGCATAAACTGCCTTCATCGGTTGTTGACTGCTGACCCATCCAATCCTTTAAAACCCCTATGCCTCCCGAAATTTGCCAAAACTACACCTGATATATCGCGCACACATGTACTTTTGATGATCTGTAGTGCACCTGAGTATTGTACACAATAAGTTCATTATCATCATCATCATCAATAGAGAAACTGTTATAATAATCTATATACTATTAAATAGTTATGGTGTTTTGGGAATTTTCTGTTTGTATGTGATTGGTTGACAAAAAAGGAATAGGCAGACTACACATTACTAAGGCAGTAGTTTTTACAATGTCAATAACCAAAAAGAAATTAACATAAAAAAGCATTACATAAATATATGTTAAACCAAGACAAAGGGTATTCAGCATTAGTGCAAAACAAATTATCTTAATTTAAAAATATAATTATTAATGTTTTTTGCCAATAAAAACAATACGTAAATAAATTCATCATAGTTACTTGCTCTCTTATGCAAATACTAAATAACATTTTTTTCTCCATGAAATTTAAAATATTTTTCTTCGTAATAGCTATAAAGTGGTAGAAGCTAATTAAAATGAAAATTGACATACCCAGGTACTGTACGAATACTGCTCAAGGAGTGAGTATAAACAAGTTGATAATAAAAATGATAGAGGCAAGCCTACTGATTAAGACCTGCCTCACCCCAAACCCCTTATTACAGTACCTGCTCCAAATGTTAAAGATTTTTATGCCCCACTCTGGAGTGACGGTTAAATACAAACTGCTATTTTACCCATAGATAATGCGATCATAAAGCAACCTAACTGAACATAAATCAACCTAACTGAACATAACAAACTTTACAATCTGCTCTGTTAACTAGTATGTCACTCCCTCATACAGAGAAGACATGTTAATCTCATATCATGGACAATTCTTTAGATATAATCCAGAATTTCTTTTCAACATCTAAATAAAAATATTTTGCCTGGACCATTGAAAAAAATATAAAACAAAATTAAAATAGGTCTACGCTAATCTACTTCCTCCATATTTTAATGATGCCTGATAGAAATCAAGAAAAGCTACCTAACTTCTGGGCAAGTTTAAACATACGAACAAAAAGTCTGCCTAAACAAAAATATATATTAAAAAGATTTACATGTATATATATATATATGTATGTATGTATGTGTGTGGGGGTGTTACTATACATGCATATATATATATATATATATATGTGTGTGGGGGGTGGGGGTGTTACTATACATATATATATATGTGTGTGTGTGACTATGGATAGATATATGTGTGTGACTATGGAGATATATTTTTGTATTTATCTCTCTTCCACAGTGGGAAGATGTGACAAGGTTGGAAAGTGGGATTGAAAAGCCAGCACCCTAGAGGAAGAGCACTCTGGTTTACAAAAAATGCCAGGACAGCCCCGTCGACATTCCCTGGTAGGGGTGTGTCGAGGGATTAGCAATAAACTAACCCCTTCTCACATCCTAGAATGCACAGGACAATACCTCAGACCGGTGGAATCAAGGTCCAAAGGCCAAGACAGTACCGGTCTACAGAGCATAACATCCATTATAACAGATACTACACTTTGATCTTAGCCAAAAGGCCAAAGAAGAATAACTATGCATGTGTGCGTGATATTAGTATAAAGCGCTGTTACATCTAGGCTATGTATGTTTTTCTTTTCTACGTTAATGTTTTCCTAGATGTAACAGCACTTTATACTAATGTCCCAGTTAAAAAATGCCTAAACTTACTTCATATACGTGACATATATATATATTAGGGGAGGTCGATTTTGAAACTGTAAATTATCGCACTCGAAGAAAGTTGCCAAATAATGTCAAAAGTTACCACAAGAAATATTTTTCTTCAAAATTTTGTATTTATTTGAGCATTGCAACTTTAAGATCAAATAAATCGAGATTTTTTCTCACTGCCGAGATTTCACCGGCAGATGTGTCGCCTTAAATTAAACCCGGGTTTTAACAAAAAAAAGTAATACATTACTTAATAATAAATATTTTAAAGTTTATTATTATTTTTCTTAAGAAATTAAATGTACATATTCAAATTAAAAAGGAATAAAACACTATGATATTTAATGTTATATATAAATAATTATTTGTTTACATAGGCGTTTTATTTATTGGATATTTTTTATGGTATTCACCGGTTGAAAATTCATCGGGCGAATTTGACTTCCCGTGTTGATTGTCTGTTTAATTATCACATATATATTGAATTGTCAAGCGCTGGCTTATCTAATCCCACTTTCCCGACCTTTTGTCACACCTTACCTTGTGGGAGTTAGATAAATAAAAACTAGTTCAGCCAGGGGGTTTTACCCCACCAAATAAACCGGTATCGTCCGGGCCTTTGGGTCTGGATTCACGTTGTCCGTCCTGTGCAGTTCTAGGAGGTGCATCTCCCAGGTTTTGCCTTCCCTCTTTGGGGAGGAGTAAGTTTATTGCTTACTGTCTGAGGCGGCCCTACCGGGGAATGCCAACGAAGCTGCCCAGGCAATTTTTAAATGGCCAGAGTGCTCACCTCTCGAGCACTGGCTTTCTCATCCCACTTTCCTGACCTTTTGTCAATCTTACCTTGTTGGAGGTAGATAAATAAAATCTAGTTCAGCCAGGGGTTTTTACCCCACCAAATAAACCGGTATCGTCCGGGCCTTTGGGTCTGGATTTACGCCCATCTATTGGGGCTTGTCCGTCCTGTGCAATTCTAGGAGGTGCATCCTCCCAGGCTTTGCCTTTCCTCTTTGGGGAGGAGTAAGTTTATTGCTAACTGTCTGAGGCGCCCCTACAGGGGAATGCCGACGGGGCTGCCCAGTCAATTTTTTAATGGCCAGAGTGCTCACCTCTATAGCGCAGGGTTATCTAATCCCACTTTCCTGACCTTGTGTCACATCTTACCTTGTTGGAGGTAGATAAATAAAACTATTTCAGCCAGGAGTTTTTACCCCACCTTAAATATATGTATTGGAGTTGATGGGAGAATGGATAAGGACACATTGATGTATAAGGAAATTGTGGATGAAAATAGACAGAGAATTATGAAAAAAACTAAGGGACCAGAACACCATTTAACTTTTACAAAAGAAACACCATGTGAAAGTAAATATCTGACACATAGAGTTCTTCCGAATAGTGGTGCAACAGGTGCTGTTCATGCAGATCAAGTGGTGGATGTTTTGCATGAATTCCACAGTGAGAACAGTATCAAGGCTATACTTGTTGACAACACTAATACCAACACAAGTTGCGATGGTGGAATGGTTGCAATTTTAAAAAAAAAACTTTTTAAAACTCTTCACACAATTGGTTGCTCTTTGCATCATAATGAACTACCTTTCAGAGCCCTTTTTAAAAACATAGATGGTTGCGCAAAGGGCCCTACAACATTCAGTAGCCCTCTGGGGAAATTATGCTCAAATGATTGATATGATTTACCCGAAATATCATTTTCCAAAATTGATGAAATACATGATCTTAGTTCTGACCAAAGACTCCTTTATGAATACACAGTAGGTATTTCTAGAGGTAAGGTTGACTCTAGATATGCCTCCTGGAAAATTGGTCCTTTAAACCAAGCAAGATGGTTAACTTTGGCCATCAGGCTTATGTGTTTATGGACTCGTGGTGCATACCCACAAAGGCACATAACAAAACTACACTATGTAGTAAATTTTATTGTAAATGTGTATGCCACTTTTTGGTTTGAAATTAAAAGAAATAGTAAATTCCACAATCAGTAAGTGCACATTTTTAATATGACCCAGAGGATTAAGGAGCAGCCTCAGGAAATCCAAGATATCACATTTAGAAATATACAAGGTAATACATTTTGTTTACTGCCTGAAAACTTTCTATATTCCATGGTTAAATCTGAGGAGATTGAAGTAAGAGAAGAAACTTTAAAAAGAATTTTGGCCATTAGGTAAGTAATATTTATTCATATATCTCTGACTCAATTATTTATTCCAATTTATAGAATGATTTTTAAAGATTTTATCTAATTTCACCATAATTATTAAAGCAGTACAGATTGGAATTTTTTAATAATTCAATTAATTAATTTGTTCTTTCAGGAGTGAGGAGTCAACCAGAAAAAGATTAAAAAGAATACTACCTATTAATTTTAATGCCACACATTGGACACAATTAATAGATTTAAAATTATGCGACATTTTTGAACCACCAATGACGGAAGATTTTACTGAATCTGAACTTCGAGAATCGTTGATGAATGGAACCAAGCTTGACTTGCCAGATTTGCCCTCACATTCTCAGGGTGTGGAACGGGCAGTTAAGTTAATAACAGAAGCTTCACAAACTGTATATGGTTTTGAAGCAAAGCATCAACACATTACAGCCAAAGTTTTGAGTCAGAAATTGAGACCAGCATTTTTGTCTAAGGGGTCTTATATGGAGCAATTTGACTCTCTATATTAAGCTTCATTAAAATAGTGTTAGGTTTTTCCTTATTTCTTTGCTTGTTATATTTTCACTAATAACAGAAAAAAATCATTTTTTTAGGTATTCAAATATTACTGTTTAATTCATAACGTTAAAAGGTAGTTTACAAAAGCAGATACTGAAAATGAGGGGGGGGGGCAAATTTTCAATTTGAAGATTTCTTTAATTCATATCATTTTTATAAAATAAAAGGACATTCCCTGCTTTTAAATGCTAAAACTATTTGGTTTTCACACCAATATTCAAGCAAATCTTGCAAAAACGAGGAATTTTCAGTATATTCTTGTCTACGATCTTTGATACCAAACGCTCAAAAAACCGCTGAAGTTTTTGATCTAATTTTTTGTATGAGTATTTAATAGGTCTATATACAACTTTCGGAACGTGCCTTTTTTTAATATTTTAAAAAAAGTGTAAAATCGACCTACCCTAATATATATATATATATATTAGTCACGTATATATACACACACATGCATAGTCATATATATATATATATATATACACACACACATATATATATAACTATGTATTATATATATATATATATTTATGTATATGTGTGTGACTATGTATATGTGTGTGACTATGTATATGTGTGTGACTATGTATATGTGTGTGACTATGTATATGTGTGTGACTATGTATATGTGTGTGACTATGTATATGTGTGTGACTATGTATATGTGTGTGACTATGTATATGTGTGTGACTATGTATATGTGTGTGACTATGTATATGTGTGTGACTATGTATATGTGTGTGACTATGTATATGTGTGTGACTATGTATATGTGTGTGACTTGTCACACACAGCTTTTGTCGGAACTATGGCAGTGAGCGCGTGACAATGATAAATATAAAAATAAGGTAAAAGTGTCCGAAAGTAGCTCATAAGTCCCAATATTATTAAAAAGGGGATTCTCTAATTCAAGACATCACATAGAAAACAAGGAAGAATAACGAGCAAGTAAAAACTGGCTCAAACACCAAGTTTAGATTCAAACATTTATTTATACAATAACAGAAGGTATAAACATGTATTAAACAAATAAAAAGAAAAACAAAGTACTATTTTAAAGGAAGAGGGATACTGTTTAACGTCAACTAATGGCGAGCAAAATTCATGAACAAAATAATGTCCCAAACAAATCACGGAAGAAAAAGGGTTACTCGCTCACAGTTACAAGACTCCCCATGGGAATTGAAAAATTCAATGATCCAGGAATGCCATAAGTCACTCATCCAAGATCTACACTGATCTTTGGATGGAAAAGTCATTAGCAGGATTCCAGGAGCAAGTGTTCAGAAATCATATATGCGGATTTGATTGTGGAACTCTCACTTGGTGCTATACAATCTTCTGTATTCATTTCTTCACGACAATATAATAGGTTTATAGTCAATGGCAGATTTGGTGAAATAATTTCAAAAGCCCTTGTTTTTATCAAATTAGCTTTCGGCTTAGAAGAAAAATCTCGGGATGATCAGCCTGGTTAGAGAGTTAGAAACTTTCTCAGCTTCGTGCTTTCCTTTCTCTTCATCTTTTTCTTCTTTTTATCCTTCTTTTCATGTCTCATAGCGCATATGCTGGGGTTGACCGGCAACAGTTTACTCTTCGGCTGGCAAGAATTCTGTTTGACTTGCCAACTCGCTTCTTATATATGTTCTTTGCCAATATGCGTGAGCGGAGTAGGTTGGTGTGTGAAGGGTTTCTTTGAGTTAGCGGATGACGCTTTGCACTGATTTGAGGGTCACGGCACTCATGGATGTTAATAGCTGACACCAGGTGTTTGGCCGTCGTTTAATTTATCTTCGTCTAAGGGTTTAGAATGGGGGGAGAGTGTGTCGCTAACCAGAAATAAGAGTTAAAGGCGATGACACTTGGCCCCTTGATGTGGGGTCAATTAAGTTTGCAGATGTTTTAAGAGACGCGAGCGACGAGCTGCATCGTCTGATTTTCTTTTCGGATAAGTTTGGGATGGGGTGTTGCTAATTGGACGCAAGATTATAAGTGAATCTATGAATGTGCATTTGTGAATGAATATACATATGTGCAAAGTAAGAAATATGTGCAAAGTAAGAAAGATGCCAAAGATGAAACAGTTGTAAGATATGTATTGACTTTATAAAAATGAACTTTCCCAAAAAAGAATATTGAGGGGTGTTGGCCTTTAATCTAACATATAAAGATATCTTGACAATAAGATAGAAACAAGTACAGAGAGATAGAGACCAGTAAAAACAAAAATGGTCCTGATTGAGTCAGATTTGATTTTTGTGGAGGTGGTATGCGAGAACAAGAACAAAAGAACATGTTCAGAACATTACAGACAAGTCCTGAAAAAATGAACCAAAAGTATTAAAAAAGATAAATAAATTAAAAAAAAAATTACTCACTGATATTATCAGTTGCAATTTCAATTTGAGACGTCATATTTAAAAGGGAGGCTATTTCATAAGCCGTGTTTTCCATTGTTTTGGTCAAAGTGGTTGCAACCCTTGAACGCTCCTCAGGTGGCATTTCATTCCACCCATCTTGCTGGTTAGGCTGTAACATGGCACTACCAACACTGATAAAACCCTACAAAGAAAAAAAAAAAAAAATCTTAGCATATACATCTGGCATTGTCCAGCATTCAGTAATAAATATTAGTTTAATTTTTTTTTGCTCATTTTTAAAGTTATATGCAAAAAGAATTAAAATTTTAGTTTTTATTATTTATTTAAATATATATTAGATGAGTAATACTAAAAATTTTAGTTTTATTATTTAAATATATATTAGATGAGTAATACTAAATTTGAAAAAATATGTAAATCACATATAGGCGAGAAACATACATATACAAAAACACTTAATGTGGTTGCATAATTGCTCTAATATAGATATGGGGAAAAGGTAATCATGTAAGGGAACTAATTCTCGTTTTAACATTCAAGCGAAAAATTAAGTTATGTCCCCTACATTATTTCAATTATTCTTAGGGGAAAAAATTTGTCTTCATTGTAACAATCTTTCTAGCTATTTACAAAAAACAAAAATAAGTGAAATAAATTATTTTCTTGCAAAGACAGAAGATGAAATATCGCTCTTAATAGCCTTCTATAAATTATCTATATATAATACACGTAATGCTTCATGCAAACTACATCAACTTCTTATTAAGTATCATTTTTCACAAGGGGCAGTAATATTTAAAAAGTAATCAAAGGATATCAAAAAAAATTCTTTTAAATACTCACCTCAGTAAAATTGGTAACTGCATCTATTTTAGGTCTGGAATTAGGTTTTCTACCCGGTTTTTCCACTTCATTTTGAAGAATTTTGGTCAATTCAGGTATGATTTCCTTTGTGGTTTTGATAATATCACCTGAACCAAGTTTGGAAATCTTCATAGACCGCGATAATTCGCTCATTGAATTCTGAGGCTTAGTATAATTAACCTGTTGAAGAAACATTTTGATAACAAAATGAACGGAATCAGTAATCCAAATAATTTGTGCAATTAGTCAAAAATTAAACAAGAAACGTCCCATTATCTTATTAAAAGGAAAAACGAACAAACTAAAGAATGCTGAAGAAAAATTATTCATTAAAATAAATACTTTTCTTAAATATCATGAATTCAGGACAGAAAATATGTTGCGTTTGAAATTGGCCTAAGATATCTTTTGGTGCATGCAAGCAGAGCTTCCTACATGGGGTCAGGGGATGGACAGTTTCATATTTGATATTCAAAGTGATGTGTATTTTTTACATTTCTAGGTGAAATCCTTACTAAAATAAAGATGTTTTTTAATTTAAAAAAAACAGAAAAATGTAAAAACAGAAAAATGTAAAAACAGAAATGTAAAAACAGAAAATGTAAAAAAAGAAAAATGTAAAAACAGAAAAATGTAAAAACAGAAAAATGTAAAAACAGAAAAATGTAAAAACAGAAAAATGTAAAAACAGAAAAATGTAAAAACAGAAATGTAAAAACAGAAATGTAAAAACAGAAATGTAAAAACAGAAATGTAAAAACAGAAATGTAAAAACAGAAATGTAAAAACAGAAATGTAAAAACAGAAATGTAAAAACAGAAATGTAAAAACAGAAATGTAAAAACAGAAATGTAAAAACAGAAATGTAAAAACAGAAATGTAAAAACAGAAATGTAAAAAAAGAAAAATATAAAAAGTAAAAGAAAATAGTAAAAAAAAACAAAGGAAGTTAAAAAAAAATTCAGTTAAAAAAAATTAATCCATCCTTATTCTAGAACAGTTTTTAGAACAGAATAATGATCATTTTAAAGCTACTGAATAAGTTGTGTTATTCTAAGTAAAACAGCATGTTTCCAGAAATGTAGTAATGTTATTTAGAGAAAAACATTAGATCACATGATATAGCTACTCGGATAGTTCAAGTATAGAGTGATAGCATTTCAAGATGAAAAGTCACATAAAAGCTGTCTCTTTTTGGATTAAATAGTACTTACAGTATTTGCAATGTCCTGCAGCCAAGGAGCCACACAGTCTGTGTAATTGGGCACATTACCAATCCAATTGTCTTGACCACATTCCCATTTTGCAATACCTGACGAAAGATTAATACATTAAGTTCAACAGACACAAACATATTTCCAGATTGAGATCACGTAGAATATTTCGTTGGAAGAAAAATCATGCCAAGAACAGAATTTTAAGTTCAGTTCAATATTGAAATAAAGATAAAACAAAATTAAATAAAAACAATTTTTTAAAAAAAGTTCAGATTGCTTAATAATTTGTTATGATTGGTAGATGAAATTACGGTGTTGAACAACTTCCGGCTCATATCAGAAGTAAACAACTGATTAATCCCGCTTGCTCGTTTCTAAGATAAACTAGAAACAATTCTTAGCTAAGAAAATGGATATCCATAGTTGAGACTAAATTACATATATGTACTAGCAAAAATATGCGACTTCCGGTCACCTACCCTTGCTCATATTCTAAGTGTTGACTTTGTTAATGAACAGCCAAATGCGATAATTTCTTGTTGGCATACACTATCCTCACACCCTACCCAAGAAGGTAATGCCTGGAAGGATAGTATCATAACACAAGGAACATACTACACTACCTCTCACCAAAGGAGGAGGTAATGCCTGAGAGAATGGTCACATGACACTACCCCCCCCCCCCTCCCAGGAGGGGATAATGCCTGGGAAGATGGTTTCATGACGAACGCACACATGCTACACTAGCCTCCCCCTCACAAGGAGGTAATTCCTTGGAAGATGGTTTTGTGATCAACGAACAGATACTACACCACCCCCCCCCCCCAGTTAGCATAAAAAGAAAGTATAATTAATAGAAGTAATAGTATATAGCTTCAGACACACAAATATCAAATATCAATTAGTAATAATAAACAATCCTTTGGTAATTTTCCTTTCACTCCTTATTAGAATAAGACTGTCTTAAGCCAATAACTGGACATCCATGTTGCTTTATATATTGATCTTGTCCTTCCAAGAAAGCAGTAAAAAGATAAGTTGAAAACAGTGTGCAAATATATACAGAGGGAATATCTACGAGTAAGATAAGTGATCATTTTAGAATTACAGATTTTAAGCACGATGAATCAATGTCTCTTTTTTTTGTTAAACTGTTGAATATTAATTTTACCTTTTATTTGTAGCTTCTAAACTGAAGCTAAATAAAAAGTTTGAAAGTGGTGTTAGCAAACGCCAAACAATTGTGAAATTTTAAACACCCATCTTACAATTTTTTTTTTTAAACTTTTATTGATCATCATGTTCATCTTCATCCATTTGCGTCGATTGGGAAGAACCCCACAATTGTAATAATCTAAGACCTCTCTTCACCTCAATCCGACGCTAACTGTAGACTAAAATTTTAACAGATCGTCACTTTAAACTTGCCCAACTCGATAATAAACAAGAGTTTATAATGAAGTTGGCCAATATTAAAATATTACCACAGTCAACAAAGAGAAGAGTCTATCAGGCATGTGTATGCAGTGTGATACTGTATGGAAGTGAAACATGGCCAATGAGAGTTGAGGACATGCATTGCATGGAGAGAAATATTTTGAGAATAATACAATGAATGTGTAATCTGAGTCTTAAACACAAGCTTAGTTCTGAGGACCTATGAGGAAGATTAAATCTAGACAGTGGACAGTGGACAGTAGACAGTGTGCAGAATCAAAGACTTTGGGTTAGTAGATGTAGAACAGTTGAGGTAGCAGGTTCAGTTCACAGGAGAACATCAAGAAAAAACATGGAAGTGATAAAAATGGGCCTGAGGGTAAGAGGGATAAATAAAGACCTGACCAGAGATAGGTTACTTTGGATGTCAATTTTTTAAGCCATCCAATGATCTTTTAAAAAAATGAACAATAAGTTTTATTGAATTTTCATCTTCATCCATTTATGCTGATTAGGCAGGGCCACACAATTATAGTAACTGAGGACCTGTCTTCCTTTAAATCAGACCCTGACTGTATACTTAAATTTGAACTTAGACGGTCACTTTAACCTTGCACAACTTAATAAAAACGGGAGTTTATAATGGATTTGGCCAATATTTAAATGATTATGCTCATATGCCGGAAATGCTATCTATTAAGATACAATAGAATAGATAATTCATTATCTATGGATTTTAATTCAATAAATACTTGAAAAAGCAGGGGAAAATAAAAAACAAAACAAAATGGAAAACATTCCTGAAACCACCAAGGTGGTGTGTGGGAGAACTATTTTTGAATTTGGTCATTAAAAGGGTTAAGTTAATTATGGCAAACTCATTAAGTGTTTTAATCTATTAAGAGGATTGAATTAAAATTCCTACATGATGCAACACACAATGGATTCATAAAGATGGCTCCCAAGAAAATGAATTAGAACAAATAAAGCAAAGGGTACAAAAGCTTTTAAAGTTGAAACAAAAAGGAAATTAAAAAACTTAAAAGCATTTTTATGCAAATGTGCTTTTTAGAGCAACTACCGAATCTCAAAAATACACAGAAAGGAAACTATTTTAGATATTGCGGTTCATTTTGTCAGAACAAACAGAATGAGATAAGTAATATTCCTTTAAACTGTGGAAGATTTCATTTTCAATCACTTAAAAGGGATTAATTTGCCGTTAACTTGTAGCGTTATCTATTATAATTTATGTATAGCGTAGGGGAACCAATTTTATGGAATCATGAATCTTAAATTAAATCTTTCTTTTAATGGAATTTTCAATAATAAAATCATATCGGTTGTTTTTGTTGTAATTATGTCAAACTTAAAGTACTGTCTATACAGGTTGTTTATTAAAAATTATAATAAAACATACCAACAAAAGAAAGTTATTTTTTTAACAGTTTTTACAAGATAGTTGTCCATATTTTTCCTTTTAAGACATGGAAAACAAATTAAGTTTTTACATAAAAAAAGATATCAAAGAAAGAAATCAAAGAAAGAAAGAAAGAAAGAAATCAAAAAAAGAAAGAAAGAAATCAAAGAAAGAAAGAAAGAAAGAAAGAAAGAAATCAAAGAAAGAAAGAAAGAAATCAAAGAAAGAAAGAAAGAAATCAAAGAAAGAAAGAAAGAAATCAAAGAAAGAAAGAAAGAAATCAAAGAAAGAAAGAAAGAAATCAAAGAAAGAAAGAAAGAAATCAAAGAAAGAAAGAAAGAAATCAAAGAAAGAAAGAAATCAAAGAAAGAAAGAAATCAAAGAAAAAAAGAAATCAAAGAAAGAAAGAAAGAAATCAAAGAAAGAAAGAAAGAAATCAAAGAAAGAAAGAAAGAAATCAAAGAAAGAAAGAAAGAAATCAAAGAAAGAAAGAAAGAAATCAAAGAAAGAAAGAAATCAAAGAAAGAAAGAAATCAAAGAAAGAAAGAAATCAAAGAAAGAAAGAAATCAAAGAAAGAAAGAAATCAAAGAAAGAAAGAAATCAAAGAAAGAAAGAAGTCAAAGAAAGAAAGAAGTCAAAGAAAGAAAGATGTCAAAGAAAGAAAGATATCAAAGAAAGAAAGATATCAAAGAAAGAAAGATATCAAAGAAAGAAAGATATCAAAGAAAGAAAGATATCAAAGAAAGAAAGATATCAAAGAAAGAAAGATATCAAAGAAAGAAAGATATCAAAGAAAGAAAGATATCAAAGAAAGAAAGATATCAAAGAAAGAAAGATATCAAAGAAAGAAAGATATCAAAGAAAGAAAGATATCAAAGAAAGAAAGATATCAAAGAAAGAAAGATATCAAAGAAAGAAAGACATCAAAGAAAGAAAGACATCAAAGAAAGAAAGACATCAAAGAAAGAAAGACATCAAAGAAAGAAAGACATCAAAGAAAGAAGACATCAAAGAAAGAAGACATCAAAGAAAGAAGACATCAAAGAAAGAAGACATCAAAGAAAGAAGACATCAAAGAAAGAAGACATCAAGGAAAGAAGACATCAAGGAAAGAAAGATATCAAAGAAAGAAGATATCAAAGAAAGAAGATATCAAAGAAAGAAGATATCAAAGAAAGAAGATATCAAAGAAAGAAGATATCAAAGAAAGAAGATATCAAAGAAAGAAGATATCAAAGAAAGAAGATATCAAAGAAAGAAGATATCAAGGAAAGAAGACATCAAAGAAAGAAGACATCAAAGAAAGAAGATATCAAAGAAAGAAGATATCAAGGAAAGAAGACATCAAAGAAAGAAGACATCAAAGAAAGAAGACATCAAAGAAAGAAGACATCAAAGAAAGAAGATAGTAAAGAAAGAAGATATCAAAGAAAACTATTTACAAACAAGAAACATTAAAGAAAACTATCTAAGAAAAAAAATATTAAAAAAATATCTAAGAAAAAAATTATCAAATTATGTCGACTCAAACGAGTTTCGATTTCGTAGAAAGTCAGCCATTTTAATGATTTACTTTGTGAGATTCTATTTTTTTGGCTTTACATTTCTTTGCTATTTCTTCTTATTATTCTAACATTTAACTAACAGGTTATGCCGAGTATGGACAGCTCGTTTATTATAAAGTCAAGAGTCGAATATTACAAATTTAATTTGCCAACCTCATAACGTTAACAGCAAGAATTGTTCAATTGCATAAGGTTAATATTTATGATTGACAGGGTTTTCCCTTACGGTTAACTGAAGCTCCTATAGGGGTAGATATAAAATTTGTGGTATATTTTGGAGCCTTCAAGTATTTATCAATATTATTATTATTACTATTAATAGTAGCATTGTTGTTACATATTACTTTCTAAATTGCATAAGGTTACATCATCATATAAAACATTTTATAGATATGCTGAGGTCGGTCATCAGTGAAATGCAGGTTTTGAGTTTGTTTGGTGGATATATACCACCTAATAATACCTTTAAATATGAAATATTTAAAGGGAATAACTTTTGAATCCTAAATTCGATTTAACTTTAAATATTTTGTAAGAAAGATTTAAAATTAATAATTTTCAGTTACTCAATTTTCACAGGTAATGCAAAACAAAAATTAGATTATTAATACTCTTGGACAATGCCGGGTCGGGACATCTAGTATTTTATAATCAACTATGAGTTGGTATTGAGAACCCCTCTCTCCCATGAGAGCACCAATTTAAACAAAGAAACGTTAAATATATTTTATATGCATAGAGCAGAGACAAATGTCTTTCTAAATTCCTTCCCAACTTATTGATGTTTCCAGAGAATCAGCTAAACCTTCCTAATTTTGAATGGTAGAAGATACACTGAAATTGGGCTATGAATTTGGACAGTTCTATTAACCATAAAGTATCTCTACTTGTATGCTTTGTTTAGTTAAAAAAAAATTAAAAATCCTTTAACAATAAGTGTATTGTGTGAAGTCAATTTTTGTTTTTAATGAAAAAACATGACTGTTTTATATATTTACTTTTTTGCATCGGAAAAAGAGAGGGAATAAAAAAAGAGTTCTTTATTAAAAGCGAAGTCTTATACAGAATTTTTGAGAAACTTGAAAGTTATATCATCTGTTTTCAGTGAAAGCTAATCTCCCAAGTAAAAGCAAACTAAAATTCCTTTGCCAAAAAATGTCTTTCATAAACAGAAATATCAATAAACCTCTCTTGGGCCATTTTGAAATATAAACTAATTTGATCTACTTTTACAAAGGGGGGCTTCTAGAGCATATGTACAAGACATACCGACGGTTATAATGTAAACGGTTCAAATTCTTGCCCCCAATATTGTCGCCTGATGAAATCGGCACCAAAAGATGGTTGTTAAATAACAGTTAAATTATTTTCTTCAAGTATGCTTTAACAATTCTAACCCAAAAATTTAAGACCATCTGAAACGAAACTTTTTTTTCTATTATCTTTCACTTGCATCCTCTAAATGTAAATACTTAATATTTTGTGAATTAACAAATTAGTCATTTCTTTTGTTTTGGAATTTTTGAGATGAGGATGATAATCTGTATTATTAGTTGTCTGCAAGTGTAACAGATATAAGTGCTAAGTAATAATCAGTTCTAAGTGACAGTCTTCTGAAGACTGAAGGTTCAATCCTCAGTGCGGACAATACTAATAGAATTACAAGACTTCTACCCAGCCATGGCTGATGGTACAAGAGCAAGCTACCCTCATAGATTAAAGTGTTCCGTTCAAAATTCTGTACAGATTCTCGAGTTCGACCAGATGCACCTAAAGAAAGTCAGAGGTTAAATTGGCCGAAACATTGTGAGAATCCAAGATGAGAACTGTAGTCCGAATAAACCAAATAATAACTATTCATTTTTTTTTTTTTTTTTTTTTTTAAAACAAATGCCTTTCTCATATACACAGCAATTACATTACCGACCACGTTTGTGATGATGACATCAGAAGGCACTATGGTATTGCACTGATTGAAGGCAAGATGGGGGAATGGGAGCTCAGATGGTTTGGACATGTGCTGAGGGAAGACACGACATTGTCGCAAAGCTTGCTTTTAAATTTGAAGTCGCCGGGAAGTAACTACTCGATAATGTAACTACAGAACATTTTAGTTTCATTGACAAAAAATATTGAAAATATCACTGAGTAAAAAGAAAAACACTCACCGATTTTATCTTCTGGACATGGTCTTTCAGAAATAACTCCGGCATTTACTGGGGGCCACCATATTCCGTCTACAACTTGGTCTTGACATTTCTTTCTGATTCTACGTGTCGTAGGTATCGGATTTGGTGTTGTGCTTCGTTTGGGAATGCTAATTGGAATCCGTGGAGTGGTGCTTGTGGGCTTCTTTTTGGTAATCCTGCGGGGGGTAGTCCGAGGAGCTTTAGTAGTTGTGGTCGTTGTGGAGGTGGTAGTTGAAACTGTTGTAGTCGTGGTGATTGGCGTAGTGGACGGACTTGGTCGTCTTCTTGGTGTGGACCGAGGGGTGGTGGGTTGACGGGTGGTTGAAATGGTGGTGGTGGTCATCCTTGGTGTTGTCTGAACCTTGCTTACATGTGGAGGGTAAGGAGCTGAAAAAAAAAAAAAAAATGGAAACAATTCTTTAATAAAAATGTAAAGAATGCAAAAAAAAAAAAAATTTGTTTTATGGCATATCAACTATTTTTATGGATTATTTTGTCTCAAAAGAATTCCCATTTAAACGAACCCTGGAAAATTAGCTATTTCTTTTGTGAATAATACTCATTTTAATTATCATTCAACATAGTATAAGATCTAACAAGATCAACGCACCTTGCTAATTCTTTAATATGCTTTTGAAGTTAAGTTATGATTTGTCAACCGAATGACATTGACAGTTACGATTTGCCAACCGCATAACGTTAACAGCCAGAATTGTTCTATTTCATAAGGTTAATACTTATGATTGACAGGGTTTGCCCTTAAGGTTAACTGAAGCCCCTATGGAGGTAGATATAAAATTTGTGGTATATTTTGGGGCCTTCAAGTATTTATCAATATTATAATTATTACTATTAGTAGTAGCATTGTTGTTACATATTACTTTCCAAATTGCATAAGGTTACATCATCATCATCATACAATACATTTTATAGTTATTTGGTCATCAGTGAAATGCAGGTTTTGAGTTTGTTTGGTAGATACATACCACCTTATAATACTTTTAAATATTTCATATTTAAAGGGAATAACTCTTGAATCCTAAAGTTATCTTCCTTGCCAAAAGATATTTTGGAAGTAAGAGTTATCTACTTCTGCATTTTTGACTAGACGACAACAGAACGGGAATATTCAAATGGAGGGCGCTCACTGAAAGTGGCAATAAAACCTCATTTCATAGTAATTCCTCCAGTTGTAAAATAGTTAAATCGTTTATATTGTTAATCTCCATAGAATCGTTTTCATCCATTTTATTTCTTCATATTTGTGTCTTACCACTCAGAAATTATTTTACAACAGTTTTTAAGTCACTACACCTGCTCCACCAGCAACGCAAGCATTTATAAAATAAAAAATGCTCCTTTCTTGGATGAGATATCATGATACACACCATAGACATTGCAAACTAAATGACCAGACAAAAAAACAGTTTATATGTGACAATGTTCATAATCAGCCAATGAAAATCGTTCCTGCAATCCTATTTGCATAGGTATAATTGACAATGTTTGACTCCAGATTACTAGGATAGATAGCAGAAATGGTTAATTTCATTATGTGACACAGATTTGAAGAAAGAAATAACTTGAAATCTAGTCATAACTGGATAAAATACAAGTATGAATATTAAATATGTAAATTGTTAATGTAGAATCCTCGACATTCCATTATAAACAGCATTTTATTCAAGGGACATAACTTGTTCACTGCCACCACTCAACAAATATAAATCAAAAGAATTTTTAAAGAAGGTTTAACTATAAATTAGTGAATGCATCATAAATATATGTAAAATATTATTGATAAACTTACAGGAAATATTTAGAGAGATCTTAGACTGGAAGGACTTCGACCCGAAAGTGACTGTACAGCAGTATGTACCAGCATCTTTGGCAGTCACATCCGGTATAATCAGTTTGGTGCCCTCCTCACGAGCATTGCTTGACATATTGCCTTCAATCTTTGTCCATTTTGTAGTAGCAAGCATCTCAAGAGTGACAGACGAATCTTCTGTTAAACAAAAAGCAAAGAAAGTGTTTGAGAAGGAAGCTATAGAAAATGTAATGGGTTTTGGTTAAAAAAAACAACAAAACAACAACACAGACAAGAGGGTGGAAAAAAGCAAATGGCAAACAAATAGACAGAAACAAAAAACAAAACTAAAGCAAAATGAAAATCCCCCCACAGCAAAAAAACACTAAAAAATAAAAAAACAAAAATAGGTTTTTGATAAAAAAGGGTGTGTCAATTGATTTGCATATTTAGCTAACAATTATTCTTTATAAGACAGAATATTTATTGTTTAAACAAGAAAAAAAACTCCTATAATTTTAAATAAAGAGATATAGTTTTATTTAAAGAATATTTAGCTGACAATGACAAAGCAAATGGCAGACAAATAGAAAAAAGAAAGAGAAAGAGGCAAAAGAGGGACAACGACAAAAAAAAAAAAAGAGAAAGAAACAAAAGAAAAAAGAAAAAGCTGAGAAAATCCCTCCTTTCCAACAAAGCAGAAAACTACTAAAATAAAAATAAACACTTAATAGGTTTTTGATAAAAATAAGCGTAAAATAAAAAATGTTGACAAAATAAAAATAACTTTTTGTCTCAAGATAAACTCCAAATACAGTTAATCTAGAAACAGTTTATAAGAGGTAAATTAAATTTGCAACAACTTTATTTAATTTTTTTTTTTTTCTAGAATTTTACCAAGTAGTAACAAATAGAATAATCATTTGAGCTAATGTTAGGCCATATATCAAATTATCATGCTATCGTGATTTAAGATAAACCTTAGCAGCTATCTTTATCAAACCGTTTATTATATACTAGCAGGGCTACTCGGTGTTGCCTGGGGCCATAAAAAATAAAATAGGTTAAAAAGTGTGTGTAACATCTTTATATTAAAACATCTATCTCTCTCAATCCAGCTATCTTTCTCTCTTTCCCCGTTTTTCCACATCCTACATCTCTTTCACCTCCACCCAGCCCATCCCTCTCTTGTTTTAATATATTGAAAATAATTAAAGTCATTCACCTCTCCTTTATATAATAGACTAGCGGGGCTACCCGGCGTTGCTCGGGGTCATAAAAACATATAATTGAAGAAAAATCGCATGTGTGTAACATCTTTATATTCAAACTTCTATTTCTGTCCCTCTCTCTATAGCCGTCTCTTTATCTTTCTACTTTTCTCTTCCCTGGTCGCCCCATTTCACCGCTACTTTCTAATTTTGCCTTTTGCGAAAGCTGTTTCTTCCCCACCATTTCATCCTACGTTTCCCAGGGCAATAGTATGACTTATTTCTATAAAAAGTACCACCTCTGTCTGCGCCTTCTATATAGGTACTTATCTCCGCCCCGGTGTTCATACTATATACGTATCTATTGCCACCCCGGTGAGCATACTATATACGTACCTATCGCCGCCCCAGTGCACATAATATATACATACCTTTCGCAACCCCGGTGCAGATACTATATAAGTACCTATCGCCGCCCTGGGTGCAGATACAATATAAGTACCTATTGTCGCCACGGAGCGAATGCTAAATACGTACCTATCCCCGCCCCGGTGCAAATGCTAAATACATACTTATTGCCACCCCGGTGCGAATGCTAAATATGTAGCTATTGCCGCCCCAGTGTGCATACTGTATATTTACCTATCACTGCCCCAATGCAAATACTAAAAATGTACATATCGCTGCCTTGGTGCGAATGCTAAATACGCACCTATCGCTGCCCCGGTGCGAATGCTAAATACGTACCTTTCGCCGCCCTGGTGCCCGTTATATATATGTACCTATCGCCGCCCCGCTGCGCGTTCTGTATACATACCAGTCGCCGCCCCGGAGCGCATGCTAAATACATACCTATCACCGGCCAGGTGCACATTCTATATACATACTTTTTGCCGCCCATGTGCACATGCAATATACGTACCTATCGCCACCCCTGAATGCTAAATACGTACCTATCGCCGCCCTGGTGTGAATGCTTAATATGTACCTATCGCCGCCCCGGTGCGAATGCTAAATACATATATATTGCCCACCCGGTGCGAATGCTGAATACGTACTTATCGCCGCCCCGTTGCGCGTGCTATACACGTACCTATCGCCGCCCCGTTGCGCATGCTATATACGTACCTATCCATGCCCTACTGTGCGTGCTATATACGTACCGATTGTCGCCCCGGAGCGCATTCTAAATACATACCGGCCCGGTTCACATGCTGTATACGTACTTATTGCCGTCCATGTGCACATGTTATATACTTACCTATCGACGACCCAGTGTGCATACTACATATGTACATATCGCTGCCTCAGTGCAGAATACTAAATATGTACATATCGCCGCCCCGGTGCGAATGCTAAATACGTACCTATCACCTACCCGGTGTGAATGCTAAATACGTTCCTATCGGCACCCCTATGCACTACTATATACGTACCTATTGCCACTCCAGTGCACATACTATGTATATACCTATCGCCGGCCCGGTGCGCATACTATATTTTTTTGGCACCACCCAAGAAAACTTTTTTTTTCATCCTCCCACATACTTAGAAATATTTTTAATTTAAAAGAAAAAAACAATTTAAACCCCCTCGAAAGAAATTTTTTTTTATATGTATCATTTATATGTATATGTATCATATATATATATATATATCGTGTATCATGTATATGTATCATGTGTATGTATCATGTGTATGTATCATGTATACGTATATGTATCATGGATATGTATCATGTCTAGGTATATATATATATATATATCATGTATCGTGGATATGTATATGTATCATGAATCATGGATATGTATCATGTATCATGGATATGTATCATGGATATGTATCATGGATATTTATCATGTATCATGGATATGTATAATGTATCATGGATATGTATCATGGATATGTATCATGTATCATGGATATGTATCATGGATATGTATCATGTATCATGGATATGTATCATGGATATGTATCATGTATATGTATCATAGATATGCGTCATGTATATGTATCATGTATATGTATGATGGGTATGTATATGTATCATGGGTATGTATATGTATCATAGGTATGTATCATGAATATATATCATGGGTGTGTATCATCTATCCTTGATACGTATGATGGATATGTATCATGGATATGTATCATGTATCATGGATATATATAAGTTTCATGGATATGTATCATGTATCATACATATGTATCATAGATATGTGTTATGTATCATAGATATGTATCATGGATATGTATCTTGTATATGTATCTTGTATATGTATCTTGGTAATGTATGATGTATCATGGATATGTATCATGTATATGTATCATGGATATGTATCATGTATATGTATCATGTATCATATATATGTATCATGTAACATATATCATATATATGTATCATGTATTATAGATATGTATCATGTATCATTAATATGTATCATGTATCATAGATATGTATAATGTATCATGGATCCTGGATATGTATCATGGATATGTATCATGGATATGTATCATGGGTATGTATATGTATCATGGGTATGTATATGTATCATAGGTATGTATCATGGATATATATCATGGGTGTGTATCATCTATCCTTGATACGTATGATGGATATGTATCATGTATATGTATCATGGATATGTATCATGGATATATATAAGTTTCACGGATATGTATCATGTATATGTATCATGTATCATACATATGTATAATGTATCATAGATATGTGTTATGTATCATAGATATGTATCATGTATCATGGATATGTATCATGGATATGTATCTTGTATATGTATCATGTATCTTGGTAATGTATGATGTATCATGGATATGTATCATGTATACGTATCATGGATATGTATCATGTATATGTATCATGTATCATATATATGTATCATGTAACATATATCATATATATGTATCATGTATTATAGATATGTATCATGTATCATTAATATGTATCATGTATCATAGATATGTATCATGTATCATGGATCCTGGATATGTATCATGTATATGTATCATATATATGTATCAGGTATCATAGATATGTGTTATGTACCATAGATATGTATCATGGATATGTATCATGTATCTTGGATCAGTATCATGGATATGTATCATGTATCAAGGTTATGTATCATGGATATGTATCATGGATATGTATCATGTATATGTATCACGGATATGTATGATGGATATGTATCATGCATCATGGATATGCATCATGTATCATTGATATGTATCATGTATCATGGATATGTATAATGTATCATATATATGTATCATGGATATGTATCATGTATCATGGATATGTATCATAGATATGTATCATGTATCAGATATGTATCATGTATATATATCATCGATATGAATCATGTATCACGGATATGTTACATGGATATGTATCATTTGTCAATGATATGTATCATGGATATGTATCATGGATCATGGATATGTATCATGTATCATAGATATGTATCGTGAATATGTATCATGGATATGTGTCATGGATATCTATCATGTATCATGGATATGTATCATGTATCATGAATATGTATAATGTATCATGGATATGTATCATGGATATGTATAATGTATCATGGATATGGATTATGGATATGTATAATGGATACGTATCATGTATCATGGATATGTATCATGTATCATGGATTTGAATCATGGATATGTATCATGTGTAATGTGTCATAGATATGTATCATGTATCATAGATATGTATCATAGATATGTATCATGTATATGTATCATGTATATGTATTATGTATCATAGATATGTATCATGTATCGTAGATATTCTTAATACTTTTCAATCCCCTCATGATTTTCTACATTATTTTCAATCCCCACATGATGATCTTCATCATTTTCAATCCTCTCATGATGTTATTCATCATTTTCAATCCCCTCATGATTTTTTTCATCATTTTCAATCCCCTCATGGTATTCTTCATCATTTTCAATCCTCTCGATATTCTTCATCATTTCCAATCTTTTCATGTTATTCTTCATCATTTTAAATCCCCTCATGATATTCTTCATAATTTTCAATCCCCCATGATATTCTTCATCATTTTCAATCCCCTCATGGTATTCTTCATCATTTTCAATCCTATCATGATATTCTTCATCATTTTCAATCCTCTCATGATATTCTTAATCATTTTCAATCCTCTCATAATATTATTCATCATTTTACATCCTCTCATGATGTTCTTCATCATTTTCAATCCCCTCATGGTATTCTTCATAATTTTCAATCCCCTCATGATATTCTTCATCATTTTCAATCCTCTCATGGTATTCTTCTTCATTTTCAATCTCTTCATGGTATTCTTCATCATGTTCAATCCTCTCATGATATTCTTCATCATTTTAAATCCGCTCATTATATTCTTCAGCATTTTCAATCCTCTCATCGTATTCTTCATCATTTTCAGCCCGAACATGATATTCTTCATCATTTTCAATCCTCTCATGGTATTCTTCATAATTTTACAACCATCTCATGATATTCTTCATCATTTTTAATCCTCTCATGATATTCTTCATCATTTTCAATCCTCTCATGATATTCTTCATCATTTGCAATCCTCTCATGCTATTCTTCATCATTTTCAATCCTCTCATGGTATTCTTCATCATTATGAATCCTCTCATGATATTCTTCATAATTTTACATCCTCTCATGGTATTCTTCATCATTTTCAATCCTCTCATAGGATTCTTCATCATTTTGAATCCCCTCATAGTATTCTTCATCATTTTCAATCCCATCATGGTATTCTTAATCATTTTCAATCCTCTCATGATATTCTTCATCATTTTCAATCCTCTCATTGTATTCTTCATCATTTTCAATCCTCTCATGGTATTCTTCATTATTTTCAATCGTCTCATAATATTCTTCATCATTTTACATCCTCTCATGATGTTCTTCATCATTTTCAATCCCCTCATCGTATTCTTCAGCATTTTCAATCCTTTCATAATATTCTACATCATATTCTATCCTCTCATGGTATTCTTCAGCATTTTCAATCCTCTCATTGTATTCTTCATATTTTTCAACCCCCTCATGATATTCTTTATCATTTTCAATCCTCTCATGATGTTCTTAATCATTTTACATCCTCCCATGATGTTCTTCATCATTTTCAATTCTCTCATGATGTTCTTCATCATTTTCAATCCTATAATGATATTCTTCATCATTTTCAATCCCCTCATTATATTCTTCAGCATTTTCAATTCTCTCATCGTATTCTGCATCATTTTCAACTCGCTCATGATATTCTTCATCATTTTCAATCCTTTCATGAAATTCTTCATCATTTTCAATCCTCTCATGATATTCTTCATCATTTTCAATCCTCTCATGATATTCGTCATCATTTTCAATCCTCTCATAATATTCTTCATTATTTTCAATCCTCTCATGATGTTCTTCATAATTGTCAATCCCCTCATGGTATTCTTCAGCATTTTCAATCCTCATGATATTCTTCATCATTTTCAATCCCATGGTGGTATTCTTCATACTGTTCAATATTCTCATGATGTTCTGCATCATTTTCAATCCCCTCATGGTATTCTTCAGCATTTTAAATCCTCTCATAATATTCTACATCATATTCAATCCTCTCATTGTATTCTTCAGCATTATCAATCCTCTCATTGTATTCTTCATCATTTTCAATCCCATCATGGTATTCTTCATCATTTTCAATCCCATCATGGTATTCTTCATCATTTTCAATCCTCTCATGGTATTCCTCATCATTTTCAATCCTCTCATTGTATTCTTCATCATTTTCAATCCTCTCATGGTATTCCTCATCATTTTCAATCCCCTCATGGTATTCTTCATCATTTTCAATCCCCTCATTGTATTCTTCATCATTTTCAATCCTATCGATATTCTTCATCATTTTCAATCCTCTCATGATATTCTTCATCATTTTCAATCCTCTCATGATATTCTTCATCATTTTCAATCCTCTCATGATATTCTTTATCATTTTCAATCCCATCATGGTATTGTTTATCATTTTCAATCCTCTCATGATATTCTTCATCATTTTCAATCCTCTCATGGTATTCTTCATAATTTTACAACCATCTCATGATATTCTTCATCATTTTCAATCCCATCATGGTATTCTTCATCATTTGCAATCCCCTCATGATATTCTTCATCATTTTAAATCCCATCATGGTATTCTTTATCATTTTCAATCCTCTCATGATGTTCTTCATCATTTTCAATCCCATCATGGTATTCTTCATAATTTTGAATGCTCTCATGATATTCTTCATCATTTTACATCCTCTCATGGTATTCTTTATCATTTTCAATCCCCTCATAGTATTCTTCATCATTTTCAATCCCATCATGGTATTCTTCATCATTTTCAATCCTCTCATGATATTCTTCATCATTTTCAATCCTCTCATTGTATTCTTCATCATTTTCAATCCTCTCATGGTATTCTTCATTATTTTCAATCCTCTCATAATATTCTTCATCATTTTACATCCTCTCATGATGTTCTTCATCATTTTCAATCCCCTCATCGTATTCTTCAGCATTTTCAATCCTTTCATAATATTCTACAACATATTCAATCCTCTCATGGTATTCTTCAGCATTTTTAATCCTCTCATTGTATTCTTCATATTTTTCAATCCTCTCATGATATTCTTTATCATTTTCAATTCTCTCATGGTATTCTTCATCATGTTCAATATTCTCATGGTATTCTTCAGCATTTTCAATCCTCTCATTGTATTCTTCATCATTTTCAATCCTATCATGGTATTCTTCATCATGTTCAATATTCTCATGATGTTCTTGATCATTTTCCATCCCCTCATGATATTCTTCATCATTTTCAATCCCATCATGGTATTCTTTATCATTTTCAATCCTCTCATGATATTCTTCATCATTTTCAATCCTCCTATGGTATTCTTCATAATTTTACAACCATCTTATGATATTCTTCATCATTTTCAATCCCATCATGGTATTCTTCATCATTTGTAATCCTCTCATGATATTCTTCATCATTTTCAATCCCATCATGGTATTCTTCATCATTTTCAATCCTCTCATGATATTCTTCATCATTTTCAATCCTCTCATTGTATTCTTCATCATTTTCAATCTTCTCATGGTATTCTTCATTATTTTCAATCCTCTCATAATATTCTTCATCATTTTACATCCTCTCATGATGTTCTTCATCATTTTCAATCCCCTCATCGTATTCTTAAGCATTTTCAATCCTTTCATAATATTCTACATCATATTCAATCCTCTCATGGTATTCTTCAGCATTTTCAATCCTCTCATTGTATTCTTCATATTTTTCAACCCCCTCATGATATTCTTTATCATTTTCAATCCTCTCATGATGTTCTTAATCATTTTACATCCTCTCATGATGTTCTTCATCATTTTCAATCCTCTCATGATGTTCTTTATCATTTTCAATCATATCATGATATTCTTCATCATTTTCAATCCCCTCATTATATTCTTCAGCATTTTCAATTCTCTCATCGTATTCTGCATCATTTTCAACCCACTACTGATATTCTTCATCATTTTCAATCCCATCATGGTATCCTCATCATTTTCAATCCTCTCATGATATTCTTCATCATTTTCAATCCCATCATGGTATCCTCATCATTTTCAATCCTCTCATGATATTCTTCATCATTTTAAATCCTCTCATGATATTCTTCATCATTTTCAATCCTCTCATAATATTCTTCATCATTTTCAATCATCTCATGATGTTCTTCATAATTGTCAATCCCCTCATGGTATTTTTCAGCATTTTCAATCCTCATGATATTCTACATCATTTTCAATCCTCTCATGGTATTCTTCATAATTTTCAATCCTCTCATGGTATTCTTCAGCATTTTCAATATTCTCATGATGTTCTGCATCATTTTCAATCCCCTCATGGTATTCTTCAGCATTTTAAATCCTCTCATAATATTCTACATCATATTCAATCCTCTCATGGTATTCTTCAGCATTATCAATCCTCTCATTGTATTCTTCATCATTTTCAATCCCATCATGGTATCTTCATCATTTTCAATCCTCTCATGGTATTCCTCATCATTATTAATCCTCCTATGGTATTCTTCATCATTTTCAATCCTCTCATGATATTCTTCATCATTTTCAATCCTCTCATGGTATTCTTCATCATTTTCAATCCTCTGATTATATTCTTCATCATTTACAATCCCCTTATGATATTATTAATCATTTTCAATCTTCACATGGTATTCTTCAATGGATTCTTCATTATTTTCAATCCCATCATGATATTTTTCCTCATTTTCAATCGCCAAATACAAGGAGGCCTCTAGAGCTATACTAAAATAACTCTCGCTTATTCCCCTATCTTTTATCAGGGCAATAGTCTGAAGAAAAATGAAAAATAAACAATAATAACGTGACGATAGCATAAAATAATATCCGAACCTATCACTATGACGTCATGTACCAATCTATGTGACGTCATGTGCACAAGATAACATTAAAAATCGTGATCACATTAAACGAAAAAATGGCTATTTGACCCCTTAAAAATGAATCTTTTTAAAAAAATTTTCGATATTATTTTCTCACGGTTATGCCGGTTAAAATAATACCTAATTCGGAGGTGTTTGTTTAGTATTTAAAAAGCCTTAGCGTTACATACATATCACAGATTTTTGCCTTATATATATTGAGATGAGATAACATTGGAAATGGCTGAAAAAAAAAAAACAGCCCCACCAAAACCTGGCCTAGTTGACCCCTAAAGAATGAATACTTATTTTTTGATACAGAACGATAAAGAATATAACAACTTTGTGGGTGGTTGTAATTTATTTTTTTACTTTTAGCTGGACACACCCACACAGACAACTGCTTTTATATAATAGATAAATAAACACAGTGGAGTCATCACATTGGTCATGGGAAAAATATTTTCCTTCAAAAGTATCGCAAACAAAATAAATGACATATCTATATTATATACCCTTGTGTGCAGGCAAGTGAAGAGTAACTTACTGAAATAAACTTATTTCTAATAAACATTTTTGTTTGATATAGTCATAAATTTTAAAAAATGACCCCAAAAAGTGTTTATATATCTTTATCTCTCTCTATATATATATATATATATATATATATATATATAATTATTTCCACAATCAGACAACGCCGCAGCCCACAACCTATGAAAGAAACAAACCGGAAGTCCTAGACTCGAGTTTCGCCCTCCTTTGGGCTCATCAGTAGAACACATCCGAACTCAGGATTCGAAACCCGAGTCACTTGCATGGTAAGCGAGTACTCTGCCACTGCCATTCTTGTATGTGGCGAGGTAGCTCAGTGGCAGAGTACTCGCTTACCATGCAAGTGACTCGAGTTTCGAATCCTGAGTTCGGATGTGTTCTACTGATGAGACCAAAGGAGGGCGAAACTCGAGTCTAGGACTTCCGGTTTGTTTCTTTCATAGGTTGTGGGCTGCGGCGTTGTCTGATTGTGGAAATAATTATATATATCATCTCACATTCAAGAAATATATATATATATATATATATATATATATATATAAGTCAATGTCCGTTTGTATGTTATAGAAATCGATATTTTAATAGAACATTCAAGTAAGTTTCAAATTTTTTGCAGAATCTAAAGACACCATTGAAATGTTCCTTTGATAACATTTGGGATAACAAGAGGCAAGTATTAATTAGGTGCATAAAATAATATAACTAAAATATATTAGAAAGTAAAGAAACGAAATTTATTTTTTAGAAGTATTTTCTTCATTTCACAAAAGAAAAAACAGCATTAAGCAAAGAATATCTTAGTGAAGAATATATTTTTTTAAAGTTTAAATAATTAAAAAAATAAAAACAAAAAACATGCTAACAATTCTTTTTATATCTTGAACTCTTACTCCAAATATTATTTTTAACTTTGCTTTCAAAGCAAAAAAATTGTAATTAGAAACTATTTCCGACCAGCAATATATCTGCTCACGAGGAACGCCGGGTGACTACAACATGGTCGTTTTCAAATTTTATGTCAATAAACACTTGCCATAAAAGTCCTCATAAGTCATTAAATTTTGTTCATTATTTCCAATTCTCTCAATATTCTTTATCATTCAAATCATAATCTATAAATCTCATTAACTTTTATCCTTGAGTGTCCTTTGGCCATAAGTATTTATTCATTAATGAAAAAGGGGTGAATTTGCCTATGCAGCTCTTTTTATAGTCACTGATAAGAATCTTGCCTGGCATTTACAAAAGGCAGATAACTGATCTAAAAACGCCCTCTTGTGGTGAGTGTAATAGTGTTGAGAAAGGGAGGTAATGCTACACATGCAATGTTTTTATGACAATCATCATCCGGTGTTTGGTATTTAAGATTCAGCAAGTGTCCTGGAATCTGAGGTGGGCAACATCTCACGCCTGTTCTTCCTGCAGATCAAGGGATTGATACCAGTTACGTTGCAAGCAATCATGTCACTTAGTATGGACTCTTGGCAGGTCTTCCATGCATCCTTGTGCCTGGGGTATCCAAGCGTGTTATTGAGTTGATGTAGGAGGTGGCACATCGTGGAACGTAGAGATGGTAATGGCTTTAGACTAACTCTTTGTGGGGAGTAAGGTCCATCGTTCCCACCTTGATGTTGATGTGTTAGATGTGTCTAGCCAAACTGAGGAGTTACAAAAAGACTAAACACATTATTCTTCCACCTGGTGGCTCTGATAGTAACAAATAAAAGAACAAAGGAAAAAGTAAGAAAAGAAAATGTTATTTACCCATATCATCCTTGGAACAAATGAGCTCTACGACGTCACCCACTTTAGCCACTTGGGATTTGGGTACCGTTTGTGTACGATCTACAAAAAGAAATATGACAATCAAGAAAAATAGAGACTGGCCACAAACTGTGCCTATTATTAAATTTTGTTTTTTTTTTCTTTTTAAATTTCTATAAATGCTGATTACAATAGATTAGCTTACAATTTTAAGTAAATGAAATAAAATATTGATTAAAAAATAATTGACAATTTTTAATGAGCTGTATATTTCAATATCTTTTTTTAAGAGTTCAATGTTATGCAAATTTAAAAACTCATTCTAAAAATGAATACTTTTAAAATTAGCAAAATAAAATAATCTTTGTTTCATGACAAATCAAATAAAAAAATTTTTTTGTAAACTTTTTGTAACCCCCCCCCCCCCCAAAAAAAAACCCAAACTTATTTCCATTCTAATTATTAGAAGATTCAACCTCCTTACATTCTAAGTCTTCTAAGTGCTACAGACCGGCAGCAATGATGTCAAAATCTCGGTATTTGGTATTCACCATATTGGTCTTTTGGCTAGAAGGCCAAGTGTAGTATCTGTTCTGATACCACACTCCATCTGTCAGTGAAGGAGAAATCCTTCTAGACTGAGGCAATTTTAATTTTTTGTCTCAATCCAGAGTGTTTATTTTAAGAGTGCTGGATTTTCAACAAATTCAAAAACCGTCTTTGTGTCTAACTATGCTCTTGTGAGGAGACAGGTAAATAGGAACCCAGGAGAAAGGAAAATGGGAAGGAGAGAAAATGGATATTTTAAAATGTTTAAAAATTGGAGAAATTTGATCGTTTTATAAAAAGAAACGTGGATATATACTTTCTGGGTTGAGCAGTAATTACATTTAACAGATTTTATATTTAGAAAATTTGCTTGTAATATGTTGGAGTATTAATTCCATAACTATCATATATGTATATATATATATATATATATATATATATATATGATAATTTAGAAATAAACACATTATGACAATCATTTTTGAGTATATCAGTTCCAGAAATCCAACATCAAAAGTTTCTGCATATGATTGTTTCCGAGACAAAGATTTATTGATTCATATGTCTCATCGTCAGCACAAATAAAAAGACCACTGCAATTATAAGCCAACAAATATAAACACTTTTGCATTATTTAAAAAAAAAAAAATGGTTTACAGAGAAAATATAATAGTTCTGGTTGACCCAAAGTTTTAACCATAGAGCTGAATTAATATGTCCAGTATTTCTGGGTATCTGATGGGATTGATTTGACTTCCTCTTTATTCAATGTACCTTTAAGGTGTCTTTTCTTGGTCTATTGGATTACTACCCAAGTCTAAGCATTTGACATTATATATATATATATATATATACATATACACACACTGTATTAAATGATAGAGAAGCCAGAAACATCTTAAACCAGCTTTGAATAAATGTTTACACTTCATTTGTTATTACCATATTTTTAAATTATTTGATTCATTTTTTAGTTTGAAAACTTATACTGAGAAAATGTTCTGGTGAATTTCATCGTTTACACTTCACTTCTCATTTGTTGAAAACGCATCTTTATTAGAGTTAATGACCTCGTTTTATCAGCCAGCTTGACATTTCTTGGGGCATTAAAACATTTTTGAACGTTTATTCGTTTTATCAAGTCTTATTTAAAAGTTCTATGTTAAGGTCTAATCGGCCGTTAAAACATTCATAGCTGCAAGCTTACCAAAGCAAATTTATTAGTAAATTTTAGTCAGCATGACCGAAATATTTTGTTACCGACTGAAGCAGCAGTCGATAAAGTAGTATTAATACTTGAAATATCAGTTAAGAATATTTAGTCTGGAAAATGGCCATAATGCACTGTAAAAAAAAAAAATAAAAAAAAAATACTAAATAAAAATGGTTAAGATCCTGCTCGGAAATTAATAAAAATTTTTTCGATACACTTGAAGATGATCGGATGTTACATCGACTGAATCATTCGGAATATAACTAACATAAGAATAGTAGTCAGAATAATTAAAATACCTTTTTTTTTTTAAATTTTCAAATAGATTTGTTCACTCCCATATAGGGTATATTGCCATGGAAACGTAAGGGGCTACTGTGATATGAGCCAGAATTTTAAAGGGTCAACCTAAGTGAGAAGTTGGGCAACAAGATATTTGTTCACATTACATTTAAATGTCTATGTTCGTATGGAAACAGGAAAGAAGCTATTAGAGTAGAAAATCTTCCAGCATATAGGAACGTCCACAGTGAAGGTGTGGGATTTTGCTGCTAGTTGGAAATATTTTATATAAATATACTTTTACCAATATTCTGCCATAATTGAATTTGCTACTTTCTTCTGAAATCTTATTTCATTTCCAAGTTCTTTTTCTCTTCAAAGAGAAACTGTATTAGACTAAACCCTTCCCCATATTCTTTTTGATATTGTAATAAAAGGTCACAAAATATTTGGATGGAGTTTATACAATGTATACATTTTATGATTTCATTTTAAAATACTAATGAACTGTACCTATAAAAACTTATGCATGGTTAAGATGTTATAATAATAGGTGACGTGTTGTCTTTTGGAAGTTTTGAGATGAGGATTTATAATTTGGATTATTCGGACTACTGTTTTCGTCTTGGAGGTTATTCTCACATTTCATCCAGTGTAACCTCCAAACTCCTTCAGGTGCATCTTGTCAAACTCTTGAATCTGTATCGAATTTTGGACAGAACCTTTTATTTAATCCACGGAGGTAAATTGTTCTCGTTCCGTCAGCCATGACTGGGTAGAAGTCTTAAGTAATTCTTAATTGTATTCTTAGTATCTGAGGATTGAACCTTCAACCTCCCACTTAGAAGTGATCATTATTCAGCACTTTTATCCGTTGCATCATCGGCTTTTGCAGACAAGACACACCTAAAGAAGGTTGGAGGTTACATCCGCTGAAACTTTGTGAGAATAACATCCAAGATAGAAAAAAGTAGTCCGAATGATACAAGGTGATGTATTGTTTTTTTGATGGCAGATTAACCCTTTTCGGATTATTTAAAAGTTTGCATGTCTTCTTAATATCTATATATATTTATTTATGGTGGTTGCTTTGACTAGTTATTCACAACTTAAATTTATGTTCATACAATGGGATGCCGTTTCAGGATTTTATTTTCCTTATACGAGAGGGCATGTATACTCATGTGTCAGAAGTGTGCTGTTGTATGGCTCAGAAACTTTGGCTGTCTCTGCTGGCATACTAAGGAAGCTGCACCATAATGACAGGGCAATGGTCAGATGGATCTGTTTGGTGAGGCCTGAACAGTACGTTTCTTTTGAATCCCTGCTCTCACAGGTCGACTTGAAAAGCCTTGCGGACATCATGCGAAAGAACAGACTGCGTTGGTTGGGTCACATTGAGCGTAGCGATGGCTGGATTGCTAAAGTCCGACAGTTGAATGTGCCAGTAGAGAACATCACCACTGGCAGACCCAAGTTGACTTGGGAGGACGTAGTCAAACGTGATAGGAAAGCCATGGGTATGGATTCCATCAAGCCTTGCCAAAGACAGGAGTGGAGAGGAAGACTTAGATTTCGAGACTAGACAATCAGGCCCCACCCTCATCAGAGGATTAATTGTGGCCTGATTCAACAAATAAACCGGTTGATGATGATACACGGAACCCTAACACGCCGAATCAGAGTTAAGCTGGGAGTGATGATAACTATGAGGCGACTTCACACTCCTCAAAGCTCTCAAATTTGACAACTAAAAAAATATAGAAACTATACTCCTGTCGGTTTATGAAATGCATTTAGAGTATGATTTTAGCTATATTTAAAATTTCACAAAAAAAAGTTCACAGTATAGTAAAATTTTCTTTATAAAATAAGATGTGACACAAGACTAAAATTGAGTGAAGTGGGAAGGGGTCGGCTGTCGTCCTCTTGGTCTATTCTCTTAACTAGTTCATCAGTTGGGGGTGGGGGTGCTAAAAACAGATATTGCTGAAAAATAAATTGCTAAGTAGCACCCTGCAAAATCTATTTAGGTATGAGCTGCTCACTGTTTTCCGGGTTGTTTCAAGAGCCTAAAACAAGCAAGACAGTTTCTAAATGTTGAGAAAAAGAGGGATTATTAGAGGATAAATAAGAGAAAAGTTGGATGGGATTCAGGGATATAAATTGTGTGGTGTCCTTGAAGATAGGTACGATTTTGGGGGGGTAGGGACAAAATAAAAATGGGGAGTGGACATCTCGGAGGATCTCTAATGCCGAAAATAAAAAAAAGGGAGCCAGGACTCATTTGTACCACTAGCTAAGAGACTTTGCTCACTGGGATGGGGTCTGATAAGACCTAAGGTCGGCGTGCACCATGCCTAGACAGGGAACACGTACTCAAACTTGGTTCGTCAAAACGTACATAAGTTAATGGTGTGTATTCACCTTTTAAATAGTGTTGGATGCAATCTCCTATCACATCTGATTTTTACTTTAAGCTGATGTTTAAAGTGTGAAATCAGATTGTAATCAGAAAATGATTACCCCCCCCCCCCCACTCAATATGTCTAAGCGTGAGGCCACACTACTAGTCTAGCTACGGTTAGGATTTTAAGAAACACCATTCATTTCTCCCTGGGCCACAAAGGCATCACATTGTACACTAGAGATGTTACATGTATGGGGATACCAACTACTTGTAGACGATGTGAGCCGCCAGCTCGTTGACATACTGTTTTTAGAGTATGATATTGCACCATATCCCACATACTAGTAGAATGTTGAATGCAAAATTACTTTGAGCTTTAGAATTTATTAATTACTAACTGTACTGATCCGGTGTTACCTGGGATTCATTATGTTCAAAATTTTTGTAAATAATTCATGACATTTTTTTTTAGTTAGGTTCAATATCTATGCTGAAAAAGTAAATAAGAAACTAAATCTTACAAAAGAATAATTTTTACTAAGTTAGTTCCCTTAGCTGATTTTTCTTTTTAAGTGTTAATAAAAAATGTCTCGATAGTAGCAAACTGCAGAACAATATTAAGTATATTTTCTAAATAAATTATATTGAAGTCTGTTAGTTTAGTGCTAATAACATGCTACAACAATAACAAATGATAACTGGTTATATTTTTCGAAATTTTTTGAGATGAGAATTAATGGGTTGTATTATTTGGACTACAGTTCTAATCTTGGATTTTATCCTCACGTTTCGGCCGACCTTCAGGTGCATTTTGCCAAACTCAGGAATCTATACTGAATTTTGAACAGAACCATTTATCTAATTCACAGGCAAAAGCTTGTTCTCGTTCTGTCAGCCATGACCAGGTAGATGTCTAAAGTAATTTTAACTTGTATTCTTAATATCGCCTGAACGTCACTTAGAACTGATTATTACTTAGCACTTTTATCTACTGCGTCATGATCGACAAGACTCAACTAAAGCTGAGAGGTTACATCAGCTGAAATATTGTGAGGATAACTTCCTAAATAAGAGTAGTTTTAATAATACACATACACAAAATTGGCTAGTTAGAATCCAAGTTTGATTTATCAACTTAAATGCCTTTTAGGTTGAACTTTTAAAATGCGTCCAACAATTTGATTAAATGAAATAAAGTTAGAAATTTGTTTATATTATCTGTTCAGTAGGATTATGCCAAGCAGCAGAAAAATGGTGGACTTCTAGGAGAACATTTCCTAAGAAACTTAGAATTATAGAAACAAAAAGCAGCCAAGAATTTCATTCCAACATCTAAAAATGAATACAGTTACCAAATTCTGTTCTGGAAATTAATTAACAAAATAAGCAATTCATGCAGTTAGATAAGATATTGCATATCGTAAAAATACATCTTGCAGATATCCTGAAGTCGCTCATCAGTGACGAACTGGTTTAACTACAGGTTTCTTGTTTTAAATCATCAAACCCACTCCACCAGTAACCCAGCCATTTCTCAAAGGAAAAATGCCTTTGTCTTGAATGTGGCATTATGCTATGTACCATATAAATATTACCAACTAAATGGCCTGAATGTGACATGTATGCTCAGCATTAGCCAATAAAAATCGTTTCAGCAATCCCACTTCCTGTATTTAAAGTCTCCGCCAGAATAGATCTGGTTTGATTAGAACTTCTCCGAGTGTACTGACACAATCAGCTATTGTATGATAAGTTATTTTATTCCTCCACAATACAAACTGCACATACACCAATTCGATGCCAAACCCATAGAAACAACCCAATAGACCAATGCCTTAATCACTCAAGTTATCCAACTGTATATAAACACTTCAATATATGCGACAAAACTAATGCCTACAACCAGAAGATATCACTTTACTGATCCTGAAGTATTTATAGACATGCATCGATAAGTCCACTCGATCGGTTAATCTATCACACTTCTTTAAAAAACATCTTGAGATGAATCCATGCATCTCTGTAAAAGGTTCAGTTAGTCTGTCACACTTAATTTTGTAATAGCATTTTCAGCGCTAAACACGCAGATTGAATTGGGCGAGTATAATTTTGTTAGTTGAGAATGAGAGTAAATTAGGTTCAGTCATGGTCAGCTTAGTGTGCTCGAAGGTTCGCTCGACCTACTGTGGGAATTAATAGAAGCAGGCGTGACGTCACATGGCTCGAAGAGAGAGGGACAGAGGGAAATAGCAGTTCAATCGGAAGCTTTGTGATGTTAACACGTGCATTGAGAGATGTCCTGTTAAAATGTGATCGACCCGTTATTACCAACATCTGTCACTGACCTCCCATTATCCCATTGCTCGGTGATTGAGAACAGGTAAATAAACCTCTTCTGGCCTACAACCGTTGTCTCTTCTTGGTTCTTTTTTTGGGGTATGAACAAATTCGTTTGCTAGCGGTTTTTCCTCAGTCGGGCAAGATCACATCAGGGACGCATGTCGGAATGAACGGCCAGCAAGGTATGTTATGAAAGTTCATGTATTTTTATTGAATGTGACTTGCGAGACATTAGACTTCCCCTAAAAAGGGAGGTATACGTAACAGACACCTTAAAAACAGGGTTACGGAATCGGAAGGTATGAGGTCAGACTCGGACTCCTAGAATTCCATAATACCCAACCAAGATTTCTTATTTTAAAGTCTTCCAATATTCAGACTGTCTACCGATTCTTCGAAGATCAAAAAATACAACTGACCCTTAGCATTGGTACGAATCAAACTCCTTCCTAAACCTCTGACGCAGCAATCCTGCATAAGAATATTCATTCATTTTGTTTGTTTTTTATACTGATGGGTGCACAAGATTTTCTGACCATTACATTTCCAGAGATTGAATATCTGGAAAGCAGAGCTCATTCCCATCCAATCTTTAAAAAAGTTCCAACATATTTCCTGAAATAAATCTAGATAAGATGTCAAGAATAGCAGTGATCACATGTGATATCGCAATTTTCATTGTAAACTTGTTGCCCTGCCAGGGTTGAATCTAAGTCTACCGCATCTTATTTATAGCCGGAGACGAAGGGAAGGAGAGAGAGATCCATACTTTTTCTTAAACGGCTATAACAGAAATCGAACCTAGCTTGCCAATTTCAGTCTGTGGAGATAACGTTTATATATGTGTTTGTAATTAAACAATTTAATTGAAATTCACTTGGAGTTAACTATGTGAACTTTAATTCCTGACCTGCAAAATAAAATGTAAGCTCAATAACTTATTCAATAAAGTAGAGCTATTATGCAATTGTAGATGGATTTAAATGTATTAAATCAAGTTTCAAAAGAAAGATTTGCGTAAAACTCTGAAACACGCATAAACAGCTTTTATACAAATCTTTCTTTCTGAAACTTTATTTAAATGCATCTACATTATATATATATATATGATACAAGTTTGATTAAACAGAAGTGAAAGATTCTGTCTATTCCTTATTTGATTACATATTTCCAGTTGGCAGACCAGCGATCTGATGTTATGTTCTCGTGTAAACAGGAACTCGGCAAAATGGCAAGCAATTTCAACTCACATAAGTCATCCTCAGGCACGTGATGAGAGTTTAAAGCGCTTGCAATTATAGCGAGTTCCTGTTTACAATGAAACATGACATCAGATCACTGGTCCGACAACTGAAAAGATTCGATCAATAAAGGAATAAATAGAAGTTTCACCTCTGTTTAATCAAACTTGTATAAATGAAAAATGCTGCCCACATACATTTATATATATTATTTTTTTAGTTTTGTTTATTATTTTATATTTAAAACTATATTATCATCATTATTATTATTATTATAAATAGAGGGATATAAAATTATATAATAACTTCTATTTCCTATCATAACTGGACGTATGTATTCTTAAATAATACTAAATTGTGATGTTTTTCTTGCTTCTATTTGTGATGTTATGAGGGGTGCTGAAGAAGAGACTTTTTGGAACCATCTAATAGAAAATAAAATATTCCAAATCGTTTTAGAAACAATCGTACGCCAAATTTTGTTGTTTGAATTCTTGGAATTGATATAAATAATGTGCTAATTTTATTTATGTCAACCTACTTATATATATATATATATATATATATATATATATATATATAACTAGAATAACTTTGTGTGAAACAAAATGCTTTATTCATTACACATGTTTCGGTATATTATATACCTTCTTCAGATATGCAAAAACCAAGAGAAAAACAAAACACCTAAGTAATTGCCTCACCCCCACTTTCAGAGAAACATTCTCAACCAAAAATTCAAAATTAATGAGTTATACTAGAATATATTTGAACTCTCTAGTAGGTCATCAGGAATCAATTTCATCCAGTTAACACTTTCTTTTTCCCAAGTCTCTCTTTTTGCCCCCCCCCCCTCCTTCCATAAATTCTCTTTTCTTATTCATTTGCAATGATATCTGATGTGACTACATCTTTTTTTTCCCCCGTCTTGGTTTTTGCATATCTGAAAAAGGTCTCTAATCTACCGAAACGTCATACGGAACGAATGAAACCTTTTTGCACACAAAAGGTTGTTCTAGTCACTTTTATCTTTCCCAATATATAAGACGAAGAATGGACGGGGATTTTTACAATTACTTTATCGATCGATTTTTAGAGTTCTGTGTATTTAGTAGTAAATTTACGAGCCTCGTTCAGAGGCCTAATTAAAAATTCTGGTACAATGGCTTCCATATAGGAGCTGGTTTCGATTCCAACTGCGGCCATTATTTCTTTTTGTCACTTCTTTAGTTAAACAAGCAATTCTAAAACATAAATGATGAAAATAATTCTAGAAGAATCAATACGTACTTAGTGACCAACTCGGAATCAGATTAACGCAAGGATCAAGCTTATTTATTCTTTAACGATTGATTTTCTGTGGATGTGCTAGAACTAGGAATAATTATTTAATATCGATCGTCAACAAATTCTTCTTACGATGTCTATTACAAAGAAACGTTTCTATTTACTGAGAACTTATTTTTAGACAACATTGTATTAAGTACCGAAATTAAGTCCCTATTTACTTGCCTCCTCACCAAAACAAAGTTAGACACAAGGTCGTTTTTTTATTATTATGTGGAGGACCCCCAGCACCCCAAAAAGGGGCACTGTGAATGAGACAAAAATTGGCCCGTCACACTTATATTTGAAATAACATTAGCATTGAATACTGAATGTATGCAACTAAGAGCATCTATTTTGGTGTGTATTCCCATTTAGATGGCTCAGATATGTGCTGAGGACCAACAACGACATTTTCGCAAAACTTGCCATGGCACTAGAGGGGAAAGCCGATGAAGAGATGGATAGACACCCTGCACAAAAATCTGTGAAAAACCAGCTTCCACCCGGACCAAGCATGTGATCGTGTCAAACGGTGTAATTCGAGATTAATTCATTAAAAAAAAATATAGATAGAGTTTGTATTTAAACAACAAACATTTTCAGAGAGAATTTAAACTTTTACTCCAGTAACAATTAAACCAAAGAGTGTGATAAGATGGCAACTAAAAACGATATATATTAACTATCAAAATCGGTTTCACTAATATTAAGTTGTTCATAAAGTAATGGCTTCTATTTTTTTAATTGTTGACACGTCAAATAAAGCAACTTGCATGGTGAAAATATAGCATTTTACAAAATGCATATATATATATATATATATATGAAAATTATGGAATATTGCAACGTGATGGAAAATGAAAAACAAAATTATATATTCAATGTTTTGTCTTTATTTCAAGACTTCCTCAAGATGATTGATTTGAAGAAATATTGTAATTGTAGATTATTTCTTCAAATCAATCATCTCGAGAAAGTCTTGAAATAAAGACGAAACGTTGATGAATATATAAATCTTGATTTCTCCTTTTTCATTATATATATATATATATATATATATATATATGTGTGTTTGTGTATTCAGAAGATCAAAACAACATTGGTACCGTCGGTTTCAAATCATAACAAAAGAGACTTATAATAGGCTTCTTTGGCCGACTCTTCAGCCTGTTTGTTTTTCTTAATAATCAAGCACTCAACTTTACATAGATGATATATATATATATATGATCTTCAAAATTTCATTATTGCCTTATCTGGAATTAAGTTATAACGAGACAAGATGTCAATTTCAAGATCATAGAAACCACTCTTAAAGTTTGTGAGCCAACTTTAATAAGTTTAATTATTGACCCGCAGTTTTCTCCCTAGCTAGAGATCTTAATACATAAGAAACACTGATATATATGAATACGTCTAGATTTCTTTCTTCATTTCCAGTCTATTATAATTTAACGGTTATTTTGTCTTCAGAGACTGACCAATGAGATTGAAAGATTTTATTTAGTCCATGATCAATGAATATTGAAAATTATACCGTTTTTTATCAATAAAATTTAAATTAAAAGTTTAAATTTATATTATTCTTAATTGTTTCACGTCGTATATTTGAACTAATATTTTGCTGGGCAATCAGAACAAACGATTTCACCCTCGTTGTATAATGCCATATCTGTCTGCTAGTTAATTAGGAGCATTAATATGTAAGCATGATAAAGGATTAGAAAAAGAAAAGGCCCGATAATAGAGAGCCGGCTTAGTTTTCATATTTGCATAACATTGAATCTGAAAGGACAAGTCAAATTTGATTAAATACAAACTGGACAAAATGCAGCCAACATATAATGAATAAAATAATGAAATTCACATTACACAAGAAAACATTCAAAAACCAAACTTTATATATAGGATCAGAAGGAGAGAGGGAGGGGACAAACAAAAACAGAAACATTGTCAAGTCATTAAACAAGATGAAAACATGCCTTTTTAAGTAACAAATGCACAGGTTTTAAAGTAAAAAATGCAGATTAGGGAGAAAAAGAGAGGTTTAGTTCTTATGCACAAAAATTCTCAAAAAAAAAAAATTTAGATTAAAAATGAAATGAAAACAAATGTTAATAAAAAAAAATCGTTATATTCATGCAGTTCCATGATTGAAAAATTTGAATAAATCTTTTGTGAATGTTCCAAGATCTATTCGTAGCTCATTATTGTCACACTAAAATGAATAAATTAGAGTTATTTTTTTTCTTTTAAATAATAAAATAAGAAATATTACATCCGAGAAAACTGGAGGATTCTTTGTTTGAAATTTCCCAGAATAGGAAATTATGTTTTTATTTTATATCTGTGTTAATTTGTTAATATCATAGTATACAAATATAATTGGAATGCTCTATACAAAAACTAGCAAATACTTAATATATACGCAAATGATTAATACAACAGTACATGAAAATTGAAGGAAAAAAAACAACTTTTTTCCTAAAATGACGTTTCAGTAGAATTATAACAATTAGTATTGGAAAAGTTTTATTTTAATACTAGTCAGCTTACAATATCATACAGATAAACAGGTGTCCACAGCTTTAGGATATCATTAAATGAGTTATCACTCTTGCTGATTTTTATTTTTGGATGATTTAAAAAAATATTTGTATTAGCAGTCGTTTTGGGGTGGACTAAGTAATTTTTAAAATAAATTGTTATTATATGGCCAATAACATGGTACAACAATAACAAATGAAAATTGGCTTGTGAGAAGCAAAGTTTGATTTGTCAGCTTAAATGTTATTTGGGTCTGGTTTTAGTACATAATAAAAAGAAAAAAATTCAGAAAATATAATTAAAATAAATAAGACATCAACTTAATATATAGTCATTATTATGACAATGATATTGGTAAACCAAGTATTAACAAGTAAATATTTTCAAAGTTAAATTTTCTTTTAAATAGACATTTCATCCTAGATAGTAAAAAACAAAATAAAGAAAAAAAGTTACAAGTAAAACCAACATTAACCAGTTAAAATAATTTCTGAAAAAAAAAAAAAAAAAAAAAAAAAAAAAAAAAACAGCTTTGGTCCTTGCAATTCATGGTAAAAACTACAGCTGGGTAGTAATTTAAAAAAAAAAATTATTTTTTACATTTAGCCTCTTTTTTGAGAGTAAATTGCTTCTAATTTCCGAACCACGGGAAACTGCATGAGGTAAACAAATTCTGGCTTGGAATTGTTTAGAGAAACGATGCTGAGCCATCTTCAATTAGTTAAATTCTTCAACTGCAAGCAGTTTCCCCCCCCCACACACACACTTTGTTTACACCCTTCACTCACTAGATGGATCTTCATACATCAGAAACACTTTTAAATTTTTTTTAAATACCCCTAAGAAACTCTAATTTGGGGAACTATTTAATAATTGATATCTAGTACCTCTTGTTTAAATTTTTTTTTTAAATCGGTGGTTTTCTGAATTTTCACAAAGGGTTTCTTGGATCCTTTTGTATAAACCTAAATATCGACCACATTATGACCCCTTACGCATAGCAGCTGCGTTACTAAATTCATCATGATAGGTTCGTTTAGGAGTGAATTCTACACATAGAAATATATAAACATGAACACATTTTAATTTAAACGCATCATTAATGTCACGGTGTGCATGTGCATGTATTAGCAGGTGTATATAAACTGAAAGAAAATTCTCTGAGAAACAAAAGTCAAAATAGAACATGATTCTAGTGAAAGAGCAGAAGAAGTTTGGGCATGTCTCCATAAGTCTGCTGAATTCTTACACTTATCTTGGTTCCCCAGAAATTCAACTGCCAAGAATAAACTAGTTCCACCTAAATGATCAGATAAAATTGTTTATGTCAGTTAATCTTTTTTCAAATAGGCAAAAATAGAAAAACTATATCTGCATATTTTTTTCAGAAATGATGGCTTGCTCTTCTTATAAACTGTGAATCATTATCAAAAGTCGAATTTCAAATAAGAAAACGAGAAATTTTTTTTTTTTTTTAAATATATTTATTAATGAACATTATACATTATTATCACCATCTATCGGTACCTTCGGTTTCACGGCAACACTGGAAACTCAAACCACATTGTTAATGATACCAGATGTAACCAGTTCGTCAGCCGATGTAATAATGGTAATTCTGTCCGCCGAGTAACACTATAATTATATTGGCTGATGAATCGGCTACATTGGTATCTTTAATTCTGTGGGTTGAGTTTCCAGTGTTTCCATGAAACCGTAAGATGATCATAATGTATAGTTTTCATTAAAAAAAAATATATGCTTTTGCAGGAAAAATTTAGCATTTGTTATTTCTCCTATAACACTGAATTACACTACATTCTATATAAAGTAGAGTTAGTCCTCCGCCCTTGCATATTTGACTAATAGCTTTTTTAAATACAAGCTATGTTATTTAATCTGTTTCAGTCATAAGGCAAATATTTGTTCATGTTCTAAAAAAATTTTTTTTAAGTTTTAAAATAAATATCATAAAATATATATTTTTTTAAATTTCTGATCAATTTTAATATTTAATACTGATCAGTATTTTATTTTTGATTAGTCATAAATAGTGGACGAGGAAGGAACTTTTACCTTTGCACTCAGAATTCCTCCACCACCAAACATAACACTAGGGGAACGAATTTAATAAGACAATTTTTTGATATTCACCAGTAGTAAATAAAATTTAAGTGTTTTCATTGGCTAATTTAAAATGGATTCCTTAAAGTAACATTTTTCAATAATTACCTATTTTAGCAATTTCATGGAATATCATAACTGACAAAATAATTGAAATATAACTAAAGAAAACATGATTATACAATAATTATAGTCGATAACAATAATCTATAATTAGACCAATTTCTGAAGAAACAAATCTTAAATAGATTTGCAATCGCTGACAAGTGTCTGATTGGCACAGATAACGAACGACTCACATTTAAACAAGCCCTTTTTTGTAGCACAATTGGGCTTGCATAGCAAGAAAACAATGAACACTACTAAATTAGGTAGCATTTTCAATGCCTCTGTACAAAATATTTACTTCAATTAATGTTAGTGGTTAGATTCTGACATTTTAATCTGATGATACATGATACCAATGTAATTGGTGGCAGTCGTAGTAGATGTTAAAAACTACCAAATTTCTCTTAATGACACACGGAGGGGGGGGGGGGTAATCGAAATATCGATTCGAACTAAATAGTAAAATTGATTAATGTGACTAAAAAATGACTTTAGCGCGAAAATGAACCACAAAACATTTTTTTTTATATGTAGTCTTCCTTTATTTTCCTATTCAAATCAATGAAATAGGGAAACATCTCACTTTATGTATAAGACTAGCAATCCCTATTTAATGTTACCCAGTACAGCTATATCAATAATAAAAAATAATTGTAGTTAGCTTAACATGTTACGGCAGTTTTACAGCATTGTCATCCTCAGAAGTATACCAGAGATTAGTTTGTACACAATTCCAGATCAGTAATGCTGTTAAACTGAAATAATGTGTTAAGCTAATTGCAATCTATTATTTTTTTCATTAATGATATAGAAAGGATAGCAAGATCTTTGTCCTATGTCTACCGTGTTAATTTGTTTCTGTTCCGAATTTGAAAAAAATTGTTAGTGGCTACTTACAATAATGCATAGCTCTTAGTAAAAGAATAGAGCAATCTAGGTAGTGGATAATGCGTATGTAAAACAAATAGGCATTTAAATATCCCTTTCTTTTGTAGCCAGTGTAGACGGCATATGGTTTAGTGACAGACTTGATACTACGGTCAGGTTTCGATCTCTACTTAAAAGAACTAGCTTTTCTAGCCACACTGACGAGCTGTGATACAGTAAAAGTCTGAATAACTATACATCATGCGTGTATGTATGTATGTATGTATGTATGTATGTACTTCCCCCCAAAAGGAACAACTTGAGAGAAAACACAGGTTGATAAAAGCGGTGATTATCACCGCCTGTTTCATTTTTTAAACAGTCTGCGAGATGCTGATGATTTGAAATTGGGTTGTAAGGGCCTTCTTTAAATAGTAAAGGCCTACCCATGTCAATGAAACCATGGTACATTTCTATAATATATATTTTTTTTGAATAGATAATTTGTATTTTAGCTCTTGCATTATTACGATTGAACACTTTATTGATTTCTTTTCAACATACCAACACTCTCTCTCTATAATATATATATATATATATATATATATATCCCTTTTCCCCTTAAATATAGACACACACACACACACATCTCAAAAGATAATGTATACATATGAATGTGTGTATTTATGGGGGAAAAGGGAGAAAAAAAATCAAGTCCAAAATCTAAATTTGGGAAAAATAAGTAATATGAATATTGTATAGAAAGGAAAGTCAATCGGAAAATATCTTTGTCTTAGCAGGACACCATTTTCTCTCTGTTCAAAAAGAAAGGCTTATTGAATTTTTATTCAAAGTTTTCACATTTGAGAATTCTGATATTCTCAATGAAATTCTATTTGCGGAAATCGGCTTTTGAAATAAATAGAAGACATTTAAATGGAGATAAATGAAATGCTGATGGTTGGGGAATGGCCGAGAACGTAAAGAAACTAATAGGATAAAAAAACAGTTTTAATATATATATTATATATATATATTATTTATTAAGTATCAGAAAGGAAAAATATATATATATCCTGTACATTTGATAGAATTTTGTTGCTTTCAGTGAAAAACATCAAGGCTTAGCCATCAGTAACCAGTCTATTATTAAAATACTTTAGCATTAGATGTTTTTACGCACATGAGAAAAGATCTTTATTTTTTCTTAATGCAATTTCTATGCACTCTTCAATCAGATATAACAGGAAATTTAAAAAATAGAAATGATAAAGATCACTAAATTTTATTAAATTCAATTATATTTTATTAGTGACAATTTTTTCAGAAAACTTAAGATAAAAAACGAAGTCAAAACACTTAACTAAAAAGATTGCTATATATCTATATAATAAATAAAAGGATCTTTCTCAATTTGTCATTGATAGCTTTCTTTCAACAAAATCAATATTTTATTCTGACTAGCCAATCATTATTGGTCAGTGTTCTTCAAAAATAAAAACTGAAATTGTAATCGATTTCATAGATTACATAATATATCCGGCCCAATATTTCCTTCAGTAACATACATTTCTCGATATTCACCAGTAATTTTCATTGGCTAGCCGTCTACGTTGATTAGCTAAAGAAATCGTTGCACGAGTTACAAATACAGAAATTACAAACGGCATCCAAAATCTGATCGCTGGGTAAGTATTTAATGTAAATAAAATAAAAGGTCTGATTAAGATTTTGTTTAAGGTGATTTCATTATTCTAAATTTTATTTCTGGCTAGAAGTAAATTCAAACATTTATTATAAATTAGCTTTATTTATTTTAAAACTTTTCTAGACACTGGCAGTCGAGGTCAAGAGCAGTACATTAATATTTGACTTTTTTTTTCTATAAACGTTAACAAGTAGTCTTTTTGTAAGAAAACCCTGTACCTTGAATTTTCCGACACTCATCTATTTTTTTTTTTTTAGAGAGGAGCGTAAATGTTATCATCACCAGTGTATAAAAAGTTTTACTCTGATTTCTTTTTTGTAACTTATAGAAACTTGGACCGGTATGACACAGTAGTGTAACATATATATATATATATATTATATATACATACACACATTTCTTCATGCAAAACGGTGGAAGAGAAATGTTCTAATAGAAAAAAAAAATGTTAGTGCTTGTATAATAAAAAGCCGAAAAAAAGTTTTTTTTGTCTTTTAGTATTGCAGAGGTAAATAAGGGACAGGTAACTCTTACAACGAATTTTAAACACGATTTTCCAGTAATCAAAACTGATGGCTTTAATTGGCACTGCACATGTGGCTACTGTGCAAGGAGAACGTCGATTAGACATGTTAGGGTTAGCAAAACATTGTTCGAAAGCTAGAGCTGTTGTGAAGAGTTACCTGCCCCTTATTTACCTCTCAAACACTAAAAGACAAAAAACTTTTTTTTCGGCTTTTTATTATACAAGCACCAAAATTTTAAATGACTAAAAAAATATCCTAACGAAAAATGAAATTTAAATTTTTTTCTTGCTTCTGATATCGCCCAACCCACTCAGACCGCTTAATCGTAAATCATTTTTTTTTTTTACCTAATTGTTTTTTAATTTTCTCTTAGCTGATTATACCCATTATATATATTTTTTTAATTTTTAAATACTTTAAAATGAAACTAAAACATAAAATAATATAAATACATAAATAACCAACAGGTGGTTGGGTGTAGGGGTGATAAGTAGTATAATAGATCTATCCGAACTCTATAAAAGACAGTAGTTTTGTAAATAAACACATTTTTAAACAAAGACGAATAACACAGGTAAGGTTAACATTTTTTTATAACAAAATAGGTTAGCAAAAGACTAGATCTAATATATAACTTCTTTTTTTTTGTTCTTGGTGTTTGATCAACATTGCTAGGAAGCCATGAGATAAAATATTGTTTTATTTTCAAATCCCCAAAACAGTTTTTCATGGTAAACAACTGATGATCCTTACAATAAGTCTAGTGTAAATTCTTGGACGTTAACTAATACAGTGATTACAAGAGATTAATTGACTTACAAGCAAAGGAATTTTCTAACAAAGGACTTTGGACCAAAAGTCAGTTTTCTTTTTCCTCTCTCATATAGTTTTAAAAGTTGAAACACTTCCAAGACATTGTGTGTGTGTGTGTGTGTGTGTGTGTGTGTGTGTGTGTGTGTGTGTGTGTGTATGTAATACCATAGGTAATACTGTTATTAAATAATGGTTATTTATCCTATAGGGCTAGGAACAGAAAATTCACATAGATAAATCTGGAAACTTGTAAAGATACGAACCTGTGTCTATGGAGAGCTTTAGCTTATGTTGCTTTAACCAACTCTACCAACGAGACAACTAGAATGGTCTCAGTCTCATAGGATAAATAAAATTTTATTTCATAAAGGCTACACAAACACCAGTGTCAACATCACAGTCAGAAATAAATTCTATTTGTTAACTTATCTAATATATAAAGTAATGCAGACTATATATTATAGCCTACCTACCTTAATTGTTTTGTCAATCAACTGACACAGACTGGACCCTGTTTTTAAGAAAATGTATTTAAATCTATTTCATCAAAAACAAAATCCAGATAAATAATTTTTTTTCTTAATGATATCAAGAGGAAGTAGGGGTTAATATTCTCCTACACAGTTAAGTACTCTGAATAATACTCTTCAAACACCGGGAATATTTCTATATAGACAGAACTCTATTCTCCAAAGTAAATTGAAAAATCAAAATACAAAAACATAATTCCACAAAAAATATTACATTATTTTTTTTATATATTATATCTATCTATCTCTTAATATTTTTACTTTATATGATTCAATTTCTTGTACTATAATACATTATATATGGTCACTATTATTGATTTATTTTATCTTCAAAGTATTTTAATATTTCATTATTTTTTTATTTTTTTTTATTTTGTATTTAAAATACAATATATTATCATTATTGATATTATAAATAAAGTGATATGAAATCATACTATACTAAGAGGTTCTGTTTTCTATATTAACTGGATTTATATTTTTAAAATAATACTGAAATTTTATGTTTTTTTGCTTGACTTCTATTTGTGATGTTATGAGGGGCGCTGAAGAAGAAACTTTTTGAATCATCTCAAGTATAATGCAATATAAAATATTCTAAATCGTTTTAGAAACAATCGTACGCCAAATATTTGTTGTTTGAATTCTTAGAACTGATATAAATTATGTGCTAATTTTATTTATATCAAACCTACTTATATATGTATATATATATATATATATATATATATATATATATATATATATATATATGTCAATGTCTGTGTTCCTTATACAAAGAAAAATGTACTTATATGTAAAGTTTTCCGGGGGAAGACAATAGAAGTGGTCCTTAATCTATACTAACCTCTCAATGTGCAGAATCTCTGTGCTACCTCTAAGGGAGCAGAACCCCCTTCAAATTTTAAATACATATATAGCCGATTTTAATGAAATTTAAACCATATGTATAAGCCACTAATGCAGAGAGTTTTCCAAAGTTTTAGTTTCTACAGACTATATTAGGGGGTGAAACGGGGGAGGGGGTGCAGTAAAAAAGAAAAAGAACGTAATATGGTGTTATGGGCATCATGAAAAAGGATAGAGTTACTCAGTAAATTCCGAGCAACGTCAGATCTTTTTCCTAGTATTTTCTAATCAATAAAAAGAAAAATTTAGAATTTAAATAGTAATCATTTCTAACATTCACTGCTGAACATGTAAAATAAAATAAATGTGTCCGAAAAGTCTTAACCGGCCAAATTGTTTGTTTTATTTAATTTCTCTTTTAAATTAACTTGAAACTAATTTAAATGTTTTAATAATATACAACTAATAGATGAGTTAAACGTAGTTAATATATTTCGAATATGTGGGGGGGGGATGAAGGTGTCTATTTATCAGGAGAAAAATAGGTCATATACACAAGGAATTATGGGAAGGCACCATATGTGAAAATTGTCTAGCGAGGATATATATATATATATATATATATGAGCTGAGCCAGGTTTCTAATTGATATTAATGCATTTATTATCGATTTTGAAATCGCCTAAACTCTACATTTAAATTGATAAATGCAGGCGATGTCTGTAGATATTTACAACTCTAAGAAAGCACCTTCATATTATACATTCTCTTATTATATCTGTTTTACCAAATTATATCACATCATTATCTATCGTCCAATAAGCACCATCTCTCTAAGCCAGGGATTGCAGGTTAGAGTCCTGTCAAAGGTACAATTAAATATTTTCGAAATTTCATAAATTAAAGCAGTCTTTTCAACTTTATTGAGAAATGCTGTTTAGCTTTGATAGTTACACATTGTATTATTTTATTTTAAAACTTATTGAAATTTAAAAAATATAAAATAACATTTTTTAAATCCTATTCATAATAAATAATAAGATTATAAAATGAAATCCACCAGAATGCATTTCCATTGTTTCATAAACAAATCAGGCTTTAAAATTCTTGGCAAATCCTCAGGTATTAAAAAATTGAAATTTTATTTCCATTCAATAATTCTATAAACAGATTATAACTATGTCATGGTAATGTTTTACTTTCATAACAATTTCGTTCAAGTAATAATTTAAGGACCAAACCATCACATAATTAAAATTAATTTTCAAAATCATTTGGAAAGAAAAAAAATGTTTAAAGAAACAGCATAGTCAAAAAATATATATATATATATAAAACAAAAAATGAAAGTAAAATCTCCTGGGCAACGCTGGGTAGGTACAGCTAAAAAATATATATATATATTTGTTACTGCTTTTGTGTGAAAAGAAATCCAATAGAGTGCTTGATTATTCTATGAGAGTATATTTATTTATTTGCAAATTTTAAAGGAGTTTAGATCACATGGTACTAATGGGTTCTGGAATAAATCTGAGCCTGGTGAAAAGATCTGGGTTGAAGTCTTGTTTCATCGCTCGTCAGTCTGTTTTTCTTTTTTGACAATTTTTTTTTTTTTTTATCAGACTTAAACAAGACGTTGATATTTCTTTGTATTTCATATACAAGCTGGTAAGGACAAAGGCTCGATCACAAGAAATTCAAATTAAAAAATAAAACTTTTTTTTTTTTAATTAAAAAAATAAAATAAAAAATAAAAACTGAAATCAGAAAATTAACAAAAAGGATACTTACTTTAAAACAATACAAAATAGCAACATCAAAGCATTTTTTTTTTTAATAATTTTGTACTTGCATAATTTTCTTATTAAAAGTTGGAATTTTATTATCAATTATTTTTATGCTAAGACAATATTTGTTTTAAAAATAATTAAAGCGGTACAACATTAAATAAATGGACATATTCGTTTTATTTATTTAAAGAATATTTAGCTGACAGTGACAATTATTTTTACGAAAGCTTTTATTTTTTTTGTGAATTATATTGGACACAGAAAAACATTTGAAAAAAATATTAACAGTAAATTATACAGATTGGTGTAGAAAGCACCGTGAAATTTCCACAGTGTCCCGCTACTTTACATTTACGCGGATAACTGGTTGAGGATTTTATGGAAAACCGAAACAAAACCAAAAAAAAAAAATTTTTTTTTTTTTTTCTTTTTCCAAGTAAATAATTTAGGCAAAACCTACCTTTCTCACAAATGTAATGCACGTCCAGGTACTTGTAAGTGCTAGGACATGGGTCAGCTCCAAACACATCATTTTCCGCAGCGATGTTACAAGTGACTCGCCCATCGCACCTAAGTGTAGTAGTAGTTAGCATGCCATTAGTAATCATCATCATCATCATTCAGGGATGCAATACTGGCGGCCAAGGCAAGAAGTAAGTCACATGCTCTTCTACTCTCAAAGACTATTTGACATACTTACCTTTAAGCAGGTAAGAAAACGTTTTCAGAATAGAGGGTGGGGTAAAGGGTTGGTGGGGGGGGGCACGGAAAGAATGTGCGAGTATGTGTGTGTGTGTGTTATCATGGATAACGATACAGCATAATCAAGTTGACTCACCGGTTCCTGTTAGGTCACCAAAGTTAAGCGATGTCGAGCCTGGTCAGTACTAAAATGGGTGACCAAATTGGCTAAAGAATATCGAGTATAACCGTTCTTCGGTCGATGACTTGAAAACTGTATATTCAGCACATTTGGTTGCTCTCTTGTAGAGAGTTACAAAATATGTTTGATAATTACTTTTCAGACCATCGGCTTAAGAACGGCCATATCGACGCAATATATAGCATACTAACGGCATAATCACGTCGACATGTCGGTTCCTATTAGATCACCGAAGTTAAGCAGTACTAAAATGGGTGACCATTTGGGAATACCAGGCACTGTACGCGCTCTCCACTTATCTCGGCATTGTTTCCAGTCTCGCACTTCTTGCCACTGGAATCAAGAAGTGCCAATTTAAGAGAAGTAGGGACGTGATTGTGCCACCCTTGCTTCACAATTACACGCACATCCTTAAAGGTGGTATCCATTGTTTCTCAAGACTGGAAGGATGGTGTACATATGTGCAAAAGGAACCAGTTTCCATGTTTATTTTTTGTCTGTTGTTTTCTTATAAAGTGCTCAATAGATTTTTGTAATATAAAACTAGTTTATACTCGCTTCTTGAGCGGTGCTGGTACAGTACCTGGGTAATTCAATGTCCATCTTTATCTAGTTTCTACGAATTTATAACTAGTATGCAGAAAAATATTTGTGAAATTTAGTGGAAAAAATATATGCTACTTAGTATTTTCATTAGAGAGAATAAGTAACGAATGTATTTATAGGTAAAAAACATTAGAAATTATGTTTTTTAGCAAAAAATAATTCGATTCAAACTAATACCGACTATCTTCTATGCCTATTACTTTTTGTTCCAGATTATCAAAGAAAAAAAGTCAGTTTAAAAATATATACGTATTTGTTTTTGTTTTTAAATTTTGTTAATTCCTTTAAATTTATAAAACACATATCCAGTTAAAAAATCCTTTGGACTTATGTCAGATTCAAACTCTGGTATTGACATTGTAAAAACTACTGCCTTAGTAATGTGTACTCTGCCTATTCCTTTTTTGTTAATGTTTCTATTTGCATACGGACAAACTCCAAAAACAGTATAACAATTTAATAGTATATACAGATAGGTCCTATTGAAGATTCCAGAATTTTTGCGTTTCGTAATTTTTTTAAATAACTGTCTTGACGCAGCGAGCGAGTTTCCAGTGGTAATTCAGAGAGTATGTCTCTCGGAGTTCTTTTATCAGCAATCTCAAGCGCTTTCGATCTTCATGATCATCAAAAATCGATTTGGTTTAGGTTTTTTTTTTTCATGAGGTTGTCGACAAAAATCAATTGACAATCAAAAACGCGTGAGATAGCCGATAAAAGAATTCTCGAATACATACTCCATGAATTAACACCAGAGACTCGGAAACTAACTTGACGCATCGAGAAAGTAATTAAAAAAAAACTACAAAACGTGAAAATTCTGCAGTCTTCAAGCAGACTTATATACATAACGACTTGCTGCCTAAATATACATATATATATTTATATTATATTATATATATATATACACAGATAGATTTTTAAAAATAAACTAAAACATTTGAATTTCTACTTTTTATACTTAACAATTTTCCGGATTATTTAGACTTTATAATTATTTCCTTAATTGGAATTAAATTTAATTTTTAAAAAAATCCAATTTAAAAGAAAAAAAATCAAATATGAATTTTATATTTAAACTAGCTGTACCCATCAAGCATTACCCGGGTGGTAAAAGAAAATTGGCTGAATTGTTTACAAAGAAACAGAAATTAATTTTGGTGACTTTAATTTCGTAATTAAATTATTTTGTGAAACTGGAATTTTGAAAAAGTTCGTTTTAGTACTTGACCTTTTGATATTAAAGAACAACAATGTAATTAACATGGAAACTTCCTTTTTAATTTTTAAAAATATAAAGTGGTTTTAAATATTTATTTTTGCAGAAGTGGAGAGAAATAACTACTACATGATTACGTCCCTTTAATGTTTCAAACTATTTGGTGAGTAAGGTAAAATGTATCCATTCTAAAAGCTGTTTTAGCTAGAACAATTATTTTCAGAAAAAATCTGACGCAAACTAAAAATATTTATACCAATAACAGTGGAAAGATAAATAACAAAAAATAGGCTAGTCTGAACTAAATATCTATGTCAGATGGATTGCTATTTGGGTCCGACTTTAGTAAGGCAACCTTATATTGTTAGAGAAGAAAAGAGAAAGAATAAAAATTTGGTAACAGGTATCAGAAAGTAAGAAAATTAATTTTTCTTTTCTTACTAGGAATTGAGAGGAAGGAGGTAATAGTCCGAGCAAATAGTCACAATGTGATACAATTCATTACGATTTATATATTTGAAAATTTTTACTTTGGTATATCCATTAAATCATAAGGTGGTAGTGTAGCTCTAGAAGCTGGTATCTGTTTGATAGGGGGGCCATGGAGAAAGTTTAAAAACAGTAAATAGACAAAAAAAAAATATCTATCTAGAACGTTCTATAGATATTTAGAGAGCAGATCCATTACATTACTTGCCAAGGCACAGATTTGGAAAATGATACAAAGTATCATGCAATATCACATTCCAATAATTCAATAGAGTCAATTTGAAAAAGGAAAGAAAGAAAAACAATGTTTTTTGTTTTTAAATTTTGTACATGAAACGCTCTGTTGAGCTAAACAGATACAATATATTGTATACTAATAAATAAAGTGGGGGAAAATCAGAAGCTGTAAAATAAAAGAAATGGAGGGTAAAATAAATAAGAGATTTAACAAATATTTTAGTGTTTCCGTACAATTTAGATTCAGTGCGGAAACAAGAAAATGATCGAATGCGGAAGATGGTTACAATTGTTCATTTGAGAAACAGATGAAGTAGGAGAATAAAAAAATAATTTATGAGTGATAATTAGAGACCGTTCAAAGAAATGAATACATAGTGCATTTCTAAAACCGGTTCTCATTTAGGAATTAAGAAATGTTGGGATATGATCAGTTGGTAATCTTACAGTATAGTTAGAGAAATTAAAATTAAAACATTTCTTTGAATTAAAAAAAAAACAAAAAAAACAAAACACGAAATATGCAACAAACAACTTTAACAAAACAATAAAATTTAATTTTCTCTCGACCTATATATTTTTAACAGTTTGAAACTGTTTTAAAGTTGTTTTTTTAAGATTCAAAATAAGATTTATCTCAAAGCGTTTTCAGATCCAGTAAAAATTAAACATGTTTGCCGACATTTTTTGTTCAGCCTCAAAATCTTATGGTTAACAGCTGAGAAATCAAAAATTTTAAAAAATTAAAATAACTTTCACCAAATGCACTAAAATTTAATTTTCTACCGAGCTGTATTACTTTAACATTCTGAAACGTTAAAGTATACAGGTCGGTAGTAAATTAAATTCTTCTGCGTTTGGTATAAGTTTTTGTTATATCTTCCGTTTTTTTTCTCTGTTAACTATACTGTAAGATTACTAATCAGTCTTAAATGGATGAAGAGTTGACAATTCACTGTATATTTTAGGCTGATCAAAATGAGACACTTTACATCCATTTGAAATCCTTATTTCTTGCTCTGAAACAAATTGCGATATTTCAGGTTTTGAAATATATCAAATAAATTTTAATTTTTTTTAATTTAAAAGATTGAATAGATTTTGGGAGGAATAGGGTGGGTTTGGGCTCTTTTTTTAATAATTAGGTGTTATTCATTTACTATTTTATTGTTAAAATATGAATCAATCTCCCTTTGAAAAAATAAAACTAAACAATATTTGTCTATTATGGCACTGTTGAGACCCGAGTTATCTTCCTTAGGGATTTGGTTTTAACATAAAATGGTGCTACTGTCCTGAGAATTGGTACTTTCATGCCCCACGTGGCAGTAAATTAAAATAAGAACATTATTTTTAAAAAGACTGTCTCTTATTGGCGTGATATCCAAACTGGGTAAGCACTGTCCGACCTACTTTACTAATTGGCATGCTTTTTAAATTCTAACACTTTTCAAATGTTTGGTTGACTTGATCAGAAAATAAACCTATGGTCAAGGAATCAAATGACTGCATTTTCTGTGAATAGTGGTGTGTCTCAACCGTTGAGACTATGTAAGTAACTTTACATTTCCGTTTATTCACACACTTATTTCTTCTCTCTATTAACTTGTACATTTTTGTATTGTCATGTAACGTCGTATTTCTTTTCTAGGATTCATTTTTCCTAGTTTCATTTCTTTGTGTACTTACATGTCTTTAATGTCCAGTCGGCGTTTCTAACATATTCCAACAAACTATAAATAAATGTATATATATATTAACCAATTGTTTCCTTTCATCTTTTGTGTGGCCTATTTGTCGATATAACCTTTCCCCTATTTAAAATTATTTTATTAAATAAAAAGTTCTCTTTTTGTTAGATATTATTTTGTATTATTTTTTTGGAATCTTGAAAAATTCTTGGAAGCCATATTGAATTTTTTTTAACATAGCAAGTTTTCATTCACCTGTACCATTAAATTTGGTATAATGTATTTCTTTAGTTAACTAAAACCTGATTTTAAGTAAAAAATAAATGGTTTGGGAATAAATGCCGAAACCATTTCACTTCAAATGATGGACGCCCTTGAAAGGGGGTTTGAAACTCGATGAGAGAACAGTTTATACTTTAGCTTCAATGGGACTCAATTTCAGTGGATTAAAATCAAGATAATGATAGACTTGTTTCTTCAGCCCCCTCCAAAAGAAATAATGTTGCTCACAAATCACTACTTTTTTCTCACTTTTCTCCTTTTCTTCCTTTCTGAGCCAGAAGATTTAAAACATTAAATAGTTTCAGTTTATTTTGTTTAACTTATATAAATGCAGATAATTCGCTTCCTTATTCAGATAAACTTGCTATTGTAGTACAATCACCAGTCGTTTTGTTTCTCATAGGTTGTGAGTTCGATCCTCACTAAGAACCCATGATTTTGATATTTCTTTAATTTTCAAAGCAGATGCCAGGCAAAGATGGATCCTTTCCTGGCAGGGTTGGGGCTGCTTAATCCATGTTCAAGATCATCACGCCCACCACAGGCTTTAAACTAGTGCATTACCGATAATCATATAATGTATCCCTGCACATGGATAAGGTGAACTATTACAATGATAAAAGAACTTTTCAATACCAACTTTTGGTTTTCATGTTCATTTTTCTAGATATTATATAACCTATTTATCTACCATATTTATGTAAATGTTTGAAAGAGAACTAAAAAAAAAATGGAGATTAAACTTACTTGAAATGCAAGATAACGAACATTTTCTGAATGTTTTTAAATGTAAAAAAAAAATAATGTAAACCTTCTGACGTGCATTATACATTAAGAAACTTCAATGCAAAGTATGAAGGAATCTGGATTTAGGTAGCATGAAGGAATAGAGAAATGCATTGAAAAAGGATGTAGACAATAAGATGTCCATAGAAATTACATGCCTACTATCCTAGACATTCCACTTGCCATGCTTACTTTTGAAAATGTATATATTTGTATATGTGTGTGTGTATGTGTGTGTTCAGTATATTGTAAACAATTCTTGTTCTTATGTTTCTGAATTTTTGAGATGAGGTTGATAATCTGGATTATTATGTGTTATTCTCACAAAAATATACATTTTATACACATATATATATATATATATATATATATAAATAATGATAATAGAATTAACGATAAGTGAAGTATCGTAAACTGATCTATCGTGATAAAGTAAAGCTCAATACGTTGAGTAGAGCAATCAATTTTAAAGAAGGAAAGATGAAGATAAAAAATTGCATAAAATTACATAAAATTGATACAAATTTTATTACATCGAAAGTTCAGATGCAAGGAGTTACATTAATCCTTAAACCATGGTTTTTCAAAGATAAAACTGTTCTCGTCAGAGGATAAAAGTTTTATCTTTGAAAAACCATGGTTTAAGGATTAATGTAACTCCTTGCATCTAAACTTTGGATGTAATAAAATTTGTATCAATTTTATGTAATTTTATGCAATTTTTTATCTTCAACTTTCCTCCTTATATATATATATATATATATATATATATATATATATATTATATATAAGTAGTAAGACTTAACATCTAAAAACGAGAATAGGTTTAAGGCTCCTAAAATTCATACTAAAATTGTCCGCAAGGACTCGTGACATAACAGATAAAGTACTAAGTAAAATTCAGTTCTAAGTGACACTGACGTTTTTGTTTTGTTTTTTTTTTAATGGAAATCGCTCCGGACAAGGCATGAAGCCACTTGATGTAAGGAGATAAAAAAATACTACTCCAAGGTAAAAAAAACTAGCCAACTATAAGTGTTAGAGGAACAGATTCCGACCCAACAAACAGCAATTCGTCCCCCTTTGTCAGAAACATCGCTCATGGAATGTGAGGACTAAAGAAAATAAGGAAAGCGAGAGTTACGGAGCTGCCGAAAGTAAACCCAAGGTCCACTTTTTAGTTGAAAGTTCAATCCTCAGTGCGAGTGATACTAAGAATACAATTGCAAATTACTTAAGACTTCTACCCGGTCATGGCTGATGTAATGAGAGCAAGCTACCCCTGTGGATTAAATAAAGGGTTCAGTTCAAAATTTCGTACAGATTCTAGAGTTTGACAAAACACACCGGCCGATACATTGTGAGAATAACACTCAAGATGAGAACAATAGTCCAAATAATCCAAATACTTTCTTTTTTTCCTAAAGACAAAACGATTCTCAGAAAAGCTTGAAGGAAATTTATAAACTACAAGTTGGACTTTAATTTCTTTTAAGACCTTTACAAAAGACAGAATACTCTATGATACTACTAGAAATAACATGCTCTCTCTGGTCGCTAGTATGACGAATGAACATACTACATTGCCTTCAAAGGAGGTAATACCTAGGAGCATGGCCTCATGACAACAGAACAGATACTACACTACCCCCTCCCTTGAATTGAGCATTGAAAGAGAGTAATAGTACAGTATCGGCTTCAGACATGGGAGTAATAGTACAGTATCGGCTTCAGACATGGGAGTAATAGTACAGTATCGGCTTCAGACATGGGAGTAATAGTACAGTATCGGCTTCAGACATGGGAGTAATAGTACAGTATCGGCTTCAGACATGGGAGTAATAGTACAGTATCGGCTTCAGACATGGGAGTAATAGTACAGTATCGGCTTCAGACATGGGAGTAATAGTACAGTATCGGCTTAAGACAGATACCAAATCTCCATTAGTAATGGACTGTCACTATCTTACAACACACTGAAAACTGGTAAGAATAAAACTAAAATGCAGTAATAAAAAAAAAGTACTTTTTGTGTCTAAATATAGTAAAGAGAAAGAGTAACTTTGCAAAATAGACAAAGAAATGCAGATATTCATCAACAATGTAATTCGAAAAAAGAGATTAATGTGGTTCGGACATGTTTCCTGCCTACCAGACTCCAGCTATGTAAAGAAATCATATAAATAAAATGGCACTGAAGATAGATCAAGAGGACTACCACGAAAGAGATGGGCCAACCAGATAAGGGTTGAGTCTAGTATGCCGTTCCTGACAGCTGAAAAACTGGCCCAAGACCGTGATAAGTGGTAGAATTTTGTTCTCAGACATGTGCTGAAGCTCTCTAGAGTCAATTAAGTCGATTATAATTAAAACGTTTTTCTTTTTATTACATTTTAATAGATGCTTTTGAGAGACCAACTGATTTTGATGTTAGCTATGATTATAATAAGCAGATGCTGTTGAACCTCTGAAAAATTTTCAGACTATTACCAGAAATCGATTCTGTGTTTAAAAATAAAAATGAGATTGAAGCTAAAAATTATTCCGAGCTTATGTGAAATTTTGCTTCTGTTAATGTAAAGTTCAATATTTTAAAAGTAGATATCGGCAGAAATTACCATTATACAAAGTGAGGCGTCGAAAAAATATTTTTAAACTTGCATTAGCATATTGAACTTAAAAAATCAATTTATCGGCAAATTTTCATGAAACAAATTATTAGAAGAAAAGTTACTTGTTGCCAATATAAATGGTTAAAGTATAAAGTTGCTTTCATCTTAAAAGAAAAAAAAATGAAAAGATTTATGTAAACTAGATAGAATAACAGGGCAAATTGAAGCCTGTGATTTTTTTTTTAAGTATACAAACATTATCTTGAATTTTTTCATTTTATTTTTGAATGATTTGAAGCATTCCAATTTTTATATTACATTTCCTTTTCGGGTTAAAATGTGTATAGGATATATACATCTGCCAATTTATCTTGATGGAAAAAACTGAAGTCATATATATATATATAAATAAATAAATAAAAAGATTTGTAGAAATTAACCTAGAAAACCTTTTAATTTTTCAATTTATACAAGTGTTTCAAAACCTATCGTCTATATCTTTAATTCCATGGAATTACTATAGCTGGCATAAGATTAATAAAGACAGACGATCATTCGGATTTAGAAATGATTGAATAAATCTATGTTTGTATCTGGGTTGCGGAGTCAGAGCATGAAAAGGTTTTGTAAGAAATTGGAACTGTAAGAATGTTAGAAGTCTGAGTTAGATTTTTTTAAATCTCCGAAGAATTAATAGTCTGAATATTGGAAGATTTTAAAATAAGGAGTCGGAAATTTCCTAAATATCCGACTCCTACTCAGACTCAGACTCCTTATTTTAAAGTCGTCTAATATTCAGTAATAATTAGTCAGATTAAAAAAGCTGACTCCTTCCAAAATCTATGCACTTCGCAACTCTGGTTAGCGTTCTAGTAGAGTGTGCTTGTGTGTGCATGGAGGGAGGGGGTAATAGGTAAAACCTCAAAGACTGAGACCAAAGAGTATGTTGGCACATTACCAAAATACAGGCATCAATTTTTTTTTATGCACTCAATAGACGACTTTAGATTTCAAGATGAACATAATCATTCAAAACAGTCTTTTTAGTTATTAAAAAAACATTAGTTAATTTGTATCTTAAAATATTAGTGTTCTTGCACATTAAATAAAAAAAAAATCGATTGATAATTTCATAAAACAAAATAATTTTAAATTAAAAAATATTTTTTCAAAGTCAGAGGAAGGTAAAGAATAGTTAAGACACACACACACGTTAAAAATAGGTTTCTGGATAACTTTATTATTTAGAAATCCATTCTTAAACTGGGGATGTGGAGGCTTTGTTAACTATTCTGTTCCTACACAGTCATAGATATATGAAGAATCATATTAAAAATTATTGTTTTTAATTAAAAAAAATGGTCCCCAGAGAATGTAACTGTATGAAGGAGATACCATGAAGAGACAAGTTCCTCCACCCTTTTCTTCCAAAACAATTATTTCATATATAACATTAATATTATTCAGTATGTCATTAAATTTGACTCACCCTACTTATCACTGAACCTTAAGGAAGATCTCATTAGCTGAAGTGTAGGCTATATGAGGCATTGAAGAAAATATAATTATTTATATATATATATATATATATATATATATATCAATCAAAGGTATAAGAAAAGGTAGTTTCTCATATATCGAGGGATGCTCTATATCAGGTATAGAGCATAATACTAGTTAAATACATAAATATTCGTATTATTCAAGTGTGGACCGAGGTTTGTTTAATTTGAATATTTTTGTATTTTGAAATTTTCGGGAATAAGGAAACTAAATAAATCTTTACTCAACTTCTAAATTAAACACATTTCCGTTCATACTTTAATAATACATTTGTTTTATGTCTTTACCTAGTGATTAATATATATATATATATATATATATATATATATTAAAAATAATTTATTATTATAAGCTCCTTCCAAGTAAAATTGAAAGTTGAGCACTGTCTGAAAGATTAAAAATAAACATTCAGCTAAAAGCTTCAGTGCAACACTCCGACTGGCGTTGAGTGATATCGAATGTTTAGATGTCTATGCTCACCGCTTTCAGCGTAAACATCACTTAATTTCTCCGTTATTATGCGACAATTTCTCGTGGCCTAATGGGACTAGGTAAACACGTACAGATTCTAGGTGTATCTGTGAACCGGGCTCGCACCCTATGTCTGTCTGAGATTGTTATTTCCCTGCGCTAATGAGAGCCATAAGCTCGAAACGTATGTAGGTAAAATATTAAAAATAATTTATCATTATATTTATTATACACATACATACAACCACTGAATTAGAATTACATGTTTTTAGTATATCATAAACACGGTTTCACACTCCTTTGTGACCTACTGATGAGTCTACCCACGAATTTGGGATCAGTATACAAACACGAATTTAATCGCAAATTCATGTGTTGGGCTATCTGAAGATCGCAAAGGAGCATGACACCACGATCATTCCCTACTAAAAGTAGGTCATTATTTTAAGTACTAATATATACATATTTAAATAATATTCATAAACTGTCAAATATTAAATATAATCTTATACGAAAGAAACAGAAAAAACACGATATACCAGGGTTAGGAAGTGAGAAGGTATAAGGTCTGACTGAGACTCCTAGGATTTCAAAAATTCTGACTCAGACTCCTTATTTTCAAGTCTTTTAATATTCAGAGTGTCTTGATTCTTCTAAGATTAAAAAATCTGTCTCCGACTCCTAGCATTCTTACGAGTCGGATTGACGCCTTCTGCTTCCGACTCAGCAACCTTGCCATGTACAATTATTTGGAACGTTCAAAAGATGCACTTAATTAGGATCTTAATTTATTTTGTATATCTAGTTCCATCACTAAAAATCTAATTTGGTACAAAATTACACTAATGAATGTTCTTTCAAATTAAAATTTTTTCAGTTACGCTTTTTTTTTTTTGTGATATTATTTTCTGAACAGTTGAGAATATTACCGTTATCATACACCAATTTATTATGACCAACCATTCCTATCTACTTAATCGAAACATGTTTGCTGTCAGGAGTTTATGGTATAATGAAGAAATAAAAATGAATCTGAATGCGCAGGGGAGGGGGGTAAAAAAAACACAAAAAAAAAATTATCTATAGCTTGCCCCAAAGAACTAATTTAAAGTCTATCATATTTTATATCTCTCTCCAGTCAAAAGAAGCCTTATTAAGAAAGAAAGAAATGTGGATATTAATAACAAGCTCCTTTAGGCAAACTTAAGTTGGAATCTATGTCAATCTGGAAGGTTTCGAGTTGACATTTTGATGAGAGATAATAAAAAAAATTAAAAAAGCCACCAGAGATGAAGAAAGGATTGACGCCAATAAACTGTTATAAGCACCAGTTTTATATGTAAGCACATTAAAAATAATCAAGTATAACAAATGTATGTTGCTGAATATAGTGAATAGTTTCATAAAATATGCAGACATATTTTTCCTTAGAATGGATTTAATAAACTACACATTTTAAAGAATTTAATAAGTTTATTAAATGCTGTGTAATAGCGTTGTAAATGGGAAAATTGAAATATTAGAATACACGTCCCCAGGACAGGTAAAATTAATTCCCCAAACAGAATGTTTACATTAATTTTATGTCCACCTAAAAAGATTAAAATCAACATATAATGCTAGTAAATCTTATATCTAGAATCCTTGTTCCAATTTTGATCAAAATTCATTACATTTGATTCTACAAAATGTCTAAAATTTTAGGCTTAAGCTCAAGAAATTGAAATTTAGGTAATATTGCTGAACTGGTGCCTAATGACTGAATTTAATTCAAAATATTTGAATTTTCAAATGGGAAGATGTGCCAATATTATGTCTCATGAAACTCTTTAAAATACTCTAAAGAGACTGAAATTTACAGAATATTGATACCTGTTACAATTTAACAAAGATCAGAGGTATCTGAATGTTCACAAAATGCTACAACGCTCTCTTTGCATAACGTCAGTTTTACATGCTATCATGTGTTGGACGACTTTAAGGAATTGATTTCTAAATTACCTATCTCTGGGCAAGTCTTTATTCATCCCTCAGGTCCATTTTTATCACTTCCTCCCATGTTTTCCTTGGCCTTCCACTGAACAGAACCTACTACCTCAACTGTTCTACATCTACTAACCCAAGAACTCTCATCTATTCTTTCAATGTGGCCATACCATCAAAGTCTATCTTCTGCACACATCTCCCTATACTGTTTAACTTTAATCTTCTGAGGTCATCAGAACTAAGCCTGTCTTTAAAATTCGCATTACACATCCATCGCATCATTCATTATTTCTCTCCATGCTACAATGGATGTGTAATGAGTCTTATATCTAAATCAAGCTAGATCTAAATCAAGCTAAATCTAAATCAATCTAGATCTAAATCAATCTAGATCTAAATCAATCTAGATCTAAATCAATCTAGATCTAAATCAATCTAGATCTAAATCAATCTAAATCTAAATCAATCTAAATCTAAATCAATCTAAATCTAAATCAATCTAAATCTAAATCAATCTAAATCTAAATCAATCTAAATCTAAATCAATCTAAATCTAAATCAATCTAAATCTAAATCAATCTAAATCTAAATCAATCTAAATCTAAATCAATCTAAATCTAAATCAATCTAAATCTAAATCAATCTAAATCTAAATCAGTCTAAATCTAAATCAGTCTAAATCTAAATCAGTCTAAATCTAAATCAGTCTAAATCTAAATCAATCTAAATCTAAATCAATCTAAATCTAAATCAATCTAAATCTAAATCAATCTAAATCTAAATCAATCTAAATCTAAATCAAAATCAAACTAAATCTAAATCAAACTAAATCTAAATCAAACTAAATCTAAATCAAACTAAATTTTGCCCACATTATTCACCCATAGCCTAGCAGCTACTTTCCAAAATCCATAATGATAGGTTAATTAGTTTAGGAGTGAATATCTGTAGATACAAATATATAAACATAAACATGCCTAACTTAATACCTTCACGTAGTGTCTTGGAAAAAGTCAGAATAAGAGTGCTCAATATTTTTATTAGAACAGTAAAATAGTAATTTAGTTCACTTTCATTTTCAAAAACAATTCAAGTATTGTCCATCTGAAGAAATATAAATTCAGCAAATAGTATGTATCGAATCCAAAAGTGCTCAATACTATGAATAGCACAGCAATTAATATAAGTCACAATATTGTATATAGCTTACATAGAGATTGTCAACGGGTTCTATAGGCTTACATTGAAATCTTAGCATTGTTGATATAAGCTGTATACAAATAAGTTTGGAGACAGAGTCAACAGTCCATGGCAACTGCCAGTTTCTCAATTTGCATTCTTCAGACATTAATTAACAGTTATAAACACCTGTTTTATATGTAATCACATTGAACCTAATTAAATATGTATAACAAATGTCTTTGTCTGGCGAATTGTTTAAAATATACATAAAAAATATTCTACAAAATTATTACTAAAAGAATATCAAAAGATAGTTAATAATTTAAAGAATTTATCACATATATTGAGCATACTTCCATATTATATATATATATATATATATATATATATATATATATATATATATATATGTATATATATATATATATATATAATTATTAATGACAATATATGTATTAGCATATACTATCAGTGCCCTTTTACTTTGCAATCTCTTTTAAAGATTCAGCTCGATGATTGTCAATTAGTGATAACAGAGCAAATGGTTATTGGAATATAATATGAACTGACTTAATATATATATAAAGTTATTTATACCTACAGATGCTAGCGTTTTAAGCTTATAGCTCATATAATAAACAAAAGATTTTCATACAAAAACGAGGTCTTGTATCAAGCAAAATTGTTTTTTTTTTACTTAAAAACTGGTTGCTTTTTATAGCCATAATAATTAACAACGCTCTGATTGTATGGCTATGAAGAAAAAGCTGTTATTTTTTTAAATAAAAACCAATTTTGCTTAACACAAAACATTGTATTTGTTGAAAAATATCTCTGGAATAATTTATTAGTATTCTTGGTACATCTAATAGCCATGAGTTTGATTACACAACCAAGACCAAACCCAACACATCAGAAGATTTGCTTAAAGCACTACATTTGCCCAGCATTAACGTTATACTAAGGATAAATCGATTATGCTTGTATGGTCATGTGGAATGTTAATCTTCCTGGATAAACCTTTGCAGAAGCATGGATGTCTTAAATCACAGGGTGGTTGTCTGGATGAGGAAAACTTGGAAGCAAATAGAGTAGAATTTGGAAACAGTTGATCTGCTAAACTATAATAGCTAGAGAGTGAGCTTGCGTAATATCAGAAAAAGTCTGCCCCCCCCCCACCGAACAAGGGAAAAGTGACGTTAAATTAATAGAAAAAGAAATAAAACTTCGTCTGAAGTAATCATTTGCTCTTAACAGTAATTCACGAGATAAATGTGCATACATTGACTAAAAGAAAAAAAATCTGGTTAGGAAGATTGTTACGGAAGCGAAAATGTTAAATGAATCAAATAATGTAAGGGAGATAAATCTTTGCAGCTTAAAATGAGTTCTCTCCCTTGCTCTAATTTACTTATTACTGAGCATTTTTTGTTTCTTCTCTTATTCTTTTCTCTTCAATTAAAAAATGTGCAACAAACGAATCGCGGACAATGCTGGGTAGGTTTGATTTGGTTGTTTTGTTTTACGGCATATCAACCCTTTTTCGATTTATTTTATGCCGAATCAGATCATTTTGGTAAAAGCTTTTATGCTTCAAGTTCTTTATAACTTCAAATATTTTATTCATGGTGTTAGGTTTGGTTGTTTTGTAGAGGAAAAGGTTTTTGTTTTTAGCTTTGACAGACATTAAGTTTGGCAAAGGGAAAGGAAAAAACATTAACATCAATGTTTGGTGCATTTTAAGTCAGGAAGCTGGTTATCTT
>OY744516.1:138337040-138574540 GCA_963556195.1 Sepiola atlantica
ATTGTTTTTTACACTGTTTTGAGTTTTTTAAGCAAAAATAATGTTTTCTAAATGAGGGTACGTTCCTTAGGGCTAATACGGCTCATGCTTGCTTCGGAAGGGGTCCTTTACTTATTCTAAAAAAAAAAAATTAAAAAAAAAAATAAAAAAAAAAAATCAATAAATAAAAAAGTTATGAATTTTTAAAAATAGGACCCTTATTTTTGCCCACCCTATATAAGATATAAAACACACATAAATTTATATATAGACATATAGGAGACTCAAAAACCAGTACACACAGATCTTCTACCCATACAAAAGAGAAAGTTTGTTTGGCTCTTATAGATATCTATATGTTAACAGATAAAATGTAATTTAGTCTCCATAAGGGTAAAATGTTCCAAGGAATTTGATGACATTAAAACTTTTCTCAAATTCAATCACGGATCACTCAGGTACAAATATTGATTCCATTCGTTACTTACAATGAATGCAATTAAAAACAAAGCCCTATACCAAGATCAAACAACTTCTCGAGTAACATTTTACGAGTAATCCAATTGTGGTATTAATTTAGCATTAGTGTTTTCTACAATAATATTGTTGTGACCAGCGTTCACATCGAGCATTCATAATCAGCAAAGACAACATCTTACTATATTTTAGAAATTAAAAATAAGATAAAAATCATTCTATGGATTTCAATGCTGAATGCATAGGTACACAGAGTTCTCACTGCTTCTTGAGCAATGTCTGGAATTACAGCTAGCGTGTGTGTATGTATATATATATATTTCTTCCCAGTGTTATGGGTGACAGGTTAGGTAGATGCGACTGTGAGGGTTAGTATTCCTCCGCCTTCCTTTATTCATGACAAATAATGAATAAAATATTGATCAGGATTAAATATTAAAATCTATGAAATCGATTGAAAATAAAATTGTTCATTTTAACACGGACCAATATTTGGTAAATAAGTCTGATGAAACAGATTGTTTTAGCTACCTTTTGTTAAGGAATCTATTCGAGATAATGGAAAATCTGACATGTGTACACACACACTCACACAAGCAAAAAAATACCGGTAACTATTAAGCTAGCTCTAATTATTCTCTTTTAGTTGTATAACTTACATTACACATATTTATAATAAATCTATTGAAATTTTAAAAACTAATAGTTTGCATTTAAATTGCATGCCTTGAAAATTAATGAACATAATATTTTTTATGTTTTGGTAATTTATCCTTTTATTTCATTAAATCACTTTAATTGCTGTTAATATCGAGAAAACTATTGCATATATATATATACATATATATATATATGTATATATATATATATATATAGTAAAATAGAACAATTACAAATAAATAACACCAAACATCAATTTATTATAAATTGTTTTAAAAAGTTTGGCACAAATTATGTATACAAATAGCTGTGTTTGGGTTTTTTCTCTATTATATATATACAGTATTTCAAAAGACATCGATTTAAATAAGTGTTCGTTTGATAATATAGGTGTGATAAACTTTCACATTTATTCATTTAGATATATATTATATACACACACATACATATATACACACACATGTACACATACAAATACTGGGGGAGGGGTATTATCAATGTATCTCAGTTTTATTTTTATTTTTTGCCGTTAACATTAAAATTATTTTTAATTATTTTTATTTTATTTAAAATTGTTGTTTCTTTTTGTATTCATTTGTGTTTGTCATGTTTTTAATTATCTTATAACAATATGGTTGTATGTTAAGGTTTTAGGTGGATTAAAAGAAAATGTTTTTAGACAGTACATTTATTGTTTCAAGTTAAAGGGCCCAGCTCCATTTCCCTTTGATTGTAAAAAAGGATAGGCGCTCAACAAGGGTCATATTGTTTATTAATTTGTATATGGTAACAAAATTGAACACGTTTGGGACAATCATGAGTGAAATTTCAGTAATTAGATTTTTATTTTATTATTTTATTTTATTATTTTTTTTAATTTAGACTGTCAGTTGGATCTTTTTCAGCAAATGAGTTCGGTCGGACATGGTTGCCTCATCAAACAGAAGGTAACATAAGACTTATTAGAGTATGCAGCTTTGCTCTTGTTCATTTATGGATTAAGTGTCAGTGTGTTTATACGGAAGAATGACCAAATACTTATAGGGTTCGTTACGGGAGGGCTAAAATAAACTGAATTCATGCAAAGAAAGAAATATTGAGCTTATGGAGAAACGTGATAACAGAGCACAAAACTGACTACGAAATCGAGTGGAGTATGTCATCTCTTCCCTACAACCTCTCCCTCACAGAAAAGAGGTTGCTAGTCTTTATCTACTCTATCATTTTTATAGATGCTCTACTAAGCGGCAATCTATGCCCCCTCCACCGTATAACATTCACAACAAGAACTCGTCTAGCTACAACAACTGTAAATAATTTCCCTTTCTTTCTCTGTACATAAAACTAAACAAAACTTCCATGAGCAAAATTTTCTTCCAAGAACTACCTGCTTGTGGAACACAACTGCAGGGCTGCTTCCCAGCTGACTACAACACAGTTGCTTTCAAATCCAATGTTAAATTCTTGTTGATCCGTCCTCTTAAATAATCAAATTCTGCCGTATTTCAATCCTGGTTACCAATTCTCATGGTGGTGTATCATCGTCCACCTTACAAACTCAATAACCCTTATCCTCAAGTAGCCTTTGGGCCTTGATAAGCAGTGACTCGTTAGTGCATAAAAGAAATAGACATGAAGCCAGAATGATGAGGCTAACAAAAAGAATTCACAAAACACACAATAGCACTTGGCGGTTCTAAATAGTAAACGTAGTGACTGCCTGATATAAAAAAGTTTATTATCCCAATGATTTTTTTATTTTTATTTGTCACCATGTGAAATATTTTATATTTTTCAGCCCCTATTTATTTGTCTTTCCATGAAGTTAAAGTTAAACACAAGGTCGTTTTTAAATGTTGGGGATATCCAGCGCTACAAGATGGGGCACTATGAATAAATAAATATTGACCCCAATTGATAAGGATTTATCCTTTCAGAATAATATTGCAGTAGCAAGAATGAATTATTATATTATAATAATGGAGATTTGGTGTCTGTGTCTGAAACAGAAACTATACTATTACTTCTATTAATTTATATTTACACTATCTTTAATTATGGAGAGACCCCCCCCTCTCCCCAGAATTGAACATTAACGATGGTGTAGTATCTGTGTTCTGTTGCCATGAGACCATCCTCTCAGGCATTACCTACTCCTTTTTGTTATGGGAGAGTATCCGTTCTATGGTTATACAATCCTATCAAGCATTACCTCCTTTGAGGGTAGTGTAGTAGTTGTTCCGTTGTCATGAGACCATCTGTCCAGTCAGCACTGCTTCCTTGAAGAGGAGAGGTGGGGGGGGCATGTCAACAAGAAATTGCCACAATCAGCTGTTCATTAGCAAACTCAACGTTAACATTATATGGAGAGTTTGAATTGAAAACGCAATAAAAACAATTTTCAAAATTGTTAAATATTGCTACAAAATGTTGCTTTTCATCACCTTAACACATTTCAAATCATTTTCTTAAAGTAATGTGATATTTGCTTAACATTCTTGCTTTTAATTAAAAATAAAAATCTTTGACAGTCGAACTTTAGATTTGAAATACTCGTCTTTGTTAAGTCTAATTTCTCAATTTTAAGGTTGGATTTATCGCGTTTTGCATTCAAACTCTTTATATATACTAGCAAAAAATATGTGACTGTAGGGGGGGGGGGCATATCTTTGCTAGTTATTATATCATAACTAGCAACAACTATCTTACTCACACCAAATAACCCGATACATCAGCATACTGAATCATTTTCTTGATTTGTATGCTAAAGAATTTTAGAAATTATTAATTTAGTTGAATTTCTAAGTTGGTGTATTTCACAATGAGAGAATTACAAACACTGTATATCCTATTTATTTAGAGAGGCAATGTACTCACTATTGTTAGGTTAGATACCAGTTAAGTGACACTTTATTCCTCTTTACAACAATCAAGCAATTAGAAATGAGGTACACAAACCAGGAGTTTCTGATCCACTGATAGCTATGTATCGAAAATCCAGCCTACAGAAATCCCTTCTCCACAGCTGTTCAAGTATATATGGAGACAATATGGCTGCCACTAAAAGGAAGCCAACAGAATTTGAATACCGTTTTGCTGTATTCCGATTTAATCTAGCAGAAAAGGTAAAAAAAAAAAATGAGAGAAGCTTGTATGAAATAAAGTATTTGAACCCCTTTTCTGATGACGCCATTTATGTTTTATGTTATGCATTTTGTCTGGAAATAATGGCAGAGAGAGCCCATAAACTTATATCTAATAAAGGTTTCATAGTTTGAAGTTCTAATAACAGCACAAAACCAAAATCATGAACAGAATATAGTGAACGAAAAGAATACCCGTCCTAGGAATGGTAAAATTAATTCCTTCCTCCGCTTCCGACCAGAATAGTTTGGCACCACTTTTATGTCCTCTTGCAAAGATTAAAATCAAGATATGTATGCAACTAAAACTTGTCTAAAATACTCATTCTAATTTTGATCAAAATCCATTACATGATTCTGATTCTAGAAAATGTCTAAAATTTAAAGCTTAAGCTTAAGGGGTCTTAAGAAATTTATATTCAGTGAATCTTAATTGTTTTAAGACGACTGCAAATCTGAAATATTTGAATTTTCAAATGGGAAGTTGTCCCCTAAAAACCCTTTGAAATACTCCATAGAAACTAAAATTTAGAGAATAATTATTAATTGATATTTAAGACTTATTGTTTCAATTTCACAAAAATCGGAGGTATCTGAATTTTCACAAAGGGCTACCACTCTCTCCACCTTTGCGTAACCTAAATCAAACTAGATATAGCCTACATTACGACCCCTTATGCTTAGCATATTCATAATGATTGGTTAATTAGTTTAGGAGCGACTCCTATACATAGAAATATAAAAACATACATGCATAACTTTATATAAATAGAGATGATTCTAGCTAGATTGTTAAGGAAATAGCTTAGCACTCCAAAACAAAATATTTTATTTTTTTATAAATATACTTTGAAATAAAAAGAAAATGTATACAACTACTGGTGGCTAAGATCAAAGTGTAGTATCTGTTCCGATGGACACTGCACCCCATACTGGTGTTGTCTTGGCCTTCGGGTCTTGATTTACGCCAGTCAATGGGTCTGTCCTGTGCAGTTCTGGGAGGTCCACCTTCCCAGGCTTTGCCTCCCCTCTTTGGGGAGGAGTAAGTTTATTGCTTACTGTCTGAGGCGCCTCTACTGGGGAATGCCGACGGGGCTGCCCAGGCAATTTTTAAACCCCACTTTCCCGACCCGACCTTGGGTCACATCTTACTTGTGGGAGTAAGATAAAAACTGGCCTTGTGCCTAACTCCTGGAGAGGAGTAAATCAATACTGGTGTTCATATATATATATATATATATATATATAAGGTGAGTCAATGAAAAATAGTTAGACCTGTAAATGAAAACAGATCAATATCTTCAGTTGTTCAGAACAAGGAGCATTTAGTAAATAAAAATATTTATTCTTCTTCTCTTTCAATTGCATTCCTTAAGCACGGCTTTTCAAAGATTAAAATCTTATCATCAGAGGAAGTAGAGATTGATAAGTTGACATATTTTTGCTCTATCCAGTATATTGAGCTTTCCTCATCTCACAATAGGTCTAATTCTCTAAAAGTTATCTTTTAGTTATAAACCTTCATATATATATATGAAGAGTTTGAATGAAAAATGCGATAAACATCATTTTCAAAATTGTGAAGCTATCAATACAAAAAAAAAAAGTTACATTTCCACACACTAAAATCATATTTTACATAATGCAATAGTGGTATAATTTTGTTGTTTGCAATTAAAATAAGCTTCTAGTCAAAGTGTAGAATTGATATGTACACCCTTTTATTTTATTTCTCAATTTACATATATAAAATGAATAAATGCGCAAATTTTTTTCATCTATCCTAACTATATTAACATCAAAACAAGTTGGGCTTTTAATATTTTGTAATACCGTATATATAATAAACTGCAAACACCCACCTTAGGTCTTCTTAATTAGCATATTTATTTTATAAACAGCTTGTAATACATTAATATTCTGTAATATACAATTGTAATGTTGCATCGTCATATTTTCTTACATATACACAATGTTTACCTTGATAGTAAAACAACTGATGTCGCCATTTTGCTAAGAATAGATACTACACTTTGATTTGAGCCAAAAGGCCAAGAACTAGAAAAATAATGATTTAATCTATTATTGTATTATCTATTAATGGGGGCCGGTAGTGTAGTATAAGTTCTGTTGCCATCAGACAGTCCTTCCAGGAATTACCTCCTTTTTTAAGAATAAGGTTATCTTTGTTTTTATTTAAATGTTTAACTCGCACAGAAAAAATTTAAATAATAACCAGATTCCGACCATCGATGCAAAAAATTAATTCCTCTACAGGTACTTAAATTGGTAATTAAAAGAATTTGATAAAAGTACATAAGCATAGAAATATTTCCAATTTCTCGTATATGGAAATAAAAGAATGTTTCGGAATTTTTGAGAAGGACTTAATATGGATTATTCAAACTACTGTTCTTGTCTTGGGTATTATTCTCAACGTTTCGGCTGATGTAACATCCAAGCTTATACAGGTGCATCTTGTTAAACTCAGGAATTTTTTGAGTTCAACCAGATGCACCTGAAGGTTGGAAGTTACATCAGCTGAAACGTTGAGAATAACATCCCGGATGAGAACAGTAGTCTTAATAATAAAAATATGAAACCATAAAAATTACATTTATTTACATGTCATTAACAATTTACTTTCCTTTTACCAACATTCTTTTAAAGTTTTCTAAAGAATAAGGCACGAATCATGTGCACGAAGAATAATGTAAATACCCGTAAGACGCAATAAATTTAAAAAAGCTGAATGCATCTCATATGATGCACCGTACACGAGGCCAATGCTCTGAACATTATATAAGGCTATTACATCATATAGAAAGGATGTTTAGTGCCATGTGTATGCCATGCACGAGGCTAATGTTCTGCACAATGCGTATGATGCAACACATATGAGACTGATCACTGCAATATATGCGATGCATAACCTATTAGGCAAAGATTCTTTGCCTGATACAAAATGCACGGTGTAGTAACTTGACATTCTGCTCACCAAATACAAACAGCATATAAAGGCCGGTATTCTGTATAGTCACAGGTCATGCCCAAGAGTGGCAAAGGGTTAAGTAAACATGAGAACATGTTATAAGTATCTTCTACACAATATGTCAAGCCACTTCATTGTTTATACGTAGGTTATCACCTTTTGCATGCATTAAAAAAAATAATAAATAAAATGAGAGGAGCTCGATTAGCAAAAACTGATGATGAATCTGATGCCGCTAAGGTAAGAAAATTCCGAGTTTATCCGTTTTAAAATGAATTGTTCCGAAATAAAATTATTCTGTCCTGTCCTGTCATATAAAACAGTACAACTATAAATACATTTCAAAAAGTGATATTCGTTTTTATTGATTTATATCTCATATGAGATGCTAAAAAAGCTTAAAAGCTGAAATAGCTTTTTTAGCTGACATGTAAGAAGATGGAGAATATTATTTTAAAAAGAATTAAATTGCTACAATTTTAAAGAAAGAAAGGACATCTGTTTAATTTATTTACAGAACATTTAGCCGACTAACAATTTTTTCTTAAAATTATTGATTCTGACGGACATTTCAAAAAGAATATTATTATTATTAACAGAGAATTATACGGATTAATGTAGAAAGCACCATGGAATTTCCACGGGATCCTGCTAGTAGTATCTACTTCCTTTTAAACATGAGAACATAAACGTACAATTCCCTGTAATTTGTTAGCGAATCCCTATTACTGGCTATTTTTCATGAAGTGTTGTTTTACTACTTTAACAGTATTTAACTCAGTATTACTAGTAATACTTTCTAACTTTTGTTTTATTATTAATACTCTTCATATTTGATTGCTATTATCATTGTTGGTTTAACTTGCGAAGATATTCAATATCCCTCCATAGTGAGTCTTTGTTTAATACATTCTATACTTTCCTTTTTCTACTCTCTAATAATAGTAACAAATCTATCTCTACCCTGTTGGAATTGTAGCAACCACCCTTCTCCGAGCTTAGCACCCTTGTAACCTTGTGGACATTAACAACAACAGTGAGAGTCACTGCTCTAACCCTACAACTGCTACTATATAAGCTAATATCGAAATACAAAAAAATAACCATATATATCTTCAAAAGAATAATACTTAATGAAGGTGTTAATATTTCATAAGATATGTACTGGTCAAATAGAAGTATATCTTGATTGGATCTAAAGGGAGAAAGAACATGTAACCATTTTCATGTGTATGTTTATTGGATGTTATAACTTAATGATGGATGATCGCAATATGCATGGGATTAGGTAGAATTATTGAAGGTGGGGTTCGGGTTTTGGGGGTTTGAGAGTAGGAGAGGATGGGAACGGGGGAGGGGAAAATAAAGGGGGTCAGGTAAGTTATCAAAAACATTATGACGGCAGAGACATGCAGGTGCTCAGAACAGTTTGTCCTCTTACCATAATTGCACCAATATATTATCTCAAGATACTTAGGTGTGCCGCCGCACGGATCCTCAAATAAATCGTTGGAGGCTTGAACACTACAAGACGTCTTATTATCACACCTAAGTTATGGGGTGAGAGAGAGAGATAGAAAAAGAAACAAAAACAACAAAAACAAAACAATCCTAACAGAAAAGTAAGGAAAATTAAATTAAATAAAAAAAAATGTTAAAAAATAAGGATAAACACATGACAAATACATAAAAAAAAACAAATAAAAATAAAAATAGATAAGAAAAAAAAGGAAAATAAAAAAGATAAAATAAAAATAAAAAATTTTGATTACAAAAACAAATAGGATGGGATCAGATGATGAATAAGTCTAAGATATCATAAATGTAGTTTGGTCTGTCGATTATAAGACATTTAGTTCAATTCTTGGATGAAGATTGTTAAATAAAATACTTTCAATTTTCTTAAATAACAGGGATTAGTTTGTAAAGAATATATTCTTGTAATGGTAAAAATAATTGCATCTCTTTTAGAATCAGCAGTAGAACATTCTACATAATTATTAACAATAAAAGAAAATGTTACTAAAAAAGAATTGATAGGGGCAGGAACGGATGAAGATAATCAAATACATTTCTGTAAAAAGTTTTGGGGAAATATAGGAAACAAGAAAAATTTAAACATTGCAAATATTTTCCAAAACTAATTGTATAGCATAAGTCTTAGACTCATTTAATGGTAAAAAGATTTTTTTTTATTAAAGTGATCATAAAAAAAATGGTTGACCGACTCAGAAGGAGCTGCAAATAGAAATTTTCGTTTACGTTTTTTTATCCAATCAAATTATAAAAGTAAATTTATATATGGCTTCTAGCTACATAAGATATCTTTGTGCTACTTAGTCCTTTCATGTCCGTACGTACATTATCACTCTTTATCCCTTTTTTTAAAAGCTGGGCTGGTACACCATCCACTAGTCTCTCCCTCTTAGATAAGGTCCAAAAAAGAGTCGCTAATTTAATAGGTCCCTCACTATCCACCAAGCTCCAGCCTCTGTCCCATCGACGCAATGTTGCATCCTTGTGCATGTTTTACAAGTACTTCAATGGAATATGGTCCAATGAACTTGCTGCTCTGGTGCCCCCTCTACGTAAATACAATCGACCAACCTGACAATTAGTTAGATTCCATCCATTCACTGTGGAGGTTCCCAGATGCCAGAGAGACTTTTACTTCAATAGCTTTTTTTGTGCTGCCGGCCTTTGGAACTCTCTCCCTGCTTCCTGTTTCCCGACGTTATGGATGTACAGAAATTTAAAACTAATGTGAACAAGCATCTCAATGCACAGATGACTCTCCAAAACTTTCACCCTAATTCTCAGTAGCCTCTTATGTCTACAGTGGCAACTTGCCTTGTTTGGGGTGAACTATGTTAAAAAAGAAAAAAAATTTTTTTTTAAAAAGATGGGATCGCCGAAGATGCAATTAAAAAGAAAAATTGCATTTTATGTCGCTGTTGTGTAAAACATGAAACTCAAACTAAAATACATTTTCTTGGCCTTCAGGCTATGATCAAATATTGTATAATAATATTGTGGGGTTTGCCTTTATATGTTGGACGTCCATAAAATGGAAATAGGTCAAACTGTTTGAGATAAACCGTCATAACAAGATGTATTCTGAGACTACATTAACCAGAGTACTTAGATAAGTATCTTTCAGTTTGAAAAAAAAAAAATGGTACAATAATATCGTGGGGTCTGCGTTGGAGCTGGGTTTCCGTAGAATGCATGATAGTAATATACAACAGAAGGATACAACTGTGGAATTTCCACGGGTTCTGCTAGTTTAATTTATTTAGACCAAAAAAATTCTATTTGATTCAAACTTTAAATTTAATTGAAGTATCTATCAACTGGGGAGGTACTGCAAAGGGAGAAGCAGCCTCCTCCAGCTGAGTTTGATCACAGTGAAACCATGTAGGGTCTTAAAAATTGTGGATATATAAATTCTAAGATACTCCATGAATTTGTCACTTGGGCAATACCACAGTGGGTAGTTCTTTTTTTTTTTGTTGGGGGGGGGGGGGGGGAGATTATTCATCTCAAACAAGGCATATTGCCACTGAGACATAAGGGCTACTGTGATTAGGAGTCAGATTTAAAGACAGCATCCTAAGTGGGAAGTTGTGAAGAAAGATGTTCACGTTACATTTAAATTTCTGCATATTTGCAGTGTCGCAGAAATAGGGAGCAAGGAGGGAATTTTAAAGGCAAGCTGTCAGAGGAAAGAAGCTATTAGAGAAGAACATTTTCCGATATCTGGGGAACTCTACAGTGAAAGGATGGGATTTTGCTGCTAGTTGGGTTGGTCGGGGTAATTACATTGAGGGGGTATTAGTGCAGGAAGTTCGGAGCACATTCGATGGAAGTACTCGTAAAACAAGCACAGGGATACAAAATTGCGGCGATGGAACAGAGGCTAGAACTTAGAAGACGGTGCGAGACCTATTAGGTTGAAGCTTCTTTTTTGCACTCGGTCCAAGAAGAGAAGACTAGTGGTTGGTGCACCAGTCCAGATTTGACAGCAATACTTGATGCATGGACAATTGGTGGCTTTATAGAGATGTATAGGAAACTGGCAGGTGGTGTTAGAAGTTTTCTAGCCCGGTAGAGAGAGGCCACCTTCTTTGCAGCAGACTTGGCAGTATCTTCTATGTATTTATTCCAATTCATGTTGCCTGTTCTGCTAGTACTTGTATGAAATGACAAAGAATTTCAACAATTCCAATTTCTTAATCACAAAATGTTATTTGAGTTTTTGTAAACCAATACGGAATGAATACAAGTTGCTGTAGCTTAGAAATGGCATATTCATGAAATTGTAAAAGAACAGGGCTGTCTCGGTTTTCAACAAAAAAAAGTCAATTCAAAAACAAAAATTTCTTAAAAATAGAAAATACTTCTCCATTTAAAAAAAAAAAATGGCATTAATCTGAGCGAGAGAGAAAAAGAAAAATGCTGATTAGCAGGATGGCTCGCACTTCCATGAAGTCTGTCTTTCTCTCTCCAGAGATCTTGTCATCTATTGTGTGCGATTAAAGCCTTTTAAGAAAAACAATTTAGACAAGTTATAAACTGGTTCCTTGCCAACTACAGGCACCCAAGGGCTATCAGTTTTTTTTATGTAGCCTCAATCTGAACATTGGCCTAACCACAAAGGCATTAATGTCTGATTGTGTACCAATGTATTAAATGAATGCAAGTCTTGTAGAAGACTAATCAATATTAGAGTATCATACGATGCTCAGACCAAGATTTGTTAAAAGGTCTCTCCAAAGGTTTTAAAGAAAAAGTAATGTCTCGACAATCAACAATGTTGATATGTTAAACGTAAGTGACAGCTAACTTCCAGTTCTGAATTCATAGACATGTAAAACAGTGAGAAGAACTTGGTTGGTTAGGGGGTTTATGGCATATCAACCTTTTTCAGGTTGTTTAATGCCAAATACATTTTGGTAAAAAAAACTTGTTTACCATTATTAAAATCTTCAAATATTTATTCATGACTAGTGGGACCCTGTGGAAATTCCACGGTGCTTTCTACATTAATCTGTAGAATTTATTGCTAATAATAATATTCCTTTTGAAATAAATGTCTGTCTGGGTCAGTACTATTAAGAAATGACTTCTGTAATTGTCACTGTAAGGTAAATATTCTTTAAATAAATAAAACGAATGTGTCTGGTTAAAAATTGTAGCAATTTAATTCTTATTAAACCATATTGTCTCTTATTACCGTAAAAGAATTGTTAGGTAAATATTCTTCAAATAAATAAAACAAATGTCACTTTTTCAAATGTATTTATTTATAATCGTACTGAATTGTTCTAAAATCTAATTGTCTTCCTGTGAACTTTTAGTTCACAGGAAGACAATTAGATTTTAGAACAATTCATTTTAAAATGAGTAAAGTCAGGAGTGTTACCATAAAGATATCAAATTAATCACGTATCAACATCTTTGCTGATCGAACTATCTCATTTTTTAAGTGTGTGCGTGTGTGAAAGGTGATAACGTACATATGAACATGAAATGCTTTAGCGTATTAGACAGATTTTAACATACGTAGATCATTTTGGTATTTGGACTAAATATTGTACAATATATTCGCTTACTGAATCTAAAAAATCCCTCCCCCACAAAAAAAAAAAAAAAAAAAAAAAAAAAATCTTTTATTTCCTAAAAGGTCTTAATATAAACATGGAGATGTAAAAATCTTTGAAATTACTTATTCTGTAACATTGGAATATTCATTTTTCAGTCATTTGGTTTTCACAATTATCGAAACTCACAAGTTTCATAAAAGGTTATTATAGCCACCGTTCAATTTTATACGAGAGTAAATTCTAATATTTCATGTATTTTTAAATGATAGAGAAGTTAATATTTAAAAAATTTAAATAAAATACACTGATCTATTTTTTGCTGCTGTCTTCTATGAATTGTTCCTGCGATGGATAAAGTTTATCTTTGGCAATACGAAATTCTAACCAAATACACAGGAACAATGAATATGGAGAAAGAAAAAAAAAAAAAGTGACAAAAACTATCTTGTCTTAACTTGATAATGAAATTTTAATCAGAAATATTATTCATATAAAAAATAAAAATACCCATTTAATAACTTTTTACAGGGTTTTATTTTGTTTTCAATATATGCATTGATATGGCTTTCTAAAACATTAAATAAAACAATCATTTCTAATTTGTTTAATTTGAAATTGCCACAAAATTGTTTAGAATTCCTTAAGCAATTTAAAATTTAGCTTATATTCAAAGTTTTTCTTGTTTTCATATGGCCAACTGAAGGGAAAATGAAATCTACACAAAATTTTTAAAACTGTTTCAAATAAAACAAGCAGAATACCTATCTTAGAGGTATTCAGTGAGTTAATAAAATTCACCAAAACAAATAGTTTTGCACCACTTTATGTTCCCTTCAAATATGTCTTGAATCCGTATTCTAATTTTGATAAAAATTCATGAAATTATTTTGATTATAGAAAAATGTCTGAAATTTCCGGCTAAAGCTTAAGAGGTCTTAAGAAATTGAAATTCAAGGTATGTTGCTTAATTGGCTTCTAATAACTATGGATCAAATTTTGTGCAAATTGACATATTTGAATATTCAAATGTGGGATTGTACCCATATTATGCCCCTAACAACTCTTTAAAATACTCCAAAGAAACTGAAATTTGGGGGGTATTCATTTATTGATGTCTAATGGTTAAAATTTAATCAAAATCAAAGGTATCTGAACGTTTCCAAAGCCCCTCTCTTGAATTAAACTAAATATAGCCAACATTATCCACCCGTATACTTAGCAGTTGTTTCCAAATTCATGATTGTTTAATTAGTTTGGGAGTTTACTCCACAAATACATAAAAAAATATTCACATCACTAATATTATAGAAAAATTTGGTAAATTACATCTTTGTAAAGAATTTTAAATTTTAAAGGTGGAATTTTTAAATTGCGTAGCAGAGAACAACAAGTGATCAAAATATGCCGGTCTTAGACAGATTTGTATCTCAATTGATTGTCGTGGAGACGAATGGAGAGACCAGCCCTGGCACATGGGGACTTCTTCAACTGCCTTAATCTATTAATGTGTCATACAAGGGATCATCATAAATTAGCTCTACGAGCGCCTCTCCATCGTGATTATTCGAGGGAACACCTATAGCCTGCTCTCAGACTGCCAAGCGGACAGGACATATGAAAGAACTTCCTGATGTTTCCAATATAGGCTTTTTAAATTTGCTGTCCGAAAAAGATTTTCATTAACTCTTACATTTAAAATCGTATTCTGTCAAATGTTGAATTATGTATTTTTTTACTAAATCTTATGTAAATTTGTTTTTAAACAAACTGAGGAAATGAAAGTTTTCTTGAATCAAAGTTAAGTGTTTATACACACCTTTGTCGAACCACAATGTCAGAGTTGGGAGAGTGACATTGCATGTCCCAACCTTCCGTTTGTGCGTAGAAATTGCACTGTGTTATGGTGAATCGTCCATAGTTGGCACGCACATACGAATGAGTCCTTTATGTAAACAACTGATGGACAGTGTGCTTCCTTCACATGTGAACGCTTTCACTCTTCACCTTGGTTGTATTGAGCTGGAAAATACAAAGAGAAAATAGGGTTAAATATAGTTGATTACAAACTAGTTGAAGTACATTATAACTATAGCCTCAAAACTTAAAAAAAAACATTAATAAATGGTTCATGATATGGAGACACTTTTGAACCTTTTCATAGGTGCAAGAAAGTCATGCTCCAAACACTTTAAGGTATAAAAAACAACTATAATGAAATTCTATATAGACATTTGACAGGAGACAAACACACGAGAGAAAGACAGACATGCGCGAGAGAGAGAGAGAGAGAGTAGGGAGAGAGAGAGAGAGAGAGTAGGAGAGAGAGAGAGAGAGAGTAGGAGAGAGAGAGAGAGTAGGAGAGAGAGAGAGAGAAGAGAGAGAGAGAGAGAGAGTAGAGAGAGAGAGAGAGAGAGAGTAGGAGAGAGAGAGAGAGTAGGAGAGAGAGAGAGAGAGTAGGAGAGAGAGAGAGAGAGAGAGAGTAGGAGAGAGAGAGAGAGAGAGTAGGAGAGAGAGAGAGAGAGAGTAGGAGAGAGAGAGAGAGAGAGTAGGAGAGAGAGAGAGAGAGAGTAGGAGAGAGAGAGAGAGAGAGTAGGAGAGAGAGAGAGAGAGTAGGAGAGAGAGAGAGAGAGTAGGAGAGAGAGAGAGAGAGTAGGAGAGAGAGAGAGAGAGTAGGAGAGAGAGAGAGAGAGTAGGAGAGAGAGAGAGAGAGTAGGAGAGAGAGAGAGAGAGTAGGAGAGAGAGAGAGAGAGTAGGAGAGAGAGAGAGAGAGTAGGAGAGAGAGAGAGAGAGTAGGAGAGAGAGAGAGAGAGAGTAGAGAGAGAGAGAGAGAGTAGGAGAGAGAGAGAGAGAGTAGGAGAGAGAGAGAGAGAGTAGGAAGAGAGAGAGAGAGAGTAGGAGAGAGAGAGAGAGAGTAGGAGAGAGAGAGAGAGAGTAGGAGAGAGAGAGAGAGAGAGTAGGAGAGAGAGAGAGAGAGTAGAGAGAGAGAGAGAGAGTAGGGAGAGAGAGAGAGAGAGTAGGAGAGAGAGAGAGAGAAGTAGGAGAGAGAGAGAGAGAGAGAGTAGGAGAGAGAGAGAGAGAGAGAGTAGGAGAGAGAGAGAGAGAGAGAGTAGGAGAGAGAGAGAGAGAGAGAGTAGGAGAGAGAGAGAGAGAGTAGGAGAGAGAGAGAGAGGTAGGAGAGAGAGAGAGAGAGTAGGAGAGAGAGTAGGAGAGTAGGAGAGAGAGTAGGAGAGAGAGAGAGTAGGAGAGAGAGAGAGTAGGAGAGAGAGTGAGTAGGAAGAGAGAGTGATAGGAGGAGGAGGTAGGAGAAGGAGGAGAGAGTAGGAGAGAGGAGAGAGTAGGAGAGAGAGAGAGAGAGAGAGAGAGAGAGAGTAGGAGAGAGAGAGAGAGAGAGAGAGAGAGAGAGTAGAGAGAGAGAGAGGAGTAGGAGAGAGAGAGAGAGAGTGGGGAGAGAGAGAGAGAGGAGAGAGAGAGAGAGAGAGAGAGAGAGTAGAGAGAGAGAGAGAGTAGAGAGAGAGGAGAGAGTAGGAGAGAGAGAGAGAGAGAGAGAGAGAGAGAGTAGGGAGAGAGAGAGAGTAGGGAGAAGAGAGTGAGGAGAGAGAGAGAGAGAGGAGAGAGAGGAGAGAGAGAGAGAGAGAGGAGAGAGGGAAAGTAGAAGAGAGAGAGAGAGAGAGAGAGAAGAGAGAGAGAGAGAGAGAAGAGAGTAGAGAGTAGGGAGAGAGAGAGAGAGTAGGAGAGGTAGAGAAGAAAAAAAAAGAGAAACACTTTATGCTTATTAAATTTAATAGAGAAGCTGCAGTTACACTATTAATAGATGAAATGAATTTTTATTTTCTTTAAAAATGTATATAGATATAAAAAGTATAAAGCTTTACTATATATATATTTAGAGAGAGAGAGAGAATGAGAGAGCTGGCAAACTTGGCAAGTTGGCATGTGGATGAAGGGCATCAAGACACCTTCACTGTCGGCAAGTGGTTTGTGTGTGGCCTGTTGTCCTTCTCACCCAGACTGACAGGATTCTACTATCTCTGATCTGTATCTCCACTGTTTTTATCAGCGCCGCCGTGGTGGTGTTGAGTCTGAGCAAATTAATTGCTTTAGGAGTTGCAATCTAAGTGAGAGGCTAGCATTTGAACTACCAACTCCACATCTAGGTTTCCATCGCGTATCACTTTATGAAAAATAAGAAATTCCTTGTATTAAATTTCATTAAAAGAAAAAAAAATAAATAAACCTCAGAAAACATGTCTGTCCTCTTTCAAATGAAAATTCTATTCTCCATCATTTTTGGTCTAACATCAGTTTTACATGCTGGCATGCGTGGGACGGCTTTAAAAAATTTACTTCCAAACTAACCTATCTCTGACCTGGTCTTTATTTATCCCTCTTGCTCTCAAGTCCATGTTTATCATTTCCTCCCATGTTTTCCTTGGCCTTCCCCTGTGAACTGGACCTGCTACCTTAACTGTTCTACATCTACTGACAAGAACTCTCATCCATTCTTTCAACGTGGTCATACCATCGAAGTTTCTTATGGTGTACACATCTACCGATACTGTCCAGATTTAATCTTCCTCTGAGGTCATCAATAAAGACCAATGCTTATTTGTATCTATATAAACATCAATCTCGTCATGCAGAATTTAGCGAGTAAAAAAACAAACTGCTGGGCAAAACTATTTCAAGTGTTTAGAGGAAGGAAGAAAGCAAATAACAAAACAAACATCTCTATGCCGTCTGAAATGAATTCGAAAAGAAATATTCCGTTCTATTTTCATCTTTTGTTGAATAATTTTATTTGTCAAATTATGAACGGGCGGATGAGGATGATTGAGGAGGAGGTATCAAGGAGAGAAAATCCTAGCATTTTTTCATAAAATACCTTAAAGTTGAAACAATAGAAGAAATGCACTTAGAGAGTGGAGATCTCCACTAATGCCCAACAAAACACCATAGTCAACCCACCAATATTCCCACATATGACTCACTATACCCACCTATATTTCCCTCGTATCCCCTCCCCTCTCTGGATTAATTCTCATGCTTCGCTGTAGATAAGGCTATTTTCTTTTCAATAAAGCTTATTTATACCAAATGATTATGGTTGTTTGAATCGACCGAAATATCTTGATTTTGCTTTAGTGATGTGCTTCATTTCTTATTTCTACTCGTCTGTTGCCATGCTTATCAACTATGCTATATGCTAAACATTCCATCTTTTCTTACATTTTATTTCATGTTTTAAACTCTCCCATCATCAACTTTCAAATCTTTTTTCCAAATCTTATCAACATGGTTCAGCGATTCCATATTCTATGTTTTTGCACTCCTGCTCAAAAGAATGTTAATGTTCAAGAATCTTTCTAAAGAAAATAATTTTGACCTATTTTAAATCCGGCTGATTTCCACAATTAAACTGGTTTAAACATGCGCAGTGCTACATGTTTTGCAGGTGTGCAGACCTGCAATGGGCAAACGTTTAGCTAAGAGAAAAGACCACACAATAAGCATTTCTGGCATCTTTGAAATAGTCATGTCTTCTTGGATACGAGGTTCCATGCTGTGATTGTGAGCAACTTAAGACTTTTAAAAAATAATGTCCTCTCTGAATAAGAGACCCAATGTCAGTAGGTTTTCATGTCCAGTAATAAAACAGGCATTCATTATCAAGTAGGCTGGCTGTGTGGTCTACCTCAAATGAGACCAATATCTATACTCCAGCAAGACAGACAGAGGAGGTCACTTGGGTTTCTGTGGGTCTTAGAGACAGATATGCTTTTCGGCCTTAAGCTGATAGACTGTTTGAAGATGTTTGTTTTGATTTGCAGGCCTGTCGTTCGGTAGAAGAAAACAAGTATCATTGTAACTTCTCAAAATAAAACTTTTACTTGTTTTAAAAACTGGAGTTGTGTTTTTTTTTTAGAGAGAATCCTTTTGTTAAAGCAGTGACAGACCATGTGATTGACACTGGAATCTGTGTTGGGATCAAGCACCGAATTTGGACAAAAACAACTTGTTCACACTGAAACTTTCTTCTTCAAAGACAGATTCCTGGTAAAACGATCTGTCCAGTAATTATACGAAGCTACAATCAAACAAATGTTTGGTAAAACAATCTCCTTTGTCAGTTGGTTCGTTTTACGCATGTCAATAATCGTTGGATCATTTTATGCTGAAATCGTACATGCTTTGTATATGATTTGTTTTGTAGATTAATTTGTCTTGTGGGCGTATATTTTGTAAACAAATAATCTGTAAACAATAGTTTCTATTTAACACGTAGATGCGGCCCTAACAGGTACTAGCCCTTTGGGGCAGAATGAACCTGGGAGTAGCAGTAACTGACGAATGATTTCACACAACTTCCAAATTGGAAGTGTGGAACCTTGTTTAATCAGCAACAGCAAATGAATATTATATAAATACCAACTCTTCATTGGATAAGAGTCTTAACACAGAAATTTTATTTCAGCCAATCAAAAACATAAAAAATATACACTTTCACAAAAAAAACAGTAGATATTGGAATATTGGTGCCATGCGCTGGGAGCCACATAAATTGATACTTAAACCTAAAAAATATTCCACAAAATCTGCCTGAAAATCTTCAATTGCCCGAATCTCTTTGTCTCACCACCAGCAACAGATTGACTGGACAGTTACTGCTAAACTTGTCCCCTGCCTAACGAACCACTCCTGGGTTCGGACAAGACTTTCTTACCAGTGATTGTATATTCGGCTATTTCTCCAAATTCGTTATCTGCCGGCAATAAAAATTTATTTATTTTGCATGCGTTACATAATAAAAACAATTAGTTGAACGGAGTGATTGATGGATGGGAGGTCAGAATTTAACCTTTAGTTAACAAAAGTCATGTGACTTCTGAAAGAAAGAAGATCTTTCTCTTTTCAGCTGACAACTCGAGCAGGCGGACGCAAAATGTAGCTGTTTCCCGAAGAGCACCATTGAGGGTGGGAGCAGTCGCACACAATTTAGCTAGGTGTAATAAGATAAAATATCTATTTCTTTTTCTTTAAAAGGGAAGTCCACACTTGTTCAAGTCTAGAGATTCCTCACCCTTTGTGAATGTTCCAAGTTGTCCGGATTAATAAACCTATTGATGATATTAGGGCACAGGATGGAGCATGTGCTAGTGTGATAACTAGAATTATAAGTGGATGGAGTAAGTTCAGGGAATATGCAATAACTAACCAGCAGAGCGTTACCACTGTTGACTAAGGAAAAAAGTATATCAGGCATGTGTACGCAGTGCGATGATGTATGGAAGTGAAAACTCGCCAGTGAGGATTGAGGACATGCATTTCATGGAGAGAAATGATATGAGAATGATACGATGGATGTGTAATTCAACTTTTAAAGACAAGCTAAAATCTGATGAGCTCTGATGAAGACTAAATTTGGACAGTAAAGAGAGAGATATACAGAACAGAAGGTTTCGATAGTATGGCCACGTTGAAAGAATGGATGAGAGTTTCTGGGTTAGTAGATGTAGAACAATCGATGTAGCAGGGTCAGTTCTCAGTGGAAGGCCAAAAGAAAACCTGGGAGGAGGTGATACATATGGACTTGAGAGAAAGAGGGATAAATAAAGACCTGCCCAGAGATCGGTTAGCTTGGAAGTCAATTTATAAAAGATGTCCAACATATGTCAGCATGTAAAATGGACGTTACACCAAATGTGATAATTATAAAACTAAACATGACATCTGAGTGATCGCATCCACAGACGATAAAGAACCTGGGTTCCCGACGACATGCCATGGACAACCGGAACTGGTACATAAGGATCGACTTTGAAATTCTTTCTGATATTGTCTTTTCCTCTACAGGCTCCTGAATGGAATTCAGTATCATATCCAGGACGGTTTAGGAGAGAGGGTAGTTGATAAAGTTGTGAAATAAAGTAGGTAGAATAAAAAAGTAGTAAAGGCTAGAAAAGGTGGATTTCCGAGGTGAGGTAAAAAAGCTTGAACCTATTCCGAGGGTGTTAAAGGAGGTTAAGTATCGTGCACAGGATAAAATCTTAGTCAAGATAAAAGCTATCATACAAACATAAAGTTAAGCTCACATTAAACTTTGAAGCTATTGTTACAAATAAGTAGATATTTCTAAATTGACAGCCCATTTAACAATGGTGATTGTGTTCGCTAATGAGCTGGGAGAATGGGGTTCAATTCTTGGTCGAGTTGTACAAAAGACTTAAAACAAAAATGGTACTTGATGACCCCTTGCTAAACACTCAGCATTATAAGATGAGGATGGAGGGTAAGTGGAGTAATCCTGGAAAAGGAGTGGCACCTTCCCCTATACTTCAATGTATTAGCCAATGAAAAGGGAGCCTTCGGGTCGCCTTTGACTATGGTCTACCACTTTACTTTTTACAGTAACAAAATGACAACAGGTATAGAGTTATAATTTGAAATAAATGGGCAGATATAATCTTAGAAGTAGGCTGCAGACCTACATATTAAAGTAGGGTTTTTTTGGGGGGAGGGGGGGGTAAGCATCCAATATGACAAATATTTAATATATATTTGGATTATTTGGGCTACTGTTCTCATCTTGGATGCTATTCTCACAAGGTTTATGCCAGTGTAACCTCCAACATTCTTCAGGTACGTCTCATCAAACTTGGGAATCTGTACGGAATTTAAAACGGAACCCTTTATTTAATCAACGAGGATAACTCTAGTTCCGTCAGTCACAACCGGATAGGAGTCTTAATTCGTAATTGCATTCTTAGTATTGCCTGCAGCGAATATTTAACCATTAACCTCCAGGAGACTGGAAGTTAAAACGGATTATAACTTAGCACTTATATTCGTTGCGCCATGGGCCCTGGCGAATAAAATACAAATTCTTAATCCTTATCTCAAAACTTCCAAAAAATCATTAGTTTTGAAAATATCATATTTACTGGTAAATATATGTTCATATTCAATCTTTTGGGAATGTATATCGATATTCCACATTTTAATGGTTTTCTCATAAAATTCATTTATATAAAAAAATGAAATTAGAAATAATAGCAATTATTTATTAAAACCCGACTTCAAATCGTTATGTAAATTACAGTGAATAGTCCATTATAAACAATAAAAAATATCACAGTATTAATACTATTTAGACCATAGCTAGAGAGAGAGAGAGAAAGAGACATAGCATGCAGAAACACTAATTTTGGATCTTGTACTTTTTTTTAAATAACTGGTTTTGCAAACTCATTTTTTCCTGATTAAAACAATCTCACCAACAAAACTGGTTCGGAGCAAAATGTAGTGTTCTCATACTGTACTTCATCTTTATTTTGTTCAAATCCAGAGTGCCCCTTTTGGAGGTGGGGGGGGACTGGATTTTCTCCACATTAAAAACCGACCTTGTGTTTAACTCTGCCCTTGTGGGGAGGCAAGTAAATAGGAACAATCGTACCTAAAGGTTAGAGAATCTACATAAAATCTAAAAGTATATTATGTAAAATTTGCTGGGAAAAAACAATGGAAGCGTTCCTGAATCTTTAAAACTTCAAATATATTTTATTTTGATGAAATTTATATCATATTTATATAAAATTCTCCAGGAAAAACAATCGGAGTGGTCTCGAATCTGTATGTGCCCCCCACCTTTAAGTGACCCATGGCAACATTAAAACTTTAAATACATATATCTGATTTTAATAAAATTTAAATCATATGTATAAGACACTCATTCAGAGAGATACCCAACAGTTCAGCTTCTTCACTGCTCTTGTTTCGGCCCCTTAGTATAGTTACTAAGGGGTCGAAACAAGAGGAAGAGGAGGGGGGGCAGTAAAAACAAAGAAAGTAATATTAGGTCATGAACATGAAGTAGAAAAAGTACATAGTAGTGATCCTCATTCAATCCCGGGCAACGTCGGGTTTTCCTGCTAATATACATATATATATATATATACACACACAAGTTTTGTTTTGCCTGTTATAGATATCAATATATTAATAGAAAATTCAAATTAGTTTTAAGAGTTAAATAGTTTGGCCTTTTGGCTAAAGATCAAAGCGCAGTAACTGTTCTGATACTACACGTCATCTGTTCTGTTCTCAGTCAATGAAGGAGAAATCCTTTTAGACTGAGGCAACTTTTTATTTCTGTTTCAATCCAGGGTGCTCCTTTTTGGAGATCTGAATTTTCCCATATATTGAAACTGCCCTCGTAGGGAAGCAAATAAATAGGGAGATCATTCAAACTTTCCTATTATTTCATCCGGGGTCACTAACTATTTAGCAGAATGTGTGGGTGTCGGAATGATGCAGCAATCTAGTAAAACCACAAGCTATCACTTTACCAGACCATTTTTCAACATACATATTGTCATGACATATCTTGTGCCATTTCAGAATAAAAAATAAATAAATAAAAAATAAAAAATAAATAAATAAATTAAAAAATAAATAAATAAAAAATAAAAAATTAAAAATAAAATATCTTAAAGCAAGATCTAGGGTGGGGCGAAATTCACAACATTCTGAATGCATCGCAAATTAAAGTTTGGTTTCATGTCATATCAAGTTGATCAACACTTTTTTTTGTTATTTGATGCTGAAAACAATACCCATTGTAAACAATCCAATGTATACACCAAGTCAAACACCAGTTACTTTTCTATTCACAGCTGGGTGGAAATTGTGGGTTCATACCTTTCCCGGCAGTATTAGTGCATAAATGACCAAAGACCAGACTGGATTTGAATTCGGCATAGCTGATTCCATAGGCTTGGACGGTATCTATTGGTCAATTAATGTCCCCCTTCTATTTCCGGTAGAAGGAATAAAACAAAGCTACTTATTTTGTGAAGAACGAGGCTGAAAGGTAGTGAACCAAGCAGTAATATTTAACAAAGAAAGAGGGACGATAAATTACGAAAATGTCCTGTCATCTAATATTTAATGTTATGTCGTCTGATTTTCCATGTTAAACCTAAATAGCAATGCATCTGATAAATCTACATTTAATTCTAACTAGCAATTTCTTAATTTTTATCCTTGCAGCATGTGCTTTATACTAAAAATCTAATTTGCTCCAGCTTCTTTTCGAAAATTATAATTATCCCGGCAAGGAAAATTATTACAGAGACAATTTTAAATAGTAACTCAAAAAGCTAAAAATGTAAGGGAGATAAGTACTATTTGAACTTAAAAGTAAATAAGGTATCTCGCTTATATTCTGAGCTTTTGTTTCCTCCATCTCTTAGTGATTGACGCATTAATTTTTTTTAATTAAAAAATATAAACTAAAATTTAATTAATGAATCCCAGGTAGGTACCCATAGTTTTCAATAGATGTAAAGAAGTAATTGTGAAAACTTTTCAAAATTATATTAGAACATCTCAGTTCTATTCCCCCGTGACAAAACCAAATTGAAACTCAAGTTCTTTTAAAAGATCTCATTTATTTATGAATTGGTGCCAAGTTAAATTTCCAGACTTGTGCACACCATTATAGCAAAAAGACTACTTAATTAGAATTTTCCTGGCATAAACAAGGTTAGTTACGCATTTAAAAGATTGGATAGTATTAAAGTCTTGATATAACTTATACAAATAATGCAAACAATATATAATATTGAAAAAGGAACCAACTTAGTGCAGATAAGTAGTCAACAGTCCTTTATAGGTTTTTTAAATGTTAATATAAACTTATTCTTCTTTTCAACATATGTGTGCATTTTATTTACTATTCTAGCCCATACCCTCTTGGGGTTGATAGAAAACTGCACCCGGTAGCAAGGTCTCAATTTGGGATCATTTTGGGTATGTGGAATCACTCCTTAGTTGCTATTAACCACATGTTGCCTCTGATCCGGAGTAGTAATACCTGTCAGGGTCCCACTTCTGGGTATGTTGTGATATCACCCCTATTTAGATACACAATGGACTCTTCCGATAAGTATATAACACTTTAACTGTAATTCACTCAGCGAATAGAGTAGCAGAATCTACACCGACGACATTGTATTACTGTAATATAACCTTTTTTTCAATGTATGTGTATTTAGTTTCTTTTCGAGAACATAACAGATGTGAACATTGTATCTTTATACTTGTCTTTGTTTGTTTGTTCGAGTACCTTGTCTCCAGGTTTGTCGGATGTAGATTTTGAATCCTTGCTTCCAGTGTTGTGTGATACAGGTTTCAGTAATATTCGAATAAATCCTTCCTCAATGCCAGTGTTGTGGTGATGTAAGTCTTGAATATTCATTGTCAGTGTTGTGGTGATGTAAGTCTCGAATAGTCAGTGTTGTGGTGATGTAAGTCTCGAATAGTCAGTGTTGTGGTGATGTAAGTCTCGAATAGTCAGTGTTGTGGTGATGTAAGTCTCGAATAGTCAGTGTTGTGGTGATGTAAGTCTCGAATATTCAGTGTTGTGGTGATGTAAGTCTCGAATATTCAGTGTTGTGGTGATGTAAGTCTCGAATATTCAGTGTTGTGGTGATGTAAGTCTCGAATATTCAGTGTTGTGGTGATGTAAGTCTCGAATATTCAGTGTTGTGGTGATGTAAGTCTCGAATATTCAGTGTTGTGGTGATGTAAGTCTCGAATATTCAGTGTTGTGGTGATGTAAGTCTCGAATATTCAGTGTTGTGGTGATGTAAGTCTCGAATATTCATTGTCAGTGTTGTGGTCTTGCAGGGATGTTAATAATCAAGACAAACACAGTGGTATAAATAACAGAAGTGTATTAACAAAAGTATGTTAGAGTATGCGTCATGATTCTGGGGCCATAACTGCCACAATGTTCAGTCATAATTGTATTATTTATTGTGTATAGGTAAGTCAATTTATTCCTGAAATAGGTAGATCAGCTTAGACCATAAACCATCAATCCCACTTAACAATGCCCTACAATTTGCCTTTTACCTTGAAGGTTGTGGAGATCGGTTAAGCTACTGCTTCTTTGGGTTTGTTTTTTAATTAAATTACTAACGAGTATGACTGCATTTAGAAAACATAGTTTTTTTGTTTTACTTTTCGGAATGCCGCCGAGAATCAAAATGGCGTCTGCAATTGTAAGACAATGGAGATGGATGAGAACTTAGATGTGGATAGAGTATATCTGTATGGCAAAGCTATCAACGTTGTAGAGAAGTTTTGTTATCTTATTGATACCATTGGAGAAGAGGGATGATCAGGTGTACTAGTGTGATTGCAAGAGTTAGGAGTGGATGGAGTAAGTTCAGGGAATGTTACCACTGTTGATGAAGGGAAAAAGTATCAAGCACCAGTGAGGGTTTAGGACATGCGTTGCATGGAGAGAAATGATATGAGAATCATACAATAGATGTGTAATGCGAGTCTTAAAAACAGGCTTAGTTGTGATGACCTCAGAGGAAGATTAAATATGGACAGTATACGGGGATGTGTGCAGAACAGGAGACCTCAATAGAATAACCACGTTGAAAAGAATGGACGAGAGTTTTTGGGTTAGTAGATGTAGAAGAGTTGAAGTAGCAAGTTCAGTTCACAGTGAAAGGCCAAGGAAAACATGGAAGGAAGTTATAAAAATGGATTTTAAGGAAAGAGGGATAAATAAAGACCTGGCCAGAGATAGGTTACTTTGGAGGTCTTTCTTAAAGTCATCCAACGCATGCCAGCATGTAAAACGGACATTAAACATCATGATGATCACAATGACGATAAAATATAAGACTGAACTGACAGATATCTTATATTTCAGAGTTTTTTTTTTTAGATGACGATTGTTAATTTGCATTTGAATTATTTGGACTACTATTCTCATCTTGGATGTTATTCTCTCAATGTTTCGGCCGATGTCACCTCCCTATGGATAAGTGATGCAATCAGTTAGAAATGAGTCTTTTCGAAGTTGATGGTTCAATCCTCAATACAAGTGATATTAAGAATAAAATTAATTACTCAAGATTTCTACCTGGTCATAGCTGACAGAATGAGAAAAGTCTACACTCGTGGATTAAATAAAGGGTTCTGTCAGAGATTCCATACAGATTCTTGAGTTTGACAAGGTGCACCTGAAGATGGTCAGAGGTTACCTCAGCCGAAACCTTAAGACAATAACATCCAAGATAAGAACAGTAGTTTGAATAATCCAAATGGGTGTCTATATAATTCCTGGAAACATGAAAGACCAGCAGACACCCGTGTTATTCAAGAATGAATGAAGAGATGTGCATACTTCTGCTCCCAACTATGAACTCCATATTAGCATTTTTAATTTTTAAGTCATAAAATAAATGTTGTCTTTACTGTGTATGGGGATCTGGTGTGATCTCCGACTCTATAATATTACAGTAAAACTTAATACAAAATTAATACTACCATTGGCATACTTGTAGAATTTCAAGAGAAACTAGCTGTACAATAAGGACCGGGTTTTTATATAAAATGCCTGCTATTGCCAAATGCTCACCCATCTAAGTACTGCTCAATGTAACTTTGGTTATCTTACGGGGAACCGATGTGTCAGCGTGATTATATTAATTCATAGGGGGCCACAAAAAAAAAAAAAAAAAAAAAAAAAAAAAAAAAAAAAAAAATGAAAGTATTTTGTTTTAAAATTAAAAAAAAAATAAACTGACCTTCACACATCTGTAGGAATATGGCAAGTAATGCCACTAAGCACAATTTCCGCCAGCTGGACATTTTCACTTCGTGCTTGGACAAACGCTGTCACTTGCTCCTGACCATTTCAGAAAATGTCTAAAAAGAAAGAAAAAAGAAAGAAAATAAGAATAAGTAAAATGTCGTGGGAGAGGGATTCAAAAGAAGTTCTGTAAACAATGTCATGTATATATCAAATTATACCTTCACTGGAAGAAAAAAAAAAAGATCTTAAATAATCACAAACGCATTGCAACAAAGACAAAAAAGAAAACTGTCACAAATATCAAAGAGGGCGAAATTGCCACCTAACTGAAGTTTCATCAGCACAGAATCCAATTTAGAAGAAGTCTTTGTTAGTTTAAGTGTTGTACTAAATAAATATCTAACCCCCTTTAACATAACGTAAAAGCAACAAACCCTTAGCTGGGATCAAAAGTGTGAAGTAAAAAAGAAATTCTTCAAAGAAAAATTAAAGAAAAACAAATCTACCTTATAATTGTGTGCTTTGAATAGATAAATGTGTGCAATATATATATATATATATATATGTATGTGTGTGAACTGGAGATCTGATTGATGAAATTATGTTGTGGAAGCAAATTCCGTTACTAGAAGAAATAAACATGCCCCTGAAATGAAAAGGAGTAACAAGAACAGCTGATGGCTAAACAATTTTTTTATTTTTATGCCGGTGATAAACATGAATGGTTTCAGGTTTGTAAAATTAAAATAGCAATGAATTGAAGATGTGTATGTGAGAGCGTTAGGTTGGTAATGGAAAGAAAAGCAAAAATAAACACTACACGTTTAGTGAAGACAGAAATTCGCTTGATGAGAAAGCATAAATTCCAAAGAGATTCTTAAACGTTATTCAAATAACCACTAAAAATTCTGTAACTATAACACCACAAAACTTGACCAGGGATATAAATATATATATATGTATATATATATATATATATATATATGGGGTAAGGTACACGATAGTTCATGAAAAATGAAGTGTTGTGATGGACAAAATGTGTGAAAAGATGACAGACGAAAAACAAGTCAAAATGCAGGAGAAAAACAAAAACAAGAGATTTGTTTGACCGGTTTCATTCGTGGAGAACGTTTTTGTTTTTCTCCTACATTTTGACTTGTTTTCCGTCTGTCATCTTTTCACACACACACAGGAAATGAAAAAGGAAAAACCAAGAGATATTTTTTTTTTATATATTCATCAACGTTTCGTCTTTATTTGTAAGACTTACTCAGGATGATAATTTTAAGAAAAATGTCATGCAAGTACATCGAAATATCTGGTTGACAGTATGGGTTGATGAGAAAAAGTAGTAGCCGTGGCTGCTGACAGCGCTGGACCAAGGTTCGGCTGAGAGAAGTCAGTGGTAGAGAGTGACAAAAACCTCAGCACCCTCTCTCCCACCCTAAGACAAATTCACTACCACTCCCACCCCTCCCCCTTTTCACTCACAGTCATCCACATTCATTTCACTCTCTACCACTGACTTCTCTCAGCCCGGACCTTGGTCCAGCGCTGTCAGCAGCCACGGCTACTACTTTTTCTAGTACATTTTAGATGATAATTTCAGACAAAATAACTATTGTCTGAAATGTGCTAGAGAAAGTTACCCTAATATTTGCTCTGTATGCTAAATAAGCTTTCGTCAAAAAATATGACACCTGATTATATATTTATAACTACATAAATTTGATATTAGACCAAACCTTTCCATTCGAATTGAACCTGAAATTTCATTTTCAAAATCAAGACAGGTCACACTACCAACACGTTGGATGATGAATCGGTCATATTTGATATCTTTAACCCTGCGGATTGAGTTTCCAGTGTTTCCGTTTAACCGAAGGTTTAGTTTAATCATCTTTGGGTTATTTAATGCCGAATAAAGTTGTCCAATGCAATCCTATAGGTAGGATAATTATTTTATCTTAGAAACCATTACTCTTAGAAGAATATTTTACAGTTTTTGCCAGCTCTTACTCCAAGAAACAAAAACAAAATGAGATGGCAGGTTTCCTTCTCAATTTGTCTCCGTTTATTGAGGTTCTGAGGATTTGGTGCAGACAAAAAGGGAAGCTTTCTTACCCAGAAACGTCTGTTCGTAACAATGAAACCCTGGTTAACCTTACAAACTTTAATGTATAATTTTTAAATAAAATAACACACACACAGAAAGAGAGAGATGTGAATGCATGTGTGTAGATAATGAAACAATGTAACAAAAAAAATCTATAATCCAATCTTAGTTCAATAGTTTGTGTGATAAAAAAAAAATTGTATAATAAAATTTCTGTAAAGTAAATCTAATTCTGAAGACAACTTATTGATATTCTTATAAAGATTTCTTTTGATTATCACTTCTGCTTTTAATATCAGTTTTAATTAAGACATTCGTTAACCATTCTAAAAAGAGTGGGAAGAAAACGATTAAATGTGTATGTCGCAATATAATTCTATGCTTTCGGTGGAGAGACGAGGAAGCCTTTTATAATCCAAATGTGGTCTTGCAGAAACACTAAGCACATTCGTGCAAGTTTTGTTTAATTTCTATATAAACAAATACATCTCAGTATGTTTGTAACGCTCAAATCTCAGAAATTTAGAGGTAGTTAGACATAAAATCTGATAATGATTTGATATTTACCATGGAAAAAACTGGAATGCTTAAAAAGAAATTTTAAATAAATCTTTTTCTTTTACTTTTGAAAACTTGATAAAAAGAAATGATCATCATCATCATTAGGGTTTTTGATCACTTCTGGAGGAGAAATCCCTCCTTGGTTTCCTTCCACCAACCTTGTTTTTCTCTGTCTAAGTGTGACCACGTAGGACCCAGTTGGCTGTCGTCTCTCCATCGGGTTTTTGGCCTTCCTCTTGGTCTTTTCCATTACTTCGGGGTTCATTTAGTCACTCTAGATGTCCACCTGTTATGTGTAGATCCGGAAAGCTGATCTGCCCATCTGTGTTTGGCCATTCGTATGATGATGATGATGTCGTTTACTCCAGTGTTTCTTTTTCTATCACAGACTGATACCGAGCATAATGCGTTCCACTGTGCCACTCTTAGCTTTTATACCTCTGCATTACTAAGTGCTCATGTTTCGCTACCATATATCATAACAGGCATAATGCATGTGTACTAGTACTACACTTCATCTTTTGTCCTCGATCATTGAAAGAAATCTTTCTAGACTGAGGAAATTTATTTTTATCCCAATCCAGAGTGCTCTTTTCAGAGCAGCTGGATTTTTCCCCACATTAAAAATCAACCTTGTGTCTAACACTGCCCTCGTGGGGAGGTGAGTAAATGGGGGCAATGAATAAAATAATTTTATGTACATGTAGATTAAGATAAATAATTTTTTCTTCAGAAAAATAAAACGTTTATTTCAATAAGTACCTATTTACTTGCCTCCACATGATGGCAAAGATTTGTTTTCTTGATGAAGACTTAGGCGCTGCAGGATGACATAATGGGCATGCCGCTGCTTCGGATAATAGCTATGGAGATGGTGTGTGTGTATGTATATATATATATATATATATATATATTGCTGATTTAACAAGAGTAAAATAAATGGTTTTGATATTGACAATTGTTATTCAAACATTCAAAACCAGAACCAGTTGATGGAAATTTACGAAAAATACCGGAAATTATTACATAGATAATCTAAGCTAATATCGTCTGCTTTAACGATATTCATACTTATTGTATTTTTCCAAATTAGAATAATTTTAGTTTTCAAAAATTGTTAATGTAACAGCGTTTTTTTTTGTTTTTTTTTTTTCTTTTAAACTAATATATAAATACAACCAATTTTTCTCAAGAATTCCAGTAAGTTGGTTTATTATTTTGTTTCTATCATGGGTCAATAGACCGGGGTTAATCCCATAGTCAAGTCATACAAAAAAAAAAAAATGGTCTCTTTGCTAAACATTCAGCATTATAAGGTGAGGATCATGATTAAGTGGGGTAATCTTCGGTGTATTAGCCAATGAAAAGGGAGCCTTCAGGTCACCATTGACTGAAATAGATTTAAAGGCGATCCTGAGATAAAAAACATCATTTCACATAAAGGCGTGAACTCAAGATTTTCAACCAATGAGAAAAATTACCCACTCATGGAAACAGATTCTTTCGACAAGCCTATGTGAATGAGCTTATTCTAATATAAGCAGTCATGCAATAACCAAAAATCAGAGTTCTTCTGGCCATTAAAATAACAACAATCAGTGCCTAGCAACGGCCATGGGCGCACCTCAAGAAAGATGACTTTTACCAACCTGAAAATCCCTTAAGACCTTGAACACAAAGGGTTAGATATCCTTTCAGACAGTTTTATAATTAATGTGTCTTAACATTTTGTTAACGAAGTGTTAAGTTGAGCCTCATTTATTATTGTTATGTGTCAGATATATAAATGTTTTGTCTGAGCACTTCACTCTAGTTTTATTCATTGTTCAGAAGTGCTTTAATATAGTAAGGTATTTAGATAAGTCAAATAGTTTATTAGTTATGAAGTTATACATAAAAAATATTGAGCCCTTTGTATATACATACTCTGCTGGTTTGAAATTCATATTTTAACTTTTTTGGAAGTTTATATATATATATATATATATATATATATATATATATATGTATGTATATATATATTATTTATAGAATAGTTATCCACAGACACATTTCGCCAACTACAGTTTGACTGTACTTTTTGCGTGGATAATTACTTTATGAATAATATATTTCAATGTCTACACATAGGGCACGATAAAGGAAGGTAATTCCCTCAGAGCATTCAGGTGAATCCTTCATCGCAGATAAGTGAACCGTGTTTCAAGCGTCAAAAATAATAATATATATATATATATAAGATGCTCGAGAAATACTGTTCTGATGAAACGATGTTTTTACAAATGTTATATTGCATTACTGAAAATAAGCAGTCTATAAACAGCTGTAAACAACTACTTTGTGTATACTCTTTCTTTGGAATATAATTTGAATTTATATCATGTGAGCGAGTGAGAGAGAGTGAGAGATAAAAAAAATACCCCCCCCCCCCCCCAAAAAAAAAGTATGGTGATTGAATTGAAAAGTATGTTATTTCAGAGCAAAGTGATCCAGAAAGATTCTAAAGTTTTTATAAGCTTTTCTTTCTTTTTTTAAACCAAAAAGCGTGTCTAATTTGTTTGAACTAGTCTCCTTTTAAAAACAAATTAAAAAAGTAAAATAGAAACACACTCTCCAAGCAAATTGTTATTCCTTATCTAACCATAGAAAACTGGAAGACAACATAAGATTATTCTTGGTCGTAATTAACAATTCAAAACCCGGTGCATATGGATGAAATGCAAACACATGCACATTGCAGCATGTCATCTGCCAAAACAAACCAGCTGGGGTAGTCATCAGGGAGGCTGCTCTGGTCAGGGAGTGCAGTATTTTCCTCTTCTTTCTCAGGGATATACTCAGAAAAGGAATGGGGTTGTCAACGAAAGTCTGACAATAGACAACTTGCCACTTGGCCCTCCTTGTAGGATATTGCAAGCATCCCCCCCCCCATACACCCACACACTACCCGGCCATCTTTATTCACAAGCCGTCTTCTAACCCATACCAGTGATTCTTAATTAAGCCTCTCCCTCCTACTGTTTCTCTGTCATTAAAAGGTGTATGGGTGACAGTAATGATCAAGTGCCGTGGTGTAAGGGGTGAAAGATAGAGGGAAGAGAGAGTTAAATCAAGAAGGGTAAAGGGAGCCGAGACAGGGATGTTTATGGGAGCTGAGACAAGGCGGGGGGGGGGGGGATGACTCATGTATCAGCTTGCTTCCTTCCTATTAAAAAGATTCAGCTCGGTGGTGACTCAGGCGGTGTCTTTTTCCATCTTGCATCCTGCCCTTACATCTGTGTTTCACTCTACATAAGGACACTTGGCTTGTCACACTAACGCCCCCACTGCCTCTCTGCAAGCGTCGTCGAGTGTGTCTATCATTTTTCTGTCCCTTCCTCATAAATAGGCACAAGGGACGAGGCCAGGGAGGAAAGTTAGATGAAAATTCAAAAGCATTTGCAGGAACCAATTTCGCCCATCCGCTTTGTGACCGGCTCTTCTTTAGGCTTTTATGTCAGTCTGGGAATCGGAGCAGACTGTCATCTGAGATGGGACAGTCAGCTTCAAACGGCAAAGATAGAAAACCAGAAAGAGATGGAGATAGAAAGAGAGAAAGAGAGAAAGAGAGAGAGAGAGAGAGAGATCAAAGAGAGGATCCTACACTTTATAAACCGGATAAAATAAAATATAAAAAGATTTTTATTCAATGGAAAGGATATCAGAATCATTAAATCGTATAACAAAGTGACAGTAATGTCTTCCCGCCCAGCATAAATAAGTGGTCTCTTTCTCTCTCAGACTCATAAATGCTATGAGCATATATACAGACAAAAAAATATTTTTATACAAGAATTCGAGTGTTATTATCCAAAACTCGGGAGTATTTTCGTGGTGGGTTGGTCTACTGTGACATATCAAATTTGCAGTGAAGAGCGTTATGGTAGTCTGTTTCACATCGACCTTTCCTCCAATCCAGGCACACACCAGAAATGCAATCTTTAAACAAGCAATGAATTTATAAACACTATCTGACTTTTGCAAAATACTTTTATCAATGAAACTCATTAAAAGTAAAAGATTTATTTATTTAAATTTTTTATTTTATTTATTTATTCTATTTTTTTTTTTTTTTTAAACTTTTCCTATCTTTGTGTAGGAGGTTGGGCATCTTACCAGATGCCAAACATTCACTGGCTATTTCAGAGACTCCAACCGAGAGATCTTTTTAAGACTAACCCTCCCTTCAAGCGCAATTGTTTAGACTTCTCTTCCACTTAGTTCACCGGGTATATTCGCTAGGTATTTTTTTTTTTTTTTTTTTTTTAAATTCTTTTTCATGAGACCGGTGACTCCTATGATTACTGGAATGATGGAGATCTACCTAAGATTCCAGTTTCTTTTCATGTCATACATTAGACCTTGGTATTTTGTTAGCTTCTAATCCGTTTATGCCAGCATCATTAGGGACACCGACTTCAAATAGGGTTGCTACTCTCTCCTTATTGCCCCATATCACTGTAGTGTTTAACAGCTACGTTTTCTAAGTATATGGAGCTGCAGGAATTGCATAGTCTGCTTTTACAATCAGAAAATGTTTTCAATCTATACATTTTAAGCAATCGTTTCCTACAAAACGCAAATAAGCACTTACACTATATGAGCGCATGTATTATGATATCCTTATCAGGTGGCTTTTATTTATAACGCCTATAATTTACATGCTTTTGTTTCCCATAAGGTTATTTTTATAATTTGTCAACTGTGAAGAAATTCATGTTTAGCCAATAAACACACATAGTATAAAAATATACTTATGGCAACTAAGGTACACAAACATGTGTTTCATTCCTAGAGGAATTTGTTAGACATTTAGCTGGCTTGCCATAAGTATATTGGTTCCTGAGTTCAACTAGAAGGTTCTCAAGTTCAAAAAAGTGCTCCTGAAGGTCGGAGTTCACATTGGCCAAAATGTTGTGAATATAAACACCATGATGAAAATAGTCCAAATATATATATATATATATATATATATATATAATCTTGCAACTTCTGCTTTTTTAGTAATTAAGAAATTATCAAGAACAAGAGCTACCCATTTCTAAGCTCCAGAAATGGGGGGTTGCTTCGTAAATGTTTGAAGGGTGCTCAAAAAGTTCTCTAAAGCTAGATGTCCAACTTCTAGGAAGCAATCTTCTCAGAATGCATGTCACCAATTGGAGTTAATACTTGATGTATGTACTCCCAAATAAATAGGGAGGGGGGGGGGGGTCAGAGAAACAAATAGAAAAAAATATTTAAAAAGTGGGGAGAGGAAGATCTGTATAAATCTGGAAACTTTCAAGGAAATTGTGATCCAAGAAATTGTTTTTATGATCGAAACATTTTATTCAGGTCATTTCCGTTCTGAAATTACTTTTTGAAAAAAGGAGAATGTCACACACGCACAAGAAAGATTTGTGTGAGGGAAGTCTTCCCAATATCTAGTAAAATTTTGTTTTCTTTATCCATTTCCTATGCCTATATTAAATAATGCAAAATAGGATGAACTGTGTTTCAAATTGGAAGCCAGATGCTCTAAAATACAACTAATAATACTAATATTAGGTACAAAAGCTGACTGTTCATAATGAAAACGTTTTATATCCAAGTTTACCAAATCGGAATCTAAAACTGATGGGGGGGGGGGGGAATTTCAGGGTGGATTCCATAAGGAAAATTTGACAAAGTTGTCTTTTCTGTCTGTCTGACTAAAACTCAAAACACCAAAGATACTTACAAATCTTACATATTATGCTTGAGTATGACCTCGAGCAGCTTATAAAAATAATTTACTGTAATATACATTTAGGGTCACCGGGGATCAAATTAGAGACTAGTGGAGTCAAAAAAGTCAACGTTTTTTTTTTTTGGGGGGGGGGGGGGGGGTCATCCTAAATTGGGAGCTGTGCAGTGCAGCGAGATGCTTGTTCACATTAGTTTTAAATTTCTGCATGTCGATACAGTCGGGAAACAGGGAGCAGGGACGGAATTCCAAGGACCGGCAGCTTGAAGAAAGAAGCTATTGGAGTAGAAGGCTTTCCGGCATCTGCGGAACTCCAGTGAATGAATAGGATTTAGCTTATTTTCGGTTTGGTCGAGTGTATTTATGTCTTGGTGCACCAGCGCAGCAAGTTCATCGGAGCACATTCCATTGAAGTACTTGCAAAACAAGCACAAAGATGCAACACTGCTGCGATGGGACAGGGGCTGAGGCCTGGTGGATAGTGAGGGACATATTAGATTAGATACTCTTTTTGGACCCTACCTAAGAGGGAGAGACTAGTGGATGGTGCACCAGCTCAGATATGACAATACTCCATGCATAGGCAGATGGTGGCTTTGTAGAGATATAGGATACTGTCAGGTGTGAGAAGTTTTCTAGCACGTTAGAGGGAGCCAACTTTCTTTGCAGCAGCTTGGCAATGTTTTCTCTGTATGTGTTCCAGTTCATGTTACCTGTGAATGTTAAACTGATGAGTTTGAACATTTGACTCTCAGGTAGGGTGTTATTTGCCATGGCAATCGGTCATTCATTATAATAAAAGGAAGGTAATTCTTTCATTGTCTGATCAGGTTTTTATTCCTCATTCTCTCAGTCCATCCTTGTCACGTCCTCCAATGTTTTCCTTGACCTTCCACCACAACTGTTCTACATCTAACCCAAGAACTCTTATCCATTCTTTCAACGTGGCCATACCATCGATGTTTCCTGTTCTGTACACATTTTATCTCCCTCTAAGGTCATGAGATCTAAGTTTGCTTTTAAGACTTAGTTGCAATCCTCCTGAGGACACACTGTATCTCGATAAAAGGTTAAAGTCTGAAATAGCATTTTCATTGCTAAACACAGATTGAATAGATATCTTCAGAATATTGGTTCTTTTTTATTTAGGTGTAACTGATTAGATATAGATAGATAGATAGATAGATAGATAGATATAGATAGATATAGATATAGATATAGATAGAGAGATATAGATATAGATAGAGAGATATAGATAGATAGAGAGATATAGATAGATAGAGAGATATAGATAGATAGAGAGATATAGATAGATAGAGAGATATAGATAGATAGAGAGATATAGATAGATAGAGAGATATAGATAGATAGAGAGATATAGATAGATAGAGAGATATAGATAGATAGAGAGATATAGATAGATAGAGAGATATAGATAGATAGAGAGATATAGATAGATAGAGAGATATAGATAGATAGAGAGATATAGATAGATAGAGAGAGATAGATAGAGAGAGATAGATAGAGAGAGATAGATAGAGAGAGATAGATAGAGAGAGATAGATAGAGAGAGATAGATAGAGAGAGATAGATAGAGAGAGATAGATAGAGAGAGATAGATAGAGAGAGATAGATAGAGAGATATAGATAGAGAGATATAGATAGAGAGATATAGATAGAGAGATATAGATGGAGAGATATAGATGGAGAGATATAGATGGAGAGATATAGATGGAGAGATATAGATGGAGAGATATAGATGGAGAGATATAGATGGAGAGATATAGATGGAGAGATATAGATGGAGAGATATAGATGGAGAGATATAGATGGAGAGATATAGATGGAGAGATATAGATGGAGAGATATAGATGGAGAGATATAGATGGAGAGATATAGATGGAGAGATATAGATGGAGAGATATAGATGGAGAGATATAGATGGAGAGATATAGATGGAGAGATATAGATGGAGAGATATAGATGGAGAGATATAGATGGAGAGATATAGATGGAGAGATATAGATGGAGAGATATAGATGGAGAGATATAGATGGAGAGATATAGATGGAGAGATATAGATGGAGAGATATAGATGGAGAGATATAGATGGAGAGATATAGATGGAGAGATATAGATGGAGAGATATAGATGGAGAGATATAGATGGAGAGATATAGATGGAGAGATATAGATGGAGAGATATAGATGGAGAGATATAGATGGAGAGATATAGATGGAGAGATATAGATGGAGAGATATAGATGGAGAGATATAGATGGAGAGATATAGATGGAGAGATATAGATGGAGAGATATAGATGGAGAGATATAGATGGAGAGATATAGATGGAGAGATATAGATGGAGAGATATAGATGGAGAGATATAGATGGAGAGATATAGATGGAGAGATATAGATGGAGAGATATAGATGGAGAGATATAGATGGAGAGATATAGATGGAGAGATATAGATGGAGAGATATAGATGGAGAGATATAGATGGAGAGATATAGATGGAGAGATATAGATGGAGAGATATAGATGGAGAGATATAGATGGAGAGATATAGATGGAGAGATATAGATGGAGAGATATAGATGGAGAGATATAGATGGAGAGATATAGATGGAGAGATATAGATGGAGAGATATAGATGGAGAGATATAGATGGAGAGATATAGATGGAGAGATATAGATGGAGAGATATAGATGGAGAGATATAGATGGAGAGATATAGATGGAGAGATATAGATGGAGAGATATAGATGGAGAGATATAGATGGAGAGATATAGATGGAGAGATATAGATGGAGAGATATAGATGGAGAGATATAGATGGAGAGATATAGATGGAGAGATATAGATGGAGAGATATAGATGGAGAGATATAGATGGAGAGATATAGATGGAGAGATATAGATGGAGAGATATAGATGGAGAGATATAGATGGAGAGATATAGATGGAGAGATATAGATGGAGAGATATAGATGGAGAGATATAGATGGAGAGATATAGATGGAGAGATATAGATGGAGAGATATAGATGGAGAGATATAGATGGAGAGATATAGATGGAGAGATATAGATGGAGAGATATAGATGGAGAGATATAGATGGAGAGATATAGATGGAGAGATATAGATGGAGAGATATAGATGGAGAGATATAGATGGAGAGATATAGATGGAGAGATATAGATGGAGAGATATAGATGGAGAGATATAGATGGAGAGATATAGATGGAGAGATATAGATGGAGAGATATAGATGGAGAGATATAGATGGAGAGATATAGATGGAGAGATATAGATGGAGAGATATAGATGGAGAGATATAGATGGAGAGATATAGATGGAGAGATATAGATGGAGAGATATAGATGGAGAGATATAGATGGAGAGATATAGATGGAGAGATATAGATGGAGAGATATAGATGGAGAGATATAGATGGAGAGATATAGATGGAGAGATATAGATGGAGAGATATAGATGGAGAGATATAGATGGAGAGATATAGATGGAGAGATATAGATGGAGAGATATAGATGGAGAGATATAGATGGAGAGATATAGATGGAGAGATATAGATGGAGAGATATAGATGGAGAGATATAGATGGAGAGATATAGATGGAGAGATATAGATGGAGAGATATAGATGGAGAGATATAGATGGAGAGATATAGATGGAGAGATATAGATGGAGAGATATAGATGGAGAGATATAGATGGAGAGATATAGATGGAGAGATATAGATGGAGAGATATAGATGGAGAGATATAGATGGAGAGATATAGATGGAGAGATATAGATGGAGAGATATAGATGGAGAGATATAGATGGAGAGATATAGATGGAGAGATATAGATAGAGAGATATAGATAGAGAGATAGATAGAAAAAAGTATGTATAACTCTGCAGAGGATTATTATACAGTGTTTTGCTTTGCTACTAGATCGTTATGGTTTTTGCTTCTAAAGTGATTCTAAAAGGATTCTTAGAATGAAATTCATTTGTTCCTCTCCTCCCAAAGACAGTTATCTGGAGATTAAAACTGATTCATGGAATAAAAAAAAAGGGTAGGGGGATCAAAACATCGATCAATTTCAAAAGCTGACCTTGAGAAATCTGCGATCAATATCTATTAACCCAACAAGAAAACTTAGATTGTTCAGCAGATTCTCAGAAGTTCACATCTGAATTATTTTGTCTTCCATCATTAATAATTTGTTTCTGACTGACAGCTTGAGGTTTACCTAAAAAAAGGGTAAAGAGGATAAAGGGCAAGATATATATATATATATATAATTTATATATTAATACGATAGCGTGTGTTCGTGTGTCACGCTTACATCAAAAGCTCTGCGCATGCGTGCCGCACCTAGATTTGGAAAAGAATTCAAGTCACCTAATTTTCGTAATATTAAAAGTATTTCCCTTTGGCGCAACGGTTAGCGATGTAAGATTTTGACGTCGACTCGACTGGTTTATAGTTTGATCCCAACCAACCTCTAAGATATTTTTTTTCTACATCGAGAGGGGGAGGGTAGGGAGGGGACGACTGGGAAGACACAATAATACGATAGTGTGTGTAGTATTTTGTGTGTCATGCTTACATCAAAAGCAACGACCTTCCAAATCTTTGTATGCTACTCATGAATTGGAGCCAAATTTAATTTAAAGCATTTACAAAGTAATGTATATGTTAGAAACAAGATAATTATTGAAAACATTTCGTGTAATTTACACAGGTCCCACTATAATATATATATATAAAGCTGTTAGTCATCTATACATGGAGAAAAAAACAACTATATATAAGTACTCAACATCAATAACAGAATGCAAGCTAAAAATCTCAACTTATATAGGCCATCCACAAAACCGCCCCCCCCTCCTCTATTCCTAATGAGAGAGTTACATTTTTTTTCTTTACATAGTTCATCCAAACAAGGCATGCTGCCACTGTAGACTAACCGACTAGTAAGAATTAGGGTGAAAGTATTGTGGGGGGGGGGGGGGGGGTCATCCTAAATTGGGAGTTATGCAGCGAGATGCTTGTTCAAATTAGTTTTAAATTTCTGCATTTCAATACAGTCGGGGAAACGGAGAGCAGGGAGGGAATTCCAAGGGCCGGCAGCTCAAGGAAAGAAGCTACTGTAATAGAGGGCTTTCCGGTATCTGGGGACCTCCACAGTAAATGAATGGGATTTAGCTGATTGTGTTGGTCGAGTGTATTTACATCGAAGGGGGCACCAGAGTAGTAAGTTCATCCGAGTGCATTCCATTAGAGTACTTGTAAAACAAGCACAAGGTTGCAACATTGCTGCGATGGGACAGGGGCTGAAACTTGGTGGATAGTGAGGGACCTATTAGATTAGATACTCTTTTTTGGACCTTGTCTAAGAGGGAGAGACTAGTGGATGGTGCATCAGCCTAGATGTGACAACAATACTCCATGCATATGCAGATGGTGACTTTGTAGAGATATAGGATACTGTCAGGTGTGAAAAGTTTTCTAGCACGTTAGAGAGATTTCCACTTTCTTTGCAGCAGCCATGGTAATGTCTGTATTTGTTCCAATTCATGTTACCTGAGAATGTTAGGCTGAGGAGTTTGAACGTTTGACTCTCAGGTAGGATGTTATTTGCCGTGGCAATTGGTGGTTGAAGAGGTCTCTTGTAGATGTTGAAGGAAAGGAGCTTTGTCTTAGCAGCATTAAATGTTACCATCCATTTATGATCCCATTCCACTACAGACGTGGTCAGTTTCTAAGGATTCAGCAATTGCCTCGGATATGTGCACGTCTGTTTTTCCCACATGAGAAGAGTAGAGCGTGGTGTTGTCAGCAAATATACCGATCTCAGACAATGTAATCAGGGAGGTTGTTAATAAAAATCAGGAACAATAAACCTCAAAGGATCGATTCATGGGGTACATCTGCATTTATGTCATGTTTGGATGAGCAGCCATCGAAGACAACCTAGATTTTTATTTTGGTTAGGAAGGATCTAATTCTATTGTTCAGTGTATGGTATATGCGTTTAAAGATGACCGTTAGGATGTCCGCAATAGACCGTGCTTGTCTAAATCAATACTGATGGTCAGAATGAAGTTTAGCATTAACGAGGTGCCGGACTATCATTAGATTGATTAAAGATTTAAAGATTTAAAGATTTTTGCGAAGAGCAGAAGTAGACTGATGGGGCGATAATTCTGAGAATCGGTTCTAGCTCCAGAATTCTCTAAGACTCATACACAGAGGTAATTTTTCAGCTATCAGGGAAGCAAAATTCAACAAGGCATTTGTTGGAGAGTTTAGAGAGAACAGGGGCCAGTTCAGCAAAGCATTTTTTTATTAATATTATTGGTATAAGATCAGGCCCACATGTTTTGAAGGTGTCAAGGTTTTTTTATGATGTCCCTGACATGAGATCGAGTGATGACCAGGTCATCAAGTGTGGCTTCAGTCCGCAATGCGAATTTTAGGAGAGAGTGGTTTGTGGAGTGTAAAGTGGAGTTTAAGGCGAAGTGCTGGGCAAGTAGTTCAGCCTTATCAGTTGCTGTTAACGACATTGTGGTTTGACAGCGAGGGAATTGTTGATTTTCCACCACAATATTGAAGAAAATTTTAAGTACCTAGTTTCTGCGACTAAATGCGTTTTCTGATCATCTCTGTATACCTTCTCTTTGCTTCACGTATCAGTCTTACAATTTTTTCTTCAAGTTATAAATTTGTCCATTCGTAGTTGACTTATGGCGTCCGAATTGATGGAATGCTTTTTGCCTCTGAGCAATAGCAGCTGCACATCCCGATGAACCATTGAGGAGAGTGAGGCTTGCTGTAGAAGTTACGCATGGGGACATATGCTTTAATGTCTGATTGGACCCATTCGGTTACTCCATTTGTGCACTGATCAGCAGGGAGAGAAAAATTTTTACTCAATCGGGCGTCACTGATGTGATCTCTGATGAATTCCCAATCAGTAAGGTTAAGAACAGGTTGAAAAGTGAGGCTTGCTGGTCCACACGATCAGAGACACGGGTCGGGAAAGTGACAGTCTGTGAGAGGAAGTGTGCTATAGAGAAACTATACGTGGAATTACCAGCTGTGTCTGTATAGCTAGAGAATCCAAGCCAGTCACGAAGATGTGCGTTAAAATCCCCAAATACATGTATTTGGGCTCTCGAGTCAAGTGAGAGTGCTGTATCTTTCAGAGACAGTTGTTCGAAGAGGAACGGTATAAGAAATATAACTAACGCTGTGGTGTAATGTTAATCTAAAGCACATGTAGGCTTGGTCAATTGATTCCAGCCTATGTTCTCTGGTCAAGGGGAGGGTGTTCCGAACATAAACTCCTAGCCTGTGCATATGTTCGTAAAAGTCTTTATGGTAGAGTGGGAGGTAATCATTTATGTCAAAATGGTGTGAGGAGATTGAGGGTTGTAGGTTTGTTTGACATAGTGCTAGGATATCCGGAGAATTTATTAGTAGGAAGGTTTCTGTGTTATTGATGTTGGTTGTAAGCCCCCGGATATTTGTGAATTCTATCCCAACACTAATCAACAGAATCCAAGGAATTTGAATCCTTGGGATATCAATGGAATACCAATTTATGCACTTGCCTTTCGGTTGCAGTTTTTCAAAGAGTCATTGACAAATTTACTGAGGAAGAACACATTTCTTTCTCTGGACAACATAATAGATGGACGAAACAAAAGGGGAGCATGACACTAATGTTAAGATTTTTAGTGATTGCAGGAATAAAGGAAACCAGCCTTCAATATATAGAAGCCTATCATATACACTAGATCCAGTAACCTCTCGGAAATGGACAAATTAAACCAGATCTGGAAAGTTTGAAACCAATACTGGAACTTCCACCATCACTGATTCGTAAAACCCTGCAACGTATACTTGGTATGTTTGCATACAATGCTAAGTGGATTTTCTTAGAGTCCTGAGATATTTGAAGCTTTTAATAACATCAAGAAGTTTGCCTGAAGAACTCTCCAGATATAGCCGAGATGCCATCTTGCCACAATTTTAACAGCCTTTTCTGTATGTATGCTTTTCAGTTCAGTAGTAGTAGGCCTCCGTCGGTCAGTGTCGACCATGAGTGATGCATCTGTGATGCCTATTTGTCCCTTCTGTCTGCTCGGCTGGAGCAGCGTTACTTGTAGCTAAGAAAACCAATGTAGGAGTGGCAGTCTCTGTCGCAAAGGTTACTGGCAAAGCTGAAGTGTGCTTTCCATGTTGTAGGCTGTAGGTTTGTTGAATGTTGTTGGATGCTAGCCTGGGTGGTGTGATATGGAGGACAGGATATTGCCACTGTAGCATGCCCCCCCCCTCTCCACATCGCTGATGGATCCAAAGGAACAGCAAGGCTGTTACAGTTTAGCAACAACACGTCACTGGTAGAAAGAAGTTGTAGGCAATGCCTAACTGCCTTAGGGGTTCCACTGAATTTTTTCGAGGTTTTCTTCTGAAGCTTTTCCCCATTGGTGGATATTTTATAAAGCAGTAGAAGTTTGAAATCAGGGATTTACCTTCTAGATGGACTAACTTCCAAGGCTGACAAGCTCCACTTACACAAAGCAACTGGTGATGGTGTCAGTGACCCGCCTTCACCCTTTCTCCTGTCAATAACAGCAGGTCTGCTGGGATTATATCTCAGCCACGCGAGCAGGCCAGGAGCTGGATTTATTGTCAAAGGCTATTTGCGATGCACACCCTATGAAAACATTTTATGGAGTGGGAGCTTATCTCAACTGCCTCCCCGTCGTTGACAACCTTCAACAACTTTCTAAAAACTTCGAATTTAGTCTATGCCAATTCATCGACACTCTCAAAACACGACTTGCATGTATATTGATAGTGATTTACAAGTGAAAAATTACCGTTTTTAACTGAACGTTTTTTTTTGTTTTTTTTTAAACATATTTGTTCTTTTTTGTTTATCATTTTAATAACGACTTACAGGTATTTTAGTTACGACAATACTTTCCTTTATATCTAACACATAAAGTTATCTTGTTGGATTTTCATGATCAGACCCAAATAGCAATCAGTCTGACATATCGATATTTGACTCGAACTAGCCTATGTTTTCGTTTCTTCTTTCCACTATGTTATTGGCAAGACTATATTGTTTTGTGTCAGTTTCTTTCTGAAAATACTTATTCAAGAAACGAAAACATTTAGAGAAGAGACTTTTCCCTTACTCACAAAATATTCTTCTACATTAAAGGGAAATAATCATGTCAGGAGTTATTTCACTTCTGCAGAGATAAATACATAAAACGCTATATTTTAAACATTAAAAGGGAAGTTACTCCCATAAATTACGCATTATTGTTTTTTTTTTGTTTTCTTTTACTATCACCATCATCATATTCGGTTTAACGTCCATTTTACATGCTGGCGGTTTTAAGAAATTCACTTCCAAACTAATCTATCTCTGTATAGGTCTCGAGTTACCCCCTTTTTTCTCTTAAGTTCATTCTTATCACTTCCTTTTATCTTTTCTTTAGCATTCCCCTGTGAACTGAACCTGCTACCTCAACTGTTCTACATCAAACATAACTCTCATCCAATCTTTCAATGCGGCGATACCATCGAAGTCTGCTGTTCTGCACACATCTCCCTATACTGTCCAGATTTAATCATCCTCTAATGTCATCAGATCTAAGCCTGTTTTTAAGCCACACTTTTCACATCCATCGTATCATTCTCATCATTTCTCTCCATGCATGTATTCAACCCTCGCTGGTCAACTTCGATATATCATCACACTGCATACACATGCCTGATAGACTCTTCACTTGATCAACAGTGAAGTCTAGCTATTTCAAGTGAGCATTGCCCTTTTATAAAGAATTCTGTTCCCTCTTCCAGGTAGGTGGTCGCTTACAAATATATCTCAGTAGGGGGGACATTCATCTGAAGTGGGCATTTTTCTTTAAAATAATGATCTAGTAATGGCAAGTACTAAAACGATCTTTTTACACCCATTGTAAACAAGTCGGTCTTTTTTTTCTCTTTTTTTTTTTTTTTTTACTCCTGAGTAACACTTAGTAGGTACAGCTAGTAATAGATGAAAAATTTTAGTTTAAGAAAAAAGTTTTGACATAATAAAAGGTGAAAAAAATAAATTCTAATTCATAGAAATGTTCAATCCCAGTCATGACTGAAGAAAAAAAGTGATCTTAAAACAAAGGATCCAAAAACAAGTGTATTTCTAAGTTTATACAAATTTCCTATTGAAAGTTCAGCAGAAAATAATCACTCCTAATTAATTCTAATACAATTCTACCTTCTTTGAGGAAATATTTTCAAAGAGATTTGCAATGAAAACTCATTTGAAATTAAGATGAAAAATACTTCATTAGTTCTTTAGAAATCGAAGATGGAGCAGTCATATTTAAAAGGGCAATCAAATGTGCGACTCCAGGGCAGAATTTTTTGTTTTAATCTTTGTGTTAGGGTAACAAACTCTGTTGTGGCTTAAATTTTACAGTTTCGTAAGTTACTAGTTGTATTTACCCGGCGTTGCCCAGAATTTAGCAATGTAATTTTAGTTTGTGCTTTGTTTTTGTGTCTTGCACATTTAAAGTTATACTCATAAAGAATTAACAATTTAGTTTTTAATGTTTGTTTCTTATATTCATTTAACGTCACTTTTCCCTTGTTCAAGGGTCAGATGATTTCTTATATTACGTAAGCTCACTCTCCAGTTCTCACGGTTCAGCAGGTCAGCAGTCTCCAAATTCCACTGTGCGGGCTTGTCCAATCACTTGCTTTCGAGTTTTCCATGACCAGCCAACCTTTTTGCAATTTAAAACATTCATTCTTCTGCAACGGTTTATCCAGGAGGATGAACATTCCAAATGACCATACCAGCATAATCGGTTAATCCTTAGGATAACCTCCATGCTGGACAAATGTTTTCAGCAAATCCACTGACCAGATATGTTGGGTTTGCTTATTTAAAATTACATTAATACTACATTTTTTTTAACTTGCATAAGTCAGGTATAGGCGAAAACACAAACACATGAAGCGGTCATATAATTGTACTAATACAGATATGGGGAAAGATGATTGTGTATAGAAGATAACTCCCTCTTTTACATTAAAAAAGTTATTCTTGGAGGAAACAAAAGAAAATCATGATGTAGCTTTTTAGGTCATTATTTAAATTTGTCTCCATTGTAAAAAAAAACTTCCTAGCCGGAATAGCTATTTTTTCGAAAGAAACCGAAGCGAAATAGATTATTTTCTTGCAAAGAACATGATAGAAGTTAGATTAAGAAAAATTGGTTGGTTATAATCGATTATTAATATTCTAGATACATTGTTATTTGGGTTTGACTTTGAAAATCTGACAACTTTATATCATAAATATTTCTGACACCATACTACATAAACAGTATAAGTATTGTATTTGATGGCAAATGAGACTTTTCCCTCCATTTATATTACCATATTATGGTGTTGGGCATGTATAAGTACTTCAAATTTGCCGACTGAAAAAGTTTTTTTTAATTATTTGATACATGAAACATATCAGTCACAAGCATGTTACCTGCCTGTTTTGAGCATGTTTAATGTATCACTTACCATTAAGTATTTTAATTGAATTCTTTTAATTTTGTAGTGAATTCGATCCTCACTGAGTATCCCCATATCTGGACCTGTGCCAAATTTTTTGTATTGTATAAAAAAAACATTTAAAAAAACATACAATAGAAAAGGATGCTAATTAGAAAATTATTTTATGTTTTATTAAATTATTTTATGTTTTATTAAATTATTTTATGTTTTATTAAATTATTTTATGTTTTATTACTAGCAGAATACCCGTCCCAGAACGAGTAAAATTAATTCCCCAAATAAAACAGTTTTGAACTTTTTTTTTATGTCTCCTTACGAAGATTAAAATCAATATATAATGATATTAAAACTTATGTGTAGAATTCTTATTCTAATTTTGATCAAAATCCATTATTGTGATTTTAATAAAATGTCTAAAATTTAAGGCTTAAGCTATGGGGTCTTAAAAAGAAATTGAAATTTAGGGAATCTTGCTTAATTGGTGTCTAATGACTATGGATCAAATTCAATGCAAATCTTAAATTTCAAATGGGAAGTTGGGTCCATATAATGCCCCCTATAAAAACTTTAATTTAGGAGATATTTATTAATTGATGCCTAATCAGGTATCTGAATTTTCACAGTATTTCCAAACTTTTTACCCCCCCCTCCTGCACAAAACTAAAACAAATATATCCAACATTATGAACCTTACACCTAGAAGCTGTGTTCTAAAATTCATAATTATCGGTTAATTCGTTTATGAATGAATCTAGTATGTATAACGATATACACATATATAACTTTATATATATATAAACATATACAAATAACTAATTTTATATATATAGAGAGAGAGATAGGATAGCCTCAGTAATGAACTGTCAATTCTATCACGAAAAAGAAAACATTTCTGTATACGAAATAAAAACGGTTTTAAAAGACACCATTTCAGATTCTTATTTATATTAAGTTTTTCACAAAAGTTGAGCTTACAAATGTGTTATTTTAGCAAATATTTTATCTCAGGAATTTGGCCTCTTTCTATTCATGAGTTTGAAGCAAGAATTCAAATCACATAATCAGTGGCCATTGAAAATTTAGAGGAAGAACCAAAAACTAAAATGTCTAACAGTTAAAGTGATTCAAATTGAAAAGAAAACAAAAAGAAAAAGTTGTTATTAATGAAAAGCAAGTTTGAATGGTGAAGTATGTTAAGATCAGTGCCATCAATTTGGACAGAAAAGAATCGCGAAGCTCTTAGTTTTGTTCCCAAAGTTCAAAAGCAATGTGCATAATAGTGTGAAATATGAAAAGAAAAGCAACAACACTGAGGGATGATGGAGTGATATGATGAATGAGAGGTGTGGATAGAGAAGGAGAGGATGATATTGATGGAAAGATGAAGACGCGGATGCAGACAAAGATGAAGACGCGGATGCAGACAAAGATGAAGACGCGGATGCAGAGAAGGGGGTAGACGGTGTAAACGAAAGGGGGTAGACGGTGTAAACGAAAGGGGGTAGACGGTGTAAACGAAAGGGGGTAGACGGTGTAAACGAAAGGGGGTAGACGGTGTAAACGAAAGGGGGTAGACGGTGTAAACGAAAGGGGGTAGACGGTGTAAACGAAAGGGGGTAGACGGTGTAAACGAAAGGGGGTAGACGGTGTAAACGAAAGGGGGTAGACGGTGTAAACGAAAGGGGGTAGACGGTGTAAACGAAAGGGGGTAGACGGTGTAAACGAAAGGGGGTAGACGGTGTAAACGAAAGGGGGTAGAGGAGGAAAGTGACTGATCAGGATTTTCAAGTTGTATGTGTTGTATATGAATTGTGTATAAATCAATTTATTTATAAATAATCTGCTAAGATAGATTCCATTTCACCCATATAGGAGCCTTTCACAAGTACTAGATCTGGGTGTAATGAGAATTAAGGGGTGACTCCACAAAGCTCCTACATTTTGGCCTCACCACCGGATGTAATTTAAACTCATACTCAGAACCTTTATCATGTCATGGTGGAAGTAATAAAAAATATTCAAAAAAGAAAAAGGAAAAAATTCATTGAAAGTGATTGTCGTTATCATCAGGTGATGAAAATGGCTTCAATGGGATGACTTAGATTCTGGAACACTCATTCAACAGATGACTAAACAGCTTAAAACAATGTATGTGAGAAAATTAATTAATTATCAAAGAATCATAAAAATAAAAGTAACATTAAAATTAATCTAGAGACAAATGGGTGAAATCATAATCACGATTTAATCAATAACGATAAGAAATTAATTAGCCAACGATGCCACTCCCAATGTAAAGAATCAAAGAAAGATGGTTTAACATTTTGTACTTTTACTTTTTTTATTATTATAATATTAATGACTCCTTTGACAGAAGAATAAACTTCTTTGTCATCGTGTCGCATGCATTTTCCACATGAGGTGTGGGTTGCACGTTGGCCATGACAGTACAAGTGACCTTCTCCACAAAAGTTTGAGACGTTTTTTATTATTGATTTTGTAACTTCATCAATTGAGACGTTATTTGATATCAATATTAGTGCTCATATTCCAGTTTCTGATAATGGGGGAAGAATTGCTGTTTAAGTGAGTGGTGTGTAGTGACTTTCAATCCTCTCATAATATTCATCATCATTTAACTGTCAAGCAATCCATCTCATTAACCTTTATTCTCGAGTGTTAGTCTTGATAAGTGGTAACTCATTGGTAGAAATCAGTTGATGCAGTTCCTAGGCGGCTTGAGAAACTGGTGGTGAATGTTGCTGGCCATATTGAATTCTCAATAAAACTCAATGCTGTCTTATAAGAAAGTGTATCATATAAGAATTACATTTCAGTGATAAATTACAAGCACTAAATCAGAGGGAGTTATTTTCCAATCACCTTCTAGATAGATAAGAGAATCATTATGAATTAATTTTTAAAATATTTTTTTTAGTTGAAAATAACCCAGTTTCTGGGGATGTCAACAGTATCTGTATTGTAATCAAATCTTACCTCATGGAACATAAATCAATTTGTCAACTCCTCTTCCCCCTCCCTTATATATATATATATATATATATATATATATAGATTTAGATTTTTTCACTTATAAAATAGATCATTCAGTGAAGACCGGGGTTGTTCCAATAAAAAACAAGCTCGATGATACTCGATTACAGAGTACAGAGCATTTATATGTGATTTTATGAAGGCTTACCAAATCATTCATTTCAAGACACCAATGATCACCATTAAAGATATTTTTTATTACAAATACTATTTATTCAAAATTAAATGTTTTTTCCTACACGTGTTTCACTACCAAGCAGTTACTTGCTTGGCAGATCATCAGGGAAATTAAATGTCTGGAATACTGATGATCTGCCAAGCAAGTAACTGCTTGGTAGTGAAACACGTGTAGGAAAAAACATTTAATTTTGAATAAATAGTATTTGTAATAAAAAATATCTTTAATGGTGATCATTGGTGTCTTGAAAGGAATGATTTGGTAAGCCTTCATAAAATCACATATATATATATAACGATTTTATTATCTGGATATTCTGATGATAGAATTCAATCTTTGCAAAGAAAGTTTTTTTTTTAGTTGATTCTACATGATCTGAGTATAGATTAAAATAGTCTCCAAACTTTATTTAGCCGCTAAAATAAGATAAAGCTAATAAAAAAAAATGTGGCAGACATTGGCAATAAATTATTTTAAAGGAAATACGACTGGGAAATTAGTCAGAAACACTTTACTGTGGTTCACCTACTCATTTATGACGTTTTTGCATTAATATAAGATACACACATTTTAAATTACCGTATAATTGGATTTAAGAGTAACTGAGCTTTTCGAGTTCTGTCAGTTTCCACTTTCAACATAAAATGTTCAATTCAAAAAAAATAAAATTTAAGAAATAGCTCACATAGTTAGGAGTTAATGACCCATGCCCTCTGGTCTCATTTGTTTGTTTTTTTGTGTATTTTAACCCCCCCCCCCCTAAATTCTTAGAACCATAATTTGGTTTAATGAATATTCTGAAATTTGAAATTAATCTGTCATACTCAGCAAGTGACAAGAACAGCCAAGGACTGCTGGTTGTAGTTGGGTTTCAAGTTGAAAGCCATTAAGACAGTTTCACATTCAGCACCTTGTATTCTAAGTGATCATCGATCTAAGCACTGACCAGGTTCAACAGAAGTATTAGACATCAATAAATAAATTTCAGTTTCTTTATGGTATTTTAAAGGACTTCCAGGGGGCCACAACCTCCCATTTTAAAGTTCAAATATATTAAACTTAAATTTAACTTGATCCATAATGAAGCAAGATTCCCTGAATTTCATTTTATTTTAAAGACCTCTTAAGCTTAAGTTTTAAATTTGAGACCTTTTCTAAAATCAAAATCATGAAATGGATTTTGATCAAAATTAGAATAAGGATTATAGACAAAGTTTAGTATCACTATATCTTGATTTTAATCTTCGTAAGGACATAAAAGTGGTGCAAAACTATTCTGTTCAGAAAATTAATTTTACTCTTGGACAAGTACTCTTCTAGCCGTCATATTATTCACTAGTAATTAAAATCAAATTTTTTGCAAAGCAGGGAAATAAGAGAACTTTCTATAGGAATCTCAAAGATCAGGCCATGAAATTGAAGCTTCACCTTTCTCAAAATAGAGACAACCATGATTGAAAGAGTACACAAAGGCTCATAAGTTGAGCTTAGGTCAGCCAGCCATAAAATCCTATCCAAATGCAGCAGTGGATAATAAAACAACTGACCGGCCATGGAAGGCAGCAGATTGGACAGACAGTGACCATAAAGCCAGTCTGGATGACCTAAGAACAGATTGAGAAGACCATTATCATTTGCGTATTAATCCAACTCTGTTCAGACATAATTGGAAAGTGCCAGGTAGAAACAGAACAAATGATGGCTTAGCTTTCTCAAGAGCAATTCATGCTTTGGCTGTTTTATGGCATATCAACCCTTTGGAATTATTTAATACCAAATCCAGTTATTCAGATTTAAAAATATATGTATGCGTCACAATATTAATATCTTCAATTATTTAATAGAAAGAAAAAAAATTTCCCCGGATTTTCCTCATATATATATATATCTTTGGTCCCTATAGAAAGAAAGGTTAGAGAATCTACATTGTAACTAAAAGTGTATTCACATGTAAGATTTTTCAGGGAAGATAATAGAAATGGTCAACAATCTAAATGCAACCCTAAGTTGGTATGTGGGCAGAACTACCTTAAAAGTTGAAATATATTCTGATTTTGATGAAATTTAAATCATACGTATAAAATTCTCCTGGGAAGACAATGGAAACGGTCCTGAATCTCTACGTTCCCCTCTATGTGCCCTCTCCTAAGTGAGCTATCATATCCAATTTTAATGAAATCTAAATCATATTTATAAAACACTAATTCAGAGTTCTCCAAAATTTCAGCTTCTTCAAATGATATTAGAGGGAAAAACAGGGAGGGGAGATAAGTAATAGTGTTATGAGCATAGTGAAAAAAAAGGCAAAGTAATGTTCCTCATTCAATCCAGAGCAACGTAAGGTCTTCCTGCTAGTATTTTATTCAAAGTAGTAATAAGAGTCATATGACAATACAAAAAGTTAGACTTCTGTTTTATTTATAAATTTAATGTGAAAATAACGATAGAGCAGAGAGAGAGACTAGCATTTTATAGACATGTTAAAAAAATAGTCCAGCATACCTTTTTTGAAAAAAAAAATATATATATAGCACAGTTTAAAAACAAATTGTAAGTATATACAGTACCAGGTAATGCCGGGTACGTAGAGATAGTTTTGATTCAATTATTTGTAAAGTATTCTGCAATTGCTAAATTCTATTCAACCCGTAGATGGTGCCCTGACAGGTACTAGCGTTCCGGGTAGTGTAAACCTGTTAGTAATACGAAAAAGGTGACTCCACATTTCCCAGATTGAGGCCTAATCAGCATGGCGAGAGCAATGTAGTTTATACGGGTTTAAATATGAGTCAACATACCGGACTATATATTTGGAGCAATCCCTTCATTTCATCAATCCTAATCCTGGAGTGGCTTTTAAATTTTATCAAGGGTTACTCATTAGTAAAAACAAAAATTTTAATCATTTCTTCATTTAATCAGTTTGATGACCAGCAATATTTATATAATAGATTATCAACTCATTGACTAGCAGCCAATAAGAAACAGAATGGACTTGCTTATCAAAGCATAACTGTAGCATCCCAGCATGCTTATAAACCAACTTTCTAGCTTCTATCTAAGTTTATTTAGTTTGAGATCAACTAGTCAGACAGCTATGCACTGATTACCAAATTCAATAATTTTTGAAAAAGTTTTCAATATTAAAATATGTAAATTTATATCCTTATTCTTGAAGCAGAATATAAATTAATAGAAAACTAAAATAAAGTGTGTATGGACTATATAGTTAGTTAACCCTAATCCTAGAGTGGCTTTTGGCCTTAATAAATGGTTACTCATTAGTAAAAAATAATTTTTAATTTAAAAAGAAAAAAAATCAATTGTTCATTTAATTATAGTTTAGTGACATACACCCATTTTTTATGATAAATGCTTTTATTCTAGACCTAAATTTTTGCCATTTTGAAAAAGTTTTCAATATTAAAAATTACTGTGAATTTATATCCTGCCTTGAAGCAGAAAACGTTTCGTTTTCTAAAAATTTATAAATAAAAACTAAAATAAAAAGCGTGTGCGGTGCGTGTTGAACTTTTTACAAAAAAAAAAGTTTTTGTTCTAGATTTCAGAGCGACTATTCAATAAAAATCAAACAAAATTTACAGCTTAAAATCTGCCTTTATTCTTGAAGTTCCAATGTATTATTCATGTGTGCACTATGGCAACACCAACAACCGATTCGGTGCATATCAACTACTTTTCTAGTTTTTGCAGATCAGGAACAACTGCCTGCATACATAGATTCTGCGACTAAAAAGCAAGACACTTTTTTGTTCCTTGAATGATTCATTTTTCCTGTTTTTTATTATTTTACTTATTTTCGTTTCATCTTTCTCTAGATATATATACTAAGCTTAGTTTTGTTACCAAGAGAGACAGGACAGGAGATGGACTAAACTTTTGATAACCGAACACATAGGCTTCCATACTTTTACAAAGAGCCTATACAAGGGCAGCCACTAAAGTAATTGCTATCCCTTTCATGGTTGGTGGATTTTACAGCATCATTATCATTGTATGCTTAAACTGCATATGTTTTGTAAATCAATGGTGTGTATATTAATTTGTTCTGTAAGCATATCTTCTCTCTCTCATACATACATATATATATATATATATATATATATATAAATGCTGCCTTCACGAAAACCCTTTTCCATCTGTAAATCTCCTTTCACTGGGCACATCGTCAATGGACATTTACCAACTGGACAGACCCCATATCTTTTTGCACGCATTTTCTCTTAATCTCCATTACTTAATTTTTTTTTTTAATTTTGAATTTTGGCTTTTCCACTGCCAACTTATCTATCTATGTAATTCCTCTGATAAGATTTTAATCTTTGAAAAGCCTTGGCTTAAGGAAAGAAACATTTTTATTTTTATCGACTACACCTTGCATTGAACAATCGAAGTTGAAATAAATTTCTCATTCGTACATTTATTCATCTTCTTTCATCTATCTTTACATATATATATATATATATATATATATATATATATATATATACACACACACAAATAAATACACAATGCGCTTTATAGATTAGAGGATGATATTAATAGTTATAGCACAGGTTATATTCTATATGATACAGTAAAGTAGATTTTTTTCCCTAACAATCATTCCATCTCATTAACCTTTATCCTCGAGTTGATTTTTGCCTTGAGTGGTAACCCATTATTAAAAAAAATAAATAATCTTGTTAAATGAGAACCAAAGTGCTTGTCAAAAGTAGACTTAAAGATAATTAGGTATCCCAAATAACAATCACAAGGACATAGATATTTACACTAAACGTATTAATCTAATTGAATATTTTAGATTGGGACTAACAGTCCCGGAAATGCCCAAAGCTTGGGGTGAGGGGGATTTCAACTTTATTTTTTTGAGAGTTGAACAATGCGGTACTTCTACAGAATTTGAACTAAACTGTTTTTAACCCTGACCTAACCTAAGGATTAGGTTTAGTTCGGTTCAAATTCTGTAGAAGCAACAAAAATGTTTTAAACCCTAACCGTTTGCATATTTAGTATATCATTATATATATACACATATACATATATACATTGCAGGGAGGGGGGGGGGGCAAATCATAAACTGCTTCAACCATTTCCGGAACTGACTCTGGATTGTCAAAGTACTGAAAACCTTTAGATAAGCTGGCAGGATTATCATGTTTCTTGCCCCAGTTATGGATGTATAAACATTTTGATACCAAAGTACACAATCTCTGGGAGGTAGGCGGCAGGCGGCTTCCAATCCGACTCTTCATTGTCAAATAAACACACTTATGTAAATGTGGAGTACATACAGATGCAGATAGCGGGCCTTATTAAAATAATAGGGATGCAGGGGAAGAGAGGGGATGGCGTCTAGAGATAAATTATATTTTCTTTTCTTTTTTCAGTTAGAACAAACACCCATTCATAAATTTTTTATGGGGTTTCTTATGTGAGGAAAGAAAACAGAAAAAAGTTTGCTGTCTCAAATAGAACTGGGAGGATTTTGCAGGGTATTTTACACTTTCAGGACGAAACAGTAAACTTTTGGCAGGTAGAAATGTATTAAAAAATGTTTTAAATAAAGGAAATTGAAACAGCTGAAAAAGAGATAAATCATTTGAAAAATAACTACAAGTTTGTTTTTTGGGGGGAGGGAGGGGGGTTGAATATGTGATTTAACGATTTTTTTGTTTTTTATTATTTTAAACTAGTTGGCTTTGGAATTTAATTCCTATTCACCACTTGAAATCATTGAAACGAAAGTAACCGACAAGGAAAAGGACAATTCTAACAGACAAGGAAAAGGACAATTCTAATCGACAAGCTGATATTGTTGCCGTATACTACCCCCCCCCCCCCATTGAGGAGGGGGTAATGTCTGGGAGGATTGTATCATGGCCACAGAACATACTACACTACCCTCCCACAAAGGTAATGTCTGGGAGGATGGTATCATTAACGAACATATACTACACTACCTCCAAAGAGGAGCTAATGCCTAGGAGGATACTACACTACCCCTTTACCCCCTACAACTCCAGAAAGTATCTCACTCCTGATGCAATACTCTACCTGTATAAAAGTCAAATACGATGTAAGATGGAGTACTGTTGCCACTTATTGAGGAGTGTCGCTCAGATCACTCTCTCCTGCCTTGACAGAGTATAAAATCGACTTTGAAATCTAGTGGGAGGGGGGTCCTATTCTCTTTCCTACAGCCTCTTTTTCATGGAAGAGACATTGCTAGTCTTTCTCTACTCTTTCATTATTGTCATGGTAGGTGTTCGACTGGGCTTCAATCTCTGGTTACTCCCTGGAAAACATTCACAACAAAAACTCTTCTAGATACAACTATTATAAAAAGAATGTCTTGTCTTCCTTTGTGTACTTGGAGCTATACAGAACTTTCATGGGCAGAGTTTCTTTCCAAGAACTGTATGTCTGGTATTGCATTCCATGGGGCTGCTTCCCAGCTGATTACAACATGATCATCAGCAAGTCAAATGTTAACAAATTCTTGTTGAGCCGTTCCCTTAAGTAATCAAATTCTGCCTGGATCCAACTATGGTCTGCATGGTTTGTTTCACCATCCGTCTGATACATTTAACCCTTGTCCTTGAATAGCCTTTGGTTCTTGATGAGCGGTGACCAGTTAGAAAATAATACAGCTTTGACTTCAGACAGATACCAAATCTCCATTAGTAAGAGATAAAAAGGAGTTTGTAACATTATTTGAGCTTATAATGTACAAATGCACATGCTTAATGGGAGCAATATACCCTGCCCCCATCCTCCAAAAAGACATGGATAAAGACAAATGAAGCAAAGAGTCTTAAAACAGTGGAAACAGATGATTGGCAGAAAAAACAGAATCAAGAAATTCGAAACCTCCAAGAACGGCTGACCAAAGACAGAATAATGGAGTCAGATAGGCAGAGCTAAGTTTCGAAAGTGATATCCCCAAGGGGTTGTAAGAAGAGGTGGTATGAATGTCAATCATTGGTGACATTATGACACCTCATGCTTTACAAAAAGAAAACCCGGAAGGGTGGGGAGAGTCTGGGGGAGAACGAGAGCGAGAGAAAAGGAAAACTATAGAAGACAAAGGAGATTATTATTATTTTATTTTTTGCCTGTGAGGTATGACATTAGAGATTTATTCAAACATGTCTTCTCCATGCCACTGTATTGTTTAATAGAACCTATTTTATTATAGCAACGTTTTTTGTTTTTTTTTTTGTGTGTGTGTGTGTGTGTGTGTGTGTGTGTGTGTGTGTGTGTGTGTGTGTGTGTGTGTGTGTGTGTGTGTGTGTGTGTGTGTTAATGTTGAGGGAGAATAAGTACCGGTCTAATGTCAACTGAACTGTGTCTTGGCTTCTCAATTTCTAGCCAAACAGAAAAATAACAAGCAGAATAGAAAAGAAAGAAAAAAATAAGGTTCAGTAAAGAACAAAATAAAGCAATCGGCTGTAATGGTAGAAAGATAAAAAAAAAAAAAAAAGAAAAAAGTAATTTAATCATCGACATATTGACATGGTTCTTTTGTTTGGTTTTTGAACAAGGAATCTTGAAAAACAAACAAAAAAAAACTGCTATATTCATTATGTCATTTTGTAGAAGCGCTTTTAAATTCTTCAGAGGATGTTTTTGTACTTTTGCAGAATAGCGCACCAAAGAACTGACGTAGATTCCCAAGTATCGACAGATACTCGACGCTCTTTGAACAGATGATTTTTTTTTTGCAAACAATTTAATAAATTGTATATTTTTTCTTGATTACCAAGATGGCAATATTTTTTTTTTTTTCTTTTAATTGACTTTTCTTTAGGTCAATAGGTTTTCAATAAAAGTTTTTTTTCTTTTCTTTTTCTTAATCCTATCAGGCAATTTATCGGCTATCTCAATCAAGTCCAGAATTTGTTGTCAAAACTTTGGAATCTTTATTAAATCTGTGGTGCACTCTTCTGCAACAGTTCTTTTTTTTTTTGTTGTTGATAAAAAAATTTTTTTTTTAAAAAGGATTTTAGATATTCCAAACTAGGACACTTCATTCTTGACAGCGATATTTTTCAGAAAACTCAATTTAACTTAGGGGGAAAAAATTGCATGAAATGCAGTGTAAAATAAAGATTAGTGTTTCTTTAAAATCATTTCACCATGAAATGAAAAAAAAAAATCTGATTATTTTATATCAATCTTTTTCAACTTATGCTGAATCCAGTCACTTTCGTAAAATGTTTTGTGTCAAGTTCTTAGTATTTTTAAAAATAGATTCTATCTAAAGTTAGTTATATGTATATGTTTATATATTTGTATGTACAGGATTCACTCCTAAGCTAATTAATAGATATTTATCAATTTTGGAACAATGTGGGCTATATTCATTTAATTTAGTTTTATGCAAAAGAGGTAAAAAATGGGGGTGGAAGCTATTCGTGAAAATTCAGATACCTCCGATTTTTATGAAATTTAACAATAGATATCATTTAATAAAACATTCCCAACATTCATTTTCTTTGGAGTCTTTAAAAGGGCTTTTAGGGTGCATAATATGGCCACAACGTCCCATTTGAAAATTCAAATATTTCAGATTTGCATTAAATTTGATCCATAGCTATAAGACACCAATTAAGCAAGATTTCCTGAATTTGATTCTTTCTTGAAACCTTATAAGCTTAATAAGCCTTAAATTTTAGACATTTTCTAGAACAAAAATCATGTATAGGATTTTGATAAAATTGTTATAAGGATTTCAGACATAAGGTTTACTAGGATTATATTTTGATTTAAATCTTCATAAGGGGACATAAAAGTGGTGCAAAACTCATGTTCGGAAAATTAATTTTACCTGTCCAGGGAGAGCTATTCTTATAGTATATGAATGGTTTGTATATTAATTTGTCGTGTAGGTAAATATTTTATAAATAGTCTGTAATTGATAGATTCTATTTAACCCATACATGGGGTATCTATAGGTGGTATTATTATCGTTCCGGGTGAGACCGAACCTGAGACTAACGGCAAGTAACGGATGATTCAACTTACTCCTCAAATCTCCCAAATTGAGGTCTCACCACCAGATGCACTGTAAGGTAATATTCAGGAACTCCAATTTTTGGTGTAGCTACTCATAAGCTCTTAGAATCTTTGTGCATTTCGATAACAAAACAAAAAAAGTATTAGATTCCAGAATTTTCTTAGATGACGAATGATAACCAGTGATGTAACGGTTAAAAGCATTGATTAACAATCACTTCTAATGTTGGATAATTGCCCTATGGGAATGGACGTATCTGTTGGGAATCGTTGGTTTGACTTGCGCGAATTAACGCGGGTGCAGTCGAGTGCAGATTAGGGCTTGTTCTCACAGAGCTAACACACGTGACAAGGTTACCGTGTGACGAGACCCCAGATCAAGGGTCAGTCTGCACCTGTGAAAGGCTCTGTGACGTCGCGGCCTTGCGTGGGAAAGAGGATCCGTGACGTCACTCGTTCCTGTGAGAAGCGAGTTTTTAGTCAGTCTGATTCGGAAGGCGAACCGAGAGGACGTGCGATTCACGATGTAAAACTAAGGGAAATATTTCCCTTAAGGGAAGACAAGCACGAGAAATCCTCCCCCCCTCTCTATGAATGGTTAAGAAACATTGTTAACTAACTATGATAAAGTAGGATTTTCTCTCTCCCTCTCTCGACGTGGTGAATGACTCCCAGTTAAAATAACAACAACCGTGGTTCACGGCAGAGAAGAAAGAATTCATCCACTAGACGACCCGACCACCCTCTACAAGCGAGGGAGAAATCTAAGGTATGCAACACTAAGTGACAGTCTTATGGGGGTTGAAGGTTCAATCCTTACTACAGGTGATAATAACTAATAACATACAACTTACAACTTCTACCCGATCATGACTGACAGGAGAACAATCTACCTGCATGGATTAAATAAAGGGTTTTGTTCGAAATTCTGCTTAGGTTTTCCAAGTTCGAAAAAATGCACGTGAAGAAGGTTGGAGGTTACATCGGCTGTAATAAAAGAGGTAGGCAGAGACAAACCTGCTACTAGATTCCAAAAAGAAGATTGTGGTTACCCCTGATACTAAAAACAAAAATATTAATAGCAAAAATACTTTATTTTAAAATTAAATAGTTTATTAAATAATGATATACATATTGAAAATATACATCTGGATGCTTTGTAAGGAGTCGTCAGCTGGTTTCCTTACTTGTTATAGTTTTTTTTTAACATATCAGTTCTACCAGTAACCCATCCTTGCTTTGATTGGAAACAAGATCCAACCCTGAAAGTGACATGTTATGCAATCAAATGAGATGTTACTAAGTGACGCCTTTGGATATTTGTCCGATCGGAAGAGAACCGAAGGTTGGAAGGACCGGGCACTGGAGGTGATTTTTGACCCTGCACCTCACCCCATTTAACAAAAGGTTTCACAGGTGCGTTGCTTCCAATTTCCTCTGGCTTTTGCAGATTTTTGTAACATGAAACATTCTGGGATTATTCTGTGCAGTTTCTGAACAGATTCAAAATGCAGAAGGTTATAGACTTTTCTAGTTCCTCTGGGTGTAGAACATGTAAAAAAATTTGTTGAAAAGGAACAAACTTCAGAGTTTTTACACTCCCTCCTCCTAAAAATAAATATAAATTAAAATCTATGTAATAATATGCTAATACAATTTCATGTTTGTACATACGTTATCAGCCTCGATATATTTTTTTTAAAGATGGGATCGGCTGATCACCGAAGATAAAATGTAAAAAGGTAATTTCTTTAAATTTCATCTCATGTCACTGCTGTATCAAACATAAAACCAACTAAAATACACTTTCTTGACCTCTGGGATCTTTTCTGTACAAACATGATACAATAATATCATGGAGTATGCGTTCACGCCGGACGTCCATAGAATGAAACAAGTCACGAATTTGTACAAGGATTTTGGAGATAAGACCCCCCCCCCCCTCCGAAACTACATTACAGAAGAATGCAACCGGATTTTCCATGCATCTCCATAGTAAGTAGATTTTATTTGGGGGAGGGTAATTATTTCAGTTTTTTTTTTTTTTAGTTTTTTTAAGTGTACCAATGAGTATTGTTTTGGAGTCAAAGAATGATTTACTGTTTTGGGAAAATTTGACATGGACACAATTAAGTTGTCGACCAGTAACAATTGACCAACTATATTCACAAGCACTTGACGTTCCTCTATCCCTAATGACCTTCCAAATTTGGAATAGGATTGTAATCCGTGGCATGCTCGGATCATAGATAACCAGATGATAATGTGGATGGGCATTAACTAAGCACCAATTTCTATTAAGTGGTATAATCTATGTACTGACAGTGTCGAGTCTTTCTAATTGTATCACAGTGTGTTCACCAACGTTTAAGTACTTGTAAAACAGACTTTCTCAATGGTTGTTCGACCCATTCGTTTGTTTGTCACACACACCATTTGAAGTACAGCTGGTTGGTAAAAATAGCAACAGAATTAGTGTGGGGTGGGGGTGTTTGGTGTAAGTGAAGAGAATTCCCCACTTCCCAAATTCCAGGAAAATTATTTATGGATCCTATCTGGGAAAAGGTTAAAAACATTGACATGAATTTACTCACAAGTTAATTTACTTGGCATGTGGAAAATAAGTGTTAGGGGAAAAGACACAGCCGGAAGGGAGAACGTCTGATCAGTGTAACACCCACTACTCAACAGCTGAGAAATATCCGTTTGCAGACACAGGAAAGAGAGGAGATATTGGATTGTCTAAGACATAAAATAGGAGTTTCCAGATAATCGCAAATCTTTATTATAATCCATGACTATAGAAAATTAGATTTAAATCAATATTACACATTTTACTTTTCAAAGAATAGTTTATTAATTACTAGTGCGACCACTGCATCGACATTGTCCAGGGAATATGAAGAACCCAAGAAACTGCTATTCCCACCTTTGAACGCTGTAGAAATATTTTAAATTATTTCTAAGTATTAATTAAAGTGCTTTTTTTTAATTTTATGTGTATGTGTACAGGGGAGGGGGTGTAGTCCCTATTTACTTGCCTCCTCACGAGGGCAGAGTTACACAAAATGTCGTTTTTTTTCAATGTAAGAAAAAATCCAGCTCCCAAAACGAGGCACTGTGGATTTGGAGAAAAATGAACATTGTCTCAGTCTAGAAAGATTTCTCCTTCATTGACCGAGGGTAGAAAAGATGAAGTTCAGTGTCAGGACAGATACTAAATTTTGCTTCTAGCTGAAATTATTTATCAAAAAGCTGATCAAACAAAAAGATACAAATCGTTGGAGTCGAATGAAACAATTTTTTTTTTCTAAATCCCATATGAAGCAGAATTCTATATACAGCTTCTATTTATGGGGTTATACCGGTCAATCAAATAAGGGAAATACACTTTACTTTATAAGATTACTATCAATGAAGTTGGATAGAGATTATAATTAAACAGGGTGTTAGAAAAGCCGGAAATTTGAGGTAGTAAATTGCATTGTTTAGATTTTGAACATCTGTGAGTATCATATTAGTCTTTGAAAAACTTTATAGAAATCACTTTGTAAAAATAAATTATTTCCAACTTTTGACCACCCTGTATTATAGACATATTTATTTGTAGATTGTCTAATCAACTAGAGTTTGAATGCAAAGCGAGATAAACGCCATTTTTAAAATTGTTAACTTACCAAAAGATCTTGCATTTTCTCAATCGATCTGTATTATTTTAATTATTCGAACTACTATTCTAATCTTGGTTTTTATATTCACAACATTTCAGCCCATGCACCCTCTGAATTTTTTCGGGGGCATCTTTATAAACTTGGAAACCTCTATGCAATTTTAAACTGAACCCTTTATTTCATCCATGAGGGTAGATTGTTCTCATTCCGTCAGCCATGACTGGGCAGAAAGAAATATTAATTTATGTTATTCTTAGTTATCATCTGTAGTCAGGATTGAACATTCAACTTGTCAGTTAGAAGGAATTGTTAACCAACGCCGTTACCCATTCAGCCATATGGACAATGTGATATCTGCCACATTTTCTTGTTCTCAAAATCTTTTACTAGATTTGAAATGTTCATCTCGTATTATTTTAATTTCTCAATTGGATGAAATTGGATTTATATTTTATTTTGCATTGTTATTCTTGCAACGTTTTCCATGAATTTTTATTAAATTTTGCCGAAACCTAAATAGATTACATCTAAGAGACAGCAAATCCAGAAATTTAGAAAAAAGTGAAAATCTTATATAAATAGGGGTTTTGTCCGTCTGTGTCCGTCAGTCACAATTTTTGAAACGTAATAAATACATTGTGAAATGATGGCAAATACTGAATTTAGCTAATCTAATATTTCAATCTAATCTAATTATGAATAAATGCAAATCTTTCTTAAGTATATTAACATCAAAACCTTTCAGTCTTAAATATAATGATACAGTATATATAATATTAAAACCCACTTTTGAACATTTATTTTCTTTAAGTTTCTAATAAATTAATCTTCTGCATTTATAATTGGTATTTTCAAATTTTATTATATATTTATATTTTCCTTGATAGTAATATTATAAAATTGAAGAGATTTTATAAAAAAAAACAAACCGGTAGGTTTTAAAACTCACTTTCAAGGAGATATTTACATGACAACTTCCTGCGCTGATGTTAAAAGAACATACTACACTTTGGTCTTGGTGTTCAATTATACTATAGTGATTATTTGAATATCTTACTTATTCTGTTTCATTTTCGCACACATTTTGGATCAAATTTATTAATTAGTCTTATATTGTATTTTCATCCCGAAATATAATTCTAATTTATTTTTTAATGATTTGAAAATAGAACTTTAATGCAATGTCTTAATCGCTGGTGGGCATGTTGTAATTTCCTATTATTTTCTTTCGTACTTCACATCTATATAAAAAAAAAAAAAAAAATATGTTTGACTTAATTTTATTTATAAAAATAGTGTGGAGTCTTCGTTTGAGCTTGACATTCACAAAGATACTTAACTTTTTTTTCTAACAATAACATGCTTATTATTTCAATAGTCCATAACAATTTATTTTGCTTTAACCATGTATTGTATGTAGTTCTCATAATTATATAATACTCCAAGCCTAGTAAAAATATTCGACCAGAGGGAGCACCTATTTGCTAGTCTATTAAAAAAATAATTTTTTTGAAGAAAACTCATTTTAACTGGTGTGAAACCGGACCACTTGGCATAATGGTAAGAGTATTCGCTAAAGGACCGAGAGACCAGGGTTCAATCCTCAGTCGAATCATAAGAAAAAATTTTAAAAAATAAAAATAAAAATAATACTTTATGCCCCCTTGCTAAACACTCAACCTTGGTTCTCACCTTATGCTAAGTGGATTAATCTTGGGAAAGGAGTGGTGCCCTCCTCTTGACCTTGGTGTAGTTGCTAATTAAAAGGGAGCCTTTGGGTCACCCTTGACTACTGTCGACCACTTAACTAGTGTGAATTATTTCCTTTTTTTCTCTATATACTCGGGTGAGTCCAGAGTTTTGTCATATTTTGGCACAATTCAGTAGTTCCTTGCCCTTTTGCTAAGGTTGTGAAGGGGCACCTTCATCTTTCACAACTGTTTATGTAAACTCCAACTTTTTACAGATGGGTCCCGTCAAATTCGGGAATCTGTACGGAATTTCAAAATGAAGAGATCATTTAGTCCACCGAGGTAGATTGTTCTCGTTCCGTCGGTCATGAACAGCATTTATTTCATATAAGTGCTCCATTTCAAAAGGAGCCCAATTGATATTGGATAAGCTAACAGAGTGCCCCCATCTGCCATGGTATATAGCTATGCATGCAGATATGAAGATGAGGTCCCCAAGATTCAATAAATAGAAGTGGAATAGTCCATTCCAAAATGAAGGTGTTAATCAGCTCGGTCCAATAATTAAACAAAGTTTCTGAAATTTACCAGGAACAATTAAGCATCAACAAGGGTGTAAATATATTCAAAGTAACACTCATTAATTTACATGCTGCCAAAAAGATTTGTAGTATTAATTTGACATCACTTATCAAGGCCAAAAGCCACTCAAAAATAAGGATTAACGAGATGCAATGATTGTCAATTGAAAGATAAAAAAATATGAGAGGATTGAAAATGATTAACAGAATGAACAAAGTTGATTATTTATGGGATTTGTTTATGACATGTATTTTTTGACATTGTTGTAACTTGCAGAGAAGCAATCCCATTGTGATGTGTTCCACATACCAGAAGCTCATACAAAGAAGCTATGTTCATGGAAATTCCGTCTGGCCTTAGGGACACAGAGGAAGAAGGATAAGTTCTTTACAGTTGTGGTAGAAGAGGAGTTCTTGCTGTGAATGTCTTACAAGGAGGGGCCAGAGATTGGAGCTCATTTGACCACCTCTCCATCACCATTAGTTGTGGAAACGCCATGAGCCTGCTCTCGACGTTCCTGATACTTACATATTAGTTTCGAAAAAAAAGGACATTTTATTAACAAACTATTATTTGTTGTTACTGATATGTTATTGACGGACATTTTCACCCTTTTATATTATTTTTTTTTCATTTGTAAGATATCAAAGTTTATTTTTTTTGTCCTTGTAAAAAAGTAGAGATACTAGGAGCGTCTCTGGTGTGAGAAAATGGACGGTCAGGAATGGAAAAGTAGATTGTGAAGTTGATTTTCTACTTTGTCAAGGCAAAAAAGGATGCTCTGTGCGGCACCTCACCAGATGAGGCAACAGAACTACATTTACTTTTAGTCCAAATGTTATAGCTGGCATGGGGGAGAAAATATCAATTTCAGTCTTGAGGCTAAAATACCGAAAATCCTTGTTAAACGTAGTTGAGTGATGGAGGGGGGGGGGTCACATTTTTATATTGTTCAGCACAAACCTATCTATTTTCCATCTGAAATGAAGATTTATAGAACAAGGGAAAGAATGGACTTAAATGTGAAAGAGGTTAAAACAATTTATTTTGGAGCAGGATGGAGGTAGAAAGGGAGGAGTAAGAATGTGTATGTGGGTGGGTTAATCCCTTCTCCACAAAAAAAGACACCACACACACAATGAAATAAAGAAGTCTTCTGCCTGAGACTGCAAATCATGTTGGAATTATAGAATGTTGATTTCCCATAGAAAAAGATCGGTTGACCTTTACACTGCAAACAATAACACAGGATCGTAGACAGTTGTTGTCAGTGATGGAAAATGATTTATTTGGTTTCCTTCTTTAGAAATGTTCATACAGAAGATCACATGAAAAGAATGGATAATCTTTTACAATGAGACTAAGTGCGTTGTGAAGGGTAACCAAAAAAAGTTGTAGAGGGAAAAAACAAGAAATACAAAGCTAATGGATACTTATATTCTTCATAAGTCGATTCAATCTCTATGTTTAGACCGATGTAAATGATTTTTCAAACGGAAGAATGGCAGACTGACAATTTTTTTTTTTTTTTTTTTTAACTGGAGAATGGCAGAACCTTCCAGATAGAAAAATATTTTTAAAATGTTAACCCTAAGTAGAAATTCCAATAATTATTTTTAAATTTTTTAATCAATTTTCATTCCTCTTATTAGTAAAGTAGTTAATCCTAATTTTTCCAAGCTTTCTAGTGAAGCAATGACATTTGTTCCTAGAGAACATGGTCTCTGATTTGAGATTAAAAGATATCAGCCAAGGCTGCTTTCTTACCCGGCAAGGACTTCTACTCTCCTTACACTGCCGTTGCTTCTACTACTAGTCCCCTCCCACTTCATCTTATTTTCACTTCCTCCCACCATCTAAAACATTCAATGTGCAAACAACAAACAAGCAAAATTTTAAGTTTAATATTATATAGATATTTAGGTTATACTAAATGACACATCTGTTCTCATTAGATCACTAACGTTAAGCGACGTTGAGCCTGGTCAGTACTAAAATGGGTGATCGGGAATACCAGGTGCTGTATGTGTTCTCCACATATCTCGGCATTGTCTCCAGTTGTCCTGGATTTTTCGTTGCCACTGGAATAAAGCTGTGCCAACTCAAGAGAGTCGTGGTTGGAAATTGTGCAACCTTTGCTTCACAATTACATGCGCAGCCACTTTTACAGGGGGTATCCATTGTCTCTCAAGACTGAATGGAAACCATGATGACTAATTGAATTTTTGTTTGTTTTGTTTTTAAAAATGGTTTGGTTATTTTACAGTCTATCACCCACCCCCCTCTTTAGGTTATTAAATCTGGAAACGCTAAGTGGAGCTGGTGACAACCTGGATGTACAAAGTTCAAATCCAGTCAGTTCCACTCATGGTTGACTCTTATAAGTACCCGATTCTAAAAAGAATCAGGGAAACCAACGCCAACATCAGAAAATTTAAAAACCTGTTGCAAACGATTCATTGAAAACAAGTTTCTATTTTACCCTCAGCTAACCCCCTTGAGGGTTCATACCTTTCCCAACAGTATTTGTGCATACATGAACATAAGATTAGAACTCGGGTGCAATTAAAACTCACCCAAAATTGGTTAGACTTTATTTGCAAACACACAAGTACTTTTGAACTCTTCTGGTAGGTCACCAGAAATCAATTATTCCCTTTCTCCTTTTTCCTTTCAATTATTTTTCATTATTCATTTGTAATGCTATCTCCAATGTGAAAACATTTCTCTTATATCTGAAAAAAGTATATAGTATACTGAAATGTGATGTGGACCAAATAAAACGCTTTTCATACAAGAAGATTTTCTAGTTATTTTTTTTCCTACCAAACAGTGAATACACACATGGGTCTTACTAAGTATTGTTTTAAATAAATTGTAGCTAAGAAAGTTATTATATTGTCAATAACACGGTACAGCAATAATAAATGAAACTTGGTTAGTCAGAAGGAAAGTTTGATTTGTCAGCTTAAATCAAAGTGAATTCTTTCACGTTAATATGTTTGCATGCTTAGTTGGTATATACTAGCCGTTAAAAACTAAACAGTAAAAGAAAATAGATGTAAACACCCTGCCAGATGAAGATTTTATGAATCAAATCAAAAGTACTTGCGAAAAAATATGGAACAAGAAACCCACAGAACCTATATACACCAAGTTGTCCAGAATACCAAATGTACTATTTGGAAAATTAAAAAAAAACAAAACAAACAAAGCCTCATAAAACAAAATTTAATATTTGCCTCAATGAAAGCATGCTGTCAAAAGACACACACACATATATATATATATATATATATATATATATATATATATATATACGGGGAGTTTGAATTACTTACTAGACACCATCTTCGAGTGTCTTCAGTCTCTCTGTACGAGGGTTTGTTAAGATCACCTGACATGAGGATACTTCCCTAGAAGTAAACCTTGACCAAATATTCAAAATAACGTATTTTCAGCCCAAATAAGATCTCCTCGACACAGCTATACACTGGCTCATAAGAGGAATGGTGCACCTTTTCCAAGTAATGTTACCTCAGGTAACAGCACTTAGCTGGATACTCCATCAGATTTGATAGATTCTTGTCCTGGAATCCGGTAAGACCAAGAGTCCATAAGAAAGATATACTATAACATAGTTAACTGGTCAATTGTGGAGAGGAAAATTAATATTCATAACTCCTTTACTGACTCAATGTTTGACAGGTAAAGGAGAAAATTAATGGAATATTCGAATATCTATGTATCTCATATAGAGATCAAGTGTTAGCCCCAGGAAGGGACCCCCTTGATTTCTGAGAACTTCGACTGAAGTAAAATGAAACAGAAAAACATACATACAAAAATCTAGTCGCCATTCGGCGACTATTAATCTAGCTGTCAGTCCTCATTTTAAATTTTTAACATTACATATTTTTATTATAAATCTTTTCTAATTTAAAACAAAAATAGTTTTCATTTAAATTCCCTCTCTTGAAAATTAATGAGCATAAAATTTAAATATTTCGGCAATTTTTTTTTTTTTATTAAATCACTTAAATTACTGTTAATAACAAAACTATTGCATGCATATATATATATATATATATATATATATAAAGTAATTTATATTAAAGTGATATATATAGGTAAATAGGACAATAAAATTACAAATGAATAACATTAATTTATAATAAACTGTTGAAAAAATAGTTAAGCGAATTAGGCAGACGAACAGCTGTTTGAATCTTTGTTCTCCGCTATATATATATATATATATATATATATACACACACACACACACACACACACACACACACACACACAGTATTTCAAAAGACTATGCTGTATTAGTTTGAATAAAACCGTAAGCCATTTTGATAATAATATAGCTATGATATGAAAAAAAAAAACTTCTGCATGTATTCATTTAGATATATATATCAAATAAGAAAATATATGAGAGATAGATTTAATCAGATTTCAGGTATAACCTCCACAGCCCTGATTAAACTAGATAACAGAGCTTCAAAATCTTTCCACAGTTGAAGATTAAATAGATTAGAACCAAGGCGATTCATAATACATCATAGATCGCCTTGATTAGAACTCATTTCAGAATTGCAGGTGACTTATGACAGGTAATGGTTTCACGTTTCATTAGGACGGTTTCGTAATTAAAGAAAGAAAAAATTTCTATCATGAACTTATCGTTAAGATAAATATCAAATACACTTGATGAGAGCAACATGTCTTATCTTAAAAATGAATATAAAAACTAAAAATTGACAGCTACGCATTTTTTATTTTTATTTTAGAGATATGGAAAATGTAATCTTGATTTATTTATATTGCAAAAACACGATTTGGGGGGGAGAAATTACTAGATATTCTTAATAGTAGGTATGACAAACTAGCTTAGTTTAGAGTGAAAATGCATAAATATAGTGAAATTTCCATGTAACTTCAGCTTGCAATATTTCTTATTTTGGGTCATTTTGATTAAATTTGAATGTAAACAAAATTTAACTTCCTGTAGTGTCATTAATAGCTTTTCTTTTTTGTTTTTTTTACAGGCTACTTCAAGTCGGGTTACTATTTTCGGTTATGGGCGATTTTGATTTTTGTTCATGTTGGTGTTTTAAAATTTTGGGTGCGCAATATTGTGTATTGAATATAAGATAGTCCTATCTTAAAGAAAAAGGTCCACTCGTCAATATGGTAAGCTTAATATAGGAGTTTTAGTTGTCTTTCACACACAAAAAAAATCATATTTCTCTTACATACTTACAGTATATTTTAAATATTTTACTAGTAAAGAAAATACTGGCATTATCTAGTTTAGGATTTCTCCAGGTTTCAGTTTTTTGTTTGTTCTATTACGACATGTGGTAAGTGACCCCTAGTGTCCATAAATGAGCTTGAGGATTAATTTCAATGACTTAGCTTCCTCGTAAAATATTACCATATTGATTCTCATGGGTGACCTAATTTCTACCATATTGATTTCTATAAAAGAAACAAACTTCCTGTTTGAACAGAAAAAAGCAGTTTCTAAAAAACCGTTGTTCATACACTACTTCCTAAAATCAGATATGTTAAATTATCTTTCTATGTATAAAGTTAGCTATGTGCATATGTTTATATATTTCCATGTACAGGATTCGCTCCTAAACCAATTAACCAATCATTATTATTTTTGTAAAACAGCTCCTAGGTGAAAGGGTGGATAATGTGGGCTATATTTAGTTTAATATAAAGAGGGCGTGGAAGCCCTTTGTGAAAATTCAGACAACTCCGATTTTTGTGAAATATTAATAGGTATTAGACATCAGTTAATAAATATTCCTTAAACTACAGATTCTTTGGGATATTTTAAGGTTTTTAGGGATATATCATATGGGCACAACCTCCCATTTGAAAATTAAAATATTCTACATTCGCATTGAATTCGATCCATAGTGATTAACCAACAATTAAACAAGATTTCTTGAATTTCAACTCCTTCAAACTCCTTAAGCTTAAGCCGTAAATTTAAGACAATGGATTTTTATTAAAATTAGAATGAGAATGAGAATGCTAGTCATAAGGTTTAGTAAAGCCTTATATTTTGATTTTAATTTTCGTAAGGGACAAAAGTAGGGCAAAACTGTTTAGGGATTAATTATACCAGTCCTGGGACGGGTATTCTACTAAATTATATTTTTGAATAAAACCTCAAAACACCTTTATGAACACCTTTATTTATCAAACTTTATTTATCGTACAAATAAATTGTGCCAATTGATAACACTTTATTTAAAAAGAAAAAAAATATATCATACAGCAAGTACCCGAGTTATGAATGCGCTGAAAACTTTTAGTTATATCTGTAAAATATGAAGCCCACCTCGAGAGGGGAAGCATATGAATACACTACGTATGCATTGGCTAAAATAATGAATTTCTTCACATTTGGCAAATAAAAAATAGCCTTATGGAAAACGTGAAAGTATGTAAAATTATAGGTGTTCTTATAATTTAAATATCTTGAGCGGTCCTCCGCTCTTTGTCACAAAATGATTTTTTTAAAAATGGACTGAAATTTAAACCGTTGAGAGAAACTGAATTTTTTTCAACGTGCAAAAAGACATGGTTTTCTTTGCCAATCGGTAGAGATTTTGCATGAACATTGCAAAAAGTTAAAAATTCCAGTTTCTCAACGGTTTCAATTTCATTAATTTTTTAAATTAGTTTTTGACGAAGAGCAAAAGACTGCTCGAAATATTAAAATTATAAGAACACCTATAATTTTACATGCTTTTACGTTTTCCATAAGGCTATATTTTACTTCTCAAATTTGAAGAAATTTATTATTTTAGCCAAGAAACGGATTTTACACATATCTCTCTCTCTTTCATATATATATATATATATATATATATATATATATATAACCTGGTTATAAGTCTTCACTATCCAAGCCACACACAGTATGCAAAGCAACCACCAGAATTAATTTTGGTTTTACAGCATATCAACCCTTTTCGGGTTATTTAATGCCGAATCGAATCATTTTGGTAAGAGATTTTATGCTTCAAGTTCTTTATATCTTCAAATATTTATTCATGTTGTTGGGTTTGGTTGTTTTATAGGAAAATTGTTTTTGGCTTTACATGAGTTTTGCAAAGAGAAAGGAAAAAAACAATAACATTGTTTGATGCATTTTTGGTCAGGAAGCCAGTATCTTCTGACTGGCTGATCTGGTAGCACCAAGACCAGAATTAAAGTAAAAATGTTTTTCCCTTTTTTTTTTTTTTTTTTTTTTTTTTTTTTTTTTTAATTCATTATTTTTATTGTCCGGTGTATGTATTGTACATTACAACTCATTACTTATATAGTACGTTTCGAACAGTAATAAGAGAAGATTCATGGGCAACAACAGTTCTATTATTATTAATACTCATTGCAACCGATTACTTATACTGGGTAAAAGTACAGAACAGTTAAGACTCGAGAATTCGTAAATAAAAAATTTTTTTAAATTATATAAAACAGAGTGAAATAATCTACCAAATCCATACAAATTGTTTCCGCATGTTAAAAGAGTTTTTGAAACGGTAAAAGAACAAAATAGTTAATACTCGAGAACTCTTAAACCAAACAAAATGGTGGAACCTGCATAGTATGAATGTGTGTAAATTATTTCAAAGATTTGTTAACAGTATAAAAAGTCTTACAAATCGTTTCCACACATTAAAACTATGTGGGTTAGGTAGAAAATTTCATGTTTTATATAATTTTTTTAATTTTTTTATTGTTTTTTATGTGTTCTCAAGTATTAACTATTCTGTACTTTAACCCGTATACTGTATACAGTAGCTGGATGGTGTAGTTATTTACTTCAATGAGTCCGACTTAGAGTTCCGTTCTTACGACACTAAGTCTGCCTGTACTTAGTTGAATAAGTAATCCTAAATTAAATAAGTTGTTGATGTCAACTTTTTTAAAATCGTATTTCTACTCTTCCAAGACAGAATCATAATGTACACAGCCACCATTTTATATCTCTGCTTTCAAATTTGAGAAGGAAAAAATAGTTGAGTCTGGAAGGAAAAGGAAGGGGATTTTCGACTGACAATGAAAAAAAAAAATATATATATATATGGCCCCTATATGTGCCTTTGAGTGAAAGACTAGACATGTCTATTTTGTTTAAAATATATCAGTTGATGTTGGCAATTATTTATTTGATATAACCCTTTGTGAATGGAACCAAGGATTGAGATATATATATTTATGAAATGGCAGGTGTTCTTAACAATGATACCTAAAATAAGCATTTTCTTTGAACTTACCAATTATTAACAAACTGAGGAGAAAGTTCAGATACTAAATGAGAAAAAAAAAATTGTCGGTCTTCCTACCACATTTGAGAGAGGGAAGGGGAAAGAGTTGAATGAATAAACACTCAGAGAGCAATTAGTTGTACATGGAAGAGCACGATTCAGACAGTTATGACTGTTGGCTTGATTCTTAATTACATAGAGAGAGGGGGGAGAGAGAGGGGGGAGAGAGGGAAATTCTTAATTACAGAGAGAGAGGGAGAGGGAGATTCTTAATTACAGAGAGAGAGAGAGAGAGAGAGAGAGGGGGGGGGAGATTCTTAATTACAGAGAGAGAGGAGGAAATTCTTAATTATATATAGAGAGAGGGAGACAGAGCTTGAAATGAAGAGCTAAGCATGTTGAAAAGGGAAATAAAATTGTCTGGGTCACAAGGTGGTCTATGATAACAGAAGAACTAGCGATACATAGTTGAAGTGACAGGAACAATTACCAACCCTTAAGAATATACTTATTGTGTTTATATACACACACTAATGCTTACATATAGCTAGGCTCACTATCTTCTGAATAGATCTCTGCCAATGACATCTTCCTTTCTCTTATACAAAAGAGAAAAAAAAGAAACAAAAAGAAAAAAAGGAAATGAAAGGTTCAGCCGTGCATATTTCTCAGAATAAACTTCATACAAAGGGGAAAGTGAAGTTTAGTAGTGTTATCTAAACCAGCCGGTCATCAACGTTTTTGAACTTCATGGACGACTAAATGTATAATTTTAAAGTTGGTGGACAACTAATATGAATTTAGAAAAACAAAGTTAAATACATTTATATAATGATAATAAATAACAATAATAGGAAAACTTATTTTATTAATATGATAAAATGCATCTATTAAAAAAGGTAAGAAAGTTACAGTGTAATTATTTAAATAAAATAAAACAATTTGAAGTTTATTCAGGTATTACTAATTTTTAGTGTAATTTTTTTTCATTTTTCTGCGAACCATAAAAATTTTTGCATGGACCACATGGTCGGGTTACGAATCTCAGCTTGAAAGAATAGCCCTGTCTAGACACACTGAAGCGCCGTGATACGTGACGAAACAGCTGCCTGTGGATGATGCGTGTGAGTAAGATATATTTAGAGGATGATAATCCAACAGAATGTATAGGTAACAAATACGGAAATTAGAAACAAAGCAAAAAAGACTAATTTGAGCAAAAAGGACATGGTTTGATTTAATATTTCAATTTAAGTACGGAATTTATCAAGAATAAGAAATAATTATATATATATATATATATATAGTAGTATGAAAATATATCTATGGCAAGTAAGATACACATGCGTCCATGTTTCATCCCCTCAGAATAAGTACACTTAGCCTGATGATTCCCTGAGGGGATGAAATATGGACGCCTGTGTGTAGCTTATTTGCCATATATATATTTTCATACTACTACTAAGGTCTCACATTCTGTTTACTGTTGAAGTAAATACTGAAAATGTATACACTATATATTATATCACCTTATAAGATATATATATATATATATATATATATATATATATATATATATATATATATATGTTTTTAAGAGCATAGACAGAGGCAACAGCAAATAGTGACCGTCAGTTTCTGGTCAGTAAATTAATGCAAGGTAAGAAAGCTGTCACCAATTGAAAATTAGATATTTACACATGCCCCATCACTGATATCGAGCATTTCCCATTCTATGCAGAGAGCAAAGATACATAAAAGGCAAATTATCTTGATTTGCAAATCAACTCAATTGCATAATTCATTATTATTGATGTTTACACTTCAGATTCGATCCAACATTGTTTATTGGAAAAGCAAGTTATTGATATACTATTTCAATGCTAAATTCATGCGACGGGGGGTGGGGGGTGTTTAGTGTCTGTTGTCAGGAGACCATCCTCGCAGGCATTATCTCCTCCTTATAGGGGAGAGGGTAGCATACGTCAACAAGACACAATCACCTATTCATTAGCAAACTGAACAATTACATTATATATACTAGCAAAAAATATATATGTTCCCTCGGTCGCATATTATTGCTAGTCTATTCATGTTTTGTAAAATTACTTAATTTCCTGTTTTCAATAAGGGTGTTCAAAGTTTAAATCTGGCAGCGTTTAAAAACAGAATTCAATGCAAAAGCAAGTTCTATTGTATAAGAGATCAAGCTTGGACTCCACTTTAAAAGCCTTTTATTTTAGATTATTGATCTTGTCCAGAGAATTCAAGATGTAAAAAGACGAAGTTCAAAACAGATGGTTCTTGGAGGTAATCGATATTCAGTTAAGAGACACAAGAAGTTTTGTTAATATTGTAAGACAAAATAACAAATCCAATCTCTTGTTTAATCAATATTGATCATCTAACATTTTCAAATATAAGTTTCATCCTTTATAAAACTCGTTATTATATACTGTAAAACCAATTAAGTCGGCTTCAAATAGGTCTCTGCCTCAAGAAAGAAAAATGTTTATGTAAAAAGACAAAAGTTTGTTCATGCTCGATTTCTCTGCTTTCCATCCAATGAAGATCTAAACCCATATCGATTATAATCAATCATACCCCGAGGATTGTTTATAACAAAAAAAAAAAAAAAACTATAATCAGAGATATGAGTAGCTAACGGTAAAAAATCTGAAATCGAGATAAATACCGCCCCCCCCCCCTCTATGTGTATGTGTGTGTGTGTGTGGGGGGGGTCAATCAGTTTCAACCAAGAAAGTCAAAATTAAGACAACGTGCACATATGTTCGTGGGAGACATGAAGTACTTTTTTGATGAAACTACAGTTTCATAGAGAACTGTCACAAGAGGGAAAAGAAAGGGAAGCCAACAGGAAGAGGAAGAGAGAAAAAACAGAAAAAGAGAAAGAGAAAGATAAAGAGAAAGAAAAAGATAAAGATAAAGATAAAGATAAAGATAAAGAGAGAGAAGGAAGGGGGAAACAGAAATAGAGATGAAATATCGATGAAGAATAAGTAGAAATCAGCTTTCTCTTTAAAAATAAAAAAAAAGTAAAGTAAAAAAGCAATTTAAAGGGAAATCCGCTTTTTTCTGGATTTAAAAAAAGGGCGGAATTCTGCTATGAAGCGGAGAACTCAAATCCCTGTAATGTCTTCCATCGTGATATTGATAGATTTTCAATCTGAACGATGTTGCCTGCCTTTATAACCAATTAGACAAGGGATATAATTCTCTTTTAAACCATAAAGAATCTTTCAAAAAAAAAAAAAAAATTTTTTTTCTTTTAAACAAATACTCTCCCCCCCCCTTTTCAGGAGGGGGAGAACATGCTACTATTAAATGGCGTACTATTATTTTGCACTTGAATTTATGTTTCGTTTTAGCCAGGAATATTAGAATGTTTGGAACATTCATTTTGTGCTATTCATTCACCCGGGCAATGCTGGATAGATACATGCGAATATAAAAATAAAAAAATATATATTAGAAGAAAAATTGTCCCAGGAAAGGTACAATTAATCCCCCCCCCCCGAATAGAAGGTTTGCACCACTTTTATGTCCCCAAACGAAGATTAAAATCAGATGTCTAATACCTATTGTTAAAATTTAACAATTGGAAGTATCTGAATATCTAAATTTTTCATGAAGGGCTTCCACCCCCACATTTGCATAAAAATAAATTAAGCTAAATATATCTCATATTACTCACCCTCACGCTTAGCAGCTGTGTTCAAAAATTCATAATGATCGGTTTATTAGTTGAGAAGTGAATCTTGTCCAAATGTATAAATATATACACACATTGCAGGTTTGGCATGAAACGTGTGTATATGGGTTTATTTTGAAAATATTTATAAATAATTATATACATACAAATGAAACATAAATATATCTTTATATTATATCCTATCGTGATAAGTCAATGCTAGATATAGACGGTAGAGCAATAATATAAGAAAATGAATGATGAAAATAAAAATTAGATAAAAAACATTTATTAATTCATTAAATATTCAAACAGGAAATATAAAAAACTTATTTCTATATTTTTCATTGATGTTTTTTGCTCACAACTTTTTATATTTCCAAATATATGCTAACCAGTAATTTCTGCATTTTTTTTCCTCTGATGAAAAGGGCTTATTTTTGAAAATCCATGAAAAGAAAAAGTTGTTGGAATACTTGATGAATTAATAAATATTGTTTTATCCAATTCTTAGTTTCATCATATATTTTCTTATATATATATATATATATATATATATATATATATATATGCACTCAGTCAGTTGGGTTGAATTGATTGCCAGGTGATTGTGCCAAATCTTTTGATAGTTTCTAAATTCTATCAGATTTTGTATTGTCAGCTTTACAAGTTCGAAAATATCAAGGTTACTCTCACGACACCTGTCAGAAGAGGATTATTTGTGCCTTGGTTGGTACTTCGACTTAGGATCAAAGCAACATTTCTCAGCCCTTCTTTGCCTAAGATTAATCTAGTATCTGTGTAGGGTGTTATAGAATATCTACATAGATGCACTTTCTCATATATTATATATATATATATGAATATATGAGAGAGAGAGAGAGCGAGAGAGAATAAGAGGTACAACAATGTATAGTAATGAGGTTTTAGCTTACATCGACAAATTGAGGTTTCGGTGTATGCAACTTCCTCAGCCACTACCATATATATAATATATATTAGTTGGGAGATTTATGATAGTGAGATTAAAACACCAAATTAATATTCAAAATAAAAAACACCGACTTTCTAATACACATTGAGCAATGTGTATACGATCAACGTCCTGAGGTGAACCAATGTGCATATTGCTTTGCAAAAGCACATCTCATTAATTCACTATTCGTTTTTATTGTTTTCTAATTTAGTGATTGTTTTCATTTTATTATAACATGGTTCTATTTACGCCTATTTTTCACTTTGTGGATAGAAAAACTAACATTTTGGGTGAAAAGAGTCTTTCGAGGTTAATTTACTTTTGAGGGTTGCGATCCAGTTCTACATTGTAAATTATAAAACAAAGCCCTCCCCCCTGCCCTCTAAACACACACAATGACCAAGCAAACAAGTCAGTGAGTATCCCCACTCCCCTCCAATAACGTTTATAAATATTTTTATATCATGGATAAAGGCTTAGCATTTTGGATGAAAAGTCTTTCCAGTACTTTTTACTTTTTTTTTTAGGGGGGGGGGGGGAGATATTGATATACTAGAAATCGCTGCCAGCATTTTTCAAATTAATTATTACTGATTATAAATAGGATAATATACATTAATACATTATGTAAATTTCTACAAATTGTTAAGTGATTGATGTAGAGGGTGGTACCTTTCAGAAATGGCTTTCCGTGGAGCACTATCTAATGAATCTCAAAGCAGTTTTGTGCCACTAGTCTGTAATTAGCCTCTCTATAATGAATGACCGTGCATGTGCGTGTGCAGTGAAGAGTCACACTTTTTTAAAAAGGTATCGCTGTTAATATGCATGCGCATAATCAGAACACGGTGGATCTAGAGGAGGAGTCTCACCTCGATAAAAAATATCCCTATTAGTTGTAGTTCCTGTAGCAATCAACAGCAGACGGATGCTTTGGCAGAGAGAACATGGCAGTTTGCGGTAAGATCATCCTGCATGACAAGCAGAAGGTGCATTGCTCAAGTTAGCAGAGAACCGTTATGCATCTATAGTCGTGGTGTACATGCATGTAATCAGCAACCGAAGGAGTCAAATGACGGTCCATAAACATTTAAACTCAAATCGCATCAGCTGTCACGCCGGAAGGGGGGGGGGAGGGGCATATTATAAATCTGGAATGGTATGCAGGCAAAATCTTAGGTCAAAACAAACGACCCATATTTCTAAGTTGCTCACCAAAAGACTTAAGCAGACTTCAGGTCAGTGAACTCGTTTCTGTAACTTTATATTAAAACCAAGATATCCTTTGTGTCCAAGAACACAGGCAATTTTTTAAGATCATAAGTGCTCTTCCTCTAGGGTGCTGACTTATCAAATCCCACTTTCCGACCTTGTGTCACATCTTACCGCTGTGGGATACCACCGTCTCATAAGTCAGTGTCAGCTACTGTTCCAAAAGCAAAGACTCTGGATGCCATATCGACAGCGATGTCTCACGCAGATGAGTGTAAGGAAGGAGTCAGGAGAATCCAGCAAGAATTCTCGACCCGATCGATCAATTGAAATGTTTGTGTTCCCATTTTTTTTCATTCATAACCATTCGTTCATCATGATACCATCCTCCCAAGCATTACCATTTTTCTTAGGTTGGTGGATGGGATAACATGAATATGCATGGACATAATAAGATAAAAATCATAACATCGATAAAAAAAAATATCCCTATTAGTTGTAGTTCTTGTGGCAATGATCAACAGACAGATGAGTGAGTGAGTTTGTCTGTCCATTTTTGGTCATTCTAAACCATTAAGTTGGCAGTCAAAAAAAATCATGATTCATTACTTCCTTTTTTAATACTGACAGAAATCAAAAGAAATATATATATAAAAAAACATTCAATTACTTTTTTAAAGTTAAATACAGGATTAGTCTTAAACAAATTTTATTTCTCTTCTACTTTGTAATTATCTTTTCTTTTTCTACATCATCAAGTCGATCTAAAAGTAACGAAATTCTTTCTTTAGGTTAGCAACAGGATTGCTGAGTGAGGTTTTTGAAAGGAGTCGAAGTCAGATTTTTTTTTTATCTCCGAAGAATCAACAGACAGTCTGAATATTAAGCAGCAGAGGATGCATGGGGACGCAATTCTGGCATAAAATATCAGAATTTGAATCTCGCTTTCAAGGTGGTTTTTCACACCAGAGACAGGACCCAGCAAAAGATGTACCATCGTCGCATTAGAAGAACGCCAGCATTCTCTGTCTAGGTTTCTGCTCTTTGGAAAAGCATACCAGAGGTAGTTACAATGTGTATCATATCCAGATTTAAAGTCGCCTTTAAAATCCAAACTGTATATAGACATCCACATCTTACCTTTTGCATGGCTTGTTGCATTTTCATACATTTTGCCAATACATTTGATTATTAGAAGATTTAAAATAAGGAGCCGTATATTTTGGAATTCTAGGAGTCTGTATTGGACGTTATGCCTTCAGACTCCGCAATTATGGTTGAAAATCAGTTCACCAAATAAACGTTTGTTTTGTCCGTTTTTATGTTATATCAACCCTTATTTAATGTCTACATTGAGTAATAGATTATATAAATATCTAAAACAATTTTTTTTTTTTCAAATAATTTTACATCACTTTGTAGAGATTTACTCAACGTATGAAACTTTAACTAGCTGTACCTACGCAGCGTTGCTTGGGACGGAGTTAAATAATTTAAATTTCTTTAATTTTATTATTTCAGTTATGTTTATGATTGATGACACTATTTATAAATGTGTCATGTGACCTTTTCCAACATCACAATTGAAGTGTTCAGTACTATGTTAAAAAGAAAAGTTATTTTTGTTAAAATAAGTATGAAGAAAAAATTTATTAAACTTCTTTTTTTTTTTTTAGACATATACTGATTTTTACTTTTAGATGATTATCTATTAAAAACCTTTCATATTACCAGTCGTCCAGGCCGGAATCTATATATTAATACGATAGCGTGTGTGTTCGTGTGTCACGCTTCCGGCAAAAGCTCTGCGCATGTGTGCCGCACCTAGATTTTGAAAAACATTCAACTCGCCTAATTTTCGAAACATTTTAAAGTATTTCCCTTTGGCGCAACGGTTAGCGACGTAGTATTTTTGACTTCGGCCCGACTGGTTTATAGTTCGATCCCAACCAACCTTTAAGATTTTTTTTCTACATTTCGAGGGGAAGGAGAAAGAGAGGTAGGGAGGGGACAACCGGGAAGACACATATTAATACAATAGTGTGTGTGATTTTGTGTGTCATGCTTACATCAAAAGCAACGACTTTCCGAATCTTTGTATGCTACTCATGAATTGGCTTGGCCTTTTGGCTAAGATCAAAGTGCAGTATCTGTTTCGATGGATACTGCACTACATAGACTGGTACTGTCTTGGCCTTCGAGGCTTGATTTACGCCGGTCTATGGGTCTGTCCTGTGCAGTTCTAGGAGGTCCAACCTCCCAGGCTTCGCCCCCCTCTTCGGGGAGGAGTAAGTTTATTGCTTACTGCCAGGGGCGGCCCTACTGGGGAATGCCAACGGGGCTGCCCAGGCAATTTTTAATGGCCAGAGTGCTCACCTTCTCGAGCGCTGGCTTTTCAAACCCCACTTTCCCGACCCGACCTTGGGTCACATCTTACTTGTGGGAGTAAGATAAAACTGGCCTTGTGCCTAACTCCTGGAGAGGAGTAAATAAATATTCATGAATTGGAGCCAAATTTAATTTTATCGAAAACATTTACAAAGTATGGTTTAGTCGTCGAAATATTACCTTCACTAGAAATATTGTATATAAAGAAGTTTTGTAAATTGTTTCATGTATTGTTCATTTTTTTTAAAATAAATATACAAGTCCAAATCTTATATTTTATTCAAACATGTATAGGTTAGGAACAAGATAATTAGTATTAAAAACATCATTTCGTGTAATTTACACGGATCCCGCTAGTAAATAATTATAGAAATAAATTGTAGCAAAGTAAGATATTATATTGTCAGTAACATCGTACAACAATAGCAAATTAAAATTGGCTAATCAGTACAAAGTTTGATTTGTCAGCTTAAATGTTAGACCAAAGTTTTAAAATCCAAAAAGATAACTGTATATGTTAGATGGATAGAATTATTCATTTTAACAACATTATACCGTTTACGAAATATCCAATTATTCCGCAGATTTAATTTTAGATACATCTTGAAAGTACATTACTAGTTATGGGGTGAGAGATAGAAATTAAAACCTGTGTGCTATATGTAGAAACCTATGGCTCCAGACTTTTACTCTTCAGTGCAACAGAGGGGTGCCGTTTCGGAAAAATGGCTCCTGGAATTTGGAGATCTAATTTTAATCCATCTTCAGTCTATGCCATGAATAGGAAGAGTTGTTACAATACAAGTTGCATATATACATCAGCTAGAAGAATACTTGGTACTCTTATAGATGATGCACCATGTTTCCGTGACTTTGCGTCGTCAACATTCGAGCAGGTTACGGAAACGTCCAAGAGTTGATGAGGCAAAAACTGGCAAATGCTAAATTGAAGAATGGCATTCGATACATTATGACGAAGAAAACAAACTAAAATACATATATACAAATAAAGAATAAACAAACCATAGCTAAACAATTGTTATTAATTAATGTTTATTTTTGTTCTTTTTTGTCAAAGGAACAATTGTTAATCAAATGTTTTTAAATAAAATGTTTCTTTTGTTTGTCAGTTTCAAATGAATATTTTGTTTTATTTGTTAAGCAAATGTTATGGGATTTTTTTTTTTTTTTTTAAACATTTTTTGTCAATTTTTTTTTTTTTTAACATAAACACCGCAACAACTGTTTTTAGGCAATTTTTTTGTTGTTTCCTTATTTTAACGAAAATATACTGTTTACAAACAAATGTTTCTTGGTTAATAGTTTCTTCAATTCTCGGGCGCTTCCAAGACCTGCCCGAACGTTGACGACATGAAGTCACGGAAACATGGTGCGTCAGCTATAAGAGTACCGAATACTTGGCCTAGGACGGGTAAAATTAATTCCCCAAACAACAGTTTTGCACCACTTTTATGTCGCCTTACAAATATTAAATTCAAAATATATGGATACAGAACATTGTGTCTAGAATACTTATTCAAATTTTAATTAAAATCCATTACACGATTTTAATTCTAGAAAATGTCTAAAATTTAAGACTCCGACTCAGGAACTCACATCCTGCGACGCAGTCAAAGTAAACCGGAAAAAAATCACTGCAATAAAGCAAATTTATGCAAACTCTAAATGTTGTATACAATCAGATGGTTTCAGTGACTTGTTTGTGGTGATCATTGGAGTCTGCCAAGGATGTTTGCTTTCTCCATTACTCTTTCTGAAACCCATAGCTCCAGACAAGTTTCTGAACAGACTAGAGCCACCCATCCAAGCAGTCACTAAGGAACCCTCCACTTTTCTTCCTATCAACATTAATGAATTTACCGAGGATGAAGTCCATTTAGCCATTAAAACCCTAAAATGTAATAAGTCACCAGGAGTGGACGGCATTTCTGCAGAAATGCTTAAGTCAGAAGGTGATAGCATAGTCAAATGGATTTGCGACTTATGTAATATAGTTGGAAAATTCAAGGCTCAAGCTTCAAGAGTCTTAAGAAATTGAAATTCAGGGAATCTGGATTAATCGGTGTCTAATGAATATGGATGAAAATCAATGTAAATCTGAAATATTTTAATTTTCAAATTTTGACCAGATTATGCACCCTAACCCCCTTTAAAATACTCTAAAGAAACTGAAATTTGGGGAATATTTTTAATTGATGCTTATTATGTATTGTTAAAATTTCAAAAATATCGGAGGTATCTGAATTTTCATGAAAAAATTCCACACCCTCTTTTCTCTCTAAACTAAATTATAGCCCACATTAGAACCTCTTATGCCTAGCAGCTGTATTAAAAAATTCTCAATGATCGGTTTATTAGTTTAGGAGTGAATCCTGTACATACAAATATATAAATATACCTTACTTTAGAGATGTCTAAAGTATAAGAAAAGGGATTCCTGAAAGTATTATATATAGCCTGTGTCTGTGAGGAGGGGGGGTAAGTATTAAATCATGCACTCCAAAGAATCCTGAACAAATAGGAAAAGTCCATAAGTACAGGAAATTAGAGAGGGAGAAATCTGAATTCCCACCCATAAACTGGAAAGAAGCGATTTAGATCTTCTTTCAGTTTTCTTTATTTCTTTCACCCTGAAGTCAATAAATAATTGAGGGTGTAGAAAAATGCTTACGTTGTTAGAAAATAAAACTTCCTGTCACTAAATGTATTAATTTTTTTTCTTTTACTTTCTTTCTACCTCATTACAAATCTGTATTGAAGAGGAGGGGGGAAGGGAGGGGGCAGAGTGTAAATAATGCCAGCCTAGTTTGTTGCTTACACAAAAATATACATTGCGGATAGCAGGTGTGAGACAATTTGGTCAGCTTCTCTTTAAGTTTGCAGATCAGATTTCAACAGAATTATTATATTCCTCTACAGACCAATTCATAAAAAAAAAATCCCCTTCTTGGACAAGCTTTGTAATCTGAATGTGAAGCAACGACCCGTGGAGATACTGTTAAATTTGATACCAAGAAACCATCTTTAAGAATTCACCAGGACAATTTGTTCTACTCGGCGTTGTCCGTGATCAATAATCATTATCAACATTATTTCTCTCCATAGTTTTATTTTAACCTATGTTTGGCAGTGATGTGAAGGCCTCCTTACTAAAATTACAATAGTATATTTGGTATGTAACAGAATCTATGTTCTACTTGGAGTTGTCCAATAAATCTTTTTTTTTCAACACATTAAAAAGAGAGAGACAGAGACAGAGAGAGAGAGAGAGAGACAGACAGAGACAGAGACAGAGACAGAGAGAGAAAGAGAGAGAAAGAGAGAGAAAGAGAGAGAAAGAGAGAGAAAGACAAAGAGAGAGAAAGAGAGAAAGACAGACAAAGAGAGAGAAAGATAGAGATAGAAATAGAGAGAAAGATAGAGATAGAAATAGAGAGATAGAGATAGAGATAGAAATAGAGAGATAGAGATAGAGATAGAAATAGAGAGATAGAGATAGAGATAGAAATAGAGAGATAGAGATAGAGATAGAAATAGAGAGATAGAGATAGAGATAGAAATAGAGAGATAGAGATAGAGATAGAAATAGAAATAGAGAGATAGAGATAGAGATAGAAATAGAAATAGAGAGATAGAGATAGAGATAGAAATAGAAATAGAGAGATAGAGATAGAAATAGAGAGATAGAGATAGAGATAGAAATAGAGAGATAGAGATAGAGATAGAAATAGAGAGATAGAGATAGAGATAGAAATAGAGAGATAGAGATAGAGATAGAAATAGAGAGATAGAGATAGAGATAGAAATAGAGAGATAGAGATAGAGATAGAAATAGAGAGAGAGAAGTTTTAATACAAAAATGTTGCACACACTAACTGATTTGTTTTCTTTTGTTTTTATGGCCCTGGGTAACGCCGGTTCGTCCTGCTAGTCTTACAGAAAGGGGGGTAATCTTTGTAAAGTAAATACTTAAGTGTACTAACAACCTGGGCTTACATGGTTCTAGAATCGAGTTGGTCAAAAAGTCGTACCATGCTTATTCAGAAGAATCATCGTTTTTATCTGGTAGAAAGATAGTAAGAGAGCAGACGGACATGTAGCAGTTACATGACAGATCTATTTTGTTTATATGTATGTGCAATATCTTGTATTATGTTGAGCTGTAGTTCAGTTGACGTATTGATACACAGATGATTAGCACATCACTAAAATGCACCCTGAAAGCCTGCTAATTGCCGGCCAACTATTTTCCCGGGCAAATACAAAATAGTTCGAGTCGAAACTTAAACGTAGAGAGACTGGCATTCTCGCCCCCCCCCCCCCCGTCATCATCATGATGACGAAGGGTGAGAATAAACTTAACATCAACTGGAATTATATTACGTTCATGTTTGCAGACCAAGTAACTCAACACACATGTTTACATTCCTGTATCCATATATTCCAAAATAAATTTCTGCCTGTTGATACCACCGGGGAGAGGGAAATAGGGAGCAGGAAGGGAATTCCAAATGTAAGTAGTCCGAGGAAATAAACTTAGTAGAAAATCTTCCGGTATCTAAGGGTCTGTACAGTGAATGGGGTGCGATTTAGCAGCTAGTGGGTTGGTGGTATTTTCGTTTAGGAGGTACAGATGCAGTAAGCTCATCAGAGCACATTCTGTGGAAGTACTCGTAAAACAAACATATGCGACACTGCGACAATGGCTGGAACTTGGCAAACAATGCACGACCTAATTAACTTAGACATTTTTCTTTGCACCCTGTTCAAGAAAGAGAGGCTAGTGGTTGTGGCAACAATACTCCATGCACGAGCGAATGGTGGCTTTATAGAGATATAGGATACTGGCAGGTGTGAGAAGTTTTCTAGCACGGTAGAGGGAGCCTATTTTCTTTGTAGCAGACTTGTCAGCATATATTATGTACTTATTCCACTTGATGTTGCCTGATAATGTCAGGCTTAAGACAATTTTTGGAAATCACTTCATCTTTTACATATAAACTTTACTTCGGATCAATTGAGCGATACATTTTGGAAAGTAACATTAATCCTCAAGTTTGTCAAAACTGATAAGCCATGAGTATAGATACAGTATATTGCTAGTTGCATATCTTACGCTAGTATTTCCATATAAGATCCTCCTTTTCTTGTCTTGTGTCATCCATCAATTGATGGTGAAACATTCACAAAGTGTGCCATGCTGCTCGCTTACTCATTGCAGCCAAAAGCTCCAAATCCCAAAAGGCCCGTATCCTTCTCCGGAAGAACCTTGATCGTAATATGAGGTCTCCCGGTCTGTCGCTTGACTTCTTGGGATGACATAAGGACTATTCCAGCAGGTTCATTGTGTCTAGATGCATGTTCAGCCCGCGTCAAATGTTGGTGTTGAACAGCTGCGGATATGCGTGGAAATCAACCATACAAACAAAAAGAAAAAAGATCAAGCCATCTACAATCTTTAACCGAAACCTTATTGAGAGAATAGCCACAAAAAGAAAACAAGTGTATTTCTTCTGAATATTAATTGTTTAACTATGAGCACGTGTCACACACCTGAAAATACAGTATATATTTTTCTACCATTGACTTGTAACTAATGATTAGTGGCAAAACAACAAATGGTGCGTGTATATCCAAAGTTGTTATTATCAAGATGGCTGTTCAGTATAAGCTCGCATCAGCTGTTCAAATATCCCAAACGCTAAGCATATCAAAGAGCCTTTGACAACTAAATCCAACTCTTACCCTTGTCAAAAACGTTTCAAACCCAGAAGGCTGGTGAAAGGTGGTGTCTTAAAACTTGTTTGTTTTGGATATCTGTTTAGGAGAAGGATTACTTTGATTTGAAACCGGGTTAGATGTAGCTCTTCATCCAGGTCTATGCTAATTTATCTAGAAAGAAACTGATGTAAAACTTGCAGCCAAAGTGATTATTGGTTGTCTTGTCATGGCATGTCACAGTGTTAATGACAGAGGCTGAGAAAATGATACTTGTCTTGTACAAGCGCTTGTCACCATAATCCAGTGGTGTACAGATGTCTCTGCCATCTCTACTGCTATCCAAACATACTAAAAGTTCTATGATGATGGAGGAGTGGTGAACTGTTAGAAACAGTCACAATTCTGTACATGGGCAGCTGGAATCTTATTGTAGAATCATTGTTGTCTTGATTTCGATAGATCCTCTTCAGTGAAGGTTCTTGTGACTGAATCACCTACTGTTTGGGAGGGTGCTACAAAAATGCACCAAAAATTGTATATCATCTCAATACTGACTTCTTTTTTTTCTGAGGGGGATAGATATTAATCCATTCACACGTACACTACAAAAATGTGTTTACTAAATAAACCAACACTGAAAATCCGGCTCTTAGCCTCTTATTAATTATAAATTTGAAATTAATAATCTTTGATTCTTCAATTTTCCTGGGCATCGCTAGGACACAAGCCCCGCTAGTGTATGCATATGTGGAGTCGGAAGTAACTGAGGATTCAGAACATGTTTTTTTCAAATAGTATAAATCTAGACTAACATTTGATAAATCAGAAAAGTTGATAGACCGTAATGCGGATGAATCGATTTTTAATTTTACTTTTAGAAGTGAAAAAAATTTTCCTGTTTTAATCTGTATATTTTATATAAGACCAGTGTTCACTCGCCATAAAAAATGACGGAAAAAATAATGCTTTGCTAGTGTTCTCACTAATATTCATGTAAAAGAACGTTTCAGTTTGTGAAGTTAAAAGAAACACGAAAAAAAAAACAGCGTCTCAAGACTGAAAAGTTTAAAAAAGAAATCATGTATTAGTATAGAAAGAGAAAGGAAAAAGAAAGTCTCATTATGGAAATAGACTAAAGGATTTCTTTCCAAATTCTTTTACTCTCTAACGTTTGTGTGACAGGACAGATATATAGTTATCTATATACAAATAAATACACATTGGTCTTTCTTATAGAGTGGAGTATCCTGGAAAAATGTTTTATACATTTAATTAAAATCTTTCTAAGATGGCGTGATACACTAGTCATTATAAGATTAGAACCTTTTAAGCAAAATCATGTTAGCGTCTTCCTGCGAGTAATGCCGTTGGTGCACTAACAATATATTACCCTCCCAACCCCGCCCACACACTTATATGGTAGATGGTTTCTTGGTATAGGATTTAAGATCTCTGTGGGGCATTGCTTCAAAGATTATCCAAAAATAGTTTGTTTATTAACTGCTTCTTTCCATTAGTATGTCCTTCATAGATCAGCATTTTCATCAGTAAAGGCGCAAATTGGCATTTTTAGATGTGTCGAAGCATCATTCAGTCTGTAATGCGGAAATTTGAAATAGCATTTGCCTCGCTGAATGCACGGATTGAATTAGGGCTTCTTAAGAATAGTTGTGCCGTGTCTCCCCCTCGCTGTCGTGTCTCCCCCTCGCTGTCGTGTCTCCCCCTCGCTGCCGTTTGCTATCTACCCGCCTATTGTAGGTGTAGAAATAATTTTCTCTGGAATTTATCTGAGAAATCCTGTTCGTACAGAGGATAGAGTTGTGACTTACGCACGGAATATACCACGCGGCTTCTCTTCCATTAATATGGATAAGATTTCCTATAAATCTGACCCCTACCACAGTAACCACTTATGCTTCAGTGGCAACATGCCTTGTTTAGTGCGAATAAGAGTTTACAAAAAAAAAAAAAATGTATGTGTATATTTAGAGTTCTCTCTAAAAAGAAAAAAAAAATTAAAAAAAAAAAAAAAATTTAAAAAGCTCTTACAATATGTAATTGGTTTTATTTAGTACATTTGCTTCAATGTGGGGAAAAGATTGACGTTATTTAATTGAAACTTTCAAAATAATGGCATTTCTAAACAATGGTGGACATTTTCTAAATATTTCTTTATCTGGAAATTTATTGTCAGGGCAGATTTCAAAAACAAACTATTAACCATTTTTTTTTTTTTTTTTTTGCTAATAGAGTAATATATTTTTGGAACAAGTTGCCAGATCAGATTAAGAACAGCAATAGTGTAGTCGCAGATCGAAAAATGAAAATCAGCAAGGAGAATAAGTCATTTTTAATTGAGAAATATAAAAAGAGTTATCTCTTAGAATTAAAATTTCATCTTTTTCTGGATAAGTTTTTAAAAATGTGCAAAACACACAAAAAAAAATTTTTTTAAATAAAAAAAACTACACTGCATCCCGAACGACAGTTAAGTACAGTTAGTTAAATCCAAAACCAAGTTTGGGTTTAAACTGATGCTTCAAATAATTGACATTTTATTTCTTTATTTTTTTTTTTAAATATCTAAAAAGTTAATGGTATGCCTTAAGGATTTCGTGGGTGGTCAATATGCATAAATTAGTAACATAACCAAATTTACCATAAAAGTAGAACAACATCCGGTTGTACAATTTAGCTAGGTTACCAAATGTCATCCGGTGTAAAGTAACAGAGACAGCTTTGTCATAATTTTTATTCATCTAGTAGGGAAAAAATATATAAAATGTGATATTGTAAGAAGAGAAATGTAATTAACAAAATCAGTAATAATTTGTAAGTGATTTTACATTTCCTGTCGATAACCTTTATGCAGATGGAAAGAATGTTTTATCTTTTAAAAATATTCTAAGGATTTCAGCAGATGTAAAAATTATGTTGGGATGATTAATCAGAATCAGAATCGGGAATTGAAAAAGAAAAATCCGAACTTTTTTTTTTGTGAAGGGGGGGGGGGGGAAGAATCTAAAATTTTTTTAGCCTAATTTCGATTCCAAAAAGGATTTTCTTTTTAAAACTTCATTTTCCATTGCTGGTACTAATGATAAAATGATAAATATATATTGATTTTAAACTACCAGCAAAACTAAAAGTCATAGATCATAACGAATTTAGGTAAAAGTAGATAATGCGGAAAAAATGCCACAAGTGAAAAATATAGATGAAAATCTGACAATGAGTTTATCAAAATCTTAGATACAATGGATAAGGAGAAACCATAAGTTTGTCAAAATTAAACAGGAAATGATATCTACATTGAAAAGTAGTTCAGAGCTCTCAGCTAAATACCCCCCCCCATGAAATTCTACTTTTTTTTAGGCAATTAGACGATTTTAGAATAATGTTATAATTAAATTCTAATGATACTCTTCTGATGATTGTTAATAGAAAGAAGATCTTAACAGGAGACAATTTTCAAAAATTAACCTGCTTTAATTAGTCATTTTTAAGTATTTTTAACATTTCGTCATCATCCGGTTTTGGTATTTAAGATGCTGCGAATGTCCACAACTCTGGAATGGGCAACATCTAAAACCTGCTCTTCATACGATACAATACAAAGGGTTTATATCGGTCATGTTGCTTGCAGTTAAATCACTTCTTACGCACTCAAGCCAAGTCTTCCCCAGTCCACCAAACTCCATAATGCCTGGAATATCCAGACATGTTACAGAGATTTCTACCTTAAAAATCAGGATCGATTTATTTTCTTTAATCAATCAGCTAGAGATGGTGTCTCGATAAAAAACACTGGTACCCATCACCACACTAGGTTGGCTTCATCCTGCCTATAAAAAGTGTGCCTTAGTTAAGGAAATAATTTCCAAAGAAACCTTACAAGAGATAAGTTTCAAAGTCAATTTTTTTTAAAGCCGTCCAACACATGCCAAACAGACATTAAACCGAATATGATACAATGAAAGCAATTTTATTAATTCAAGTTTTGAATGGATGAAAAAAATTCAATACACACGGCATTGAATGAAGAACCCAATATTCTTTTTGCACTCCCCATCAAACCATATTACCCTTTTTATCTTAATTTTTACATTTTATATAGAATTAAATTTTTAGAGTGGGGTTCAAAGACGTACTCAACATTGATTAGGTGTGTGTGGGGGAGGGGGTAAGTAAAGTGACACTGAAATAAATTGTGGTAAATTTATAATCTTTAATCCCTTAGAAAAAAACATCTGATGTGCCCCCCCCCCACCGTTTCACTTATGCTCCAAGCCCTGAACCCTTTAACATTACTATTCTTACTTTTTAATTTCTATAATTATTATATTATGGGGGCATGAATCCCTTAGGATAAGAGAGGGGTGTCGCATCTCAATTATATACCAGCTATATTTACCCGAAGAAAAAATAATTAAAAATATTAAAAGTTACATGTTCTTCCAGGATACACAGTAATTTCATATTAACTCTGTTCCCACCTCTGATAAATACTTTAGATTTTTTTTAACTCTTTTTTTTTTGTTACTAAATGGTCTTTTAAAAATAAGATTTAGCATGAGACCAATTATAAAACTAAAACTAAAATTGAGAAAAGATCACTTGAGCCAAGCTAAAACAAAGATGTTTACAATATCAGCAGTCAGGTTCATAGAGAGAACGATTGAGTGGCGAATGCAGGGAAGTAAAAATAGATACGTTTCGAGTGTGAGCGAAAGGGGAGTAGAGCATTTAAACTGAAATGCATTCTGGTATTTAATAATTTTTTTTTAAATAGGAATTTATAAAATTCGTATTTTATTCTATAGCATTTGATTTTAATTTGATTAATAGTAAATAAAAAAATTTAAAAAGAAATTAACGTGTTAGTAATTTAGTCGCAAGGAAAACATGCACGTGAAGCCGTTTCATAATTTTATTAACAAAGTGGGTGTGTGTGAAGCATTGCAAATCTAATTTATCAACTCCACAGAACTTACCAATAGGTTTTATACTTACACGAAATCTATTAAATTTAAAAGAGTAACGACTTCAAACAAATCCATTGTGACTTAATTGCTTGATGTGTCGGACACATTATGTGGATTGGCAAATAGAAGTTGCTTGGAGAATGAACATTAGGAAAAATACAAACAATGAACAGAAAATTCATGATGTGTAACAAGAAAAATGTGCACACAATGTAACAATGACTATTCTTGGCCTTCGGGCTGAGATCAAAGTGTAGTGTATTCCGTCTTCAGTCAGAGGAGTAGAAGTCCTTCTAGACTGAGGCAATTTTTTATTATTGTCTCAATCCAAAGTACCAGTTTTCCTGGGAGATACATATCAATATATCCCTTGATATGTGTTAGGGACAACCAGTGTAATCTGTCTATGTATGAATGAGTGAGTAATATGCATCTTATTTGTATTGCTTCCTTAGGAAGCCCGCTTCCATCACAGCTGTGCATGATAACTTCTCTAGAATGAGGACATAAGGCAGGTGTAGTTTCTTCATCTTTTATTCATCATCCATAAAGATGATGGAAGCAGGCTTCCTAAGGAAACAATACAATTAGGACACATATTACTCATTCATACACATGTTACACTTCCACTTAGTGAGCGTGTATAAAACCTTTATACACCTGTGTTGCCATCATGAACCCAGGTTGTTGATTGTTTGTGGACACAAAACTATCCGGATGCCAATGTTGAGTTTTTAATAAGTCTTATTTAAAACAGTCACATAGGCAGACAGGTTATATCCGTAATAGAGAAAATAGATAGCCGAATAGCTCGTCTCACTACATCTAGCCAGATTGTTTGCCGATGTCATTTTGTGGACAGCACACAGACGCGTCCTTCCTACTTGAAATTGTGTCAGCTCTAAAAGAGAGAAGCTTCCCCCAGGAATAACTTGTGACTTCTAAACCTTTCCACTCAAACACAGACCCCATTCATACATACATGAACATATTACAATAGATTACAATGGTTGTCACTAAAATACATCAATGAAGATATTGATACCTATATACCCGGGGTTCACCAGTATTTGTTTTGTGCAAATAATCATTAATCGTTGGTGGATTTTAAGTATTTTAAGTATTTTTTTTTTTTTATGGAATAAAAACAATAAGAAATTCCCATTTTTTAGCATTATAGATATAAACCAGAGTTTTGCATGAAAAATAGGCTCCGCCAGCTTTCTGTATTAATGTTTATAACTTCATGTAAATTCGTGAAAAACTAACAAATTTTTAGAAAATCAGAAAAATAACATTTACAAAAAACAGTTCTTTCCAATTTATATCAGGGACCAAAAATAATTCAAATAATTAAGTGTTATCGCTAGGTTTTAGACTCATAAATACATCTATGCATAACTTGGGAACTGACCGCTGTAGTTTAACTGAACAGCAAGGTGCGCGCATACAAGCGCCTACATTCACATACCTGAAAATGTAGGTTTACGACTCAAACAGAAAGGGAGGAAAGAGAGGGCAAAGTGTCAGAATGAAACATGACTAACAAGTCAGGTCTCTGGTACACATGTGCTCGTTTTTGTTGTTACGAGAGTCAACCCGTCCAGTAATTGACGAGGGAGGAACCGTTTCGAGAAATAAATTGCATCAGCTTTACACTGCAGATTTACGAATGACATCCCAATGGTGAAAGCAATGGACAATGTAGAATTCGTGGAAGTAGAGGAGCAAGTAAATGAAGGATGTCGGCAGCTAACTTTCACAAATAGGTTTCTAATCCATCTCTCTTATATTCAGCTAATGGGTGAAATAGTAGGGTAGCCTCGACTCAAGTCTAAGACAACTAGTTTAGAAGGAATCTAGGAAGAAAGTATACTATCTGTTCTGATGCTGAACAGTTTATTATGTCCTCGGTCAGTGAAGAAGTCCTAGTCTAAAGCAAGTTTTATTTTTTGTTCCAACCCAGAGTGCCCATTTTTGGGGAGCTAGATTTTCCCCACATTAAAAAGCGACTTTGTGTCTAACTTTGCCCTCGTGGGGAGGCAAATAAGTATGAATACCGATCCGTGAAGATTGACTAACGAACTATATTACTAAGCATAAGAGGTTACTGTGATAAGGGTTAGATTTATAGGGGCAACCTGAGTGAGGAGTTGGGCAGCAAGATGTTTACATTACATTTAAATTTCTGCATGTTAGTACGGTTGGGGAAACAGGGAACAGGAAGGAAATTTCAAAGGCAAGCGATCTGAGAAAAGAATATCAGTATAAAATCTTCCAGCATCTTAGGACCTTTACAGTGAAAGGGGTGGGATTTTGCTGCAAGTCGGATGAGTCTGGGGTATTTTCGTTGCAGTGAGTTCATTGGAGCACATTTTGTGAAAGTACTTGTAAAACAAGCACAGGGGTCCAACACTGCGGCAATGTGACAGGGGCTGGAGCTTGGCAGACAGTATGGAACCTATAAGGTTAAAAATTCTTTTTTTTCACCCTGTCTAGTAAAGAGAGGCTAGTGGTTTGTGCATTAGTTCAGACTTGGCAACAATACTCCATGCATGGGCGAATGGTGGATGACTTGTCCTATATGCATATATTCGAATATACAGGAATAAAAAGTTAAAATGCAGCCAGTACTCGTTTCACAGTTGTGTTTTATCAGGTTACTTTGTTTAATGACATATCAATCCTTTTTTGGGGTTATTTAAGACCAAGTCTGATGTTTTATATACATACTATTGTGACCGTGCTGTAAAAAAATGATGGCATACTTCTTTCAATGCTTTCCAACAATTTAAAAATTAAAGTCACTTGGAAAAAGTGCTCGTTTATTAATACTTCAAGTTAGCTACTTATGCCTCGAAGTGAGCAGATATTTATTCATTTTGCTATTACATATTACACATATTTAAAGAATTTATTCTAGTTACACAAAAATATATTTTGTAACCATTGTGAATCAAAACAAAACTCCTGCTCTCTCTGCAAATATTTTATAATTAAATCTATTTGGAAAAAAAAAAAAAAATTTATATATATACAGGGTGTCTCAAAATAATGTACTCACTCGTAGAATGACGAGAAAACTTTTATTTATGAACATAGAGTGAAATGAAATAGCATCGAATACATGAGACAGATGTAATTGAAGAATCATGTTCGCAAATGTTCAAACTGATGACCATTATTGTTCAAACAAAGCTGATAACGCGCACCAAGGGATTCGCAAACGTCTCGTCATTCTAAGAGTGAGTACATTTTTTTGAGACACCCTGTATATATATATTTTTTTAAGTTGCCATGTTTACATTAAAAACAATACGTCGGTTAAACTGCTGCCAATGCTTGTATTTTTTGACCATATACCAAATTACCTTCCTTAGTATTATATGTAAAGGAATGCATAACGATATTTAAACAGAGCGTCTGTTGGATGCGAGGAGTTGTAAACAGTTTGTAGACTAACATTTTTTGTTTTAAACAAATTTTTAGAACAAAAATAGTTAGGAGACAATCCTGCTCCAGAGATTTGCTTGGTAAACCAAATAATGGGCAGACAAACTTGTTTCATAGACGTATGACATACATATATTAGTATTGGGGCACAACTTATCAAGGTCAAGAGCCACTCGGAAATAAGGGGTAATGAGACAATGATTGCCAGCAGAAAGATGAGGGGCACTATGGGAGTACTAACATTGATTGATGGTATGAACAGTTTGATTATTTATGAGACGGTTTATGACAAGAATTTGTTTACATTGGATTTGAAGATGGCCAAATTGTAATCGACAGGGTAGTAAGATGAGTTCTTACTGTGAATGTCTTACAAAGAGAACTAGAGATCGGAGTTCATATATATATATATATATATATATATATATATAGTAAGCTATGAAAATATATTTATGGCAATTAAGCTACACAGAGGCTCCCGAGTTTCATCCCCAGGGGGAATCTTCAGGCTAAAATGCATGGAGTTATTTTTGCCGGGTGTTTTTATATACATGGCTTGCTAGTTAACCAATCAGATCCTTTGTTGTTCTCTCAGCCAATCGTTGGGCTTCTCGCGAACAAAGGTCTTGTTGGTGTTACTTCCTATATCCTGTTCTATTTTCTATAGATTGGCCTATATTTCTATTTTAGGTTTTAATTTTTAAATTGTTAAGTTTCTGTTTAGTTTTGTATTTTGTTTTTTTTACTTGTTTATTTATTTATTTATCGTTAGCCTAAGATAAATTTATTTCTGTGTAAGCAGCTGTTTGCTATCTCACTTCCACAGTTTAATAGATTTCGAGGATCTTTAAAGTTTAGGATTTCAAATTTTTCATTCAGGCATAATCTACACGGGTCGTCTAAATTTCTACATGTACTGGCCTGTCATATTATTTTCCATTCAATTATTGGTGAGCGTCCATTTTCTTTGAACTCCCAATAGCGGTTTGCTAGTGCTATTTTAATTCAACGTTCGGTTTTTAAATGTGCTTTTGTGGTCATAGTATCTGGTCTTAAAATCTAGGGAGGTCATATCCACATAGTATTTCTTGACCAAATAACAAGAACGGGATATTAATGTTGAATCCAGTCATTTAGATAACAGTTTTTATGCTTCAAGTTTTTTTAGTCATCAAATTTATTTATTCATGACGTAAATTTATATTTAAATGTATGGATGCAGTTTCATGTCATATTCAGGACTCATTCTATTAAACCAGAGATCGAACCAGACAGATAGTACTACGTCGGATCCGAAGTAATGGCAACCAAGAGGCAACTCCACAAAGTTACTGAATTGGGATCTCACCACTGGATGCAGTATAGTGTCCCTATTTACTTGTCTCACGAGGTTAAAGTTAGATACAAGGTCGGTTTTTAATAAGGGATAATCCAGACCCTCCAAAAAAAAAAAAAAAGAAAAAAAAAAGAGCACTCTGGATTGAGACAAAAGCAGAAATTGCTTTAGTCTAGAAGGATTTCTCCTTCCCTTGACCAAGGACAGTAAAGATGAATTGTATCTGTTCCGATACTTTTCTTCTATCCAAAAGGCCAAGAAACATTTATTCAGAACAAACATGATGTAGTCATAATCTATATCCACTTAAATTTTATTAAGTTTAGAAAAAAAAATTTTTTCAATTGCTATTTATTTTATTTTATGTTTTTATTACTCTCAATATCCCTTGACACCACGATTACATAAATGATAAACTTCATACCAGCAAACTGTAATACAGTAAGTATTATTTACAAATTAAACAAATTAAATGAGGCATTCAATCATTCATATTCAATTTGAAAAACAATGGAAAATGGAAACCGCAAATAAATAGGGCATACAGTTATATACAAACTTATTACAAATTCAAGTTGATAAATTTACAAAACACATAAAACCAATTATATTAATCAGTGCATGACTTTAGTCTATATTTAATGCATTCACAGCAGAAGAAAACGTACTGAAATTATTTTCTTTTTGTTTACATTGTGCATATTTTCTGCTTAGTGTTATTACTATTGTTTGATAATTATTTTTTCTCACATTATAAATTGTTAGTTTTCCGTCCTTCATAAGTATAGCATATCCTATTCAATCCCTTAGTGAATAACGGATCATTTCTTATACATGTCGACATTTTAAAAGAGAAAATGTGCCTACAATGTAGCTAAAAAATGGTTGAACCATATTCCGATTAGAATTGTGACGGAGCTTTGGCAAACATAACTGTTGGCAACATACAAGATTTTAAAAGGAAATATAGTTAGGGAATTAGCCCCCAAACAACTTATTTTGGTTTACCTACTCATGTGGTTCTTGACCTTTTGGCTAAGATCAAAGTGTAGTATCTGTTCCGATGGATACTGCACCCCCATAGACTGGTATTGTCTTGGCCTTCGGGGCTTGATTTACACCGGTCTATGGGTCTGTCCTGTACAGTTCTAGGAGGTGCACTCTCCCAGGCTTTGCCTCCCCTCTTTGGGGAGGAGTAAGTTTATTGCTTACTGTCTGAGGCGCCCCTACTGGGGAATGCCAACGGGGCTGCCCAGGCAATTTTTAAACCCCACTTTCCCGACCCAACCTTGGGTCACATCTTACTTGTGGGAGTAAGATAAAAACTGGCCTTGTGCCTAACTCCTGGAGAGGAGTAAATCAATACTCATGTGGGACATATATGCATTAAAAACAATTTAATGTTTAATAGAAAATATAACCATGTGAAGTTACCGTTAGGATTGGCCTTTAATAGTAGTCATCTGTCGGCCATGTTTTTTCTTCTGGATTAAGAGAAATCGACTGGGAAGCAAGTCTAAGTAGACGTTGAAAAAATGCAATTTAAAAATGACGAGATTGTCTTTCTTATCACCTCATGAAATGAGGACTCTAATAAAGGAACAAGCCGTAAATTTTAAAAAACTTTTAACTTTTTTTCTATTACTTTGAATTAACAATACTTATAGGATCACAAATTGTATTTCTTTTTCCAATAAAAATGGTAATAGTTATCAAATAATGAACTTGAATCGATTTCGAAACTTAGTGGGGGGGGGGGGCGATGATCTCTTCTCTACAACCCCTAATCTCTATCGTTATTTCCATGGAAGGTGCTCAACTGAGTTCCAATCTTTAGTTCCTCCTTGTAAAACATTCACAAGAACTTGTTCTACCACATCGGAAAAAGTCATTCCTTTCTCTCTCCATGTGCCTAGCGTCAGGTGAAATTTCCATGGGCAAAGCTCCTTTGCAAGGGCGTCCCACTTGTGGAACACATTACCATGGGACTGCTTCCCTGTTGATTACAACTTGGTCGTCTTCAAATCCAATATCAACAAATTTGTGTCACGGACAGCACCATAAGTAACCAAAAGCAGTTCATACCATTGATGAATCCCATAGTGTTTCTAAATTTGTATGCAACCAACACTATTTTGAGAAGACATGTCTTAGACTATTGACATCTTTACCGTTTCATCCTGCCTTTACCGGCCGATTTGGCATAATGGTAAGAGTGTTTACTAATCGTCCGGAAGACCATAATTGCAATCCTCAGTAGTCATACCAAAGAATTGAAAAATGGTAGTTGATGTCCTCCTTGTTAAACACTAAGTATTATAAGGTGAGGATCAAGGGTAAGTGGTGTAATCCTAAGAAAGGAATGGCGCTCTCCTCTACATCTGTGTAGTAGCTAGCGACAAGAGTGCTTTCACAGATTAGGACTCGCGCTAACTTTGACCCAGTCATTAGGGTTGGAGCGGGGGGAGGGGGGAGTAGGATCAAAGTTAGCGTGGGTCCTAATCTGTGAAAGTACCGTGAAAAGATAGCCTTCGAGTCGCCCTCGACTATGGTCGACCGCTTTACATTTTGCCCTGGCTTTATTTTTGCACCCATAAATGCCCCAAGGTGTGACCCAAGGTAGGAATGAGAAACATTGAATTAATGTAACACTTGCAAAGTGACAACCGGTAGAGACTTTTCTTCTATAATGCTAAAAAAAAAAAAAAAAGGTCACAATATTACACTGAATGCACGAACAGCTCGAGACAACAATAACATCCAACCATCAACAGGGGGGGGGGGGGGGGGGGGTATTGAAAACTTGTGTTTGAAAAATAAAAACAAAATAAAAAACAAAATAAAGAAAAATAAAAGCGATATTTGTAAATGTCAGCCTAAACTACATTGCGCTGAAGGGTGGGTGTCCTAATTTGCAGCAGAGAAGTCCAAAACACTGTCCTTTATCTTGGAATTAGCTAAAATGTCATACAAAAACGCACACAAACACGAAGGGAGACAAGAGTATGTAGAAAATATTGGTATGTAATAGTAAATAATTCAGTACTTACTTTGGCTGAAACTAAACCCAGATCAATGCAAGAGACTCCATTATATAAGAGTTATTTTCATGTGTATATAAGTAAATCAGTCTAAGTGTTCACATACAATCAGCCAATCCAGAAACAACATTATTCATCAGTTTCAGACCGATTTAATTCTTTGCAGCATCTCTGCATTAATAATGCTATGCGTTCAATTCTGTGTGTGACTTTTTAAAATAAAAATTGCCTCAGTCTCGAAGGATTTCACCTTCACCGACATGACCAGGGATGTGCATAGCCAATGGCAAGTTAAAAAAGGGAAAGGGGACACGGACCCGTGTGTGTGTGCAAAGGGTGGCGTAAAAAACGCATGACAGTAAAAGCACCTTTTAAATTTTGAAAAATGTTTCATTAGTGAAATATCAATCTTGATAAGTAAATTATTTAACCAGTCCCATATAACTTTGTTATTTTACACCCGCATCTATTTGCCGCAATTTAGCCTTATTCATGGTCCCTATTTACTCGCCTACCTACGAGGGTAAAGTTAGACACAATGTTGGCTTTCAATCAGAAAAATCAAGCTCCCAAAAAGGGTCACTCTGGATTGGGACATAAACAAAAGCTGCCTCAGGCTAGAAGGATCTCTTCCTCACTGACCGAAGACAGCAAAGATGAAGTGTTTTGTATCAAAAAATTTCCTTCCTAATAATAATAATAATATAAAAATTAAAAAAACTACTCCAATACGTTTCAACAAAGTAAAAAATTAAGAGAAATAAGCCAGTACATATGTGTGTGTGTGTGTGTGTGGTGGGTGGGGGGGCGGGGTTGAAAGTCATTTTTTGATGAAACCAAAGTAATCTAATTCCCCTAACCCCATAGGTTGAAGTTTTTGCTTTCACAACAAAATTAACATTTTCACTGTTATAAGAGGGAAAAGAAAGGCAAGACAAGATGGAGAAAAAAAAAACAGGAAAAGAGAAAGATAAATAAGAGAGGAGGAAAGAAGTAACATCCAGCCAAATAGTGAAAAAAAAAAAAAAAAAAAAAGTGGAATTCCACTAAACAGCTGAGAACTCACATGCCTACAGGACCGAAAAGATGAAGTGTAGTATCGGAACAGATATACTTTGCTCCTAGCCAAAAGGCCAATGCCAACTCCATGATGTGTCTATCTGAGCAAATTCAAGAATTTAACAAACAAAATATGAATCTTCAATCAGAGCTAAAAGAAAATCATTGTTTCATATCCTAATTTAGAAGTAGCGATTTTTTATTCATTTTCTTTTTAAAATAGAAAAGGTATCAGAATTATCTTTCTTTTGAGAAATGCTCAGGTTGCTGGCAGAGCGAGTCTGATAACTAGTAAAACAAGTTCATCACTGATGGCTGACCTACAAGATGTATTTTACGACCGATTCAGTTTCAGATAGACACTTTCGATAAAATGTGTTTCTATAAAAGTGGAAAAAATATTTAAGTGAAATCATTATTTCTCTAGTTTTAATATAAATATTTGGAAGAAAAACTTTCAATAACCAAGCTCACGGATATACTATCAAAAAGGAAGTTCTGTTTACAAAGAAAAAAAAAAGATGCAAACATAAGTTAAATAGACAACGTTATGATAAGTAAAAAGCAGCATAAATCAAGTCTTACACAAACAACTGTGTTATCACACTGGCAAGAGGATAAACAGATAGGGAGGCGGATAAATCAGAAGACAATATTTGGATGACAAATATTGATATAAAGCAATACAAGTCGTAAGATTTATAGAAGCCCTAGTGGCAAGAAGAGGTTTCAAAGAAAGATTTATTCTTTAGATCCATGTAAACAAATATTTAGGTTATAAAGCTGAAGAAATATGGTAAATTTCCCAATGTAGGGTCGCTTATTATTTAAAGTGAAATGGGGTTCAGCATCACTTTAGGTCTTCCTCGTCAGACCATTATTAGAGTATTTCATTTACCTCCTCTCCAGGAGGTTAGACACAAGATCAGATGTGGTTTTGAAGAACCAGCGAGCGCATTGGATAAGATAAAAATACCAGAGCAGCCCTGTCTGCATTCCCTGGTAGGAGCGTTTCAGAAAATTAGCCTGAAGCTAACCCCTTTCTTTGAGAAGGAGTAAAGTCTGGAAGAGTAGACCTCTTAGAACCATACAGAGGCCGACGGCAACAAAGCCACTGTTGAACTGATTGTCAAAGACCTATCTCCGACTTGTGCATCAGGCCTCTGCTCTATATTAGAGGATCATGTATCATTCTGTAATATTATACAATGTTTTATATTTAAACTTTGTGAGATTCATATTAGTAATACTGCATTTCATCTGTTTTAGCTGTCCATCATTTGATACAAATAAAGTGTATCTATTGTTAAAATAATCAGCATCACTTTAGGTCTCCCTCGTCAGACTCCATGCTTATTTAGATCTCGAATACACTAGAATATTAGTCTGTTAGTCCACTTTTCCATAACCATTTTCACATTTTTTCTGAAATTTTGACTTCAAATTTACTCCCTCGTATCTAATTCACAGAGATGAAAGTGACAATTTTCCCAAAACCCTGAAAATATTTTGTGTTGATGAAAAAAAACAAAAAAACATTAGTAACAAAATTATTTTTGCGAAATCAATACATATATAACAAACTAAAAATGAAGATAACTTGTAATAATGATCTGTGTTGAAACTATAATAATTTCAAAGATTCAAAATGAAATATTTAAAAAAATGTTTAAATTACATTTTTGAAAAAAAATGCAACTTTAGTTAACACTACAAACAATTGACTTCTGACTTATTTTAAACTTCTTCAGTTAGTTTTCATTGCTTTATCATTTTTTTTTTTTCATCGTTCGTGCTAGTTGGTGAATTGTTATTTTAGTTGAACTTGGAGGTCTCCTTGATCTTCAAGTCTTTTGCTTTCTTCAGCTTCTTTTCTCTTTCGATTTAAAGTATTCGATTATATCTCCTGTATGCTAAAATGTAATATCTCCAGAATTCCAGTAACAACCGAAACACTTTGATCACTTTATCCAGTGCCTAAAGAGAGTTCAATGACTGGTGCAAAGACTACAGTATCTGACCTATGAAAGCAGACTCCAGAAGCTTAACATTTTCTTCCTTAAGCACCAATGTTTATGCTGTGATCTCATTTTGACCTACAACCTCCTCAATGGCCATTATGATCTCCCTTAAGACTTGCTATTCACCTCTGTATCAGAAAGAGTGCAGGTATTACCAGAAACTGTTTCACCACCGATTTCGATTGAATCAGAGAAGGGCAACTTTCTCAATTAGGCTCCCTGGACCTTGGAATTACTTCCGGAAGATGTAGAAAATTCAACAACGACATAGCAATTTAAGGTGAAATTAGAGATGCTAGGCCACTGTATCCTCTTCTGTGTTTATTTCTACTCACTATCTTTCCTACATAGTAACTAGAGCATGCTGGTTTCAGTTTTTCGCAAAATTTATTCAATTTAATTACTCCCAGACAACTTAATTTTACTTAAAACATGTTTTAATAAAATAAAATAAATAAAAAGAATAAGTTGACTGGTTTATGCAAAATGAAAAACTAGTCCCTTATTTGCCTCCCCAACTAGGGCATAGTTAGACAGTCTATTTTAAATGCGGGGAAAATCCAGCTTCCCCAAAAAGCTGCAATCTAAAGCAATTTTTTTTTAGTCTTTATACAATCTAAGAAGACCGAACGCGCGAACGGGCAGAGAGACCGAACGCGCGAACGGGCAGAGAGACCGAACGCGCGAACGGGCAGAGAGACCGAACGCGCGAACGGGCAGAGAGACCGAACGCGCGAACGGGCAGAGAGACCGAACGCGCGAACGGGCAGAGAGACCGAACGCGCGAACGGGCAGAGAGACCGAACGCGCGAACGGGCAGAGAGACCGAACGCGCGAACGGGCAGAGAGACCGAACGCGCGAACGGGCAGAGAGACCGAACGCGCGAACGGGCAGAGAGACCGAACGCGCAGAGAGACCGAACGCGCGAAAGGCAGAGCAAGGGAGACCATAGACACAAACATTATATAATGATGAATAAGAAACAGAATAATAATGATAAAATTCCTGAAAAACCAATTGAGTTATTTTGTATTTTGAAATGAGGCATAGAAAAAGGTCAATTTTGAAAATGAGAATCGACGCCAAGATACACTCGAGATACAGCAATCAAGCAAAGTGACTTACTGTCCAGAAATGCAGTCAGCAAAAATTGCCTGTCCTGAATGATAGACCTGATGATCTTTCAAGCAAGAAAAAGCAAAGGTGACAGAATGACAAATAGATGGTGGCTGGCACAAGTCAGAATGAGACAGCGAAGAATTAAACTGTAGGAGATGTACCCGTGGAAACAACAGAGATCATAGGTAAGCATCTATAACAATATTAGCATATAGATGATCAGGAGCCCTCCCCTCTCCTGAAGGGATTGTTACAGTAATGGTCCCGGGGGAAGGGGGGGGGGGCTTCATTTTTTGTATAGACAGAAACATTAAACATAACTATACTGTCATATAATATGCAAAGACTATTTCATGTTCCTAACATATGTACGTTATCATCCTCCACCCCTTTCTTAAAAGATGGGATCGCCTGATCACTAAAGATGCAAAAGACAAAAAATACAAAGTAATTTCTTCTTTTTATGTTTCATCTGATGCCGTTATTGTGTCGAACCTGAAACTAAAATACACTTTCTTGGTCTTCTGGCTAGGCTCAAAGTGTAAATTCTGTTCAGTCCAAAGATGGTACAATAATATTGTACAGTCTGTGTTCACACAAGACGTCTATAGAATGGAAATATTTCACAAACGCCTACAAGGGTTTTGGAGATATATCTGGTTATGGGGGGGGGGGGGGGGTCTATTTTGAAACTACATTAACCAGAGTACGTAAGTATGTGTCAGTTTGAACAAAGGTGGTACTGGAATATCATGGGATCTGCTTGTGCCAGACGTCCATAGAATTCCAATATTTAGAATCACAGCAGCAATATCCAACAAATGAGGGATACAACTGGAATTTCCACGGGTCCTGCTAGTTGCATCATATTTTAACTTAATATCTCCCAGGCAATGATAGATATCCCTGCTAATCATATGGGTCCCATGGAAATTCCATAGTTACTTTCTTCATTAAAATGACATTTCTGTAAAAATCCAAATATTATCAAATGTCAGAATTTTAGATAATTTCATTGTAAAAATAAAATATTAATTTTTAGATTTATTATTAGGTATCACATACCGATTTCTTTTTCAATATACCAAAAAAATTTCAAGTACGAATATAGTGTTGCAAGATATGAAAAAAAAATACAAAATTTAACTTGATAGGTAAATTAGTAACTGAGTTATGACCATTCAAAGTTAGAACATTGCATTTTGTGTGATATTGAAAAAAAGTCAACTTAAATAGTGTATAAAAGCTTCAAATGGGTGTAAAAATCTTTATAAATATAATGCCATAGTTCATTAAAATAAAGATAATGTAGATGAAATTAATTCTTAGATATTAAACATAAAAAAAAACTAAAAGGACTTGAAAAAAAAAAAAGCCCAACCAAACGCATTTTTCATTATAATAGTTACATAATTCACAGAAACCTGCAAAAAGACTTAGATTTAATGATCGCAGAGGAAGATTAAATCTGGACAGTAGAGGCAGAGTAGAAAATGGACCCTAGGTTTACTTTCGACAGCCTTTTAACTTTCGCTTCCCTTATTTTATCCTTTTGTATTCACATTCCATGAGCAATGTTTCTGACAAAGGGAGAAGAATTGTTTTTTTCTGGGTTGGAATCTATCCATCTAACACTTATCGTTGGCTAGTTTTTGACTTGAGTATTTCTTTTAGCTCCTTACATCAAGTGGCGTCTTGAGCGATTTACCCCCCCCCCCCAAAAAAAAAAAAAATAATAAAATGTATGCAGAACAGGAGACTTAGATGGTATGACCACATTGAAGAATTGAGAGTTCTTGGTTAGTAGATGTAAAACGGTAGCAGGTTTAGTTCAAGGAAACATGGTACAAAGTGCTAAGCATGAACTTTAGAGAAAGAAGGATAAATAAAGACATGTCCAAAGATAGGTTAGTTTGGAAGTCAATTTCTAAAAGCCGTCCAACGCATGCCAGCATGTAAAACGGGTGTTAAACCGAATATGACGATACTGATAAAGAAAGATTAAATTTTGGTAACATAGTAATTTCATAGATATCTATGAAATTACTATGTTAACAAACTTTAATCTAAAAAGTAGCCGCGATATTGCAAGCTAAATTTTACGGAAATTTCACTTTTTCTCGTCAGTTTTCGCAGTATAAAGAGACCACTTACCTACAAATTCCAGTAAATAAATTTATTTAAAACGAAATACATTTTAAATTTTTCTTTTCTTTGTAATATTTTGCCATTTATGATGAATGGGAATAAATATACTTACATTATTCATTTACTTATTTTGTGTGTGTATGTGAAAGAATGCGAGAGCATATTACAATCCTGAGAGGGTTTAGATTCGATAAAAGCCTTTTTATTTATCTCATCTCCATGTGTTTCTCGTCTCAACGTAACTTTGATAATACACATCGAATTTTTATTTACTAGTACTTAAATATTCATTTAAATGAATAATACGACAGCATAAAAATATTTTTAAATATCCTACTTAAAAAAATAATTAAATTACATAATTAAATCCCCAAAATTCATTTGTTTCTAATAGTAAAAAAAAAAAAAAAAAATGAATTACTTTGTGAACCTTCGAAATTTGAAAGAAATTTAGAAGAATTTAAACATAAAATTTCATTTCTGGCTTTAAAATTCTTAGCAAATATTTACATCCAACAATTTTATAGAGATTAAAAACAAAATTACCATAACAAAATTAGTTATGCTTACAGATAATGGCCGCCATGTTTACAATTAGTGGCTTAAATTAAATGTCGATAAGACAGATGTTATAAAAGAAAAAGTATGAAATAATAAATGTTATAAATGTTAAAACTAGGCAGGTTAGGTAGACAATTTCATTCCAATGTGTTCCATATGAATTGTTTTGGTACAGTTTCGGAAAAGAAAACCAAAAGTTTACAGACGTATGTATAACCGTTATATATATATATATATATATATATAACGGTTATATATATATATATATATATTATACTATAATGAATGCTACGAAAATGAACGGAAAAATAAGAAACAAGTTTGGCCGTTCCAAATGTTACCGACGACACCGCCCCTCTCCATGTTAAGAATGACTTCTCACCAGACAACTTTAAATGAAATAAAATTTCAAAACACGAGAAACGACCATTTTTTTAAAGCAATTAGAATGAAAGAGCAATTTTTTTATTTTATTTTTTTTTTAAATCGAAGTGAAAAAAAAAAAAATTTAAGGAAAAAAGTCGGTGTATCTACAGAATTTGAACCAAACTAAAATTTTGGTGCTTCTGTATTACAGGTCCGGAAAAAAAAATCATCTTTAATTTTGAAGAGTCAAATGACAGGGGAGATAATTCAAAGTGTTCATATAGGATTTATCTAAAAATGGATTTTAACACCATGAACTTACAAGATATTTCATATTTAACCAGAAATAATGCCAAAATAAGACTTCTTGCAATCGCACATTAATTTCAGGTGTGGAGACCTGCATCTGTGGCCATGACATTAAAAAGTGATGGGTTTATGTGGCGTTGCTCATGCGGTTATTGAGGAAGGAAGCTGTTCATTAGGCAGAAAAGTTTTATTTTTTATTTATTATTTTTTTTTAATTCAAAACTGCCCATCAGAGAAATATTTAAATTCATTTATATTTGGGCTCGTGGCAGATCGACGTTGGACACCATAAAAACGGAGTGGTGGATAATGAATAACTATACAATCAATCGTGAAGCGGAAAAAAATCATGAGAGAAATCCTTTTTAAGATAATTCAAAGTGTTTCCAAGATTTATCTCCCCCTGTCATTTGACTCTTCAGAATTAAAAGTTAAAAAATTGTTTTCCGGCCCTGTAATACAGAAACGCTAAAATGTTTGCCGAATGAGATTTATGTAAACAAGCAGAAAAAAAAGCAGAATCAAACTGAAAACAATATCAAACACTCACCAGAATGTATTTTTTATGAAGAAGGATTTATTTTAGATGAATGTAAACAATGAAACAACTTTACTTTTTTCTGAGAAATTGTTTTATCATAAAAAACAACAAAAAAACACTAGTCCTTTTTTTGTTCTTGTTTGATAGGGTCTAGGTCGCCGGGAAACAGTTAATTAGTACATATTTTTTTTTAACTTTAAACTAATTCTAAACTAACAGTCGTCCTCTACATTTTTTTTTCGTTCATAGACCTAGCAAAAAATGTTCGTTTTTATGGAAACGCAAAGTCTGCATTTTTTTTTTTTTTGTATCTGTACATGTTTATCTCTTACACTGTTTCTTATTGCAAGGCTGCAGATATATTTGCATTTCTTGCAATTTTTGGTTTTGCTAAAAGGTTTTTTTTATTTGGCAGAATTCAATTACTGTTTCGGGAGAGTGAATAACCTGCGCTAACGCGCTTAAATTCATTTTTAGTTTGATCAACTTACGTTGATGTTGTCTTTAATTGTCTGTCAGAAATTTTTTTCGATGCTTCCAATTCGAGAAATGCTATGTTTATTTCTGAAACTGCCTCAGAAAGAGTCGGTTTAGTTTGATTCAAATTGTGTAGAAATACCAAAAAGTCGTATTTGTACTTACATATTTCCATAGATCGGTCAGTTCAACCTGACCACTCAGTCTTTGCTAGTATGGCCTCCTGAAAGTAGAAAGAAAAAGTAAACAACTGTAGAATGTAGTGAATGAAACAAAAGTAAATGTTGGAATCAGATAATTGCATGAAAAAGATGGCTGTTGCTAGTTTTGTTTTACGACATATCAACTCTTTTTGAGTAATTAAATGACTCGTACATTTTAGCACAAAATTTCATGTTTCAATGTATATTTTATCTATAAGCGATTTGTAGATTAATCTGTTTTGCAAGCATATATTTTGTAAAATGATAGTCTATGTAAAAGTAGCAGCCAATCAAAACGCTTCTAAATAAAAATCTTTTTAAAACTCTACCAACAAATAAACGCAGGTAGAGGAAGCGTTTCTTATTTAGGTTGAAAATGTAGAGTATCTAACATACAATAGCAAGATAGAAATAAAAAAGAATAAGTGTTACAAACGTACGTATCTTATTAAAGAGAAAAAGAAGCTATCCCGGTGTACGTGGATGTTAGTGGTAGTAGAACCGAGTATAAGAGTGAACATTTCTCCGACTTCCTGCATGGGTGACTATCTTAAAATAAAATATCGAGCCGAATTGAATATAAAAATCGAATAAAGTGAACAAAACAAAATTATAGTTTCTGAAAACATGCACCAATAATTGACCTAAACTGGTGCTGAAGCAAACATGTATATGCAGCTTTTGGTTAAAAAACGATACTCATCAGCGGTACAGGGGGGGGGATCTCTACTTTATATGAAAGAAAACGATTAAATTAATAATTTAACAGATACTGTAAAAAACAGAATTCTAAATGGTCCGATCATTTCCATTTGAAACTAAAAAGAAAAATTACCGTAAAAAGGGACGGGGCGAATTTATTTGTTTTCATTTCAGAAGAGCTACAATAGTGTAAGGGGCAGGTAACCCTCTTTTTCACTTTTAATACATAATTTCTCCGAATGTTTTATATTGTAAATAAAGACTTCGTGTTTTATTTTTTAAATAAAAAAAAATATTTAGAAATAAATAAAAAAAATAAAAAATGTGTTAACCAAAACAAGATGACCGTTTTAATTAATTTTGAAAAATAAATATTCGTTTTGAAAAAATACTTTTAATTTTTACAAAAAATTTTTCAATAAATGTTCTATTAATTAATTAAATTTGCATTAGTTCTTATTCCAGATTTAATTTTGAAAATTTATATTCAGGGTATTCACGTCCATTTTCGGAAAAATTATGTACTAAAAGTGAAAAAAAAGGAGGGTTGCTGCCCCTTACACTATTGTAGCTCTTCTGAAATGAAAACAAATAAATTCGCACTGTCCCTAAACTCCAGAACTGTCCTGTTTTTGTTTTTTATATAAATGATAAAAATTCCCCAAAGCTATGCGGCATAAAATAATGTGATTTTTTTTATTAACATTGGTTCACAATTTCCGATACGGCGGTCATGATGAGATGCATACTTCATTTCTATTTTACCCAAAATCTAAGAGTTTCTTAGTTTTTATTAAAACGTGCATGATGATGCAAATTTTGTGATGAATTCAAAAAACGAAAATACTTTTGCGACATATTTCCTTTCTTTTGACGTCTGGCGCGAATTCAGACCTCCACGATATTATTGTACCATCTTTGGACAGAAAAAAAATACTAGCTCGCCTGATGGCTAAGAATGTGTATCTTAGAGTTTCACGTTCAACACAACAGAAACATCAGATGAGATTTTAAAAAATACTTTTTGTATTGCATCTTCGGCGATCACATCTTTTTCAAAAAGTGGAGGTTGATAACGTACGTACGAACATGAAATTTCCTGGGTATATGTTACGACGCTCAGCAGAGGCGCGAACGGGGTCCAAAAAACTAACGCGAACGGGGTTATAAAAATAAATATGCAACACGTGAGTTTAACCTACGTCGAGAAGAGCTATTTGTCTACTTACCTATGATATTTGTTTGTATTTTTACGTACTATAAATGGGTTTTTATTAGATGTAAAAAAATATTCTTGTTCATTTTTAACTCGTACTTTTTTCTAGACAAAATGGTGGATTGTGCTTACTATCTTACGAGCAAGCGCCATTTTGTATTTGCAAGTTCGTGTGAGAAAACTTGATTTCTAATAAATAGCAGTTGGAACGGTTTAAAAATACAAACAAATATCACAGGACAGTTTTAAATTAACTTTTATCGACGACAGTTACTTTTATTTGTTGTATATTTGTTTTTTTAGCGTTTTTACTCTGCTGAGTCTCGTAAAAGATGCCCTACGTGTTAGCTGAAAATAAGATTGTGCAGAAAAAATTATGCAAATTCATCCAGTAGTTATTAAATTATAAGAAAAAGAAAAAAAAATGATATTACGTACATTTTGACATTTTTATAAACAATAGAGACCCCAAACCCCGAAATCGTGAAAATGAGTTATCGTCCTTGACCACTGGAAAATCTAAGATACAAAATGGTGGAAATATCTACCGAGTGATAAAATCGTTTTTTATTTATAATTAAAGAAATACTGGATGAATTTGCATAATTTTTGGTGTACAGTCTTTTTTTCATCTACTACCTAAGTACATAACAAAGTTTATACATCTCTTTAGCTATTTTATTTTTAAGAGCGGTCTAACATGTCAGGGTTTATATGCACAAGCACCAAAAATAATTTTGGCGAGTGTGCAGTCAAAAAGGGGTGAAAAAAAAAAAGTCATAAATAACTGCTACCAAACGCAATAAAATTTACCTTTTTACCTGCCTATTTTTTTGTTTTTAAAGGTATTTTAAAGCGTTTTTTATTTTAATGTTTGACCGAACTTTTTAATTACGTTAAAAATGGCGAACAGATGCTTCGCCGAAGTCTGGTTACTTTTTCGTCATTTTCTCGTTTCAATTAGGTAGAAAAGTAAATTGTTTTGCGTTTGGAACAGTTGCATATTTGTAAAGACGAAACACGCATCAAGCAAACTTCGGGAATGTCCGCCATGTTGAAAAACCTCAAACGCGATCGGATTTGAACGAAATATAATGCAATAAAAACGCTTTAAAATACTTTAAAACACACAAAAAAAATCAATCCGGGTAGATAGAAAAGTAACTTATTGCCTTCGGTAACAGTTATTTGTTGACTATTTGTTTTGTTTTTTCGGCCGTTTTTTTTTCTGTTGACCATACTGCACAGTCGCCATACTTTTTAGTAGAAGTTGTAAACATTTTAAGTTACGTAATTATTGTAGTAAGTAATAAGGGTGTCAATAAACAAGATGTCTGGCGCATTATTACTTCATTCACAACCAATAATTACGCAACTAAAATGCTTATAACTTATCAAATATTTTAACGCAAATAGGTCACAAATGAGTAGGTACACCAATGGTAAGATAAAGTTTATGGCCGCCATATCTAAAATTGCTAATAGTTAATTAAAAAAAACAATCCCATTATATTTTAAGCTGGATGTTTTTTTTAGCAAATAATTGGTTTTCAACAATGATTTGATTATTTGGTAATAATTAAACTTTTTTATATATATATAATTAGAATGTTTGTTTTTCTTTTAATAGTTTTTTTCTTATGAATGGAAAAAATGGGTGCTTGTACATTTTTATGGACAGGTAAAATATAGCAGTTCCAAATAAATTAACAGGAAAACTTACATATCAGGCAAAAGTAGGTATCTACAAAAATTAGGGAACATTATCGAGTAGAATTTTAATTAAAAATATAAATCAGTTTTATCGTATTTTTTCAATCCGCCATTGATAAGGGCGCAAATATATGTAAAACAGGAGATAAGTGAGTGTCGTTTTTCCAAGTCATAATAAATGGCGAATACGATAAAAATAATTTGTTTTAATTAAAATTCTACTCGATATTTTCCCCTAATTTTGCCTGCTTCGTAAGCATATCAGAGTTTTGCTGTTAATTTATTTGGAACTGCCATATTTCACCTGTACACTGTTATGGAAATGTGACAAAATTGAAATATATTACAAATTCGCCTTTTTATATAGCAAGCCTAACACATTAAACATCGGTAAACGAAGTTTCTCGTCGTTATAATTTTATCGGAAAAGCTTAAAAAATGTTTTGTTTTTTTTATTATGACAAACTGAACGGGACGTATTAGCGTTAAAATCAATTCAGTATTATGTATGAAATAGGAAGAAAAAAACGCTTTTTAAATTAATTAGCAAACATACTGGCATATTTCCAATATGGCCGGTCTGTAAACCTAGTCTATATGAGTCGGCCATATTGGAAATATAACAGTATGTCTGCTAATTTACTAATTTCAAGTGTTTGTTTTTTTCCTATTTCATACGTAATACTAAATTGATTTTAACGCCAATACGTTCAGCATGTCAATCTTTAAAAGAAATACAATTGTGAGCTACTGCATAGAGTATAGTCTTTCCGATAATATTATCACGTCGGGAAACTCCATTTACCTTAATCATAGTAACAACGTATCCAATACAGAATATTCCCGAAGAAATTGTCTGTTATTGACCCAAAAGATAAGTTGCCTAAATTAATGGAATTGTGTTTGGATTAACACTGATTCGCAATTTCCGATATGACGGCCATGAAGTTGATATTTTACTAAACCAATAAATATTCTTTTATTTATTTATTTAACTAATTTCCCAACTGTATTAAAAATAATTTATGTCGCCAATAGTAACATTTACCGTACTTTATATACTGATGTATTTAGTAATACATTTTAAAAGTTATCAACTTGTTTTTGTTTATTATTATTTTTTTTTTTTTTACATGCTTTCCTTAAACATGTGTTCATATCTTTTCGATTTTAATGTCAACCTGACATATTGAGAATGAAAAAAAACAAAAGCATTTCCGAGATCGAAAGTATATTTACAGTATTAGTATTAACAGGGCCGGCGGGACAGTTATAAAAGTGTGTAGGGGGGGTCTCAAAAGTGTTGGGGCGGGGGGCGGTTAAACACATGCATATCAATTTAATTATTGATGACCGTAAAGTAGGGTGGCCCAAGTCAAAAAGTGAGGGGCTTGAGCGACAACCCCCCCCCCCCCCCCGGTGCCGCCGTCCACGATTAATCAAACGGCGATATTGAATTTTTCTTTCTCACATGCCCCCGTTCCTAATTCGCGATCCGCTATCAGTGGACTGTTTTTCTTGTACCAAACAGCGTTTTAAGTTTAATTTACACGAGTTCAAACCGATATGATTGCACACTAAAATTTTGAAAGATTTTTTTTAACTGAATTATTTGACTTTTTTTTTGTAATCAAATAAAATTTCTATGTTTACTCGATATTCAATTTATTTAAAAAATTATTCCAGCAAATGTTAATTTTTATTATAAAATTTTCCCTGAAAAAGATTTTATGTTACTTTTTTATGACCATTCTTATGCAGGAGAGACGGTCTATTGATGGTGGCCCGCGACCACGGATTTGAAATAGGGGCATGTGAGCAAGGAAATTCAATACCACCGATCTTGTGTTTCACGTCTATATAAATCTTTGATTAAAGACACATTAATTTACTATTAGTGCGGCAGCACTTTTTGTATACGCCACTACCCGCAAGGATTTGTCTCAAGTGACTCAAATGAACCAATCAATCGTAATCATTTAAAAATATGGAAGTCTTCATTATTAAAAATTAGCACCAAATTGTCATTTTATTTCCCCACCCCATGAATACAATATTTTTCTTTCCAGTTTATTTTTTATTTTGTTACGTTGATAGATTTCCCCCCACGTTACTAAGTTTGCTCTCGATTTAAATAATTGAAATTAAGGAAAGTTATATTTAAAAATAATTTTTTTTTAAATGGCAACAAATAAATGTTACCCAAGGCCAGATATATTACACTTCTGCCTACCTGTTTTATTTCTATTAATGAAGAATCTGTCATTTCTTTTTTTTCTTTTATCGTTTTAAAGATCCATTTATTTTATTTTTCGTAGCCTTTTCTTTTAGGTAAAATAATTCTTTAAAAAAAAAAAGTTTTTAATTACCGATGTTTACAAATTATTTTTTCATTATTTTGAGTTTGTATAGTTAAGCATTGTGTAAACAAAATGGATGGAATAATTCGTTTTGTGATAGAAAAACAATATAAAAACCGTCTGGCGGTAAGTGGTTGTAAGTGTAATACACTTAAAAAAAAAAAAAAAAGTAAAAAAAATACTTATTAACGTTGATGGATTTTCCCTACATTACTTTTATATTGAAAAGTAACAAAATAAAAATAAACCGAAAAGGAAAATACATTGTATTCAGGGGGGATTAAAATAACAATTCGGTGCTAATTTTTAATAATGAAGACGATTCTCCACTTTTAAATGATTGCGATTGATTGGTTCATTTAGGTCACTTGAGACAAAGTTCGGTTAAATACAGCTGTTCAAAAATATATGAGGTAACGTCTATAATATATATTATAGACACCCCCTCCTAAAAGAAAATAAACTATGCATTGTGAAAAGTAAAACAAACTAAATTAAGTTTGTTTTAAGCTGGTAAAAATAACAGTTTTACATCCGTTTAGTTCGCCGTTCGTACACTCATCGTATTGTATTTTTATTGAATTGTGCATAGGAAACGATACAGGCATGCGCTCTCCCCTCCCTTATGATTTTGTATCTCATAAAAGAGCGCGCATTTTTTGTTATAATTTTATTTGTCCCCCCCCCCCCCCTTCATATAATCGGACAAGCGGGAATAATTAAACGTGTACACTTTACTGTGCACACACTCACACTGCACAGGTATATCACCGACAGGAGAACAAAATTAAAACATCAATGATTGCATTGTCCGGATGTAAAATGAAAAGTTTGTTGAGGACATTAAAATTTTATACAATTTAGAATTTCATAAATCATAAAAGTAAATAATCTTAATTAATTTAACAGGTTTTTATCCTTAAAAATATATCTACATTCTCTACGTGAACACTGAACAGACACAAGTTCGGGTTTGAATGTGGTATAGTTTCAGATTTTTAAAATGGGGCAACTCGGGATTGGGCACAACAAAATACTCAGTCTAGAAAGATTTATTTCCCGAGGACAGAACAGATGCACCTTGAAGAATGCCTTAGAAAAATTAAAAAAACAACAACAAAGTAAACTTCTATATGATAGTATTAATATACGACTCAGAATAAAGCTGAGACACCGATTGGCCCCTTTAACTAGCGCAAATGTTGGCGGCATATGGAGTGAACCTCAAAGGCCTGTGTCAGTGGGGTATAATTCTGCTCGGTCTCTCAGGCATTCCTTACTTCATGGGTAGGATTAGTTTATTGCCGGTCGCCTGAGGCGCCACCGACGCGGAATGCCGGAGGCGGGTAAATAAATGTAGACAACTGAATTTGGGGTCTGAGAAGATGTTTAATTTTGTGGTGTCGTTAAACTTTACAGTGAGCGAATCTTTTTCAAATTTAAATAATCAACATAAACACGTGTTTGCGTGCTCAAATTTAACTAAGGTTTAAAACAATCTGATTAACATCAGAGGGAAAAAAATCATCCCCCCCCCTCTACTCAACTGATGTAACAACCAAACTATTTATTTGCGACGGTTTTCGATGCCAAAATCGTTCGCGGGGCACTCGGAAATAAAATAGAACTACAAATTCACAACATCCGATTGGAGATGGGAGTGATTCTATAAAATTATCTTTATTTCTACATAGAAAATTCATTTTTATAAACTGAAAAAAAAAAAGAAACGTGGATAAGATTTTATAGCGAAATAACGCGAATAATAAAACTAAAACAAATCTTGTCTGGACTCGATGAACCCAGAAGAATCAAAGTGTAATTTACAAACTGAAACAAATGGTGAAAAAACTGCTAGTACGCGAAAAGAAAAAGAAATGACAATGAATCGACGTCATCGTCGTCATTTGCTTGTAATACAATTCTTTATACTTATGAAGCTAAAAAAAGTGTTTTTAGTAGGATTGCGTATAGCGTACGTTATGTTTACACCATAATGCAAATCATTAAGTTTATTTGTGTATACAAATCAAAAAGAAACTAGTTTGTTAGCTTTTTTTCTTCGTTGTTGTCAACTATGAAAACAAATAATATCACTATTTTACTCGCTTCCCCATGAGGGCAGACTTAGACACATGGTCGGGTTTAAATGTGGGAAAAGTCCAGTCCCCACAAAAGGGGCACCCTGAATTGGGACAAAAATGAAAATTGCCTCAGTCTAAAAGGAGTTCTTCACTGACGAAGGACGGAGAAGTTGAAGAGTTTTTTTTTGCTCCTCGCCAAAATGTCTTCGCTAAATTTTTGATTAATGTTAAAATGTTTAAGACATTCAAACAATCAAAGTTTTGGTGAAGTGTGTTTTTTTTTGTTTTTTTGTTTTCTTTAATAGGCAGTTTTTTTAGGGTTTTCTTTAAAAAAAAAATTTTTTAAACAATCTTTAACAAGAAACAATAGTAATAAAAAAATTTGGCAGGTACTTTATTAATTACTAATGTCTTTATAAAGTTTTGTTGAGAAAAGAAAACTGACTTTGACGAACTCTTTCGTGGACGTGTATTGTTACTTAAGTTTAATAATTGAACAAATAAAAAAAAAAACTACAAAACTTCTATAGTTAAAAAAAAAAAAAAAATACGCTAACTTTACTAACTTTTACGAAACTAAAAAAGAATAAAAAACACTAGCTGCCCTGTAATTATATATATATATATATATACACACACACACATCACTTACCTGTGTATTTATTTACAGGGGCCAGCCTTTGTACGTACGGGCCCTTATACCATAATGTCCACGTAACCTTTAGGACATGATAATAAGTATTATACAGTAGATATCTCAACCGGGTAAAATCCAATGTTCCCCCTTGTTATCAGTAATTTCCAATAATCCGATTTAAAATAGAAAAGGAAGAAATCCAAGTTCAACTCCGACCCGAGTTGCGGTAAAAGTTGACAATATCGTTGGCCCAAAGTGTAAACCTCCTCTCTCGACGAACAAACTGGTTGTGAATGTGATCTCATTCGTCGACAACGACAATCATTATACCACACCCTTCTCTTTCTGGTAATCACCTTGCGCGCATTTTCGTCCTTCTCCACATTTTTATTTTCTTCTTTCCGTCTACTTTTCTTTTTCTTTTTCTTTTTGAAAAAAAAAAGAAAGGGGAAAAGCTCTCTTCTCAGAGCACTGACAATTACCTAAGGTGAGTAAGTTGGTGAAAAAAGAAAGAAAGAAAGAAAAAAAACTTTCTTTTCGTCTGTCGTGTCAGGAGATTAAAATCTGCATACCTTTAGCTTTATTCAGTAGGTGGAGGTCTTTTCAAGTTTTTGTCAAGCGGTTTAGGCAAGCAGAGAGAGGGTAGTAGGCAAAAAGAAGAAACGTGAAAATGGACAGCTAAATCACTGGGTTAGACGTGGAGGAAGTCGAAGATCTTAATGAAAAAGAGGAAGTAGTTTAGTAGATAATTAAAGGATTAGCATTTTGTGTTCGTTTCTCGAGTCTTAGCAGGCCGGCCTATTAGTGATTTCTTAATTATCTTCCCACGTTTAATACCACTTTTTCTGGATAAGTACACGATATGGCCGATAATTATCTGGATATTTTGTGAAGGTTTTAGTCATGTCCAAGTGGGAAAGGACGGAGAGGGTAGCCAGAGTCAGAGTACGCAATAAATACATCGATTTAAAACAAATCCATTTTTTTTCTCTTTTATAATCTAAGTTAATTGTTCATTTTTTTTTTCCTAAATCAAATATAGGGGTATATGTTACGACGCTCAGCAGAGGCGCGAACGGGGTCCAAAAAAAGAACGAGAAAGAGTTTAAAAACATAAATTTGCAACAAGTAAAGTTGACTTATGTCTAGAATAGACATTTTTCTACTTACTTATGTAATTTGTTTGTATTTTTACGTAGTATAAATGGCTTTTTATTAGATGTTAAAAAAAAAATTCTTGTTTTTTAAAACATTTAGTTTCTCAAAGAAAAATGTCGGCCAGTCCCTCTATATTATTACGTAGAGCGGCCATTTTGAATTCTTCGAAAACCGTGTGTTGAACTTAAATTTCTAATAAATAGCACTTCAAACGGGTTTAAAATACAAACAAATAGCACATGCAAGTTTGAAACTAACTTTTACAGCTTACAGTTACTTTTATTTGTTGTATATTTGTTTTTTTAGCGCTTTTACTCTGCTGAGTCTCGTAAAAGATGCCCCAAATATAGTTTTATAAAAAGTTTTATAAAAGTTTATCAATTTTCCGTTTTTTTTTTTTTGTTTTTTTTTTGTATTTGTAAGGAATGGACAGCATCAAGAGGATTTCAGTACTTACGAAATTAGTTTCGAGTTTTGACGAAGAATCTCAAGTCAGTCCAGGAAATGGCCGAAGCAGTTTATGATTCGAAAGCCATAAAAAAATAAAAATAAAAAAAGACGGCAGACAACATTAAGCTTGCGAAGGGTTAGGTTAAGTTTTGTTTTTTTAATTACACTTCAGAATTTGAACTAAACTTTTTTTTAAGTTCGGCAAAAGTCGGTTTGGTTCAGATTCTGTAGAAGCACCAAAATAATAAAGTGGGGAAAAAAAACATCTTAAAAAGTTGCTTTCAAATCGTAAACTGCTTCGACCATTTTTGGCAATACCCGAAACTGACGTTAAGTACTGAAATCCTGTGAGTGCCCATTAATTAATACAATTACTTTATTTCTAACATTACAAATAAATGTAAAGTTTAAAAAAAACAATTTTAGCTATGATCAAAGTGTAAGATCTGTTCGATCACTCAGGAGGCCATCCACAGATATTACCTCTTTATGTCTGTCAGATAAAACGCCATCCTTGAAGAGGTGAGGAACTATTATCGTAGGGGGGGGGGGTCACGGTATTATACAGGTATTGTTGTCCCCATCTTAACTGTCCCGACAATGTGTCTAACTTTCGCTCGTATAGAGGCAAATAAATAGGGACAATATAAAAAAGGGTGAGCCCTGAAACCTATGCTACCCGCCCCTCTTTCTTCCCCCCAAAAAACACAAAATTTTTTAGCGATTACATGTAAAAAAAAAAAAATTCTAAATAGGCTGTAAAAAAGAAAATCAATATTTAAGACCTTAGTGTGGAGGATCACTTGCGCATACAAATTTAACGTAAAATGATCACCCACTTCCGAAGAAACTATCGTTTTTAAAGATATGTAACAATTTTTTTTTTTTTTTTTTGCCAGGTTGTTTTGAAACCAAGCGGCATTTTTTAGGATTCTTCTAAAGTTAATATTAACTTTTTTCAAAAGAATCTTGTAATTCAGTGCATAATAATGGGTATATTTTAGTCGAACTATGTTAAAGTTTAAATTCTAACTTTGGTGTAAGAACAAAATAGTTAACAAAACTAATGTTATTATTTAGAAACCCATTCTTAACACGAGAAGAGCGAGGTTGTATTTGTTAATTATTCTGTACCTTCATCATAACTTTAATTAAGTTAGTATGTATTAACAGTTCGTCGCTTCGTTAACGTTATTATTATAGCTCGACACAGGCTTTGTTGTAATCAAAATAATCAGCCTGAAAATATTTTATTAAAATTTAAATAAAGCTAATTGAACAAATAATCGCTTTTGTTTTTAGCAAGAGATGCCTTGGATAATTAACTTTTAAGTAGTTGTGTATTATAGTAAGCTACAAAAAAAAGGCGATAAAAAATTCTTTACAACAAATAACTTTCACCAAACGCAAGAAAATGTAACCGTCTATCGACTTGCATAGCTTTTCAGTTTTGACACTTTTTTAAATGCTTTTTTTTTTCTAGATTGTATCGTTGTCTCGAGAGCTTGTAAAAATAGGGATTCAAGATGGCGTCTATTTTATTTGATGTGAAGGTTCACGCGATCGCTCTATCTTGAATCCCTATTTTTACAAGCTTGCGATGCAACGATGCAAAATCTAAAGAAAAAAAAACACTTTATAAAAGTGAAAATTGAAAAACTATGCAAGTCGATAGAAGATTAATATGTGGTGGACCGAGATGCGATCTGAACGAACGCCAAAAAGCAAATGGCTTGAATTGCTGCCCTCCACTTTCCCTGCTTCATTGAGATACGCTCTTCTTTTAACTCATCAAAAACACGTTTTTAAACAGAAGCGTGTCAACTGAAGATTTGCAACTAATCAAAAACGGTTCAAAGCCCAAAATCTAACAAGTCTATGTTAAATTGGCAAACTGACGAACTTCGAAACCCCTATAAGAACGAGGAAATAAACAGCGAAGACAGATTCAACCGGCGCGCCTCGAAAAAAAAACCACAAGAACGTACTTTCCCCAGCACCCCGGCCTTTGGCCGTGGAGGCGAGAAGAAAAGAACACTTCAAAATGCACGTACAAGCTTTCCTCTACTCACGCACTGATAAGAAGTTAGGCGAACAGAAAGAAATTGCTACCCACTCACACGCACTAACAAATATAGACATACACATCTTTAGCCCTCGTGTCTGCTAATTTACTGAATATGAATATTTCTTCAGTAAAACTGACTTTTATATTCATGTAAAATTGTAGTTCTATAAATGGCTTGTTGATTTATCATGTTTTCCTTCATTTTTCATTTACAAAACTATTCATGTTAAGTTAGCACTTGCTAGCTGGTGACCCTAATATTTCTTCAAATCTTCATTTCATTTACATTTATATTTAATACGCATGCACGCCCGTATATATCTCCATATCTATTCTTCACCATATTGGTGACCCCGACGGTATCTGAACACGCAATCTTCTAATCCTTCACCATAAATACTTACGTTTGGGAAAAGTTATTTGTTTTGTTTTTTGTTTTATTTTTTAACATAGTTCACCCCAAACAAGGCAGGCCGCCACTGTAGACGTATGGGACTACTGAGAAAAAGATTGAAAGTTGGGGCGGCGGAGGTGGGTAGCTGTTGGGAGCTGTGCAGTGAGATGTCTGTTTACATTAGTTTTAAATTTCTGCATGTCAGTACCGTCAGGAAAACATGGGGCAGGGAGAGAGTTTCAGAGTCCAGCAAGATGAGGAAAGAAGCTTTTGGAGTAGAAAGCTCTTCGGCATCTGGAGACCTCCACAGTGAATGGATAGGATTTGTCGGATTGGTCTAGTGAATTTACGTCGTGGGGGCACCAGAGCAGCAAGTTCATCAGAGCACAATCTATTAAAGTACTTGTAAAACAGGCACAAGGAAGCAATATTGCGGCGATGGGACAGGGACTTAAGCTTGGTGAATAGTGAGGGACCTATTAAGTTGGTGACTCTTTTTTGCACATTGTCTTAGAGGGAGAAACTAGTGGATGACGCCCCAGCCCAGATGTGGCAACAATACTCCATGCATAGGCAGATGGTGGCTTTGTAGAGATATAGGATAATGTCAGGTGTGAGAAGTTTACTAGCACGGTAGAGGGAGTGCACCTTCTTTGCAGCAGTCCTGGCAATGTCTTCAATGTATTTGTTCAAATTCATGTTACCTGTGAATGTTAGGCCGCAGAGTTTGAATGTTGAACTCTCAGGTAGCGTGTTATTTGCCATGACAATCGGTGGTTGAAGAGGTTTCTTGTAGTTATTGAAGGAAAATAGCTTTGTCTTTGCGGCATTAAAAGTTACCATCCATTTTTGACCCCAATCCACTACAAACTGGAGGTCATTTTCTAAGGATTCAGCCATTACCTCAAATATGTGCACGTCGGTTTTGCCCACATGACGAGAGTAGAGCGTGGTGTCGTCAGCAAATATTCCTATCTCAGTCTCAATGACATCAGGGAGGTTATTTATGAAAATCAGGAACAGTAGAGGTCCAAGGATGGATCCCTGGGGTACACCAGCATTTATGTCATGTTGCTTAGATGAAAGGCCATCGCGGACAACCTGGATCTTTCTTTTTTGTTAGGAAGGATTTAATTATATTAAATATTTGTCCAGTAATACCATATGAGTGCAGTTTTAGAAGCTCTTCATGCCAGACCTTGTCAAAGGCCTTGGATATATCAAGCTTCACCTGCCTTGTTGCAAATTTGTTTTTGTTCACCTTTTTTGTTAACTATAATGCACAATTGCCAACTTTTATTCGGAAAATAACGTTAGCCGATATATTTATTTTTATCTTAAATAATAATAACCGTTAAGGTTTCCTTGTTCCTATTTACTTGCCTCCCCACGAGGGCAGAGTTAGACAGAAGGTCGATTTTTATGTGGGGAAAATTGAGCTCCTCAAGAAGGGTCATTCTGGATTGGAACAAAAGTTAAAATTGCCTCAGTCTAGTATGACTTCTCTTTCACCAAGTGTAGCATTAGAACAGATACTACACTTTGTTCCTTGCCAAAAAGCCAACATTTATGTTTAAGGTTTCCTTAAAACGAATAGCTTTGATATTTGACGAGTTTTAGGTCATTCAAACTTGCATTCTTTGTTGAATGAAGCGTGACCTCCCGAAATAAGGTGGGTTACATGAATGCGGAGGATGGGGCAATTTTATTACCCCATTTTTTTATGGGCAAGTGGACTCGTTTCTTTTAATTTAAAGTACGCATATTTCTCTAAAGATCGTACCTATTAACCTTCTTTTTTTTTACCGGGTTTCATTTATCACCTTTGTGTAGCTGTGTCTCTCTATTCATACAACTTTTAAAAAATAATAATAGTCGTTGTTATGCACAGCAGGAGCTATCCGAAGTTTATAAATTAGTTGAGGTAAAGTCCAGAATAGTTTACAGTCGAACGTGTAAACAAAATATAAAAACAAATAATTCATAGAAAACGCAATAGAATTAAATTCTCTACCGACCAGTATACTTGTAACGTGTGGCAACTGTAAGTTTTTATTTTTGTTATTTTTTTTTCAGAATTTTATTTCGATATTCGTGGGGTATCCTATCGACACACGAAAAACAACATGACGGCCGAGAGTATCGCTTAACTCAGACGATTAAATGTGGTTTTACGAAGGGTTTTGTTTGGGATATCTAGCCACTCGGACTAAGGGTTAGTGGTGGGGTAGGTCATTTTTTAAATTTTTTATTACTATCTTTTCAGCATGAAGTTAACCGAAGTTAATCCATCACCTCGACAATCATGTTGGTGTTCGTGTGTAAGGTACACGAACATCGAAATAAAATTATTAACAAAAAAATTTCAGTTTCCACACGTTAAAGGTATACGGATCTGTAGGGAATTTAATTCTACTTCATTTAAATTATTTGGTTTTTAATTTTTGTTTAGAAGTTCCCAACTGTTAACTATTCTGGACTTTTACCGGAATATAAGCAAAATGCATCTTGAAGAACATATTTACTATTGTGTTTATTCAACACCTACCCACCATAGAAGTATGTGACAAGGTCGGAAAGTGGGATTTGAAAAGCCAGCGCCCGAGAAGGTGAGTACTCTGGCTATTAAAAATTGCCTGGGCAGCCCAGTTGGCATTCCCCGGTAGGGGCGCCTCAGGCAGTAAGCAATAAACTTACTCCCCTCCAAAGAGGGGAGGCAAAGCCTGGGAGGGTGGACCTCCTAGAACTGCACAGGACAGACCCATAGACCGGCGTAAGTCAAGCCCCGAAGGCCAAGACAATACCAGTCTATGTGATGCAGTATCCATCGCCAAAGTCGAGTATTATGGTTAATGTGTGCTTTAAGATCAAAAGATAAACAGCATTTTCCTGATCTAGAAAAGTACCAATATTTGTTGATTGTTTATAAACATGTCAATTCGAGTTGATTTATTTATATGCTCCTAATGATTTCTCAACCATAACTACAAACTAACCTTTCTAATATAAACGACATTTATAGAAATAATTACTCCAGTAGTAAACCTTTTAACCCTCACCACTCCTTTAGGGGAATTCCCATGGCCGACAGATGTCTTAAATCTGCCGAGCACTACAACCGGATGTTACAGTATTTTCGTACGTATACAATTCTCTGATGATTATTAAGATTTATTTTTAGACATTATTTCTTTCTCTTAATTTATAAAGGATTTCCGGCCAGTCCGTCAACAATTGTAAATATTGGATGTTACCTTTCCCCCACCTCTTTCGCAATGATACCCGTGTGGCCCTCAACCCATTCATAGTTTCGCCAAAGCAGGTGCATTACTTTCCAAAAGTAAGAATTCAAGGTCCCACGAGTACAATGTGCGCTGACTACCATTCGCCGTTGTAATATAAACAGAGTGGGGCATGAAGATCTAACACATTTTGATTGGCTCTTTTCAGCCGGAATGTTTCAGATTGATATTTACGGAACAAATCGGAAATGGCCGAAGCAGTTTATGATTTGAAAGCCGAAAAACAAAATTTAAAAAGGCAGACGACACTAGGTTGGGGTTAGGTTAGGATTTTTAAAAATAGCCACTCAAAAAATAAATTATTAAAAAAATAAAGTCGATTTACTTAATGATTTTAAGATATTATTAAACCCATTCTTAATACTGAGAAGAGGGTGTTAATTCACCCTAACGTTAAGTCATGGAAAAAAATGAAAAAGTTGTTTCACTTAATGCCTGTACTAATTGACTGTTCGACGACGGCTCGGCCATTTCCGGTATGTTCCGTAAATGGCAACAATCAGAAAAATACGCATGTTATGAGTCCTCTCATATAGAAGTATCAAAAAGAAAAATAATACAGTATACCTATGGTTTGGCATAATAGAGTGTCCGCTAATGGACCGGGAGACTAGGATTCAAGCCATTAATCGAGTAATACTAAAGAAAACAAAATTATACTTGATGCCCCCTTGCTTAAACACTCAGCATTATAAGGCTACGATCAAGGGTAAGTGGTATGGCGACCTTCTTTACACCTGTGTCGTAGCCAGTGAAAAGGGGATCCTTCGGGTTGCCCTCGACTATAGTCGACCACTTTACTTTTTTTATAATAACGATTTACTGTAGCAATACTTATGCCGGCTATTAGAAGATTCGTTCCAAGGAGTTAATGAGAGTCGAGGTCAACCAAAAGAGACGCGGGAAATTAATTACATGGAATGCAGAAAGTGATTGAGCTATTTTATTTTAATCGGCGTTTTTTTGTTTTTGTTTGTTTTTGTTATTTTTAATTAAACAGTTTGTTTTAATTATTTGATGGCTGAGTATTCCATTACCCAAAAGAATTCCGAGGTGTGCCGGTCAATTTACTTTTCGTAACTGAATCCGTGTTAATTACACGTTATCATTTTGCAAATATTGAAAACGTTCTCCAAAAGAATATTTCGCATCTCTTGCTCGGTTTAAGAAATAAAGAAGGAAATTAAAACCAACATATTTTACGGCTTCAATAATTTCGTTTTTTTTTAATTCAGGCTAATATATATATAAATAAATAAATAAAACCGTTGAATTATTTCTCTCGTGGAGACAATAATATAGGTACAAAAATTTTTTACAAAAAAAAAAAAAAGAGCAAATAACTATGGTGTACAAAAATAACGAAAATATGAAAAGGACCGCTGTTGTGTGGAGGATACAGTGAGAAAACGACGAGTGGCATAGGTGGGGGACCATAAGAAAACGACGAGCGACGTAGGTAGAGAACAGTGAAAAAACGACAAGCGACGTAGGTAGAGAACAGTGAAAAAACGACAAACGACGTAGGTAGAGAACAGTGAAAAAACGACAAGCGACGTAGGTAGAGAACAGTGAAAAAACGACAAGCGACGTAGGTAGAGAACAGTGAAAAAACGACAAGCGACGTAGGTAGAGAACAGTGAAAAAACGACAAGCGACGTAGGTAGAGAACAGTGAAAAAACGACAAGCGACGTAGGTAGAGAACAGTGAAAAAACGACAAACGACGTAGGTAGAGAACAGTGAAAAAACGACAAGCGACGTAGGTAGAGAACAGTGAAAAAACGACAAACGACGTAGGTAGAGAACAGTGAAAAAACGACAAACGACGTAGGTAGAGAACAGTGAAAAAACGACGTAGGTAGGGAACAGTGAAAAAACGACAAGCGACGTAGGTAGAGAACAGTGAAAAAACGACAAACGACGTAGGTTGGGGGGACAGTGAGAAAATGACAAGCGACGTACGTTGGGGGGGGGGGGGACAGTGAGAAAATGCCAAGCGACGTAGGTTGGGGGGGCAGTAAGAAAATGACAAGCAACGTAGGTTGGAGGGGGCAGTAAGAAAATGACAAGCAACGTAGGTTGGGGGGGGGGCAGTGAAAAAATGACAAGCGACGTAGTTTGGGGGGGGGCAGTGAGAAAATGACAAGCGACGTAGGTTTGAGGGGGGGCAGTGAGAAAATGACAAGCGACGTAGGTTGGGGGGGTCGTAGTAGTGGGAAAATTACAAGCGACGTATGTTGGGGAGGGGGGCAGTGAGAAAATGACAAGCGACGTATGTTGGGGGGGGGCAGTGAGAAAATGACAAGCGACGTAGGTTGCGCACAGTGAGAAAACGACGGTCAACGTAGGGGGGAGGACAGTAAGAAAACGACGGTCAACGTAGGGGGGAGGACAGTGAGAAAACGACGGTCAACGTAGGGGGGAGGACAGTAAGAAAACGACGGTCAACGTAGGGGGGTGACAGTGAGAAAACGACGGTCAACGTAGGGGGGGGGGGGACAGTAAGAAAACGACGGTCAACGTAGGGGGAGGACAGTAAGAAAACGACGGTCAACGTAGGGGGAGGACAGTGAGAAAACGACGGTCAACGTAGGGGGAGGACAGTGAGAAAACGACGGTCAACATAGGGGGAGGACAGTGAGAAAACGACGGTCAACGTAGGGGGGAGGACAGTAAGAAAACGACGGTCAACGTAGGGAGAGGACAGTGAGAAAACGACGGTCAACGTAGGGGGGGGGGGACAGTGAGAAAACGACGGTCAACGTAGGGGAGGACAGTGAGAAAACGACGGTCAACGTAGGGGGAGGACAGTGAGAAAACGACGGTCAACGTAGGGGGGAGGGCAATAAGAAAACAACATGCGGTAGGTAGGGGGCATTGAGAAAACGATGAGCGACGTAGCCCCCCTACGTAAGAAAAGTACGAACCGTACCGGCTGGGTAAGAAATGACGAGAGGCGTAAAAGGAGAAAAAACGCTATTTGTGGTGGTGGGGGGCAGCAAAAAATAGTAAGTGATGCCCCCCCCCCCCCCCCCCAAAAAAAAAAAAAAAGAAAAAAGAACTTTAAGAGGCTAGGGTACATACAGCATACAAATTTAAAAAAAGAAAAAAAAAACTCGAAGAGGACAATAATTTTTTTTTATTTATTTTTTTATAACAGACTCGCCATAGTTCAAGAGGAGGCAACGCGTATCAGCTATTATATGTTTCTCAGAAAAGGCCATGAAAAAGAATGAACAGTCATAAAAGAGAGGAAGAATCCACTTAAAAAGCTCACGGTTTTCGATAATCTGGAGGTTTAGATTTGTGCAGGATCTTCCTACTTGAGCTACTTTAAGAAATGAATGATAAGAAGAAGAAAAAATGGACGGAGAAGAAACGAACGAACAACAAAGAGAAAACGAGAGACTTAAAAATAATAAAATGAACCGATATAAAAAGCATGCGACATTATGATATATTGCATAATCTCTCAATACACGAGTGGAATGAATGAATAACAGCTGAACAGAGATGGTAATGGCAAGTTGGGATGAGTCACGATAAGCAGCCCCTATTTACTTGTCTCCCCACGAGGAGAAAATTGGACACAAAGTCGGGTTTTAATATGAGGAAAATCCAGCTCCCAAAAAGGGGCACTCTGGAATGGGACAGAGATTTTTAGAATTAGCCGAGTCGAGGAGGATTTATGCATTTCTGGCTGACACAGCAGAACATATACTACACTTTGATCATAAGCTGGTGCCATAGGACGACTCATGTCCTTCTACCAGAATTCATCTATGTTTCTATGTTCTATGTATAACCCAAAGCAGTTCTTATATAATGTATTTCTTTATTAGAGTTCTGATTAAGTAGGCAATAGTACGTCTATTTACGAGCAAAGATGGAAATTTACTGTCATGACGAATTTCAAAAAATAAATCTACTTACTAATTTGATTTTTTTTAATAGAGTTGGTGGTAAAGGTCTAGAATATTTAACAAAAAAATAATAACTTATAGCAAACGCAATAGAATTAAATGTTCTATCGACCAGTATACCTTTACTGTGTGAAAACAGTTTGTAATTTTTTTTATTTTCAAGAATATTATTTCATTATTCGTGTGTCTTATTGTCATTGTCGTATAAGTCCGAATGCCAATCCCTCCTAAACAATCACCCTTGTAAACCACGCTTAATCGCCTACGTTTAGCGAAGTTAAGCCATCATGTCAGTCGCCATGTTCTTCGTGTGTCTTATCTATCTACGAACATCAAAATAAAATTCTGAAATTAAATAATCAGTTTTCATACGTTAAAAGTCTACGGATCGGTAGAGAATTTCATTTTACTGCGTTTGCCATAAATTATTTGTTGTTTGTATTTTTTGTTAACTATTCTGTACTTTACCCGAGTTGTCTATTTTAGAAACAAATTGTCAAATCGGATCAGGCACGTAGCCAGACTTCTAACTTAGGGGGGGGGGAAGACATTTTTAGGGGGGGCAAGGCCTTTTTAGGGGGGGGCAAAACTAATATTGATATTCTAATATGGGTGACGTTTTGGTTCAGTGTGTGTGTGTACTGATATATAAATATAAATAAGTAGATACAAAATTTCAATTTCTTTTATATAATCTAAATATATTGTTGTGTATTTCGGTAGGTACATGTAAATAACAACATCAGTATAGTAAAGCACATAAAGCATAGTAAACACAGTAATAATAACATAAAGTTCGTAAAATAAGGTAGCTACTTGCTAGCTCTACAGAATTCTATTATAATCTTCTATTTGTACGTGGGGTTTATACCCTACCAATGCTGTTTTTCTTTCAACTTCATCTCGGGTGAAATCTGGGATTTTTTTCTATGTTAATTTCAAAAATGTTGAATGTAACATTCACAATTTTTTAAATTAATAGTTGCAACTGACAACAAAAAGAAAAAACGTATTTGAGATTCGTGATAAAATACAAAAATAATTTTTTAAACTAATTCCCACTTTCATTTGAAAATAATTTAGGTTGCTAGTATTCATTTCTATCTTTTGAATGAAGACAACACTTTCTTTTATAAATTAAAAAAATATCTTTAAAAGAAGCTAGCAGAACAACAACGTGAATTAATTTTGTGTTTATATTACATCATTTGGATTATAATTATTTAATTGATAATTTATAATATTAAATAGTGTGAATTAACAATATTTAAAAAAATATATTTGGTAAGTTGACAAAAAAGACAGATACACTGACAATCTCTTTCACCAAGCAGGAAACAGGTGAAAAGCATCGAGGCTTTGTTTCCCTCACCACTTGATCTGAAACTAGCGAAGTTATGTTTGAGTTTGAAAACACGTACATTTTAATTCTTTTTCTTTTTACAAGGTAACATAAATTTAAATCATATTTAGATGTTATTATGGTCAATAGATTTATTTTAACTGGTAGTTTAAAATCCGTAAATATTTATTATGGTATCATTAGTACCAGGAATGGAAAATTAAGTTTTAAACAAAATAAAATCCAAAGAAGCGTTTTTGAAATCGGAAATTATGTTAAAAATTGGTGGGAGGTCCTCTCTTGGTGGGTGGCCCAGGGCCCCAGTCCCGTAGCCCCTTAATCCGGCCCTGCTGTAAAATATATTACACAAAAGTAAATACTGGTTCATAATGAAGAAGTATAGTTGACTAGGAAATATAAGAGTATTTATATTTATAATATTTTTTGGATCACAAATTTCAGGGGGTGCAAATGTAATTTCAGGGGGGGGGGGCCTTGCCCTCCCTGGCACCCTCCTGGCTACGTGGGGGAATCGGATTAAGAATAGCAATGGTGTATGAAATATTTAACACTAGCTGACCCTACTCGGTGTAGCCCAGGAGTCTTTTTTCGTGTCTTTTTTTTCTTTTACGAAACCATATTTTCGTTTTCCGGTTCAGGAATCAGAGTTTAATTTTGTATGGTCGATTTTCGTTTGTTATAACTCGTTAGTGGATTTTATCGAATCAATAGCGACAGTCATTAAGTACCCCAAAACTTTAATTTACATGATTGAAATAGGATTTACCCAACAGAAAAAAAATCAATTAATTTAAAATCTTTGTATTTACTCGATAAAATTTTTTAAAATGCTTGGTTTTTGTAGATATTATATATAAAAAGTAAATCATTTTTCTTTTTGTTTGTTACCCTGTTTTGAGTTGATTACTCGGTGCAAAGTGCAATATTATTGCATGTTCACAATTCAAGTAAAGGTGCTGTCTCATTAAGACATTTATATCTATTACTAATATGGATTTGATATCTGTCTGAAGCCGAAACTATACTATTACTTCCATTAATTGTACTATTATACTTCTATTACTATTCCATGATAAATGCCAGTATACTGAAATCATATGCCCTTAATAGGGTTAAGATGAAAATTCATATACACTAAAGGTACAAAAGCAAGGAAATTCCCACTTTTATTGTCATTAATTAAGGGTATGACTACATATCAACCAAACCATTTCATTATCACATCACTACAGTATAAATCTCTATGCATGAGTGGATGAAGTGTGTGAGGTGCGCTGAAGAAAAATTCCTACCGGTAAAATACATAGCCCTGTTGTGCTCGCATACCCTTAATGACAATAAAAGTGTAAAAATTTGGGAATTTCCTTGCTTTTGTACATTTAGTGTATATGAATTTTCATCTTAACCCTATTAAGGGCATATGATTTCAGTATACTGGCATTTATCATGGAATGTCACTACTTTTGTAAAGGCTATACCTCAATACAATGGTCATTTTTAAGATTTTTTTGGAAAACTAAGGTATATGGTAAACTGAAATTAAAATGTCATCAACTAGACCCTAGAACCTCTATCTCTGCCAAAAATCAGCTGAATCCATCAAATAGTTGATGAGATACAGGGTGGCACATACGTACGTACGTACACACGGATAACACAAAATCATGCCTGACCTTTCTGGATCTCTGGGTTGCCTTGACTAATGATGCTGAAATTCTACACACATAGAACCTACCAAAAAAAAATTTTGTGCAAAGTTTTAACTAATTTGGTTTATTGGTTTTTGAGTTATGATTGATCAAAGAAATGAGATTTCTAGCATAGGCCGTTTTTGAAGTCTATTAAGGGATAGAGCGCTCTCGCGCCTCCCTTAATTAGAGATTAGGCATCTGTCTGTATGAAACTGAAACTATAATATTGTACTATCTTTTAATGCTCAATTTATTTTACTATACTATTTCAGCCTACTGTACTATCTTTCAATGCTCCATTCAGAGTTGGAGGTAGTGTAATATCTGCTTTGTGGTCATGATATCATCCTCCCGGGCATTACCTCCTCCTTGGGAGATGGTAATGTAGTATCTGTTCTGTTGTCATGAGAGCATCCTCCCTGGAAGCATTAACTCCTCCTTTTGGGGGTGGGGAGTAGCGTGTCATTCGTTAGTAGCGTAGGTCAACAAAAAATTGCCATAATCGGCTGTTTATTAGCAAACTCAACACTTATATGTACTAACAAAAATATGGTTCCTCCGGTCGCACATTTCTTGCTAGTATCAATGATGGATCAAAAAGTAGCAAAAAGTAGCCTCAAACAGAAACTCAACTGAAGTAATACTTAATTATTTTTTAAATCTACCTTCAAATGGCTATCTACTTTCAAAAAAGAAAATTGATGTCGACTGGAAGTGAAGCTTTACAGAATAAACAAATGACTTGTTATAAAAAAAATGTTTTTAAAATTATCAATGAACTCAAAATGTTGTTTGTGTTTTTTTTTATATATAGAGATTGGAAAATGTGAACATTCGCAAACTTTTTTTTATACATTCTGTTGCTGTTTAAAGTGATATCATTTTTCAACACTTACATAGCAAGGAGACAAAAAAATAAAAAGGTTTCTAGAGTGTTGTTTAAACTAGGACTCCCTAGAAGGAGTCTTACCTCGAACTCTACACAGAGGCACACACGTACTGGTCAAGGTGTTTTGGGAGAGGCCAATCCCTGATGTCAGACAAGCCTTAAATGACTTGTGTATAAGTAGCTGAGAGAAGGAAGTTGACCTATACATGACTCATAGTTTTAAATTATAGACACAATTCAATTGAGAAATGAAAAAAATATTCACATCAAGATTGGCGCATATATATATATATATATATATATATATATATATATATTACTAGCTAAAATACCTGTCTATGCCGAGTTTCTCATCTTTTCTTTAATTTCATAATCAAGATTAGAAATTAAAAACAGCTATTAAATATTTTTCATTAAAAAAAAAAAATGACTATTCAGGTTTATAATGACGATCGATATCGTCTAGGAAATAACTGGAACACTATAGTAAAAAAAAAACAAAAAAACATTGTCTCATATGAGATTTAACCTGCGATGACATAAAATATTGGAATCGATCTAATGAAAATAGTTGGTCTTTTTAGCCAACTTAAATGCATAGGGATTTTTTTACCTCTCCGCATGAATCTAAAATAGTTCGATTGTCTACAAAAAACAAAAAAACAAATATAACATGTTAAAAATTCTTATTACAGTAAAAAATATATTAATATTTTTAAAATCCCTTTTTAATAATAATAAAAATGAATAAATGCTTTCTCTTCAAAATAAAGAATATGTCAAATACGTTTGATGATCTGCCGTTAAAAGTTTGATCGCCTAAAAAGGAAACGCTAAAACTATCGGACATTCATTTTTAATATTATTCAAAATACTTTTAAGACATACTTTTAAGTATGTAAAAATAACGAGTTTTAAAAGAGATTCAAGAACTTTTGACATCGATAAGGACATCAAATCGAAAGTGCTGATTCCAAATATGCAGTTTGGCTTTTACACCAACTGGTTAACCATGATGTCATGAAATACATACAGACAACTTTGCTTATATAGATGGATGTAATAAATTTTGAATAAAGCACAATTCATTTCAGATATATATATATATATATATATATATATATATATATAATCTAGGTAAATGTACGTTCATAAGGTAAAATCAAGTGAATCCTTACTGTGTTTATATAAAAATGCTCAATAATAAATAGAGCCTTTTATTAAGCATAAAATTTATTTATATAAACATTTTTTGGCAACACATTTGCAGGCATGTTTCGGTCAAAGCTGTAAATCAGCTAGACCTCATAGGGTCTCTGTTTTATATGGATGCAAAAATTGAAAGGTTTTCGATTTTCTCATCCATGTAGAACAGAGGCCTGAGAAGGCTTAGCTGATTTACAGCTTTGACCGAAAGATGTCTGCAAATGTGTAGCAAAAAATGTTTGTATAAATAAAGTATAAAACTTTTTATTTTTTATTTTATTTTACCTGATAAGAGGCTAAAAGATTTTTTTTTCTTTCACTGCGGTGTAAATTGCACTTAAGCTGAGCTTGACTGGTAAATTGAAAGCTAAATCCGGTGATCACTAATCCCATGCATTACCATCAAGCTACGCCTTTAACTGATGTCCATCCTTTAAATCCACACAGTCGATCTATATTAAAGATTTGCTGTCATCAAAATATTGTTGCATAAAATTATGCAAGGAATCTGATTTAATAACATTCCTTGATTCAAGGCAGGTGAAGCTAGATATTTAATATAATTAGATCCTTCCTATCCAACAGAAAGATCCAGGTTGTCCTCGATAGCCGTTTATCTAAGCAACATGAAATAAATGCTGGTGTACCCCAGGGATCCATCTTTGGATTTTTATTGTTCCTGATTTTCATAAATGACCTCCCTGATGACATCGAGTCTGAAGTAGGTATATTTGCTGACGACACCACGCCGTACTCTCATCATGTGGGCAAAGCACATGCACATATCCGAGGCAATGGCTGAATCCTTAGAAAGTGACCTCCAGGCTTTAGTGGATTGGGGTCATAAATGGTTGGTAACTTTTAATGCCGCAAAGACAAAGCTACTTTCCTTCAATAACTACAAGGAACCTTTTCAACCACCGATTGCCATGGCAAATAACACCCTACCTGAGAGATCACCATTCAGATTCCTCGGCCTAACATTCACAGGTAACATGAACTGGAACAAATACATTGAAGACATTGCCAAGGTTGCTGCAAAGAAGGTGGGCTCCCTCTACCCTGCTAGTAAACTTCCCACACTTGACATCATCCTGTATCTCTACAAAACCAGTATCCGCCCATGCATGGAGTATTGTCGCCACATCTGGGCTGGTGCATCATCCACTAGTCTCTCCCTCTTAGACAAGGTCCAAAAAAGAGTTGCCAACTTAATAGGTCCATCACTATCCACCAAGTTCCAGCCCCTATCCCACCGCCGCAATGTTCAATCCTTGTGCTTGTTTTACAAATACTTCAATGGATTGTGCTCCGATGAACTAGCTGCTCTAGTTACCCATCGGCGTAAATACACTAGACCAACCCGACAATCAGCTAAATCCCATCCATTCACTGTGTAGGGCTCCAGATTCCGGAAAGCCTTCTACTTCAATAGCTTCTTTCCTCATGCTGTATGCCTCTGGAACTCCCTCCAGCTCCCGGTTTCCTGGACTGTACCGGCATGCAAAAGTTTAAAACTAATGTAAACATATCTTGCTACACAGCTCCCAACTTAGGATGACACCCAAAACTTACACCCTTATTCTCAGTAGCCCCTTACATCTACAGTAGCGGACTGCCTTGTTTAGGGTGAACTATGTAAAAAAATAAATTAAAAATATCCTAAGCTAGTTTATGTTCGTACCTACGTTATCACCTTCACACCCATTAAAAAAATGAGATCGTTTGATCAATACAGATGGTGATTTGTAATTAATCTGATGCCGCTAAAGTAAACAATTCCCGACCTTAACCGTTTTAAAATGAATTGTTTAAAAATCAAATTATGTCGTCCAGTCAACTAAAAGAGTACAATCTTAAATAAATATATTTTAAAAAGTGACATTTGTCTCATTGATTGGAAGAAGATTTAGCTGACAATTATTTTTACAGTAAGAAGAAAGAGTATATTTGTTTTCAAGAGAATTAAATATCACAATCTTAAATAAAGAAGAGACGTATTCGTTTCATGTATTTAAAGAATATTTAGCTGACAATGACAATTATTTTTACTAAGAGGAAAGAGGCATTTTTTTCTTAATAGTATTGATCCTAAGAGACATTCATTACTTCAAAAGGATTATTATTATTAACAGTAAATTATACAGATTGATGTAGAAAGCACTATGGAATTTCCACAGGGTCCCACTAATCAAGAATATTATTGTATGGTTTATCCCTAAAGTTATACTACACAAATCCAATATATTTCATCTTGGGAGTTTGATTCTCTGACACGATCATACAAAGATTCAATAAGTGACACTAGCAACATTATCAAATGTTTAGAAGACAATATCACCAACAAGAACAAGGTAAGACAGGAACAGCAAAAAATACAAAGTAATAGGATATATCCATTACTAAGATGTACAGAATGGTCCGAAAGTGGGTTTACCCTTACCAAAAAGGTAACAACAATAGAATAGCAATCACTAAAGAAGCACAGCTTCACAAAACATCACAGGTCCTGGGTGCAACATCATTTTTGCACCCCCCCCCCCCCCCAAAAAAAAGGGTGGTGTTCATATGGATCTTCTCGGTATATGACAGTATTAATGAAAGTGAATAAACTGAATGCGTTAGATTTTCTTTTTATTACTGTATTACTTGTTATTCTAGTGTTCTTATTTTGTTTTACTTTCTTTTTTTACTATTGGGATCACCATTTATCAAGGGCAAGAGCCACTCAAGAATAAGTGTCAATGAACCGGAATGATTGCCAGCCTAAAAGTTTGAAGTTGACTAATCAGTTGTTAAGAGGTTTTCAGCAAGGAAATATTTAAAGTTTGGATATATAGAAACGTCTACACCCTCTATGGGGTTGGTCTAACCCAGGGGTGGGAAAACTTTTCAGAGCAAGGGCCACATTAAAAAAAACAAATTTCACTGGGCCGCATAGTATATTTTCCAATATAAATGATATCTGAAATAACCGAAATATATGGATTGTAAAGCGAAAATGCAATCATTTTTCATTTACTAGCATTTTGAAGGGCCGCATGAATTACATTGCCGGGCCGCAGTTTGCCCACCCCTGGTCTAACCAGAAACAACTCTTTAAGAAAAAAATGGATATCAATAAACGCAGAAGAAAGATAAATAAACTATATTTGAAGTTAAAACCGTTGCAGTCACCTTCATGAACATCTTTCAATGGTGACTAAGTGGTTAATGGTGCAGACCTGGGTGTGCCGGGTTCGAATCCAGTACGTTCCACAGAAATACTTTCATCAAAACCCACACTTGACCTTGTGTCAAACCTCCTGGAGAGGAGGTAAATAAAATACCCCACCGAGGAAAGAATTTGGGTATATCTTCAATCCTGGCCAACAACAAAAAAAATATGTAGACAATGTATCCCTCACTTATGCTATATAACCCTATCCAATTCCTCAACTAAAATCCCTCTTTTAAGAGAGGGAATTGATAGTTTAATTTTGTTTTCTGTTTCATCATAGACCAGGGATTTTTTTAAGGGCCTACTGTCCCTTTATTTTGTTTTGTTTGTTTACCAGGACCGGCTGGACAATTATAAAAGTGTGTGTGTGTGGGGGGGGGGGGGGCTCTCCTAAAAGTGGGGGGGAGCGGTTAAACACATGCATATATAACTTCATTATTGATGACCGTAAAGTGGGGGGGGGGGCAAGTCAAAAGGTGGGGGGGGGGGTGCTTGAGCCCCTCCCTGCCCCCTCCCCGGTGCCGCCGTCCATGTTTACTATATGTATGTGGGTTTATTGAAATCTTCAAGATTTGGATTTTATGTTATTAATATAACAAACAATTGTTTCGTTGTTAGGTTATAATAACTTAGAAACAAATACTTGATTTTTTTTTTAATTACATGTGTAACAATTGGGGGTCCACAGATGATAAAGTAGCTATCAGGGTGTCCATAAGCAAAACAAGGTTGGTAACACCTGATGTAGACAGTATATATACAAAAAGAAGTAGCCAGCAGAAATGAATAAATAAATAAATAAAAAATAAGACCTAAAACACAAATACTCCCTAACCAACCTTACTAGCAGCAAATTCTCACCCCTTCACTGTAGAGGTCCACAGATGTCGGAAAACTTTCTATTCCAATAGCTTATTTCCTCAGACCGCTTGCTTTTTGAATTCCCTTCCTGCTCCCTGTTTCTTCCGACTGTAACTAGATACAGAAATTTAGGTATAATGTGAACAAAGATCTTGCTGCACAACTCCCCACTTAGGATGCCCTCTTTAAGTCTGGCGTCTAATCACAGTAGCCCCTTATCTCTCAGTGGTAATATCCTTTGTTTGAGGTGGAAAAAAAGTTTAGGAGAGTCAGATGGTTCACTTACCCATCAAATCGGTTGACTTGATAGCTAATAATGATCATATAAAAAATAAAGCGTATGTATATAAAAGGGAAAGAAATGCGATTCTTTCCTTCCTTCCTGCCAGAATTAAGACATTTTTTTTTTATAATAACCTAATTTTCTCCACCTTCTCACTGTGGTTTCCTGACTGCCTGAGATATGTTAATCTGTCCGCCTTGAAATGCTAAGAAACCTTACCTATGAGGTCAAGTCAAGCAGAAGATAACACGGAAGTTAAAAGCCAAAGAGGAAGACTAGAAAATGGGGAAGATAAAAATCACCAGTCACTTAAGGTTAAAGACGAGCGGGTTAAACTATTCTTAAGTGTTGACTCCTCTAAACAAAGTTAAAGACACATCTTAATGACCTGGAAACAGACAAGTGGCGTTTTTATTTTCAGCTGGACTTTTTATGCTAAGCCATGAACTAGAGTATTTATATACAATGGCTTTAAAAAGTTTTGGGCTAACTGGATAAAATGGTGATACACGTTTATTTCATCAAAAAGTTAAGTGTTTAGAATTCTGTTTTTATCAGTCATGTTTATGGGCTTTCAGGATTGGAGAAGAGTCATGGTTTCCGAGGTGCTGCATAACAGGAAGATGCATTGCTTTAAGTAGAGTCTGCAACCTCCAGGGTGTTGTTATCTAGCACAAAGATGGTACTAGATGACAACATACTGGAGTTAGTAGATTTTTTTTGCTAGTTAGGAGATATGCTGAGCACAGGTGGTGGATGTGAACTCAGCACAACCACAAGGGTGAAGGCAGCATGGGGGAAATTTCGTGAGCTGTTGCCTCTGATAACATCCCGAGTTATCCCTCTCTATATCCGAGGAAAGTTGTCTAGCAGCTGTGTCAGGAGTCCTCTCTCTCGCCTGATTTCAGTGCAATGACAGATCCATGATTAGATGAATCTGCGATGTGAAATCTCACCAAACCCAACACATTAAGTCGGTGGATTTGCTGAAAGCACTACATTTGTCCAACATAAAAGTTATCCAAAGTACGAATCAGTTATGCTGGTATGATCACGTGGAGCATTCATCTTCCTGGATAAAACATTGCAGAAGCATGGATGTCTTGAATTGCAGGAAGGTTGGCCGGTCAAGGAAAACTTGGAAGCAAGTGATTGTACAAAGTGGATTTGAAGACAGTTGACTTGCTATACCATGAGGTATAAAGAATTGAATATGGTATTAGAGTAAAAAAAGATTCTGTTTTTTTTTTTTTTTACTGATGGGTCATCGTTTATAAAGGCCCGAGGGGAGGGGGGGTCATCGTTTATAAAGGCCCGAGCGGGGGGGGGATCACTAAGGATAAGGGTTAAAAGGATTGTTGGTTGGATGATGATCGCCATCACGAGAGGATTGGAAACAGTGGGTGAGATCAGCAGAAGATTACTTAAAAGGACTTCATTTCCCAAGAGGACAGCTCGAAAAGAATTTGTTATAGGTAAACGGTGTAAATAATATCAGACATTATTTCTTGATTTTATTTTCAAATTGTTAATCATTATCTGAAATAAGAGTTAAAAAAAAACTTTTGACTTAGGTAGTGACAGAGTTTCGGTTACAGGTTTGTGTGTTTTATGAAATATCAACATTTTACAAATCATTGATACATTTATCCATACAAAAATTAGCAGGAAATTTTTGATGGGTACTATACTAATCACAGACAAAAGGAAAACTGATTTGGGGTGACAGATTTCTGAATGTTTCGATTATTCATAATTGTCGATACCATTTTGGTGTCTCTTATTAGACTAAAAAGAAATCGCATCTCAGCACAGTGAAAAAAAATCTATACGAGTTCTTTTCATCAACTTTCTGGCAGAGGAAGAAGAAGGGAAACGGAAAAAGGAAGGATGTTCTTATCCGATATTTATTTTCAGCAATTCTAAAAGATTAACTTATGACAAAAACGGCTAGCCAAGAGGTATGGGGAAGGAGAAGATCGCAGGCGAAAAGACCCATTGTTAACAATCTACTCATAGTTGATGGTTGGTTTTACACCATATCAACCTTTTGTAAGGTAATTTTAAAGACGAGTATGTTTTCGCATTATTTGGATTACTGTTCTCATCGTGGATGTTATTCTCACAACGTTTCAGTCGATGTAACCTCTGATCTTCAAGTGCATCTTGTTGAACTCGGGACCCGTGACCTATTGGATGAAGTGCTAAGTAATAATCAATTTTAAGTGCAGTCTTCTGGATGTTGAAGGTTCAATCCTCAGTGCGGGCAATACTAAGAATACAATTACGAATTACTTAAGACTTCTATCCAGTCATGGCTGACGGAACGAGAGCAAGCTACCCTGTGGATTAAATAAAGGGTTCCACTCGAAATTTCGTACAGATTCTCTAGTTAAACAAGATGCACCTGAAGAAGGTCGGAGGTTACATCGGCGAAAACGTGAAAATAACATCCAAAATGAGAACAATCCTTATCACAAAAATTCCGAAACAATTATATTTTATGTGTGAATGGTTTGAAGCCAAATTTGTTTTGTAGACATATTTCGTAAATAGTCTGGTAAATGATAGATTTTATTTAACCCATAGTTGAAACATTGACAGCTACTACCACTCCAGGTCAGAGTGGAACTGAGATTAATGGCAATTAGAAAGTGACTCCACACTTCTCAAAACTCTCAAATTGGAACCTCACCATCGGATTCAATTTGATATCATTGTACTATTCAATTTCATTTCCTTAGTCGTAACAAGTAGTAAACATTTTACGTACAAAATCGGCTCAGGATTAAAATATTTTATATCAAATCAGAGAACCTAATTATCTTGCCTCTAAAGCAAAGAGAAACTAACTTATTAAGAAACAGGTATATAGTTGCCAGGAGCCTACTCGAATATTTAAAAAGGTCAGGTTTGCAGGCATACAGTCATTCAAAACATTCCATTTGAACTGTTAACAAAGTTATTCATTTATCCAATCACCTTAGTCTGCACGTCACGACTGCTCGCATATCAATATCATTCATGGGAGAAAACAACTCGTGTGCTTATGGACTATTTTAAAAGTTTAGGCAATAAATAACCCACAAAAATAGCATATACATGCTATGAAATAATCACTAAATCGAATAAGTAATAGATTTATTCATAAAGTTTTTAAAATTTTTAGTTTAGATTTAAACATTTGCAACACTAAAATCGTTTGACAAAAAATTAGAAAAGTTTTAAATCAGAGAGAAACCAAGCTGTTTTATAAGAATGAATACGTTTAATAGGCGTCCATTCAATCTGCATGTTTAGTGAAGAAAAAGCTATTTCAAACTGGAGTGTGACAAACCAACACGATGCATCTAAAAAAAAAAGTATTTTGAATGGTTGCTTCTATAATTAAATCACATTCTATACTATTGTTAATCGTATTAACAATTGGGAGTGGTTTGATAGAATAAATAATATATATATATATATATATATATCGCTATATAAAGTTAGAAATATATAAATATAAATGCATACCTATGTACAGGATTCACTTTTAAACTAATTAACCGATCATAATGACTCTTGGGACACAGCTGCTAAGCATAAGGGTAAGTAATGCGGGCTATATTTAATTTAATTTTATGCAATGAGGGCAAAATGTGAAATTTTAAAAATAGATATTAGACATCAATCAATAAATGTTATCTAAATTCCAATTCCTTTGCTTTTAGGGAGCATAATATGGGCACAGCCTCTCATTTGAAAAGTCAAATATTTCAGATTTGTATTAAATTTGATTCAGTCATTAGACACCAATTAAGCAAGATTCCCCGAAATGGATTTTGATAAAAATTAGAATAAGGATTCTAAACATAAAATTGCAGTAGCATTATATCTTTATTTTAATCTTTGTAAAGGGACATAAAAGTACATTCAGCAGCCTCGTAACTGTCACTTCCCTTATTTTGTCCTTTAGTCCTCACATTTCCTAAGCGATGTTTCTGACAAAGGGGAAAGAATTGCTGTTTTCTGGGTCGAATCTATCCACCTAACACTTATCGTTGGCTAGTTTTTGACCGTGAAGTGGTAACTTTTTTAGCTCCTTATATGAAGTGGCTTCATGCCTTGTCTGGAGCTATTTCCATTAAAAAAAAAAAAGAAAAAATTTTAAGTATAAAATTGTTCTCTCCGGCGGAAGGGGGGAATTTTACTAGTCTTGTGACGGGTATTCTTCTAGTATATATATAAAAAAAAAACATTAAAAATAAAATAATAGTGCCACTCCCCTGTCATATGAAAAGGATAGTTTGTATATTTATTTTGAAACAATATCACTTTCTCATTTAGCTATGAAAGTCCATATACATCCCAGAATAATGCATGAAAAAAAAAGTATCTTTAATCTGGGGGTCAAACTACCCATGAAAAGGTAAATGGATTTTGGCAGGAAAAACTTTGGCTACGATCAAAGTGTAGTATCTCTCTCCACTGCCAATGAATTTGTACAAACATTTATTTATGAACAATAAAATTTAAATTCTTCAACATTCGGGGGGGGGGGGGGGGGAGACATTTTTAACAGTAGAATGGTCCTTAGAGTAAATGTGGTATTATGGTGACTGCAATGATTCTAGCCAAGAGTAGGATAGTCAAATAGTTTATCGGAGACAAAAGATGACCAACGACCCTTGTGCCTAATTTGTACAAGATGTAACATTTATATCTTTTGCAAATAAATAATTCAAAGTGTAGTATCTGTTCTGATACTACAGTTCATCTTTTCTGTCCTCGGTCAGTAAAGTAGAAATACTTTTAGACTGGGGCAATTTTAATTTTTGTCCAGAGTTCCCTTTTTTGGAGGAGCTAGATTTCCTTTCTTTTAAAACCTGACCTTGTGTCTAACTCTGCCCTTTTGGCGAGGTAGGTAAATAGGTACAACAAATTTTCTTTGAAATAAAGAAAACCATTGTTTACGAATAATATTAGCGAAATATGTCAAATTGATTTTCCAAATTTGTCTTTTATTACCCATTAAAATACCTAATCGGATCGGCAGAGTCTCGGCCATTTTTAAGGGTGACTTGTTCGCTGTCAATCTGAGGTATGGTCCTGTGCAGTTCTAAAAAGTCCACCTTCCCAGACTTTGCCTTCTCACCCTTTGAGAAGGGGTTAGTTTATTGCTAATCGCCTGAGGCGCCTCTACCATGGAATGCAGACGGGGCTACCCAGGCAATTTTTGTTCGGCCAGAGTGCTCCTCCTCTAGGGCGCTGATTTTAAATCCCCCTTTCCGACCTTGTGTCACATCTTCCCACTTCGGAAGGGAGATAAATACAACCCTGACTTTATAAATACATATTTTATTTTATATAGAAAAAGAAAAACACTTTTTTTTTTGTTTAAGGGGGGCAGAGGAATTAAGATATTTAAATTGACAAATCACTGATTTGAAGAGGCCTAGTTTATGAAATCAGACATTAATATTTTATGACATTTGAGGTGGTATGGGAAATAATTTGTCATTTTAGGAGATTTTATTTTTTAATAAGTTGCCTGATCTGAAAGTGTTTTTTTTTTTTTTAAATTTAGATTCAAGTTCTATAAATAATGTTTTTAAGCAGTGTAAAAAAAAATGAAAGGAAGAAAAAAAATGACAGAACAAAAGTGTTTTTTTTATGGGCTTGTCTGCTGTGTGCAGTAATGAAAGAGACAGCTGATAAAGAGGTAGAGACAGAGGGGAAGAGAGAGTGAGAGTGAAAGAGGTGAGAGAATATGAAGCGTTGGCATTTAGACAATAGAGAAAATTATTCATGCTTGTTTTTTATAGTAAAGAGAAGAGATAATAGAAAGAAAATATTTCTGGCAAAGACCCCCCCCCCCCACCCCAAAAAAAAATCAAAGAAAAAAAGTGGGTGTGATTTAAAACTAAAAAATTCAATATCAGTTAAGGGGGGAAAGAAAATTAATTTATGTATTTATTTTAACTAGCAGGATCTCATGGAAATTCGACGGTGCTTTCTACATCAATCTGTATAATTTTCTTTTAATAATAATATTCCTTTTGAAATAGTAAAATATTTGTCACGGTCAATACTATTAAAAGAAATGTATTGCCATTTTCAGCTAAATATTCTGTAAATAAATAAATAAAATGAATTTGTTTCTCTATTTATTTATTTAAAATTGTAACAATTTAATTCCTTTTAAAACACTAAATATTCTGTCTTCTGACCGTTAAAATAATTGTCAGCTAAATATCTGTCAAATAAATAAAACGAATGTCACTCTTTAAAATGTATTTATTTAAAATTGTACTGTTTTAGTCTACATAAATTGATTTTGGAACAATTCATTTAAAAATGGGTAAAGTTGGAATCATTTACTTTGTGAAAAATTTGATTCCTTCATCATTATGGCAGTGTGGGTTGGGGGGGGGGTTAACATTTCCTTCTCTGAATCAGCTTCCCTTCTTCTGCTGTCATCAGTGCTGTGTATCGGCTTATCCCTCTTTGTCTCTCATTTTCAGCAGCATCACCAGCGTTGTCAACTGTGTGACGCTTGGTCTGTCCTGTTACCTCGAGGTTCGTGACGGCGGTGATGTTAGCAGTCTGCCGATAGGGAGGATGAGGATTGTCTGTGTTGCGTGTACCAAGGTGACCTTTGGAACCCGTGAGGTCAAGGTTATCTCCTTGGCCAAACTCGCTTGGTGACTTTAGTCAACAGTTCCGGACAGATCAACGTGAAGAAAGGACGTTTTTAGCTGGGCTCCGTCGTGAAGAAATTAACAACGTTAAAACTTCTTCATGTACAAGGACAGAGCGTCCTTAAAAAGTTTTATGTACAGGATTGAGTATCCTTAAGAATTCCCCTTTTATGTACAGAGCAAATTGGCTCTGGAAAAGGGGAGTTTTAAACGTTTTTGTCGACATACTTTTTCGGACCCCGTCATTTAAAGAGTGACAATTATCTTTTTGAACATAAATTTTAAAGAACATTCAAAGATTTGGGGCGAGAAACCCCAAAGACTTTGACCCTTTGTTGGTTTTATTTAAAAGAAAGAGAACTTTGGTCTGAAACGACCGTTTGAAAGATATCGAAAGACTGCAGAGTAAAAGGACATTTGAATCCGTCCTAAGGACAGTTTTTTTTATTGAATTTGTGTGAGTTCTTCTTTTCAGCTTTTTCAAGTTAGATATCTTGATTTTTTTTGGTATCTGATGGAAAAGCGAGACCACGTTTTTATCGCGTGAGACAACAACCATTTATTTAAGAGGGTATGTTTTGGTCCTATCTGCCCATTTTTCGGTGTCGTTTGAGATGATAATATTTACTGGAATAACTTGGTTATTTCTTATTATCGTCTGAAACAGCAACCCCCTTTTAAAAGAATAGTCTCTTGAGTAGAGACTCCATTTTTTATGTATATTTTTAGCTCAATCTAACTCTAATTTTGTTGAGCTAGTTTTAATTCTATTATATTTTTATTGTTACCCAAGGTTAACATGGGAATCAAAAGCAGGAACTAGCTATTTTTTTTATTACTTATTATAATAAACTGTATTGAGTTACATTTCTGGGTCTGTGTCTTTATTTGCTCGTTTTTTGTCTCATTGTTGATTCCCACTTTTTTTTCATGTTAACAAAAGACAAATTTTGGTACTGACCTCAAAATTTCCGTCAACCTTAGCAACATCAGATTAATCAGCAATTTTTGCTGATCAGACAATCATTTTTTTACGTGTGTAAAAGATGATCCGTACGAACATGAAATGCCCTAGCGTATTATTATATAGATGACTAAGTGTACCTACCGGTGTTGTCCAGGAGTACTTTTTACACATGAATCAGTATTGTATGACTGTTTTGACCGGCTTGATTCTGTTGTTGGCATTGGTTTCCCCAATTCTTTCTAGAATCAAGTACTTACAGGAGGAACCATGTGAAGGTTGCTGACATACATAAGTCAAATTGGTACTATGAAACCGACTGGATTCGAACTTGGCACACTCAAGTTGTCAGTCCTTGTCGTTATGTACTTCACAAATTCAATGATATTCATATCATTTGAAACAGTTTACAACATTTGTTATTCTCTTTATATTCATATGCACACGTATCTATCTCTTTAATTATATATATATATATATATATATATATATATATTATACTAACGGTTCTTTCATTACGGTTTTTTTCCTATATATCTTAACCCCACAAAATACATGCTAAAATAGTCCTCAGATTTGGGGATTGAGTTATATTTGAAAAAAAACACTTCCATTTGAATTATTCTAATTAACCACAATTTGCAATTAACTTATCATGTGACCCACTTCTTACTAAGTTTTATCTATCACTATGTTGTTTGAGTCCGTCTTATTTTATACAGTCTCTCTCTCTCTCCCTCTCTCTGTCTCTCTGTTTATTAACAGGAGGGACCACATGAAGGTTACAACATCCATAAGTGAACCGACTGGATTCGAACTTGACACACCCAGGTCGTCAGGCAGCAACATGAATGAACTTCACCATGACCAACTCCCAAAAGGACAATAATCCGACTTAGAAAGGAAAAGAAAAACTCACGGGGGGGGGGGGGTCTGACAAGGTTCTAAAACATGAATAAAAAAACTAAAAAAAAACTTGTAATTTCAATTTGAATTAATCAGAGCAGAAAATTTCATCAATCAGCAATGCAGGACAGACTAAGTTGAGAGGATCGCGTCGAAGGAGTGGAGGTGGGAGGGGGGAACAAGAAAGAGAAAAGACTTGTCATCATAACATACAAAACTTGGATGAACAAAACCCTGAAAAGGGATGCCACCTTTTGTTGAGAATAAAAAATAAAAATAAAAATTGGTATGATTATCAAAATAATGAAAGCAAGTGAATCTCAATGGGCCAATGATAATAGGGAATAGGAGGAGGAGGAGTTGGGGGAGAGAATTAGTATTGGTTGACTGACTGAAAGAAAAAAAAAAGAATCGAGAGATGAAGGATTCTTTCTTTTTTAGATAAGTTTCTTAGCCCCAAAACTATATTTTAATTCTAATAAACAGAAAACTGATTTCGTTCCTAGTTATCTCTATATAAAGTGAGGTATATGTATCTGTCTGGATAGGATTCACTCCTAAACTAATTAACCGACCATTATGAATTTTGGAACAAAGCTTCCAAGCGTAAGCGATCCAAATGTGTGCTATATTTAGTTTAATTTAGTCTTATGCAGAGAAGATAAAAGGGAGCTAGAAGCCCTTCGCGAAAATTCAGATACGTCCGATTTCTGTGAAATTTTAATAAGAGATATTAGTCGTCATAAATAGTCACTAAAGTTTTAATTTCTTTGAAGTATTTTAAAGGGTTTTTAAGAGGGCATAATATGTGCATAACCTCAAATTTGAAAATTCACATATTTCAGACTTATATTTGATCCATAGTCATTAGACACAAATTAAGCAAGATTCCCTTTATTTCCTTTTCTTTTTAAGACCCCATAGCCTTAGATTTTGGACATATTCTACAATCAAAATCATGTAATGGATTTTGATCAAAATTGGAATAAGGATTTTAGACATAAGGTTTGGTATCGTTATATCTTGATTTTAACCTTCGTAACAAGGACATAAAAGTGGTGCAAAACTGTTCTGTTTGGTGAATTCATTTTACCTGTTCTGGGACGAGTATTCTTCTAATTAGTAAATAAAAGACATTAATAAAATGATTTGATTTAGAAGTGGTTAAGTGCATAACGACACGAGCTGACGACCAGGGTGTGTCAAGGTCGAATCCAGTCAGTTCGCTTAGGGATGTTGGCAACCTTCAAGTGGTCCTTCCTGTAAGAATGCTAACAACAGAATCAATCCGATCAACAAAGTTGTATCATGCAGATTCATACAAATTTATTTTACCTGATTTTATTTGTAATATTTGCCTCGATTCTTGTCCACTAATAATCGTATTCTTTTGGGGTTTTTTTTTTCAATGTATTCAAAATATTATACTGATTGTTTATGCATTAACATAATCTCACCCAAAATATGGTACAAAAGAAAGATGTTTTCTTTGATGAAATTCAATAAATTAATGAACACAATCACTGAAAAACCAACAATAACTGACCGTAAAAAAATAATAAATGGATCAACTGTAATCAAGGAAGACCAGAAGGCTCTCTTTTCATTGGCTACGAGACCGAGATGTAGGGGAGGGCGTCAATCCTTTCTCTGTGGTGTTTCATTTGCCCTTGATCATCCAATGCTGAGTGTTTAGCAAGGAAACATCAAGTAACATTGTTTTAGTCTTTGGTATAACTCGCCCGAGGATTGATCCCTGGTCTCCCGGCTCATTAGTGAACATTCACCATTATGCAAAATAAGCAGGTTAAATAATAATTTTCATAGTTTTTCAAAAGTGTGTTCAAACAAATTTCACTTTAAATAGAGGTAGTTTTGTTTTACGGCATATCAACCCTTTTTGGGTTATTTAATGCCGAATCTGGTCATTATAGTAAAAGTTTTTATGCTTCAAGTTCTTTATATCTTCAAATGTTTAATCATCGTTTTTGGTTTGGTAGTTTTGTTTTACGGCATATCAACCCTTTTTGGGTTATTTAATGCCGAATCTGGTCATTATAGTAAAAGATTTATGCTTCAAGTTCTAAAAATAAAATAAAAAAGGGGAGGGAGAAAGGGAGAGGGGCTGTTGTTTTTGTTTTTGGTTTTGTAGAACATAATTAAGTTTTACAAAAAAAAAAAAAAAAAAAAAAAAAAAAAAACGTCAATGTAGGTGAATTTCGTCTCAGGGAGCCACAGGGCAGCCTGATCTGGTATCACCAGACTTTAAATAGAAAAGATTAGTTTAATATTTTTGAAAAGGTGTTAAGTGTTTATGTTTAAAGTACTTACAGTTCAAAGGAAACAAGGATTGATCCCTCCCGGCCGATAGGCGAACACTAACAATTATATAAAATGGGCAGGTAAACCGACCTTACCAGCTAATTTAAATCAACTTTTAAATTCAAGTACTATATCGAAATTGTCTAGGCTGCAAATGTTTGGCAAGTGATTGTATCTATACTTATTTACACGACTACTGTTCAAAGAGACAGCGGCAGTGAATATTGTTATTACATATAAACTCTCAGGTTGGACTGAAGCTCAAATCAGCAGTTTGCTTCAACCAATTAAAATGCAAGAAATATTCACTGCGCATACTATACAAACCCAAACACAGCGTTTTTCTCTTTGTTCCAGTATTGTTCGTCTCTACCCAATGCACGTGGGTACGTCCTTAAAGACTAATTCTGACCCCTGGCTGAAGGGCATTGACAAACGAATGAGAGACTTTCACAGACTACTAAACACAGCGCCAGTGTGTACATACTTGCTGTTAAACGAACACGAATGTACATAATTGATACATCCACGTTAACGCACATGGTGCCAGCTTTAATAAACACACAATCTCACTAACAAAACAAAGGCATGCTAATACACTCACATCTTCATGCATATTCATTTACACACACATGTAAACACACAGTGCCAACTGAAAAAAAAACACGTACTCAATTTCTCCTTACAGACAAAACCCTATCTTTCACCAGAACGTTCTCAGACTCTGAACTCTCATTCTTTACGAACACTTTATTTTGTATTGTTTTGAGTTGTTAATAATAAAAAAATATTATTTTGTATGAAGAGACTTTCTGATTCTTTTTGATATTGCCTTTTTCTTTACACTACAAGTTTATAATAAAAAGTGAATATAGATGTGTCCGGCTCCCTTGAATAATCACGTATACAAATTTAATCTTATGAGCAAAGAAAAAAAAGCTTAATCTCAATACTATCTGATAATAATAATAAAAAAAAACAAAGGAAAGAATTTCTTTCACTTAATAGACACAAAAATATTCCCTTATTAAAGCAGAACTTAGAGAGAGAGTGTTTTGTCTTTTTTTTAATTAGTTTTGTCTTTTCGATCAGTTTGGTTTTAGTTATTTGAAATAATGAATAAGAACTAAATTGTGATAGCCAGCGGTTAAAGCCTGTTAGTATGTACATATATTGTAGAAGTAGTCAATTATTAAAAAGAAACACTAGTACTTCTGTATGAAAACGAGGATCCTCATTTCCGGAAATCCATGTTATTTCCTTTTTAATAACTTTTTACTTTCAATAATTATCTATTTTGCAGGTAGGACCTGATGAAGTGTCAGGTATTGCTTGGGTGGAAAGAGCAATAGTCTATCTGCTCACATACTTCAACTCTTAGATCTAGCAACCGGGCACATGGCAAGAATAATACCCTATCTATGATATGGGTTTTAAGGGGATTCACGACCCAATTGGCTGCTACCTAGCAGGTTATTACCATGGTAACCGGATCTCTATAGTTGGGAAATGTAAAAATCAGTAGAAATGGTTTCCTGCCCAAGATAAATGTCCCGAGTCATGACCCTTTAAACTTTATATCAGAAGATCTTCACAAATTAAAAAATAAGCAATAAATAAATAAAATAATATGGCATCCTCATTTCAGCATTTCAAAAATTACAAATATTTTAGAGGACTTAATCCTAAATTTGTATATTGTTAGTGCCATTTTTGTTAAAAATAGAAAGTATCCACTTTATTATGACCGCCATATCTGAAATCTAAAATTGCGGACCGGTGTTAATAAAAAAAAAAAATACCCAGTTATATTTTCAGCCGATAATCAAACTTTTTTTTAATAATTGGAATGTTTTTTTTATTTCGTAAAATATTTTTTAAAATAGTTTAATTATTAACCAAATATAATTATATTACAAAGTAACAATTATTAACAAATAATAAATTCAAACTGTTTTTTATAAATGATAAAAATAAAAATTCTATTTATAATTGGGGATGTTTTTGGATTAACACCGTTTCGCAATTTTCGATTTCAGATATGGTGGGCATGATGAAGTGGATACTTTCTATTTTACACTACTTTTAATATGATACATGTTAAATATCTATTGTTATACTAAATGTAAGTTAATCAACGTTTGTTTCCCTAAGGCTTGGACTTTCTACCTCTCTCTCTCATATATATATATATATATATATATATATATATATATATATATATATATGTATATATATATATAGATATATAGATAGATAGATATATATATAAATGTCAATGTGTGTGTTCCCTATAGAAAGAAAGGTTAGAGAATCTACATAAAAACTTAAGACAATAGAAATGGTCCAAAATCTCTAAGTGCCATCTTAAGAGAGGTATGAGGGGCGAACCTCCTCTAAAATGTCAAATATATCTTATTTTAATGAAATTTAAGTCATATGTATAAAATTCCCTGGGGAAGACAATGGAAGCGGTCTCAAATCTCTACATTCCCCTCGATATGTCAAATCGCTACATGCCCCCTTCTCGCCTAAGTGAACTCTCTTAAAACTTCAAATACATATATCCGATTTTGATGTAATTTAAACCATGTGCATAAGACATTAATTAAGAGAGTTTTCCAAAATTTCAGCTTCTTCCGACTATATTGGGACGGAGGGGGGGGGGCGAAACGATGAGCATAGTGAAAAGAGAAATAGTAGTGTTCCTCATTCAATAACGAGCAACGTTAGGTCTTCCATGCTAAAATATACTTTAGTTCTGGGATTGTGTTATGTTTGAAAAGAATCTGTTTTAATTAGTTGTTATTTATAATTAACTGAACAAGTCGCCCATCTCTCTCTTAGCTATCGATGTATTTCTTTCACTCACTCTCACTATGTTGATTCAACCACTCTATAATATTTATTAATATCTCTATTTGGAGAAAGAATATTTAAAGAAAATTTTTTTTTAATGGTGCAATCTAATTTGCATACATGTGTTTGTACACACCACAGACACATATGTAAATTAGATGGCAAAATAAATCTTTTTACTTATATAGAAGTATTATTATTATTATTTTATATAAGTATAACATAGAAGTAAAGAGACTTATTTTTAGTTATGCAAGAAGGATGTCTTAAAAAATATGTCAGAGTTGATGCATTTTCGAATGAAATCAAAAAGTAGAACGAATAGTGCTAGTGGCTGTGACCCAACGGGGCACGGATACGTCCAGTAAGTCTGTGTTTCTGCACCCTGGAACAGCCTGTTAGAGGAGGTCGTAATGATGCCTACCATATCCAAGTTAATTTTTCTATTCTTTCATCGTTGTCGCCTTTTTTGTTGTTTTGTTTCCCTCCAAAGAATTTTGAGTGCATCTCAGAAAGGGATGCACTTACGAGAGAAGGGAAGATAGAAAAATAATTTTTTTTTTAATATAATTTAATTAATTGGACAAACACTCATACGGTATGTAGATGCAATATCATCTGACTTTGCACATGGCTTGCTGCCCTTTGCTATTTTTTTTTTTTATTTTTACAATAAAATTGATTGATTGCTTGATTGATTAATAGTTCTATTGTTGGCATTGCTTTCCCAGATATATTTCTAGTTAGAATTCTTTCTAGAAAGACATCGGATACTTACGGGAGGGACCGTGTGAAGATTGCTAACATCCTTAAGTGAAAGTGTTTCTGTGGAACGAACTGTATTCGAACTTGGTACACCCAGGTCGTCAGTACGTGTCGTTAACCACTTAACGATCAATCAAGAGGTGATGGTGGTTAAGACTGTTATAATAACCTTTAACCTAGCATAGATGGGTACCTCAGCTAGTAATCAATAGACATTCTTTCTTCAGATGTGTTCGATGTTAACCTTACGCAGCTAAACATGCTGAGCCATCAAATTTCAGAAATAAAGAAACAAGTTCAGAAAAATTTCAAGAACACTTCACAAGCTTCTCAATAACTTATGGCAGTTAAGAGAATATAAAGTATGTTTAGGCCCGTGCATTAAAATGTCATGAAATTTATTTTTAAGGCTTCTCTTCGGTACATACTTTTTATTTTATTTTGTTATATTGCCCGTCTAAAATGTGAAAAGGTTCATCATTTTATTTTATTTTATATTTTAAATTCAGTCTGAGAGGCTTCATAGTTTATTTATTAAGCCATTCACACTTTTCCCCATTTTCTATTTCAATTTTTAGCTGTTGGCAATCACTTCATAAACAAAGTTAATTTTTCTATTCTTTCATCGTTGTCGTCTTTGTTGTTGTTGTTGTTGTTTTCCTCCAAAGAATTTTGAGTGCATCTCAGAAAGGGATGCACTTAGGAGAGAAGGGGAGATAGAAAAATTTTTTTTTTTAAATATAATTAAATAAATCATGATGATGAAAGGCAGTTATCTGACTGTCTTTAAAATATGGAATAGAATAATACAGATTGACACAATTATATTGGAACAGAGAAAAAAACATGCATGTCTGGGGGGGGGGGGGGAGAGAAGAGAAGAGAAAGAGGACACCATACTATCAGATGCAAAATGTACACAGTAAAATTCTCTACAGTAAATATTTTGGTTCAAGTCTATAACTTTGCCGACATGAAAAAATAAAAAAAACTTAAGAAAAATCTTTATGGTGTGCGTACCTGTGACGGAAAGCATATATCGTACATCAAAAATCACGTAAATGTATCAAGTAGTTTGTTTTTTACAACAAAAAAAAAATCAAATGTTATGGGTAAACGACGATTGTCGATATATCGACGCCATGTTGGAACTTGTGGTTGCCGGACAAGGGAGATAACTAACGGTTACGTACATCATAAAGCTTTTTCTTAATTTTTTTTTTCATATCGGTAGAGTTATGGACTTGCACTGATTTTCTTTTTATATATGTGATAATCACGTTGACACAACGGTTCTCATGAGATCACTGAAGTTAAGTGGCGCTGAGCCTGGTTAGTACCAGATGAGTAAACATTTGGGAATATCAGGCGCTGTATGTGGGAGGGCGGCGAAACCGCTCCCTGCAAAAAGAAAAATATTAAATTCTACTGCGTTTGATATAATGCATTTGTTGTTGGTTTTTTTTTTTGTTTTTTACGATTTCTCGACTGCTTGGCCTTTTGGCTAAGATCAAAGTGTAGTATCTGTTCCGATGGATACTGCACTCCATAGACTGGTATTGTCTTGGCCTTCAGGGCTTGATTTACGCCGATCTATGGATCTGTCTTGTGCAGTTCTAGGAGGTCCACCCTCCCAGGCTTCGCCTCCCCTCTTTGGGGAGGAGTAAGTTTATTGCTTACTGCCTGAGGCGCCCCTACCGGGGAATGCCGACGGGGCTGCCCAGGCAATTTTTAAACCCCACTTTCCCGACCCGACCTTGGGTCACATCTTACTTGTGGGAGTAAGATAAAAACTGGCCTTATGCCTAACTCCTGGAGAGGAGTAAATCAATACTCTGTACTTTTACCATTTACTATATTGTTTCTATTTACTTGCCTCCCCAATGAGGGGCAGAGTTTGACACAAGTTCGGGTTTTTAATGTGGCGAATATCAAGCTCCTTAAAAAGGAGAACTCTGAATTCTAACAAAAATTTAAATTGCCTCAGTCTAGAAGGATTTCTCCTTTATTGATCGAGGACAGAAAAGATTAAGTGAAGTATCCGAACAGATACTACACTTTGCTCCTAGTCAAATTGTTAACACCATTAACGAGTGTGTCGTCTTGTTTGTTTACAGCAGATTATGAATAGGTAATATTTTTAATAAGCAATATTTCAAGTAAATTTTAAAATTACTGTCATGTGGTCTCTATGAGCCCATTTAAAAAAAAAAGAAAAAACGATTTACATGAATTTAAAATGAAAATCAAACAATATTTGGAGAACAGAAGCATTATGGGTAAAACAAAAAACTAAATTTTTTTATATTTCATAAGGTGCACAATCACAATTAACACACACACACATATACACAAACATCTCACCTCTGCTAAACCTCTCACTTTTCACCTCTGTGTAAACATCTCAATTTTCACCTGTGTAAACATCTCAATTTTCACCTCTGTGTAAACATCTCAATTTTCACCTCTGTGTAAACATCTCAATTTTCACCTCTGTGTAAACATCTCAATTTTCACCTCTGTGTAAACATCTCAATTTTCACCTCTGTGTAAACATCTCAATTTTCACCTCTGTGTAAACATCTCAATTTTCACCTCTGTGTAAACATCTCAATTTTCACCTCTGTGTAAACATCTCAATTTTCACCTCTGTGTAAACATCTCAATTTTCACCTCTGTGTAAACATCTCAATTTTCACCTCTGTGTAAACATCTCACCTCTGTGTAAACATCTCACCTCTCACCTTTGTGTAAACATCTCACCTCTCACCTTTGTGTAAACATCTCACCTCTACATAAGCATCTCAATGTTAACCTCTACATAAACATCTCTCATCTCGATGTAAGCATATCCCCTTTTCTCTCAACATAAACATCTCAATTTTCAACTTTCATAAACAAATCAACCTGAAGAAAAAAAAAACAGTTATTGTATTTACATTGCAAACAATACTAATACTTCAGTCAGCTCCTGCTGATGCTTACGTTCACTTTCATATTACCTCCCTTAGTGTTACATACAAAGGAATAGCTATTTATACATATAGATATGGAAGCAAACAAGGTTCATCATTATATTAGAGACGACGTCTTGTGCTTTAACGAGAAGTGACTACGAAACTTACTTGTTTGCTAACAGAAGAAAGCGAACAGAATTACAAGGCTTCAAGGACTATTTTAAAAATCAGACAGTTTCATGCAGATGCATGCAAGGCCTCGGCGAGAAGACTGGTCTGTCAATGACGGTTCCGACACGAAGACCGAGAATACGAACACTAAAATAGAAGATGGTTTCCTTTTCTGTATGGCTAAAAGAAGAAATGTATAAATGTATAAATACAACTTTACAAGCAATCCAGAGGAAATATTACTTGCAGTCAGACTCTTAAAATAAAAATGTCGAAAGTTCTTGGAGTGTATACATGAAAGAGAACCACTGAAAACTTGATGTCTTTCTTCAAAGTTTGGTTTATGGTAAAATGGTTAGCACGGGTAGGAACTTCAGTTAATTGCATTGCAGTATGCTCAGAGGCAAGAATAGTAATTCTTTCAAGAACATGAGACCGTCTACGCTTACCGAAAGAAACTAATATGCTAATGCAGCCACCATTTAATCGCTTGGTATATCTTGACAGTTTTACCCTTGCAAAAAATTCCAAGCAAACAAATTTGTACAGTATATATTTTTCTGTTATGGCACTAACCTTTTTCAATTAAAAGATATGATTACAGAAGTGGGTTAAAAAAATAAAAAGTACCAAAAACTAACAAAAAGAAATTTTTAGAAAAGGCAACAAAAAAATAGAAAAGGAAAAAATGAAAAAGATAGAAAAGAAAAAAAAATAGAAAAAAACAAAAAAATTAGAAAAAACAAAAAATAGAAAAAAATAGAACCTCCTGCCTATTCCCCAAATAGAAATAACACAAAATAGAAAGAAAAAAAGAAAACGAAAAAAAATAGAAAGAAAAAAGTAGAAAGGAGTTCCATAACGAAAAATATAATGGAGAGATATATTTCTTTGTAAGAAGTTTTTGTTAAAATTAATTGAAATACTTGGATGATTTCAAGAATTTAATTATATTTCATTTTGATCATGGCTGCTCCTCCAACACAGATCGTACAGATCCCCTATGCGGCATTCTATGATTTTAAGGAACCAGTAGTTTGATTTGGAGAATACCTCAAAGAAAATGTTAAAGTATTCTATCAATATTAAAAATCATTTTACCTTGGAAATACGAATGCACACTATACTATTATAGTATGTGTTATATTACTGTCCGACAGTTAATAGAAATAAAAAATCGAAAAATAACATATATACATATATATATTAATTTCTCCATAACAAATAACAATTACACACTAATTATAGTCCTTTTTGAACTTAGTTAATTCTGGTTATGAGGGGTGTTTATCACTCCACAAAAGTATAACTAGTTGTTGCAACCGTCCCAAGATGAGTTCATAATACTTAGACATCCACGGACACTTTGATAAAGTGCAAGTGGTTTGAACATGAAAATACTTCAAAATTATTAAAAGCATATGTATTCTATGCGAAAATGGAGCATACACGACTTAAGTTATGGGTTTTAATGTTTTTGTTTTGTTGTAGTAACTCTACATTACAGAATCTAAAATGATTGAAATTTGTTAGCATTTTTTAAATCTATGCAATTTGATGCTATAACTTAAATCAGGGTTGCAGAGTCGGGAGGTATACGGTCTGGTTTCAACTTCAAGGCGACTCTGACCCCTAGGGTTTCAAAAGATATCTGACTCCGACCCCTAGGGTTCCAAAAAATATCCGACTCCGACCCCTAGGGTTCCAAAAGATATCCGACCCCTACGGTTCCAAAAATATATCCGACTGACACCTAAGATTCCAAAATTAATCGGCTTTTACTCCTTATTTAAAATTCTACCTATATTTATATTGTCTTGATGCTTCAGAGATTAAAAATTCCCATGAGCATTGTTACGAGTCTTACTCTGACTATCCAAAAGCCCTTCTCTCCCTGAGCCCCCCCCCCTCTGTCTCTCTCCTCCTACCTCTCTATCACATCCTCTCACGCTTTCTTTGGCAACTGGAAAAAAATCGTTGATGAATTACTACATAACATTAAAGAAGTCGCTCTAAATGTCGACCCCCCCCCCCGACTAATCTGTTCGTGGTGACACCCAAACGAATGAATATTAAAAAAATGTGCCGAGATTTTGCCTGAGGCAATGCCGAAAATGAATATATCAGCTTGTGTAGTTTTAACTTTTAGCTAGACAGATACAGAACACGTTCCTTTATATAATAGTTTTATACTATTTCAAGAAGAAACAATGTTGCAAGTTTTTTTTTCTGCTAATAAGTCCCGGATTATTAAGGCTCAAAGGCCACTCGAGGATAGGGGTTAATGAGTTTTTCAGGGTAATAGTGAGACAATGAGGATTGGATACGATGGTTGGAACTGGGATAAATTTGATTATTTAAGAGGACGGCTCAACAAGAATTTGTCAACATTGGATTTGAAAACGACCATGTTGTAGTCAACTGGGAAGCAGCTCCAGGGTATTGTGTTCGACTGACAGGTAATTCTTGGAAACTAACTCTGCTCATGGAAGTTCCGTTTATTTCCAGGTACACAGAGGAAGAAAGGAAAATTATTAACAGCGGTTGTAGCTAGAAATGCCCTTGATGCATTTTTAGGATGGTTGGATAATCCAGTGATCCCGAATTAGCTTGTAGCATTCCATACAGCAATAAAAATGTCAAGATATGTTCAATGCAGAAAAGTTCGTCTGTCAAATAACAAATACCTATTTTTTTTCCTTCTGAATGAATGAAGAAAGAGTTTTCTTATCTGGCAGTCGGCCATTGTATTAATTGCTTTTCATTGTGCACACAGTTTAGGCGGCTTCCGTCTTAAACTAACAAACTATATAGCAAGTGTCCAAAAATAAGGTTGCTTCTTTTTTTTCAAAGATTAAAACGGTTATTCTCAGACAGTAGGCATTTGGCTTCAAAAGAAGGAATCTCAACTAAGAAAAATTTTAGTCAAAAGAGGAATAAAAAAAACTAGATTACAATTATACATATATATATATATATCATTGACCTCTTTCAGTTTTGATAGCTAATTGATATGCCTTCTAAGGGTGTCTATATGAGGAATTTATAGTGAAGCAAGGGTTGTACAATCCCAAACATCTTATAACTAATCTACCCTCTTACCAATCACATTTATAAAGTTAGGTATGTTTATATATTTGCATGTACAGGATTCACTCCTAAACTAATTAACCGATCATTATGAATTTGGAACACAGCTGCTAGGCGGAAGAAGTCAAAATGTGGACTATGTTTAGTTTAGTTTTATTCAAAAAGGAATATAAAGGTGGTAGAAGCCGATTTTTGTGAAATTTATAAATATTCCGCAAACTTCAGTTTCTATGGATTAAATATAATAGGTAACATACCTAGGTAGGTATATGTATCGAATAAACACATGACAGTAATTATTTCAGACTTAATTTAAAAGGATCTTTGTCTTAGATGCATCTTCATACCCCTATGAGAGACTTTGTCCGTCTATCAGCCATGTTTAAGTTTGAAGCGCCAGTCATCATCATCTTTGATCTAACAACCGTTTTACATGCTGGCATGTGTTGGACGGCTTTAAGAAATTGACTCCCAAACTAACCTATCTATGGCCAGGTCTTTATTTATACCTCTTTCCTCTCGGGTCCATTTTTATAATTTCCTCCAATGTTTTCCTTGGCCTTCCTCTGAACTGAACCTGCTACCTTAACTATTCTACATCGACTTACCCAAGAACTCGCATCCATTCCTTCAATGTGACCAGACCATAAAAGTCTACTGTTCTGCACATATCTTTCTATACTGTCCAGATTTAACTTTCCTCTGAGGTCATCAGAACTAAGCCTATCTTTAAGACTCACATTACACAACCATCGCATCATTCTCACATGATTTCTCTTCATACAATACATGTCTTCAACTCTCACTGTCTAGGTTTCACTTCCATACATCACACTGCATACACATGCCTGATAGACTCTTCCCTTGGTCGACAATGGTAACGCTCCGCTGGTTAGTAATGGCAGAAGTTCCCTGAGCTTACTCTATCCACTCCTAATTCTTGCCATCACACTAGCACCTGTGCTCCAATGGTATCACCAAGATAACAAAGTTTCTTAAGAATCTCAATATCTTCACTATCCAGACATACTTTCTCCACATTTGAGTTGTCATCCATTTTCATCGCTAAATGTGTAGATCGAACAGACGTATCCCCAGCATATCCACTCTTGATTTAATACAAAATGCGATATTAAGAGAATTAATAAACCAAAAAATTCTTTAAAAACGAAAATTAAAATGCAGACAGCAATAAATCTAAAAATCTTACAATCTATGACACAAATAAAATATTAATTACACAACCATTTTAATCTAATGTTCATCTGAAATGCAGGAATATCCCCCCTCCCTCACTCCCCGAAGGATTGCTGACAGGTGGTGTCTGACTTCTTAAAAAGTGGCAGATCAGAAGAGCCAAATAGAAATGAATTTAGCCTCAGCCGTGAGACATAGGCTGCTGCAGGTGCTGTTGTAAGTCAGTCACTTCTATAACTACTTTTCACACTGGCCATAGGTCAGGTAGAGATGAAGCGTCGGCCACCAGCCTCACCTGAAAGTCAACATCAAAAGGAAATATTTTAATAGTTTTTCTTTCAAATCGAAGATCTTTCCAAAATTAAAGGAGCCGTAAGATGGAAAGTTACCGAAGAGGTTTGATATAATTAACGATGCCGCTTTGACGCTCTGCCTTTGGAAACGGCAAGGATTATTTGACAAGAAACGTTTAGAATTTTTCGCCATTTATTTCGATTTGCGGTGAGACGAGGGAGATGCGTGTATAGACTTTGCTTTTTCATTTATTTTTTTTCTTATGGTATATCAACACTTCAAATAATTTTTTTTAAAACTTTTGTTTGCACCCAAACAAGACATATCGCTACTGAAACGTAAGGGGTTACTGTAATAGGGGTCAGATTTATAGGAGGGCAACCTGGGTGGGGAGTTGGACAGGAAAATGTTTATTCAGATTACATTGAGATGTGTATATAAACTAGTTGAGTTTCGTTTTGAGCTATTTTGTCTTATGGCATATCGACCCCTTTTGGGTTATTTAATGCGAAATCCAGTCATTTTGGTAATAGGTTTTATGCTTCAACTCTGTAATATCTTCAAATATTTATTATTAATGCTGTTAAATTCCTGTTTGCTTTTTATTAATTTAATTTTTTCATGATGTTATTGTTTTTTTGGCTAGGAGCAAAGTGTTGTATCTGTTCTGATACTACACTTCATTTCTGTTTTCGGTCAATGAAAGTGAGATACTTCTAGACTGAGGCAATTTAAATTTTGTCCCAGTCCAGAGTGTCAGTAAATAGAGACATGTTATTTTCCATAGCACATCAACATTTTCGGGTTATTTTCAGTGTTGCCAACTGAGATTTTCAAACCCGCTAGATCGGGGGGGGAGCGGAATTTCCAGAAAATCCGCTAGATTTTTAACTTTTCGTCAGTGGTTCCAACTGAGATTTTTAAAACTCGCTAGATCTAAAAGAAAAAGTCTCCAAAAACAAAAAAATAGATTTTAACATCGTACCCATATAAGTTTTTTTAATATATAACATATTCCGTGTTTTCTATATACATATATTTTAGGGTATATTGAAGCGGTTAGCTTCCAAATTTTATCAACTAGTTTTTTCTATCACAGGAGAGGATATTTTGTTATGTAAGAAGCAAATCATAAAATCAAACAGTGTTTATTAAAAATTAAATTGAAATATATTACATATTAAACATCACAATAATGGTGTATCCAAATATTGAATTTTGCCGAAGAAATTCTCTGCAAAAAATAATATTTGCAAAATAAAAATTATTAAGAGAAATTCGCAAAAATCAGACAAATTAATAGGTGGATTAATTGATATATTTTAGAACCGTTCTGAGGGGGCTTTGGGAATTAGGTCGGAAAATGGCACAATAAAAATGGCACAAGTGGATGAATAGGAAAAAATGGCACAAAAAAGTTCATGAGATTATCAAAATAAAGGAAAAACATTAAGAAGTTTGACAAATTAAAAGAAAATGTTATATATATTTAAAAGTAGACACCCCCCCAAAAAAAAGAAAATGAGATTCTACTTTTTTAGGCGATTACGTGTGAACACCCTGAAAAAAAAAAAAAAGACAAAAAAAAAAGTTATTTTAGAATTTAAAGTGGGAATTAGTTTTTCATATAAATTTAGCGTAAAATGATCCACCATTTCCGGGCCATTCAAACTTTTTGAGGCGATTAACTATTTTTTTTATCTTTGTCTAAACCTAAGTCCGACTGGCAAAGTCGTAAAACAACAAATAATCGCCTTAAAAAGTTTTAAAAAAAAAGTTTATTTCCCATAGCAAAAAAATAATTTTTTTAACAGATTTTAGACATTACAATGGCCTGAAAAGGAGGGGGGGGTAATTTTACGTTAAATTGGGCAGCACTTTTCATGCCCGCCACCAATCACGATCAAGGATATTTTTTTGTCGTCTGCTCTGAATATTTTTTAAATGAAAAATACTTTTCTTACGATTTAAGTATTTGCCGAATTTACAATATCTTTTTCTTTTCGGTTTATTTATTTATTTTTACTTTCCAAAATAGAATTAACGTTTAAGTGTAGTATCTGTTGAGGCTATACTTTATCTTTTGCTGGTCAGTTAAGGAGAAATCCTTCTAGAGTGAGGCAATTTTTATTTTTGTCCTAATTCTGAGTGCCCCTTTTTGAGGTAGCAGAATTTTTCCTACATTAAAAACTGACCTTGTGTCTAACTCTGCCCTTGTGGGGAGGCAAGTAAATATTACAATGTTTTTTGGTTTTTTTTGTTTTACATGTGGAAATCTTTCTAACTTTCTTTTAAAGTTCGCTCCAAAATAAATTCAATAAACTTTTTAAAATAAAACAACCATGTTTTAGTTAAGAAAAACTCCTGTAGCTTCACTGAGGTGTTGACGTACGTTGCATCTTAGAAAAGACGATCCATGCTGACAATTAAATGTAATAATAAACGTTGGAAAATTAGTAAAAATAGATAAAAAACATAAATGTTAGCCTTTTGGGCAGGCATGTAAATAGGAACAGAGAAAATCGTAAACGTGCAGAATAGTTAACAGTGGAGAAATCGTAAGCAACAATATACAACAAATGCTTTATACCACACATAGTAGGATTTAATTATCTATCGACCTTTATACGTGCTGAAGCTGTTTTTTTTTAGTTTTTTTATTTCAATTTTTTAAAGATCTCTCTACAACACGCGTTTGGGGTGCAACTCGGACTTAGGGTTACTGGTAGAATAAGTCATTTTGTTTACCACTTTATGGAATTACCCCTTCCGTAATTAAGCGACAAGCAGCCATTTGTTATTTTCTCCTGTGTCTAAAGACCGCTTTGAACGACATAATATTTTGAAATTAAAACAAAAAAAATTCTGACTGTTTCAGCACGTTAAAAGTATATGTGTCGGTAGATAATTAAATTCTACTGCGTTCGGTATAAGTCTTTTGTTTTTTTTTTAATTGTTTTTTATTACAATATTTAGACTTAACCTTCTGCACTTTAACCAAGTGAGTAAATACTTATTTTAAATTGGGGGGGGGGGGGCTTAGACCTTATTGAAAACTAAAGAGATGGGAATCCACCCCAAAAATCGATTTTATAGCGATGTTTAAGAATAGTTAACAGAAAGAAATAAATAGTCTATTTACCTGGATACGTTTTTTTTTTGTGTCTAAAAGTATTTTAAAAAACTTTTATTCACATTTCTATCTGAAATTGCGGTTGTGTGGGTGTCAAACAAAATCTCCAGATTTTACAGAAAAAAAAAAACGCTAGCTGCTAGATCCAAATTTTATTCGCTAAATTCCAAACGAAATCGCCAGATCTAGTGGGAAAACCGCTAAATTGGCAACATTGGTTATTTTATGTTAAATTATTTCATTTTCGTAAAAGTTCTTATGCTTCAAGTTCTTAATATTTACAAATATATAGAGATAGATTTTTGTTGTCGAATAACCCAAGCTACCTCTTTAGGAATATAATGGATTACTCCAACACTACTTCGAGACTGTATGTGTGGCAGTAGAAAAAGTAGTATTTTGGTATTGCCAAAGTTGCCTTGGAGGGAGCTGACAGAGAGAGATCGCAGAGACTGAAGGCTCTTAAATGCTGACCCTCAGGATCAACAAAAGTGGAGATCTGCAGTGAGGACGGTCATGCGTGCAGCTATCCAGCTGTCTGAAGGAGGGTTCACTAGTGTGGACATTGCCCCCCCCCCCCCAATCCTGCACGATAATCAAAAGACTGATGAAGAAGAATGAGTTACTGTCTCAACTCTAGTTAGCTCTATTTACATAAAGTTAGTTGTGTGTATATGTTTATATATTTGTATGTAGAGGATTCACTTCTAAACTAATAAACCTATCATAATGACTTTTGGAACACAACTGCTAGGCGTCATAGATCGTAAACTATATTTAGTTTAATTTAGTTTAATGCAAAATTTGTAAAAACCAGGTGGAAACCTTTCGTGAAAAGTCAGATACCTCTGATTTCTGTGAACTTTAAATAATAGGTATTTGACATCAACAAATAAATTTTAGTTTCTTTGTAGTATTTTAAAGGTTTTTTTAGGGGCACAATATGGGCACAAACCCCGATTTGAAAATTCAAATATTTCAGATTTGCATTGAATTTGATCCATAGTCATAAGATATCAATTAAGAAAGATTTCCTGAATTTCACTTTCTTTTTAAGACCCCTTAATTGTAAACCTTAGATTTTAGACATTTTCTAGAATCAAAATCATATAATGGATTTTGATTAAACTTAGAATACTGATTCTAGACATAAGGTTTAGTATCATTATATCTTGATTTTAATCTTCCTAAGGGGACATAAAAGTGGTGCAAAACTGTTTGGTTCAGGCGAATAATTTTACCCTTCCTGAGACGAGTATTCTTTTAGTGTAGTATATATTTCTAAAAACCCTTTTTCGTACACCTGAAACACCTTTGTGTCAGTATACAACATTTTTTCAGGTGTATATTTTGTGAATAGTCTGTAAACAATAGATTCTATTTAACTCATAGATGGGAACTTGACTGGTACTAGCACTCCGGATGCAAATGAACCTGGGAGTAATGGCAGTTAACGGATGACTCCACACTACCTAAAAGCTCCCAAATTTAGGCCTTACCACTGGATGTAGTTAAAGAACGTCTGATGAAGTTAAGTGTCATGCTTGGGACCATCGACTAGTAATAACACTATTATAACACACCCATCAATGGGACCACATATGAGATAGTTGTATTTATTATTTATTTAACGTCAACCCCTTGTGATTTTTGGAATGGCGCAATCTATCAAGGGAATGATCCTGGTTTTATGTCCTGCGAGAACAACAATCTACTAACTCGCTGAAAAAGCCAAATTCTGATATGCCTCTGTGCCATCCATCATCTCACAGTCAAAGAGTACCATATGTTGAAACCCTTCCAATCTATACTATCGTAAGCGTATCTCTATCAATCTCTGCTCTCATTTATCATCCGTTAAGACACTCTTGGGTTTCTTTAAGAGACCATATATATTTCTCGTTTTATGAAATAACTAGAATGGCTAACCGCCGTTGCTCTGGATTGAATGAGAAACCTTATGTCCATTTGCACCTCCTAGCCTGTAACACAATATTCATTTTTTTTTTCATTTTATAACATTCATCAAACCCCCTTCACTGTAGAGGTCCACAGATGCCGGAAAACTTTCTACTCTTATAGCTTCTTTCCTCGAACCTCTTGCCTTTGGAATTCCCTCCCTGCTCCTTATTTTCTCCGGCTGTATCAACGTATAAATTTAAATGTAATGTGGACATCTTGCCATACAACTCCCCACTCAGGATCCCCCCCTCCTATAAATCAGGCCTCTAATTCATAGTAGTTAGTCCCGTAGATATCAGAAAGAGACTTAATATTAACAGATCCATCAACATTATTTGAAAAAAAAAAGAAGAGATTAATGTGATTTAGACGTGTTTCCTGGCTACACACTCCAGCTATGTAAAGAAATCATAACAAGAAGATTTCATTGAAGAAAGATCAAGAGAACGATCAGCAAAGACATCAGGTAAGGGTTGAGATTAGCGTGCCGCTCCTGGCAGCTGAAACATTGGCCCAAGACCGTGACAACATTTTGTTTTCAAGCACGTGGCGAAGCTCTCTGTCATATGCACATAAGTCAAAGTCAACGATTAAAAAAATTTTTTTTTTTTTACTATTCTCATAAAATTATTTTCTATTACTAAATTTCTCCATAAATTTCTGTTATAACTTCGGTTATTACAACTTTTTATCACAAGTTAGATAAACTAAAAGAACGGTTAAAATGAATTCCCCAAACAGGACAGTTTTGCACCACTTTTATATCCCCTTACCAAGATTAAAATCAAGATATAATGATACTAAACCTTAATCTAATTTTGATTAAAATCGATTACATGATTTTGATTCTAGAAAATGTCTAAAATTTAAGGCTTAAGCTTAAGGAATATTAAAAAAATTGTAATTCAGGGAATCTTGCTTAATTGGTGTCTACTGACTATGAATTAAATTTAATGCAAATCTGAAATATTTGAATTATCAAATGGGAGGTTGTACCCATATTATTCCCCTAAAAACCCTTTAAAATATGCCAAAAAAACTGAAAGTTTAGGGAATATTAATTGATGTTTAATACCTATTGTTACAATTTAACAAAAATCATGAAAGACTTTCGACCCCTTCTTTCCCCCTTTGCATAATACTAAATTAAACTAAACATGAATCCACATTACCACTCGTTAGCCTTAGCAGCTGTGTTCCAAAATTCATAATAAACGGTTAATTGTTTTTTGGGTGAATCCTTTACATAGAAATATATAAAAATATAAACCTACCTAACTTTATACATATAGAGAAGAGTCAGCTTTTAGTTGAACTACTATAGAGTGGACAAAATTGCGTTGGTCATTGGGTTCACTTTACATCAATAGAAGTAAAAGCAAACTGCGCAGAGAAAATGTGATGTTATGACTCCATAAAATATAAGTCCCAGGGAGATGAAAACTAAAAAGTATAACCTTGTTGGTGGAGGTAAAAACTACATTATCTTCTTAATAAAATAAACATCAGACAGAGGGACTTAGTGCAGACCTACTTTCACCACTGTCTGAACAAACAATATCATTCAGTTAAGTTGAGTCGGAAGGAGACATTTAAGAGGTTGAAAGTCAATCAAAATGATACATAGACGTTTGTCCCTTGTAACTTAGTTCGGTGTTAAATGGAAAACAAAATGGCTTTCTCAGAAGTTGTGTCCTTATTCTGGGGGAAATGAATGCAATTTTGATGTGTCAGGTGAAGGGCAATTATGTTAAGACAGAGAAAAGAATTATCAAAATACACTGACCACAGTTCGAAGAAATAGAATGATAATGCATACAGTTTATAATGAGAACTATAAAGCAGATTCATGGGTAGACTTTTACTATAATCCCTTAGTTCTCTAGTTCAGCTCATCAATATATTATTTAATTCATATCATCTATATCCGCAGACATGCATGTTTCGTCTTCTTTAAGACTCATCAGGGTGGTTATATACGGCTGACACACCGGCTGCACATGACTAATCTCAGACAGCACTAAATGTTAAGATCAAACGCCCTTAGTCGATGCACCCATTGAGAACAATGCAGAAAGGAGAACGAAATATATCATATCTTTACAATATATATATATATATATATATATATATATATATATATAAGTAAATTTCGCGTACAACAAAATCGTAGGATAAATTTCAGAGGAAACATTTTTTAAATCAATGAAACGGGCGGATCGAATAAAAAAGAAAATTGCTAAAATTTTCCTTAAGGCCTTATCGCCTGACTCTCTAAGAGGAAACGTTAGAATGATAAATTAAAAACTAAGAAAAGCGAATGAGGTATGAAGGGACAAAAATTGTTTAAGTTGGAGAAAACGATTGAGGAAAAAAAAAAAGAAGCAAATCTCAAAACGTTATGGTAGATTTGAATCAATTTTTTTCCACCAGATGTTATTGCATGAAATAAATGTTTTTTCAAAGCTACATGGACAAAAGCAATCCATGCAAGAAAAAAAAAAGAACAAAGCAAATAACGGTTGAAAGTGATTTTTAAACAATGACGTCATTCTTGCACGTGCTTTTAAAATAACGGAATGTCTCTACTGATTTTCATAATTTCACATTTTGATGAAGAAGGCGAGAGGAGTTGCCGAAAATTTCCAATCTCGCAATGGGAAACGAAAAAACGAAAAAAAAAAAGAATACCTATATATTTAACATATATCTATACCATTCTTTCAAAAAAAAAAATTTTTTAAAGAAAAAAAAAGTCTAATCAAACCAGAGGGGTTTAATAAACAAAACGATGAGTTGCAGCAATCTGTAATTGATTTGTTTTTGGTCATTTATTTCCTACAATAATATATGTAATCCACAGACAAATTGTTTTGCTGTATCACATTTCTTCAGTGTGACTAGGGATACAAACGTCCAACCATCTAGTTGATAGTCAGCAGCTCTCATCACTGAGCCATGGGACAGGCACTGGTAAATGATATCTACAATGTTTTTATCTAAACGTTGACCGCCACGTTTGCAGAATTCTATTGTATATATATACGTGCTTAATTTATACTAAAAGTGTATGGGTGTGTGTATGCGTGTATATCTATGTTACGAATATGCTCATGTATGGTTTATGTATATATATATATATGTATATATATATGTATATATATGTGTGTCTGTATGTATGTGCATGTATATATATATGTATGTGTATATATATATGTGTATATATATATATATATATATATGTATGTGTGTGTGTATAGATATGCGTGTGTAGGTACATATAGCTGTATATGCTGAGTCTGTATGTTGAATATATATCTAGAATATTCTTATTTTTTATTGAATATACATCTAGAATATACTTATAAGCACGTATATATTCTGAATATATGCTTGATTGATAGTGGATCTATGTATGTGTCCATGTTTAGATGTGTATGTATATCAATGTCTGTTTATTTATCTGTTTGTTTATTTAGGTGTGTTTGGGTAAATCTTAAAGTTTGTTTATATATGTGTGATTCTTGATATATAGATAAGATATTTATACTGGAGTGAGCCTGTAAAACTGGGTAGGCCAAAAAACAAGGAGCAATAAAATAGGGACAGGAAAAGGCAATGGAGACGCCATAGGGGGTAATAAAACGGACAACCACTAGCAGTAAAGGTCAGTAAGTGGAATAGGTAATCCGATACCAATTCATAAGAAATAGAAAATACTAAATCCCAAAAAGAGTTATTTAGGAGAGAAAATTCGTCAAATCCATCCAATTTCTCGAAAATTCTTGGTCTGATGAGGTTAACTTTCTGGGAAAAGTGCAACCGAAACATGTATGCACATATGTAATCAATAATGTTTGTATAAATAAAAATTTATACTTATATATATATATATATATATATATATATATATATATATGCTATTGAAACTGTGAATCTTAGTTTGCTCGTCCATGTGTACACTGTATGACGTCATTTTCAGGTGGGGATAACTGTGTGCAGTAAATGATGTCTCTAAAAGATGACGTCAACCTTTACAACAGATGTGAGATAACCGTGCACAGTGGATGACGTCACAAAATGATGACGTCATTTATCAAACTAGAGAAAGAGAGGTTGAGAAGAAGGAGAGATGCAGTGAAGAGAAAGAGAGAGAGAGAGTGAGGGAGAGAGAAGGGGTGGGTTGATTAGTATTTATTTGTATCACGTTACAAGTATCGCTAATATGAATCACTTGGGAAAGACAATCAATTTACACTTGAAATACAGAAAACAAACAAAATTTCAAGTATATCTTATTTCATAACACACAACATATGACCTGTAAATATTAACGGGATTATTTACTTATGAATAAATATGTAAATTAATATTTAAATATAAAAATGTATGTATTACCATTAGAAAAGAATTCTGCTAAGGAACACAGATTCGTTGAAAAAGAAAATTACACAATCAGAGCCTCCCATCTCTAAAAAAAAAACTCAAATAGTATATATTTACCTACTTTCCAGGAGGGGGGGGGGGGGTTAGACACAAGGTCAGGTTTTGAAATGCCATCACACTAGAAGAAGTGTACTCTGGCCTACAAAATATCCCTGAGCGAGTCCTGTCAGCATTCCCCGGTAGGAGCGCCACAGGTGATTAGCAATAAACTAACCCCTTCTCATAGAGAGACGGTAAAACCTAGTACTGGACAAACTAATACGCCAGCAAGACCGCTTTCGGGCTGAATCCTAAGGGCGTATCCTCAACTGGTATGAAGAACACCTAATGTAAATAAATGTTTCTTTTATTCGAGTACATCTCCTTATAATATAATGAGCACTTTCTGTCTGTGTCAGTAAGAATTTTTTTCTAAACTTCTTTTTAGAAATGGAAAATATCACATTAATACTAAATAATAAATTCCCAATAAATAAAGCGGACACCATGACCGAAACTAGAAACCAAAACCTTGACGTTCTACCAACTGAGCTATTTGCATTTTCTTATAAATAGAGCTTAAAACATTACCACAAAAATATTTATAGCTTTTGTGTGACGTCATAGATTTATGATTCACGTCATTTTTCAAAACATGAATTCAAACATAAGCGAATATAAACATAAAAATAAAAAAATGTGCAAACATTATCAATAGCGTTGGAAATCATTTTAATAGTCCAAAACAATTGATTTTGCTTTAACTATGTATTGTATGTAATTCTTTTTATAATTATATAATTCTAGACAAGTAAATAGAAAGAACCTCTCGCAGACAACGAGGAAGAAGGGGGTGACGTGGTAACCTAGCAAAAATATTTTCTAGTCTGTATATATAAAACTCAATGTCTGTGTAGATGTGATTTTTTTTGTGTTCTCTATAGACAGAAGGGTTAGAGAATCTACATAAAATCTAAAAGTGTATTCTTATGTAAAATTCACTAGGGAAGACAATGAAAGTGCTTCCAAATCTCTAAGTGCACCCCTAAGGGGGCTATGAGGACATACCCCCCTTAAAACTTCAACTATATCCTATTTTTATGAAATTTAAGTCATATTTATAAAATTGTATGACTGAAGGAAGCATAATTTTGCTAGTATAATAAATTGATATTAAAGATATGTAATCTAAAAAGAATATTTAGAGCTAAATTATAGTCGACGGATGGTGGGTAGTTTTTTGTGCTTGTGTGACATAAGGCATACTTGGAGTTAAATTTCAGTTGCAACAGAAATCTTAATTAAAGTAAAAGATGCCAAAATATAAAAAAACGGTACTCAAAATATGAAATAGGGTAAAGAAAAAAAACAGAATAAATAAATAAATAAACGATATTTCAAGGTTGAAAAACATTTAATTCTTTGTGAAACAGTTGATCTTCTGCCAAGAACCATAAAAAGACATTAAATTCTGAGCGGAATGTCTGAATTAAATCCAATGTAGACGAGTTTATAAAAAAGATGAAGATGGCATTTATTAGCCTTTTTTTGTGGAGAACTACAATATGAAAACCTACTTGAGTTTCATGTAAATTACAACGTCAATATAAAATGATTGATGTGCAAACAGGAAGGAGCTGTTCAGCATCCTTAGTGAAAAGGAGTGAAAACTTGAGAAGATGACATTGACGTTAATAAGGTTGGATTTGGTTCAAATCGCGCGGAAGGCTATGCATAACACAACCCCGGGCCAATCTTTCTTGTATCGCTATTAAACAGTTATAGTTTTTTGATGTAGTGATTAGATGCAGAAAAATGGAATTCAAAGTTTGTATGAAGGTTTTCATAAAAGTAAAAACGGATATCTCAAGTCAGTGGTCACCTTGTTTTAAAGATTCAAATGGATTTGGGAGATTTAAGGATTATCAAGGATTTAATAACTCGGTCAAAAAAGGAAAGGATTAAATAAAAATGTTAGTAGATAGGTAAGAACATGCTTCATTGAAATTATATATATATATATATATATATATATATATATATATATTACGTACATACACACCTAATATGTGTGAGTATATATTGTATGACTACAAATATCGATTTGAAACCGCTGTAAACAAATTTAATACCTTTGAGTATACTTTTTATTTGGAATAAGATTTGAAAATAATTTAAATCGTTAAAAATACATACATAAATTCCAGCAACTACATCTTTATTTATCATTGAAGATGTTCAATTTTTATCGTCGTTTCGTCATCTATACAGACAAACAAGATATACAAACACATCCTGAATTTTCCAGAATGAAGATTCATCAGAAGAAAAGACCAGAACAGAATCCCCAATAAAAAAAAACTTACAAAAATGATTTTGAAAATGACGTACTCATAGAAATGTTTACAAATGTGTTTGTATAATTTGGATTATTTGGACGACTGTTCATCTTAAGTGTTATTATCACAACGTTTCGGCCGCTGTAACCTCCGGCCTTCTTTAGGTGTATCTTTTCGAACTATCAATCCTCATCTAAAAAATTACGAAACAATTTTTGTGTTCATATTCAAAACTAGCGACATATATATTTAACATAAAAATCAACTTCTCAAAAATGTCCGTTCAGATATTAATTCCGAAACCAAGCTCACCTGAGTTAAGACCAAACTTTGTACATATTAGAGTTCAATATCTTTATAATAGATAAATTCGCCTTACCTGAACAGTTTACCGCCGTTTTGTATTAAAACATGAAACTAGAGTAAACTGCCCAGATAAGCCAAATTTATTGCGAAAAACTCCTGACTAAACGCAATATTGTAGAGTTCACTTCCCTTTACGAGGAAAGTATAAACAATATAGAATCTTAAACAGGTATATTTCCTTCCAAGTCGTAAGGTTATATCAGTGGCCAAGCAGGCAAAGACATTGAATGGCAATCAAAGGTAACTTTAGTTCGCTGTTCGAACCTAGCGACAGGTGGTGTAGCCTTACCTAGCCACACTGATGAGTTTTAAGATGAAATATATGTGGATAAATAAAACAATATTTATTATAAATATATATATATATATATATATATATGTACTTTCATTCCGTCACACAAAAGTTAGCAAGTAAAACACATGTCTTTTTCTAGCCCTTGGACGAAACGATTTCAAGTGGTGAGAGGAAGAGAGAAAGCAAATAAGTTAGACAACCACCCACCTCACACGTATTTTACAACCTGAAATGAATTCGGAAAAAAATCCTCCACTCCACTTAAAAGTCAATGGTGGGTGTTTTGTTTTTTAGGTCATCAGAAATTATACTTCATACAGGGTGACCAAGAAGTCACCGAGGGATTTTTAACTTGAATAGATTCTTTATGTTACTTTAATGGAATTTTAACATAATATGACGAAGACAACAGAGATTTGTTTGCAAAATAAAAAACAAAAAATAAAAGAATTTATTTATGAAAAATAACATCTTTTAAACGTGCCCGGGTCGCCAGTTAGGAATAAAAAGATCGACAAAGCCTCCCACCTTCATGACGTCACTTACGACTTCCGTTTTGGCTCCTACACACTTTTTGGATCCCTCCTACTCTCTGCACAGACCACTATCTAACAAATGTTCCTATCTTAAAGATAAAGTAAGAATTAATCTTTTATTGTTTTGTATAATGTACGTTATTGTCCTTCATAATTGTCAACTGTAAATAAATGTGTTATCTTTACTTTTGGTCCAGCCTTTCATATTTATGAGGGATATGTTTGGAATATAGGTTTGATACATGATCTATGGCATAAAATAACATATTTTAACACTATTTACTTACCTTCTCACGAGGGCAGAGTTAGAGAGAAGGTCGGTTTTTAATGTGGGGAAATCCAGCTCCCCCAAAAGGAGCACGCTGGATTAGGATAGAAATAAAGATTGTCTCAGTATAAAAAAGATCTCTCCTTCACTGGGACAGAACAGATGAAGTGTAGTATTAGAACATATACTACACTTTGCTCCTAGACTTATTGTTTTTATTGCATTGTATTCAAATCTTTGTATAACCATATCTGCTTCCTTAATATCAATATGATCAATAACAGGTTGCTCAAAATAAAAGGGTGAACATTATACTCGGAAAACAAAAAAGCAAAATAAAAAAACAAAACAACTTCCAACATATTTATCACCAGATTGTGTTTTAAGCAGAACTGAAGGGAGAGTCCATTAAGCAAAACTACATAACTCTATTCAGCCTTAGTTTGTGACCCCTACACTTGGTTGATGAAGCCTATCTCTCCGTTCAGCTTGGATTCATTTGAATGACTTGAAAGGTGACCGAGCTACAGCCGTGTACCAGCAGTACATTTGCCAACTTTATGGCGTTCACCTAACTGTTGCATGTTTAATTATTCAACAAAGAAAAATAGAACCCTGGGAAGAAATGGAAATAAAAAGCCCCTTTTTCCTTTGTTTTATTTCCTAGCCTTGCACAGTTCCTTTGACAATTTAATATAAATCACGCTTGGATGATATTTATTACCTACAGACGATGTACACTACTATGACAAAATAATAACCTAAAAAGCCAGATGGGAAATCTAGGGCAATCTGTATCTTTATAAAGTTAGGTATGTTTATATATTTGTATGTACATTATTCACTCCTAAACTAATTAATCGATCATTATGAACACGGCTGCTAGGCGTACGGGGTCCAAATGTGAGCTATATTTAGTTTAATTTAGTTTCATGCAAACGGGGTAAAAAATGGATGGGAGCCATTCATGAAAATTCCGATACCTTCAATTTTTATGAAATTATAACAATAAGTATTACACTTAATTAAAAAATTAATAAAAATTTCTCAAATTTTCGATTCCTTTGAGTTTTTTCAAGGCGTTTTAGGGGGCATAATATGGGCACAACCTCCTATTATGGAATTCAAATATTTCAGATTTGCATTGAATTTGATACATACTCATTAGACACTAATTAAGCAAGATTCTCTAAATTTAAATTTCTTCTTAAACACCTTAAGCATAAGCATTATATTTTAAACATTTTCTAGAATAAAAATCATATCAAGCATTCTAGACATATGGTTTAGTATCCTTACATTTTGATTTTTATCCTCTAATCTTTTAGCGTTATATATATATATTAGTTAAACATATAAAACAACAAATATTATTCATATATGAACATATCTTTATTTAAGAGATCCAGTAAAGAGACTGTCAGGTTCACTTATTTCCGGAAATTTCAGAATAATAAATTCTTCATAGGAGAAAAAAATGAAAACTTCTTGTAATTTACTGTTTTGTGAAAAAAAATTGTTCAAATAATTGCAGAATGTAGTGAAAGAATTTTCAATTCAAAATTTTATGCGGATATATATATATATATATAATATAAAAGGCAACAGAAAAGCACAGTATTAGGAGTTACCTTGGTATGAGAAGTTAAATTATTTTTATACCGAGACATTATAATACATTATAGTTCATTTTTAATATATATATATATATATATATATATATATATATATATATATATATATATATATATATATATATATCAATATATAAACGAATAAATGTGAAAGTTGGGTTCATTTCTCACACTAACGGTAAACTCAAAACACCCTATTTCAAGTTAATTCAACTTTACACTATAGACATACCATCTTTTTGTATACTGCTTATGTATATCTGGTATAAGTTGCAAGGTTAACTAATTTGCATATTTGTTTCGAAAAAGGGCATTTTATTAATTAAGTATTTTTTCATTGTTTTTTTTTAAGTTCAATGATTTAAAAAAAATTATTTTAATCAAACAAATAATTCGGTTTTGCAAATTTTTTTATTTCCTGGACAAATATTTAGCATTTGTGTTTACATTCTTTCGAGGGAAAGACTTGATTTTCAGCAAGTTGTAATCTCTAGTTCTAAATTACAAAAGGCAAATTAATTTCTCCTTTCTTTTCTTTACGGTCATATTTAAAAGATAAATAAATCTGTATCGAAATTACCAAAATGTTAATGTTTATCTATATTATTCATAAAGGTATTGTTTCGTGTTTACAACAAAGTTATGAAAAGTTTATCATTTTAAATTAATTTTTCAAGTAGCACACTCTGCAAAATGATAGCGAGACGGCAAAGCTAGCTAGTAATTATATATATATATATATATATATGCTATAGAGATGCCATTTCGAAAAAGCTACCGACACCAAATTTCTGCTATAGTTCAGACCTCTCACCTTATGGAGAAGGTGTAACACTATATTTGATTGCAAATACTTGACCAATATCAATTTGCTGATTGGCTGATATGAAAATTTTAAAAGAATACGTTTGTCTATTGCTCATTGCTTTACGATGGAAGAAAAAAAGTATTCGGTATCTCCAAGAGAAAGTTTACACGTTTCAAAATTCTGTAAAGAGATACATTAAGAAAAATCTTTAAAAAAAATTGCTCTGGAACATCTTGCTATTTTCTTTCTACACAAATTGGATTTCTGTTCGTATGGAACATATTTTTGTTATGTTTTTAATTCATGATAGAATCAAAAACACAAATGGCTGAATCATCCTGTTTGTGCCATTTCCAAGATTAAACTGGAAAAATAAATTTGTCTTTTTTTTTTTTTTTTAATTGGGAATCCATATTTAAACCTTGAAATTTATAGTTTTTGAAATGTTATGCAAATTCAATTATCAAACTGAACATTTGGAAAAAAATAACAATCCTCAGATTTAGAATGTCATGGTTTAATACAAGACAAACATTTTCTGATCTTTTTGGTGAAATCTTTAAAGAAACTTTTTGTCAAATTATCTTTTGGAAAGATTGTGGCGATCGACTTTGTTAATCAATTTAAATAAGGAATTCTTTATCAAAAATATGAATAAATCTATATATGTATTTTTTGGATTATTTCGACTACTGTTCTCATCTTGGATGTTATTCTCACAAAGTTTCGGCTGATGCAACCTTCAACCATCTTCAGGTGCATCTTGCAGAACTCGGGAATCTTTACGAAATTTCACATGCAACGGATATAAGTGCTAAGTAATAAGTTCTAGGTGACAGTCTTCTTGAGGTTGAAAGTTCAATCCTCAGTGCTGGCAATACTAAGATTATATTATATAAACATATACATATATGGGAAAATGAAAAAGGAAAAACCAAAAAGGGGTGTTTTTTATGTGTACATCAACGTTTCGTCTTTATTTATAAGACTTCATCAGGATGATAATATAAAGAAAAATGTCATACAAGTACGTGCACATTTTCCCATTACGTTGGATTACCTTCATCCTTCTTTTCCCATATATATATATATATATATATATATATATATATATATAAGAATTAAATTCAAAAGGATCAACATGAGTAGAGTACAAATGAACAAACAATAAAACTAACCTCAAATGTAAGAGAAGTTAAGTAGAATTTATGACATTTTATCCTCTGAAAACTGAAGGTATTCAAATCAGCTCAGTGATTGAACCTTCAGGTCAAACAAAGCTATTGTAGAGTAGATTGAAACAAACAAATACATAGCATTATTTATATAATTTCCATCAGTTTTTTTTTCTATAACTAGATATACTTTTTTTAAAACATGAATAATGTTGGTGTTTCTGTATCTATTTCTGATGTTGTGAAAGGGCGCCGAAGAATGGGACATATTGGAATTGAATAAAAATTCTATTGCGTTTTAGAAACGATCGTACGCTAAAACTTTAATCTTGAATTCTTGGAACTTATATTAATAATATACATTTTTGTTTCAACTTACTCACTCTCCCCCTCTCTCTCTCTATCTATCTCTCTCTATATATATATACACATATATAGAGACACCTTGAAAAGTACTAGATTTGTATCATGCATAAAAGGAATGAATCCAAAGAAATAATTAGTGATGACAGAAACAGATAACCAAATTTAAAATTAATTTCTCTGTAGATAATAACGATTCTGTTCAGCTCACGATCTACTACAGTTTTATCTTTTACAGTATAATCATATATATATATATATATGTGTGTGTGTGTGTGTGTGTGTGTGTGTGTGTGTGTGTGTGTGTTAAAATCAATAGGAATTGCACATTAGCATATTACTCCATCGTGTAAACGCAAGACTTTCTTTTCCTTTGATTGAACAACATCATTTTATGCTAAGGTTCAATTGTTTCATTTTCTACATCATAAAAGTGAACTTACGTGTGTCCGGTTCGCTTCAATAATCGCGAATGCAAATTTGATTTTATTAGTAAAAAGGAGAGGCTTAATTTTTATAATAACTGATAATATTAAAAAAACAAAGAATAATCACATATGCAAATTAAATTTTTATGAGCAAAGAAGATGGTTAATCTAAATAATATCCGATAATAATAAAAAAAAAGGAAAGAATTTATTTCACTTTTAATATAGACACAAAAATATTCTCTTATTATTCTTAAAACAAAACAGAGGAGAGTTTTGTTTTCTTTTTCCTATCGATCAGTTTAGTCTTTTATCTCGATAGAAAAAGAAAGAAAGAGGAATTTTTGTCGTTTTCTTATCGATTAGTTTCGTTTCTATGATTTCAAGTAATGAATAGGAATTAAATCGCGAAGTAATAGCAAGCAGCAAAGCCCGTTCATGTAAAACACATTCTGACGATATTCCTCTGATTATTGTTAGTTGAAAAAAAAAATCCCCTACAAGAATTTAAATATTTAAAAGTGATTTTGAAATATACATTTTATATATATATATATATATATATATATATATATACATATTTAATAAATAAAAGTCCTAACCAAAGCTTCTTGTTTTCTTCATCAAGACCTACACTTTGCACGATGACGTCATAATGGACATATGATCGCTTCGGATGATAGCTAAGGAAGATGCGCTGGAACATCCAAGCGGTCTCTCTAGTTAAAAATAATTCTTCTAGTTTATCTAATGCACATGAAACTACATCCGATTGTGAGACCCCAATTTTAGAGCTTTTCTTTGCAGGGGGGTGGGGGCAGTTTGCATGACTTTCAGGTCCACGCTGCTCCTGTCAGGGTCCTATCTAACAGATAAATAGATTCTCTTCAGAATAACACATGAAACTGCATTCAGTAGTATACACACTTCAGACAGACATATACCAAATCTCCATTCGGAATAGAACATACAATAGTACAATTTATATAAGTAATAGCATAGTTTTGGCTTTAGACAGACACATACCAAATCTCCATTAGTAATAGAAGTAGAATATTTAAATTAATAAAAGTAATAGTATAGGTTCTGCTTCAGACAGATACCAAATCTAGCATTATGGATAGAGGAATAGCTATTTTAAAATAAAATGATGAATAAATATTTTAAGATATTAAGAACTTGAAGCATAGCAACTTTTACTAAAAAGACTTGATTCAGCATTAAATAACCCCAAAAAGTATTGATATGCCATAAAATAAAACAAACACCATATACGAGGAGCCATAATATTGGTGAGAAAAACTTAAATTCAAGAAATTCTTTAAAAAAAAAAAATAGCCTTTTTTTCTTTTTACACTGGTAGATTAGTTCTGTCTGTCTTTTGTCGGATTCGTTATGTCTGTCTTCTTAATCTTTAGCGTACAATTTCTTTTTCTCGGCTTTCACAATTTTAATGCGGAGGTAAAAATAAAACGTTAAAAGTTTGGAATCAACCGATTTCTTTTGTTTTTAACTTTTACTTTTAATTTCTGTAATCCTCACTATAAAAAAATGAGTTTTTGTATAAAATCTACTGACTTGACAAAAGAATTAAAAGTCCAAAGACAATGCTTATTTATATACAGTTATGAAACGGTGACCCATTGAGTCACCAATTGAGTTTGTGTTAGATTGTTTGAATCAGGAAAAGTGATCTACAACTACAGGTTAAATAGTATTACTGCTTGTGGTGATATTTTCTTTTTGTTGGACTATTCCAATCTGTATTACTTTCAATTGTTAATAATCAGAGAGGGAGAGAGAGAGAAAGAGACTGTGTGTGTGTGTGAGGAAAGCATGAGTGATAGAAACATCTATTATATGAAAGGCAATTGTGTGTCCCCAGCTAAAAGTTAAAAAAAAACTACAAAACAAACACTTACAAAGTTGGTATATTATTGATCAGTGTTGCCCTGGGTGGATAATATCTAAAATTAAACATTTGTTTCGCCAAGGGGTGGGGGAGTCGGTTTTTTAGCCATTTCCAATGGTACCTTCTAAAGGAGAGATGAATTACTTACACTAATATTATTTTCAATACATTAAAACAAGAGAGAGAAATGGGCTGGGCGGAGGTGAAAGAAGAGTGGGGGAAAGGGATGTGGAAAAACAGGGGAAGGGGGGGGGGGAAGAGAGAAAGATATTCGGGTTGAGAGAGGTAGAGAGATAGAAGTTACACACTTTTTATTTAACCTCTTCTATTTTGTCTTTTTACGGCCCCAGGTAACGCCGGGTCGCCCTGCTAGTATAGAATAAGAGCAGGGGGGGGGGGTCAAACAACGTACAATAAAAGACGATAAAAGTGATATATAGAAAGTTAGTAAGAGATAGGTCACTTGATGAGTTCATTTCAAATTACAGCTAATTAAAACAATTAGAATAGTTTTGTTTTCAAATATAACTCAATCCCAAAACCGAGGAATATTTTGGCATGTATTTTGTGTGATTAAAATATATAGGAAAAAAGCCTTACAAGAATCAAACGTGAATTAGCTAGCTTCAGTATAATAGATAACAGAGAAAATGTTTGTATGAGAAGTGGTAGATTAACTAGATTTTTAAGTTATAAATCAAACAAAAAAAGACATTGTATTTACTGTTTATAGATGCCCGGTGCGAGTACAGACCCCGCAATATTAAACCGTCTGATGCAAAATTAATACCACCATTGAATTAATCATAAAATTTTACTCTAGAAAAGTGGTTTAATCTTGTTATAGTTTTATTTTCAATCGTATCTCTGGACAGAGATTACAAATATAGAATACATTTCAGGATATCAACAGTTTTGTTAACAACTAAACTGCCATAATCTATTCGCCCGTGCATGGAGTATTGTTGTCACATCTGGGCTCGTGCCCAATCCACTAGTCTCTCCCTCTTGGACAGGGTGCAAAAACGATTTCTAACCTAATAGGTTTCTCACTGTTTACCAAGCTTCAGACCCTGTAGCATTACTGCAGTATTGCATTCCTGTTCTTATTTTACAACTACTTCCACAGAATGTGTTCCGATGAACTTAATGCACTTGTATCTCATCAACGTAGATACCTTCGACCCACCTTCACTGTAGACGTCAATAGATGAAGGGAGTTTATTTCCTCGGACCACTTGCCTTTGGAATTCCCTCCCTGCTTCCACGACCATACCAACATGCAGAAATTTTAATGTAATGTAAACAAACGTCTTCCTGCCAAACTCCCCAGACAGATTGACCCCCTCTATAAATATGGCCCATAATACAGTAGCCCTTTATGCTTCAGTGGCAATATCCCTTGTTTGGGGGGTGAGCAAAATATTTTAAAAAATATTTTTAAAATCTTAATTATTATTACCTGTTATAAGATTTACCATTTAAACAATTACTTACTAGATACCTAATAACACTATTTTATTTGGCCTGACTTTGTTTTATTCTCGCCTGATTGTACTATGTTGTTCTTGCATTTCGTTTACATTTCGTATAAACATATCTGCTTCCTCAAGAATATCACTCAAGACGCAAAGTCCTGCTGGATTGCATGGAGCCATAGCACACACACACACACACATATATATGTTGAACCAGGAAAAACACTTAAAATGTCTTTTAGTAACAACTTAAAACCACAATCAAAACACAGGATTGTTATTTAAACAAACTATTAACAAGACTACGTGAGAAAGACAAACAGTAAAAGAAAATATATGAACACACACACACATATATATAAATATACGTGTGTGTGTAATAGAAGAGTGGAAATGTTTGCAGGTGGACAGAGGCTAAATCCGATTCTTTAGAGTCATGTCTTTAATGAGTTCGGTTATATTTTGGTTTGGTTATATTGATATGTGATAAGGAACGAACAAGGTGTTGGAGCAGATAACGAGATTTTTCAACAAGATTCCTTAAGCTGAGACATAATCTTGAGATGTAGGCAACATTACCTTCAAACATTAACCACATAGAAATAAAAGTCATCCATATATTATACTAGAAGAATACCTGTCCCAGAACGAGTAAAATTAATTCCCCGAACACAACAGTTTTGCTCTACTTTTATGTTCCGCTTACGAAGATTAAAATCAATATATAATGATATTAAACCTTTTGGATTATTTGGACTACTGTTCTCATCTTGAGTATTATCATCACAACGTTTCGGCCGCTGTAACCTCCGGCCTTCTTCAGGTGTATCTTTTCGAATTCGGGAATATTTCTGTCGAACTCGTGGCGCAAGGACCTGTGGCGCAGTGGATATAGTACTAAGTAAAATTTAGTTCTAAGTGATAGTCATCTGAAGGTTGAAGGTGCAATCGTCAGTGCGGGCTATATGAAGAATTGCGAATTACTAAAGACTTCTCCCAGTCATGGCTGACGGAACAAGAGCATGCTACCCCTGTGGATTAAATAAAGGGTGCTGTTCGAAAAGATACACCTGAAGAAGGCCGATGGTTACAGCGGCTAAACCGTTGTGATAATAACACTCAAGATGAGAAAAGTAGTCCAAATAATCAAGATTATCAATCCTCATCTTAAAAATTCAGAAACATTAAACCTTTTCTCTAAAATCCTTATTCTAATTTTGATCAAAATCCATTACATGATTTTGATTCTACAAAATGTCGAAAATTTAAGGCTTAAGCTTAAGAAATGGAAATTCTAAGAATCTTTCTTAATCACTCTGGATCAAATTCAATGCAAATCTAATATATTTGAATTTTCAAATGGAAGGTTATTCCCATATTATACCCCTTAAAATTCTTTTAAAATACTCCAAAGAAACTGAAATTTGGGGAATATTAATTAATTGATGTCTAATAATAACTATTATTAAAATTTCAGAGTTGCCGAAATTTTCAGGAAGGGCTTCCACCCCCATTTTTCCCTAAAACTAAATATAGCTCTGTGCAACTGTGTTCCAAAATTCATAATTATCGGTTAATTAGTTTAGGAACGAATCCTGTACATATAAACATAACTAAACTTTATATATATATATATATATATATCGTACATGTATTGTATTAGTTTCTGTAAATGTAAATGTAAATCCGTAGAAACTCAAGTGTTTATAAAAAAGTGTTCAATAACAAGTATAAATAAAAATTTATACTTATATATATTTATTTTCTTTCAAAATATATATATATAATTGCATGATAAAGGTTTTGTAATGACTTGTGAAAAAATGTGAAAAAAATGAGGAAAAAGAAAAAAGGAAGAAGAAAGAAAAATATAGAGAACGAGAAAGATTATAGTAAGTATTCCGTCATTATTTTTTTCCTTTTTATATATTTTTTGTATGCATTATTTAAATTAATATTTTAATTAATAGAATTGATGGACATTTTGAAAGAAAATTTTTTTTAAAATTATCTGAATATATCAGTTTTGCTTTTTGCCTACAGAAGGATTAAATTTTAAAAATTCCAATTGGTCGATGAAAAAGAAACGGACAATTAAGCTAAATAAACAAGTTTCGAAATGTCGATTGTAATTGCTTTGTTTTATTGGCTTAATTGTTGGTAGTAAAACATATTCACTGATGAAAACTTTTTGGAAAATACTATGAATTTCATTTTCAGAATGTATGTTTTGAAATGGGTAGAAACAATTGTTTCAATTAAAATGTTTTGTTTTCTTTTAACTAATGCGGAACATTTACTAAATTATTATTATATTATTATAATATCATGATAAATATTTTTTTAATTTCTCATGACATACACATATGTTTCATCCTTTTCCGGGAATCATATCATAAGTGTGGAAGATGATTGTTCTGCCGGTCACACAATTCGAACCTCACATCTTAGTCAAAATTTTAACTTTTGAACCATGCGGTCAACCTAATAGCCATAGTGATAAGAAGATAATTAAGGTCAAGCGGACATACCTAGAAGGCTGTTATAAACAGTGTTAAACGACGCGGTCGGAACTTTGCATTACGCATTCAATTTAAGAGGGTTATAAACAATATTATGATGAATATTTTTTAATTTCTTATTCACATGCATATGTGTTTCATCCTTTTCCGGGAATAATTATACATATATATATATATATATATATATATATATATATATATATATATATATATATATATATTTGTTTTTATCTACATATGTATACGTTTCATTCTTTCGGGAATCGTCAGTGTAGAGAAGATTATTCATACCTGTCGCCGGACTTGAACCCCGGAATGCGAGTCAGGTTTCAAACTCAAATTCCGACGTCTTAGCCCACACGGCCGTTATCAACAACCCGGTAAATTAACGAGAGATTAATCCTATTTAAAGGAAGCCGTCATATATATATATATACATATATATATATATAAGAAAAGAATGAAATAATAAAAGAAAAGTAAAGTTACATACTTTACAAGTTTATTATAAACAAATGTTTAAACAAAGAGTAATTATGAAAAAGTCCTTTAACCCATGGATTTTCGAAGAAATAAATTTGTACTCAGGAGAAAAACCAATAAATTACTAATTATTGGTAAATATTAGTTTGAAAACTTTACAGAACAATTTTGAATCACGCATAAAGCAGAATGAATAAAAGAATGTTTTTCACGTATTAATGAGCAAAAAGTCTTTGTAATAATAAATGTACAAGTAGATCATGAGTTGTTGAAAAAAATCCAATTGGAGTGGTGTATTATATAGTAAATCAAGGGAGGCGCGAGAGCGCTCTATCCCTTAATAGACTACACGAATGGCCTATGTTGGAAATCTTATTTCATTGATCAATCATAACTCAAAAACCAATAAACCAAATTAGTTAAAACTTTGCACAAAATTTTTATTTGATAGGTTCTATAACTATGTAGAATTTCAGCATCATTAGTCAAGATAACCCAGAAAGTTCAATCATGAAATCATGTTATTTGTGTGTACGTACGTACGTACGTACGTACGTACGTACGTACGTACGTACGTACGTACGTATATGCCACCCTGTATCTCATCAACTATTTGATGGATTCAACTGATTGTTGGCAGAGATAGAGGTTCTAGGGTCTAGTTGATGGCATTTTAATTTCAGTTTACCATATACCTTAGTTTTCCAGAAAATTCCAAAAAACCTTTAAAATGACCAGTATTCATACACTTTATTCTACATAAGTCACTTAGCTATTTAAAATGATTACCATATGAAGCGCAAACATACTATGAACTTATGATAATTGTTATCTTACTCTCTAATTACTGCTATTTGTTATTTTAAATTTGTTCGTTTATATATTTGTTTCTATATATATTTATTTTTATTTATTTAAATTTGTGTAAATCATCATATGTGCTTTTTTTTTCAGGCTGTATATCATTTACAATTGAAGAGCGAATTTTTATTGTTATTCATATGGCCGAATTTGATGAATCTCCCACACTTGTTAAAAGGCAATGACACCTCAAATAAAAAATCACTGCTGAGTTTGTTAAAATTAATCAATCAAATATGCTACAAAGAGTCGTAAATTCCTTGCAAAAAAGAATGGAGCTATGCATGCAGAACGAAGGTGGACATTTTGAAAATTTGCTGTAATTTTAAACCCCCATAAATGAATTTGTTGAATAAACTTTGTTTTGTATTACCATATTTTTTAACTTAAGAATTTCAAAAATAAATAGCTAAGTGACTTCTGAATCACCCTGTATATCTTATCGACCATTTGATGGATTCAGCTGATTTTGACAAAGATAGAGGTTCTAGTGTCTAGTTGATGGCATTTTAATTTCAGTTTACCATATACCTTGATTAGTCAAACTACCAACAATATCAGTTATGAGAAGGCATTGTATTGAGGCATAGACTTTACAAAAGTAGTGACATTCCATGATAAATGCCAGTAGACTGAAATCATATGCCCTTAATAGGGTTAAGATGAAAATTCATATACACTAAATGTACAAAAGCAAGGAAATTCCCAAATTTTTACACTGTTATTGTCATTAAGGGTATGGGAGCACAACAGGGCTATGTATTTTACTAGTAGGAATTTTTTTTCAGCGCACCTCACACACTTCATCCACTCATGCATAGAGATTTATACTGTAGTGATGTAATATTGAAATGGTTTGGTTGATATGTAGTCATACCTAAATTAATGACAATAAAAGTGTAAAAATTTGGGAATTTCCTTGCTTTTGTACATTTAGTGTATATGAATTTTCATCTCAACCCTATTAAGGGCATATGATTTCAGTATACTGGCATTTATCATGGAATATATATTAGAAGTAACGATTTCTACTTAGCGTAGAGGCTGGTAGGAGGAGGAGATATAGAGACAAGGAGCGATTCACAAATATTGGAGGAAAAAAAAGAAGCTCCTGAAAAGATGAACCAGCAAAAACGACACTAGTTTATGTAAGTTTTCAGCCTTTTTATCACGGCTTTACAAAATGATCTCATAACAATCTGCACAAAACAACTCACTTCATTCTTCTACTTGATCTATAAAGTATTTGTTACAAACGTTCATCTCATAACGTTTTGTTATTTCTTTCCATAAGCGGCACAAATAGAGACTTCTACTTGAGCCGACACAAGTGAATTGTAAAAAAAGGGGGGGGGGGGTCGTTGTTGCTGTCTTTGTTCTTTCAACGGAGCCCATTAATATTCATAGCAGCCGGTTACATTAAACATGTATACGCATTTATGGCATTGTTAACCGCTAAAAATGGGTTATTCCGAAAAGCTAGTAAATAATGCAATCTTCATTCCAACAAGGCAGTGGAAATGGCGATTCCTGTCATCCATATTGCGATCAAGGAGAAAATAAGCAGATTTAATATCGGTTAAATCAGAAGACGATGAAAGTTTTTAGACCAAGTGGTTCAGGTTACAAATATCAAGTTGTTTTCGTGAATATTTCAGACTTTTTCCATAATATCAGATTAAAAACTAATATATATATATATATATATATATATTTGAAAATTGATAAATTAGTTAACAGACGCATGAATTTATATCAATAAATGAAAATTTATTCATATTTTTTTTATATATATTTTATAAATCCGAATTTTCGGTTTAACAAATCTTAATCATGGAAACAGACAGTATATATATATATTTTTCTTTTTTTTCATGTTGAAAGTCTAACGATCCTCTCCGATGTTATTGTTTTTTTTGCATATATGTCCGGTGCAAGTAGTGAATGCTCTGGTAAGCATGGGTTAATAATATGAGTGTTACTACAGCATTGAAAGCGTCATTAAGATATATATTTGAAAATTGAGAAACCAGTTAACAGACACGTGAATTTATATTAATAAATGAAAATTTATTAATCATTTTTTATATATATATATATATATATATATATATATTTTATAAATCCGAATTTTCGGTTTAATAAATATTTATCATGGAAACAGACAAATATATTTGAAAATTAACAAAAACGTAGAAAATTTACTTTTAATAAACGTAAAAGCTTCTTGGGGTAATTTAAGAATGTTCATAAAATGAATCCTAACCCGTTCTGCTCAATGCACCTTTCATATAATGATGAATTGGATCTACAAACGTCTTGCAACATTCCCTCTACCCATGTTCATAAATTAACCTGAACCTATACCCAGGTTCAGGTTAGGGTTAATTTATGAACATTCTGAAATTACCCCAAGTAGCCCTTACATAATTATTAAATTAATAAATTAATATTAAAAGTGAATTTTAAATGTTTTTGTTAATTTTACTGTTAGTATTTTTAAATGTGTATTCTTACTCATCTATCAAGTTAAAATCAGTAAATTGAATGAGTTCTAACGATTCAAAAGATGCAAAAATGGGGGGGCACCCTGTCTATATGTATATATATATATATCTGCTCTATCGTTATTTTCATGGTAAATGCTCGACTGAGCTCCAGTCTATGCCCCCCCCCTGTAAACATAACAAAAACTCGTTTAGCTACGACTGTAAATAATTTTCCTTTCTTCCCCTGTGTACCTAAAAGGAAACAGAACTTCTACAGGCAAAGTTTATCTCAAGAACTACACGTTTGTGGAACAATACCACAGGGCTGCTTCCCAGCTGACTACAACATGGTAGTTTTCATGGTAGTCCAATGTAAACAAAGTTGTGTTTAGCCGTCCTCTTAAATAAACAAATCCTGCCCAATTCCAACCATCGTTACCAATCCTCACGGTGTTGTCTCAACGTCTACCTGACAAACTCATTAACCCATAAAGATTCCAGAGTTCAACAAGACGCACCTGAAGAAGGTCGAAGATTACATCGGCCGAAACGTTGTGAGAATAATGTCCAAGATGAGAACAGTAGTCCGAATACTCCATATAATACATATATAGATTTGCTCTTATTTTTATTAAATAATTCTTTATTTAAATTTATTAACAAGGCGATTCCTATAATATTTTGAAAAGATCATTTAAAAAAATCCAAAACATAATTTATGAGGTAAACTAAATTTCGATATGTCACGGAATAAATTTTAAAATTTATTCACCCCAAACAAGACACACTGCCACCGAGACGTAAGGGCTACTGTGACTTAGGGGCATATCCATAGGGACATCCTCATTGGGGAGTTGTGCAACGAGATGTTTGTTCTACATATCATTAGGGAAACAGGAAACCGGAAGGGAATTCCAAAGGCTGGCAGTTCGACGAAAGAAGCTATTAGAGTAGAAAGTCTAACGGCATCTGAGGATCTTTAAAGTGAAGGGGAGGGATTTTGCTGATTTTCGAGTTTTTCTGAGTGTATTTACACCGAGGGGGCACCAGTCTCACACTTTGGCTTTGTAGTTGACAGCAGAGCAGCAAAATGTCAGGAATAGACAGCGGGAAGGAATGATGACGTTGTGGATTCAACACGACCTTCAAGTTGTCAACACAGACATTATTTATGCATAATTACACATGCCAAGACGGCTAAGACTAAAAATCTCTGCTTAAAGAAGAAACATTCAAGTGCTATTCAAAAATATTATGATTCTCGCATCTCGATAATAATTAAATGCAAAATTGCTGGTTTTATGACAGTTTGCATTTGTTAACTCTTGTTTCGCTATATTATATACCTTTTTCAGATGTGTAAAAGCTGAGATGATAAAAAACATGTTTTCACATCGGAGAAAGCATTACAGATGTATACGGAAAGATAATACACAGAAAAAAGAAAAAAAAAGAGATGTGAAGAGAAAAGGGGCATGTAAGCAGCATGAAATTGATTTCTATGAGCATATTAGATGGGGTCGAATGTACTTTTACTTTTTGAATCTGTTGAGAATGTTTCTGTGAAAATGGACGGTGGGAGCGATCAGGTTGGGTCTGTAAAAATCACAATCTATATCTCTATATAAAGTGAGGTATGTGTATATGTTTATATATTTGTTTGTATAAGATTCACTCCTAAACTAATTAACCCATCATTATGAATTTTGGAACACAGTTGCTAGGTGTTAGGGATGATAATATGCGTTATATTTAGTTTAATTGAGTTTTAGGCAAATGGGAGGGGGTAAAAAAAGGATGGAAGACTTTCGTGAAAATTCAGATACCTCCGATTTTTGTGAAATTTTAACAATAGGTATTAGACATCAATTAATCAATATTTACTAAATTTCAGTTTCTTTGAAGTATTTTTAAGGGGTTTTTAAGGGGCATAATATGGGAACAACCTCTCATTTGAAAATTCAGATATATCAGATTTGCATTAAATTCTATCCGTTGTCATTAGATACCAATTGAACAAAATTCCCTGAATTTCAATTTCTTCTTAACAAACATAAGCCTTAAATTTTAGGCATTTACTATAATTAAAATCATGCAATGAATTTTGATCAAAATTAGAATTGGTAGTCTAGACAAAGTTTAGTATAATCATATCTTGATTTTAATCTTTGTAAGGGGACATAAAAGTGGTGCAAAAGTGTCCTGTTTGGGGACTTTATTTTACCAGTTCTGTGACAGGTATTTGGGTTTACCATTTTTTGTATGTTTTATTAAATGGGTATAAATAATAATAATAATAATAATAATAATAATAATAATAATAATAATAATAATAATAATAATAATAATAATACACTTTGTATAACATAATATTATCTTGCCTTGTCTTGTATTTGCCTGGTGATTGTTGTTTCGATTTTCCTCTTTAAATACTTTCCTTTTCTCAGCACATATGATATAAATTATTTTTTGCCTATATCATCAAAATATCGTCCAAGCACTTTATAACAGAAGAACAATGAACCACTTCAAGTGTAAAGGTAGCAATCAAATTGCTTTGATTGGGTTGTCTCCCTTGATAGCATGACTGAAATTTAGTGCAACTAACAGACACCAAGCGCCAAAGTGTCGAGTTTGGAGGAGGCTAGGTGTGACCAATATGTGGAGTTTTCTACAAGTAGATGCTAACAGTTCATGTAATTTTAAGAGGAAAGGAAAGTAACAACGCCTGTAAGAAAGACATTGGGTAGTGATGAGACAAGTAATTGTAAGCAGGATATTATTAGTGAGAGAAAGAGAGACAGAGACAGAGAGAGAGACAGAGAGAGAGAGAGAGACAGAGAGACAGACAGACACACAGAAACAGAAAGAGAGAGAGACACACACACACAGAAACAGGGAGAGAAAGAGACAGAAAGGAAGAAAGAGAGATACAGACAGACGACATGAAAACATAAGTTGGTTGATAAAAGAAGGAAGAAAGAGACTTAAGGAACTAGAATTGGTATCTATTTTTCATTGGCTTAAAAGTTATCAAGATGTGAGCAGAAAGGGCTGCCACGATGTCTACAGACTTCAGAAGGAGCAAAGCCATTTTATTGAATGGGGGTGGTTAGGGTTGTAAGCAATCTCATTTAAATGCTTCTCACGATTCAATAAAGTTGTTACTGAGACACATTGAAAGTTGGAGATCATTTATAACAAGAAAGACAAAACCAGTGGCCAAGTTTAGAGAATATAGAAAAGATAGGAAGACACAGTGCTGATTCCTATACGAATATCAACGATGCCTCATATTTATGAATGGTAATTGCAAGTATAATAAACTATGTGTTGGACTAGCAGAGATTTTCTGGTGCTACAATTTATTTACTTTTTATTATCGTTTGAATTCATGTTTTGAAACATGACGTAAATCATAAATCTATTAAGTCACGTTAAAGCTATAATCAACTCTTAAATGGTTTTTGTTTAAACTAGTTCACATTCCAACAAAATGCCTATTTAATATAATATTCAACGAAAATGTCTCAAACTGCAACTTGTTTCACATCTGCAGTGAGCCTGTTGGCAAGTGTGAGTAGGTATTAGTATGATGTTGCATCAGCACACCCACTAAATAAGTAATCAGTGTGTTTGATTTATTTATTTTTTTCAAACCAATATAAAAAATAAAGCATTTAATGGTTAAGGTAATAATAATAATAATTGTTATGGTAATGTTTTAAGCTCTATTTATAAGAAAGTCCAAATAGATCAGTTAGTAGAACGTCAGACTGATAATCTGAAGATTTTGATTTCGATTTCTGATCAAAGCATCCGCTTTATTTGTTGGGGATTTATCATCACTATTAATGCAATATTCTCCATTTCTAAAAGTAGTTAAGATCTCTAATATTTCGAAATGAGACAAATTCCGCAATTTATTTATTACGTTTAAAAAACTTGTGACTGACAGACGGACAGACAAAATCCCTATTTATATCAGATTACTATCGGGTTGCCACTTATTAAGGCCAAGAGCCACTCGAGGATAAGGGTTAATAAGATTGCCAGCCGAGAGATGACGAACACTAAGCTAGTACTAACTTTGGTCAAAGGTATAAACTGCGTTGGATTACTTGGGAGGGGATAACAATTCATTAACATTGGATTGGAAAACGACCAAATTGTAATCAACAGGGAAGCAGTCCTGTGGTAATGTGTTCCACAGACGGAAAAAACCTTGCAAAGAAACTCTGTTCATGGAAATTCTGTCTGGTGCTAGGCACCTGGAAGGAGAAAAAAATCATTTTTCCATTGTGGTAAAAGAACGAGTTCTTGCTGTGAATTTCTTACAATGAGAAACCAAAGAACTTGTGAACCTGGGCTCATCTGTTAAACTATTTATCTGTTGCCAAGTCCTCCTGTCTTGTATAGTGCAGCATTCACCTTGAACAGGTTATCCGGCTTCCTCATTGAAGGAGGAAGTTTCAAGGAAATATTAAATTCACAAGCGATCCTCAGTTACATATATATATGTCAGGAGAGATAATGTAGACAATATTAAAGTTTGCAGTTTTTTTTTTTGTTTTTTTCAGGGAAGTGACACGTTCTTCCACATAGAGTGCCTGGTATTCCCAAATGGTCACCCAGCTGGTACTGACCAGGCTCAATGTCACTTACTTTGGTGATATAATAAGAATCCGTGTGTCAACGTGATTTTGTCTGGATTATCAGGAGATAAATAACTTTAAATATGGAGTTGAAAACCTTGTCTATGCAGAACGTGTAGTGATAGTTTAGCGCCCAATTCTTTTCTCTTATTTATTACTATAAATACAATATTGTTTGATACTAAAATTACTTTCAAAGATTTACTTGACTTTATAGGATAGTTAGAGCATTCATTTATACTATATATATATGTAAATAAATGTGGGTTGACTATGAGGACTACTTACAAAAATATTTTGATTGAATAATAGATGAAACTGATTGTATTATTCCACTCTAGATTTTAACCGTATACTGAAAACCGAGAAATCAGTGTTGCCAATATACAACAGAAAGTATGTGTAATATTTAAAAGACACTCAAATCTTTATGACTAATTATAGATATCTGTTAAAAATATAGATGTTGTTGAAATATGGTTAATTATCCTTCTGGTCCTAAAAATGGACCATGGGCGCTAATGGGTTAAGGAACCAAACCAATATGGTTCAGCAAAAATGAATTCTATAGGAAGGTGACCTCTTTTATTTGTTTATGAAAACGTTGGTTGACATTAGCATTGATTAGTTAATGAAAAAAAAGTAACATTTTACAAGTAGCTCAGAAGGAAAAGTTTACATTTAAAATAAAGTCAATCAAGTGAGTTGCTATGGCAATCATGTTAAAATAGTCCATCAGGTAGTTTGTGAAGAGAATCATCTGCATCTGTCCACATTTGCTAAAGAAAGTATTGTTTAGGTATATATTTTGTGGAGTACAGGGATAATCTAGAATAATCAATAGTTTAGAGTCAGATTTTCAGAAGTCTAAACACTTTCTATACATTAGTGTTATATGTCTTTTTTAGTAGAAATGCAGATGCACTGAAAGTACTCTTATTTAGGATAGTGCTACAAATGTGAATATATATGTGTGTGTGTATAGTAATTGTAACTAGCCGGCGCTACCCAGGATGCATTGGTAATTTTAGTTTTAAATTTTTATTTGTTTTAAACTTATACAGAAAAATAAATAAAATTTTAGTTGTAAGGGAGACAACTGTTTTATATTTTTCAATAAAAAATGAGTTGCATTTTTTCGGTCATGATTTTCTCGGTTATTCGGACAGGACTGCATTATTTTAAAAATAAACTGTAGTTTAGTAAGTTATTATGTATGGTATCAGTAACATTGTACAACAATAACAAATGAAATTTTGCTCGTCAAAATGAAAGTTTGATATGTCAGCTTAAATACTATTTAGGTTTAACTTTGAAAATTTCACTGCATAACTTTATGTTAAATATTTGTATATTTATAAAGTTGAGCTATTTGTTGCACTAAGATTAAAAGGCTACTTTCATCATCACGATAGAAGAAAAGCCGTTAACATACTCAGTCATGTCTGACTAATTTGCATGACTTTGCAAAACGAACTCTCATTAATTATGTATTCGTTTTGGATGTTTCTTATTCGATGATTGTTCTAATTTTACAGTTCTATTTACGAATATTTTCGATATCGTTGATGAATGCTTAGCATTTGGGATGAAAAGTATTTTCTAGGGGTTTCTATTCTTGGATTTCTTAATTTCGCCGGGCAACGCCGGGGCACGGTTCTTGCTAGTACATAGATATAGATAAAAGATTAGAAAAAACAATATCGAGTAATTGTTTTGTTTTTTTCCGTTTATTTTCGTCAATTTTTTTTTTCTTTCGTGCTTATTATGCTTGAATAAATCCTTTATTCCACTCCAATTTCTATTTGAAAGTTACCAGATGTGGAATGAAAAATAAAGATTTTTTTTTACAAAAAAAAAAGTGAAAACAATTAAATCATCTTTTTGCACAGTCAATTAACTTTTTTTTAAATTATGGATATCATGAAACTTAAAATAAACAATTTTTTTAACGCCAAAAGAGCTTAAAAGATTTAATTACATATTTCTCTCTCTCTCTCATATATATATATATATATATATATATATATATATATATATAGTTGGCCATACGTTTCGACGAAGATAATTACTAAACGACATACGGAAATTAAAAGTGACTAAGCATTGGTTATAGAGTAACAAACAATGGAGGTTCATGTTAAACTCATAATAAATGTTTGAAAGCTCCATCTTCTTCTAACACCAATTCAGCACGTTTAATTAGCTTCCGAACAGACTGGGCTAACACATCTGTTGTAATGACATTCTATGCAGAGTTCAAATCCGATTGGATCTTTAACACCCATTAATATATTCGATTTTTTTCAATTTATAAATTAATAGGATTTGTAAAAAATCTGTTTTAGTTTTCCCTTTGAAAAATGAGAATATTGTATTAAGTCGTTACAAAAAATAACTGCTAATTTCAGAAACACATTTATTCATGAAAATTTTTCAGCTTTCCAATACTCTATAAATGATGTGAAATTGTTACAGTGCTGACAGCAAGTGTCTGAGACAATTGTTTGACACATTGACGTGGACTTTGCTCAACAAGTGCTTGCAATTGTCCATTGTCAAGATTACACAACCGTTCTCTTCTACTTTCTTCATCTTCAAGGCTCTTATCTCCACTATGGATTTCTGGAACCACTTCCGATCGCTTGTGGATCCATCTTCCGATGCTTTATTGATATTGGCAGAAGTTTCGGAGGCATTGTATCCAAGTTTGAACTCTTGCAACGTATAGCGAAGGTCATGTTTTGGCATGTTCATCATTGAGGGTCTTCTATGCTTCAAACACTTTTTATCCGAACAAAAGTTACAAATTATTATTGAGAACGCATTAATTATTATATATGTTACAATTTACTGGAAAAAAAAACAAATTTTGTGTTAAAATGACTTATTTTAAAACCCAACACTTCAGGCAGCCATTATTTTTGTAACGACCCAATACATTCTAATTTTACCAAGATAGGCAAAGTGTGGTAAGGGATACAAGAGAATCGCCGAAACACATGGGTTCCAGTACTCCACCCGACAAAACAAAAAGGGCTGGTTAATGGAATACGCATTTATTAATAGTCTGTCTTCGCAAACACAACATAAAGTAAACATGTAAATTGTAGATACAATTACTATACGTCCCAAAACAATTAAATGCACATAATTATAACAAAGGTAGAAAAGTCGTGTGAAACACGAACGAAATTACGCCTCCCCCCCTCCCACACACACACGGGCGTACATCTGTAGGGGTCAGGCCAAGACCCAGTAGTTCTGTTAAATCTGGTGAACAGCGAACAAAAGGAAAATCTAATGCTTGGAGATTGTGATGTCGCGAAACCGGAGACGAATTCCAAAACATTACTTGATTATTTTAATTTTACTGGCTACGAAAGTTTCAGAAATATAAAGACAGGATGACAATGCAAAACAAGTTCAATAGTCAAGTGAGATCGTCGAGCAGTTTCATTTCAACACTGGGCAAACCGATTTTTTTTTTTATTTAAGCAAAAAATATACATTCACAAGAAGATTTCTTTTTCTTATTTTAAACAAAAACAATAATCGTAAAGTCCATCCTTTGCCTTAGGCATGAAGCCCAAATCGTTTTGGGGGAGAGGGGGGGGTCGATTGTCATTCAGTTTTGTCAAAAAACTTTTGAGCTTACCCTATGCAAGACACCCTCACCAAAATACCACATTCACTCTGTAGTCGATCTTACTTAGATAATCCCCAATTTGTCTTTAAAAGATTTTATTTACAAACAATTCATCATGGTGAGTGAGTCAACATTTACAAATATTCAAAAAAGAAAAAACTATGTAGGTTAGTAGGGCCTTCCCAACCCTCTGCTAAGTGTTAGGCCGCCCACTGTTTTCTGGGTGTTCCGAAAACAAGCCGGTCGGTGTCTAGATGGGAGTGGAGGCTAAGTGGAATATCAAAAATAAAACCGATCGGGGTGGAATGTAGGAATGGTTCGTGTCAATACAACAATACAATACAATAGTTATGGGGTGATCGGGGGCAAAATAAATGTGGGGAGTGGGCATCTTTGGAGGATCTCTAGTACAAAAAAAACGGGGGCAGGACTCATTTACTCCACTAGCTAAGGGTTTGTTTTTTTTAATTTGAGGGGTGGGTTCTGCAGAACCCAGTACAGTGTGTGCCATGCCTATGCAGGGAATACGAACTCATACCCAGCTCCTCGGCGGATGTACAAACTAGTGTCATGCACCCACCTCTTATCAAACCCCATGTGATGTAATCTCCTCCAATCACATCTGATCTTCACTTTTATTAAAAAAAAAAGTGTTTGAGGTAATCCAGTAGAGTCCAATTAGTTTGCAAGTTATATGGATAAAATTCTTGAGTTGAGCGGGATGACGGTGAGAAAAATCCTTTTTTAATTGAGAGAAAACGAGGTAGCTTAGTAGAAAATCAAAGATGGCTGCAAGATTTTTGCTTTTCAAGGGGAGGTAATTCTAAATGATTTTGAGACTCATATATATTATTTTATTATATAGAAACTGCTTTTTTTACGAAATTAATGTGTATTATCAATATTTAAATCGAAAGGGTTAATCTTAGAATTTCAGAAAATATTTAAAACCCAATTTAAATGTAAAACGTCTAGAATAAAAAAGAAAGAGAAACAAAAACCAGTATAAAGAAAAGAAACAAAGAAAAAACCCAAAACAAACAAATCAAGAAAAAAGCCAGAGAGAGGGAAAGAGACGAAAAAAAAAATAACATGACAGAATACAAATCGACCATTTCGTGCAGAGCTTCCGAATGTCCTTCAATGGTAAAAATTTTGACACATCTTTAAAAGGTGTGTCACAGACATGACAGTTGATTGGCTTAGGAAGCAGAGATTTTACTCAGAGATAAGATAGTAAAAGTCTAACACCTAAAAGTCGGTGGGGAAGGGGGTCAAAGCTTTAACTTTTTTTTTCACACAAAAGATTTAAAGGATTAGATATTGTCTAGTAGAGATTTAAAAAAAAAATTAACACGAGAATTTTCTCAAAGAATTCATTAGAATTCTATCCATATATGAAATGTTGTCAATAACAGTTTCAAGACCTAAATTATACAGAATTAATCGATTGTATATTCTGTCCGGCACAAAATATCTTTCAGTAACAGACACTTCCTGAGAGTTAAAACAAAAAATAAAAAATGCCAAACAAAAATGAAAGTAAGACTCCCGGGCAATATCGAGTACGTACAGTTAGTGTTAAATAAGTTTATTGGGAGAATTGTTTTCATGTCGCTTTTATTTATGAAGCTATTCCAGTCAACAAAATAGGAGGAAATCTCGCTTTACTTTATATATAAGGATAATATAGAAGCGAAGAGACTTATTATTTTTTGTTATGCAAAAATAATTTTTGAACAGATATATTACAGGTTTATGAATTTTCGAATGAAATGAAAGTGGAATAAATAGTGGTATTAGCCAAACTTGTTATGGATAATCTCTCATATAAATATAGACACACACACACACATTATATATATATATATATATATATATATATATATATATATATTCAAATTATTTTCGTTCTTTTTTTTTAAGCATTGGTGATAGGTAATAAGTGTCAATAGAAAGCCCTTACAATGCAAGGTAGATTTTTTTTTTTTACTGTTGTCATATATTTCGGAGAAACACTCCATTTTCAAAGATGTATTTTTTTTTAAATAAACAAACTTATAGTTTTGTTTATAGAAGAAACGTCTTGTTGGTCTGACGTATTTATCCGCTCTGTGATGGAATTCGCGGTAGTAGGTAGAAAGAACTGAAGCATCGGGCATGCTGGGAGTTATATTCAAATTATTTTCGTTCTTTTTTTTTAAAGCATTGGTGATAGGTAATAAGTGTCAATAGAAAGCCCTTACAATGCAAGGTAGATTTTTTTTTTCTTACTTTTTTATACTAGAAGAATACCCGTCCTGGGACAGGTAAAATTAATTTATGAACGGAACAGTTTTTCACCACTTTTATATCTCCTTACAAAGATTAAAATCAAGATATAATGATACTAAACCTTATGTCTCGAATCATTATTCTAATTTTGATCAAAATCCATTATATGATTTTGATTCTAGAAATTGTCTAAAATAGAAATTTGGTGAATATATATTAATTAATGTCTGATACCTATCGTTAAAATTTTGCAAATATCGGAGCTATCTGAATTTACATTAATGACTTCCACAGCCTTTGCATAAAACTATAAACTAAATATAGCCAACATTACCACCCCTGATGCCTAGCATCTGTGTTCTAAAATTCATAATGATCGGTTAATTAGTTTAAGAGTGAATCCTGTATGTACAAATATATAAACATATACGCATACCTAACTTTATATAAAAAAGAGATGTGTGTGTGTAAATGAGGTAGATTTTATGGCATTTTGTCATGAAATCAAAGAGAGGAAGTAATAAGGATGGATTTGAGAGTTAGTTTGGAAGTCAATTTCTAGAAGTCGTCCAACACATGCCAGCATGTAAAACGGACGTTAAACCGATGATGATGATGATGATGATGATGATGATGATGATGATGATGATGATGATAATTCTTTTTAGCTATTTGTATCAGGATAAAAATCATTTCACTTATTAATAAAATATTTCAGAACCCAATTTATTAAAAAAAATATTTCTTGCAGAGAGATGGTGGTGGATCAAAAGCTTCTGATGATGGAAGGGAGAAGCTTGAGTCTGTTGGTCGGGAGAGGAGATGCAGCATTTGGTCAATAATAAGTTTGTGATTTAAAAATAAAAAATATAGAAAAAATAAAAAGTTCTTCAATTTATCTATTTCTGTTTAGAAGAGGCTGAACGATTCCAAAAATGCCAAAAACAAAAGCCGTGCCATTAATTCTATATGTGTCTTTGATGGTGGCATAAAATAAAGAACTGAAAACGAAATTTGAACATTTTTCTTTTATTCTTTGTTCTTAAGAATACATTATGGTGGAATTAATTCTATCTACTGTATTCCCGCCAATTTATTTTCTAAAAATAAAATGGCCAAAACAACCGCCTGCATTTTATGATATAGGCAGTATGTCTGTGCAGACACGGCACAAGATTGTAGAAGTCTCAGAGTTTGGCTAAAGTTGTGAGTATAATTAACTTCAACATCCCTTTTTGGGGGCCCAAATATCTTGTCAATTCTAACATCTTATATGGTGGTAAATACGGTACTCAATTAATAATATCGATATAATATATAAAAATTCAAAATACTTATTAAATGACTGGGCAATTATAAACATTACCACACTGTCACCCAACTTTGGACATAGACAGTGAACCAAGGTTCTCGAAACATTCTAGGATCTTGGGATTAAAACAAACTTGGAATTTGGCACACAGCTCACTTTAGAACATGATCAATATCAATACAAAATAAACAAACCGTCCATTTGACATAATGAGAAAAGTGTTCGCTGATTGTCTGGGAGACCAGGGTTCAATCCTCAGTCGAATCATACAAAATACTAAAAAAAAAATGGTACTTGCCTCCTTGCTAAACACTCAGCATTACAAGGTGAGAATCAAAGGTAAGTGGAATAATCCTGGAAAAGGAGTGGCGTCCTCCCCTACACTTATGTGTAGTAACTGATGAAAAGGGAAACTTCGGGTCGTCCTCAACTACGGCCGACCACTTTACTCATGTTTTTTTCATTTTAAAAGATAAATTTACGGTTTAGCATTGTTTTTATTCTAAATCACACACACACACACATATATATATATATATATATATATATATATATATATATATATATATATATATAAATACTTAGTGCCTCTTGAGATCAAAATCTGGCTGTTGTCTTGTCTATCGTCATTTCCATGGAAGATGCTCGACTGAGCTCCAATGTTTGGTTCCTCCTTGTAAGACATTCACAGTAAGAACTCGTCTACTACCATAACGGAAAAAGACTTTCCCTTCTTCCTCCGTGTTCTAGTATCAGGAGAGAGTTCTTTCCAAGGGCTTCCCGTATGTGAAATACTTTACTGCAGGACTGCTTCCCTGCAGACTACAATATAGTCGCCTTCAAATCAAAGGTCAACAAATATTTGCTGTGAACCGTCCCATAAGTAATCAAACTTAGTTTATTGCATTTATCAATTTGACTGACAATCGTTCCATCCCATTAACCCTTATCCTCGAGTAGCATTTGACCTTGATAAGTATAGACCCAAAAGTTAAAACAAAAAACTACCATACAGATAAATAGAATTATAGATAATATTTCCTTTTTTATAATACAGACATATCAGAATATATATATATATAGTAGAGAATGGTAGTTTGCTTGAAGCATTGCTGGGTATAATAGTAGTAAGTTTTTGAAAGGCTGTGGGCAATGCAAATTCCGGGCAAGATGCAAGTTGTAAGGAACAAAAACAATAAATCGAATACGAAATATGACTTACTATTTATTTTTCCTAAAATCTTACATAACAGCAAGAGTGTTTTTAGCTGTTTGTGTGATGTCCGGTTGATTAAAAATCATTATTTAATATTTCGGGAAAAGAGACTTCCCTTTGTCAAAAATAATTAAACCAGAAGAAAAATTTCTCCGACTGTGCATAGAATCTTACAAAAATATATATATATATATATATTCACCAATTAATGTTATCTTGTAAAGGGCAACATCTGCAATAATAATACGCTCTAGGCATTTCCTGTTCATACGTACGTTATCACCTTTCACGCCAATTTATTTTAATAAGATCATCTGATTGCCAAAAATGAAATGCAATGCAAAAGCGTAATTGAAAATGTACTAGTATTGTTTAGGTAAAAATTCTGACTTTACCCATTTTAAAATGAATTGTTCCAAAATCGAATTCTGCTATCCTGTTTTAATTTTTTTAAATCTACTATTTTCATCTTTTTACTTCAATACCATTTTAAAACACATCTAAGTGTTACAATAAATGAATAAAATACGAGACATATTCGTTTTATTTATTTAAATTTTAGCTCAAAATAATTACTTTTATGGAAGAATGATACATTTTCTGCATATTATTAAACCTTAAATGGACGTATTATTTTAACAGTAAATTTTACCAGTAAATGGGTGGTGATGAAATGATTAATGATGCCGACGGGCGACTTGGATGTGCCGAGTTCGAATCCAGTCGGTTTCATAACAGAATTTTCACTTATGGATGCTGGCAAGCAACCGTTACTTGATTCCTCCTATAAAAGTTCCCCATTCTAAAAAAAAAAAAAAAAAGAAAGAAAGTATCGGGGATGCCAATGCCAACAACAAATCAAGCCAGTCAAGTAAGTTGAACCATGCTGATCTATACAAATTTATTTTAATAGAAAACAACCATGGAATTTCCACGGGGTCTTGCTAGCAATGATAATTATTCCATAGAAAATCTAGCCAAGAGACAAGTAACAGAGTCTGCCTTATAAGTTAGGGTAGATATAATCCTTGGCTTATGCCCAAATAAACAGGCATTGTGTAGACAATACATGGACTATTTGTCAAACATGTCTGATTGAAATGTCCTACATAAAAAGGTCAAAAAGAGACAGCCAACCGAAAGCAATCATGCTCTCAGCCAGATATGCCAAAAATGAGTCAGTCAGTGCTAACCTCTTATGCCCTCACCCAATCTATGATATACCGAGAGGTAAATAACTTGTTTTCTTTCACACAAGATTCCAAAAGATTCCGAACGATTCCAGAGGATTCCGAAAAATTCTAAAATATTGGATTTGACATATCTTTAGCTTTTGTAGAAATATATTAAAATCTTTAGACTAAGTAAGAGACAGAACAACAGAAAAGGCAAATGTAATTTATCTTAAACCCTCTCCGAAAAGCGAATAAAAAATTAGAATTATCGATATTAAACTTTCCTAATGACAAAATTAATGTTTTTTTCCCTCCTAAATCGTGTATCTGCGCACTTAAATGATTTCTTTATGAATGCACTACTTTGCAAAAGATTCCAAAAGATTCCTAGATATTCCAAAAGATTCCCATGCAAAGTCAGACGAGATTCCACGTGTTATTTACCCCTCGTGATATACAATAACAGACTACTCGTTGTAGAAGAAAAGGGTCTTTATTCAACCAAGAGGGAAATGCAAATTTTGACACTCAAAGAACAATATTTTAATTTTATCGAAATTGCACCAATGTGTAAAACATAACACAAAAAAAACAAAAAAACAAACAAAAACAGCTACACAAAGTAATGACTCCTGGGTAACGCCGGGTAGGTATAGCTAGTATGTTGTAAACAAAACTCAAAGTAAAAAGAAACTACACAAGATACACCCACAAAGTGGATGTCTTCTTTTTCGGCATTGCCTCAGACAAAATATAGGCACATTTCTTTTAAATATTCATTCTTTTCGGGATCGACATTTTAAAGGTTTTTAGTCATTTATACATTAAGAAAAAAACAATATATATATATATATATATATATATATATATATATATATGTATTTGACCCTAATAAAATAATGCAAGCTAAAAAATCCAATTTATATCGGTAATCTCCAAACAATGTCATCCACAAAAATAGCCCCTACTGCTAACAATACAGAAGCATTCCCCTCTTCCGTATTCCTATAGTATTTTATAGTGACAGCAGTACTATCGTAACACTAATACACAGCCTCCAAGGGGTTTGAATCCTTGGGATACTAACTAAATTCACATATTGCAGACATATATATATATATACTAGACGAACTGTCTACACCCGGAGGTTCTAGTACTTATTAAATGACGAATTTACTTCAATTGGCTCTGTGTGTGTGTGTGTGATCTTCTGGTTTTTTTTCAACTTTTATTAACCCCAAACAAGGCATATTGCCACTGAAACATAAGGAGCTACTGTGATAAGAGTCAGATATTTTTAGTGAGAGTCAATCTGGATGGGGAGCTGGGCAGCAATTACATTTAAACTTCTGCATGTTTTCACGGTCAGGGAAACTGGAAGCAGCGAGGGAATTCTAAAGACAAGCAGTCCAAGGAAAGAAGGTATCAGAGAAGAAAATCTTCCGGCATTTAGGGACCTCTACACTGAAGGGGTGGGGTTTTGCTGCCAATCAGGTGGGTCGGGGATATTTACGTTGTGGGGTAGGGTACAAATGCACTAAATTTATTGTAGCACATTCTGTGGAAGTATTTGTAAAACAAGCACAGGGACGCAACACTGCAGCGATACGACAGGGCATGAAGCTTGGCAGACAGTGCGGGAACTATTAGGTTAGAAATTCTTTTTTGTATCCTGTCCAGTGGGGAGAGGCTATTGGTTGGTAAACCAGTCCAGATGTGACAACAATACCCCATGCATGGGTGAATAGTGGCTGCATAAAGATATAGGATACTGGCAGATGTAAGAAGTTTTCTATCCCGGTAAAGGGAGCCTATCTTTTTTGCAGCAGACTGGCACTATCTTCTGTGTATTTATTCCAACTCATATTGCCTGAGAATTTCAGTCAAAGAACTTGATAGACGCTGCTTTTATAACTTTGCTAAACACCTTTGTCCGGGAAGCAGAGAGAAAATGTTTACATATCCAATTCCTAGATTTTCATTCATTTCTCGATTAAATTTGATTTTAAATTTAAAAGCAGAAAACACAGCAAGAACTTCTTATAAGAACGCAGCTTTGAGAGTGAAAGAAAAACAATTCTTTGCTCTAAGTGGGTGAGCTATTTACAAAGTAGAGACCCAGTTGAGTAAAAATATTTACATTGTAAATAGAACCTCATGTGGTGCGGGAAGAATAAGGGTTTTAAGTGGATAGTTTACTTGTCATCACTTTCGCAAGAGCAAAGAACAAATGCAATCCATTGTATTTAATCTTTACCGCAATCCCGTCAAGTGCCTGTAATTCCACCTCGTCTTAACTTTCTTGTAGAAAGAAATTTAAATAAACATCTCAAGATACTGCACTCTCTTTAGCAAGCTAAAAAATAATGAGAAATGTTTACCATTCTCATTCGGTTATCAAAATGCAACAAATTCTTGTCATCTTTTATCTATGTATTTGTAAGATGTTATAATGATGTGGGAAGTGGCATGATCTAATGGTTACAGGTACTGACTGTGGGATTGGCATGTTGGGTTCGAGTTCTATCAGGGATTACTACATTTTTCTCTTAGTTTCCTGATATTTCACAAGCTGACTCCCTAGTTATTATAGTTCAGCGGGTCAACTGTCTCCAAATTCCACTCTGTGTGGCCTTGTCTAATAACTAGCTTCCAAGTTTTCCTTGGCCAACCAACCTTCCTGCAACTCAAGACATCCATGCTTCTGCAACGGTTCATCCAGGAGGATAAACACTCTATATGGCCATACCAGCATAACTGATCCGTCATTAAGACGGCCTCTATGCTGGGAAAATGTAGTGCTTTCAACAAATCCTCTGACCTAATGTGTTGGGTTTGGTCATATTAGGTCAGAGGATTTGCTGTGACATCATTTTTACTAATATTCATGAGAAAGGTATGAATCAATATATCTTCCTCCCAGCTATGGATTAAATAGTTGGGTAGACATCCTCAAACCTTGTTTGTGCAACTCGGAGAAAGAAAACTTGAAAATAATACTAGTCTTTCTCTGCTTATCCTGGCATTTATTCCAGTTGTCCTGAATTTTTTTCTACTGGACTTTAGCAATGTCGGTTTAAATGTCCTAGATCAGGAAATAAAATACAGACAAATACTTTTTCACAGTATGAAAAAAAACAATTATGTGATTAAAAGAAAATATTTTATTAATTTTTGATACTTAAAACATTTTTCTTTCTTTTACAGTAAACGCTGTTGTAAAAAATTAGGGCAGGCAGACGCTTAATCACTAATGAATGAAATTTGTTTTCTTAATGAATTTAAATACTACTATTACTAAATATTGGGATTGATTTAATATTTTCATCAGAAACGTTTTTGTTCATCCACCTTTCAAAAATGGCTCATCTTTAGAAGTGGTATGACCTTGTTCCTTCAGGAAGGACACATGTAATCCAGTTTAACATAATCTTTAACCGAATCCAAACACGTATTGAATTTGATCTCTTCTTTCTTGACTTCTTGCCATGAGTGATGAGGGCTTACGGATAAATATCAGACCACCCAACACGTGGAAGCGGATGTTCCAACGAAATATTCCACCCTCCTCCATTACATTTAATTTGATCCCCCCCTACATTACATAATGAGATCAGGGTCAAAACCTGTCTGTGGAGTGCACACAATGTAAGTGAGTGCTAGGGGGGCCATGGTCATTTTTCACACCTGCTCTTATTGTGTCAAACGTGGCCCCTCAGAAGGGCGGAGACGATACTCCTACCTTTCCTGTTCAGAAAACTTCAAACGAACAGATCTTCCTCCGTGTAGTCTCCTTATCAAACATAATGGACATGGAAATTTCATTAAACAAATGGCTCGGAAAGAATCGGCTCAGTGTAAAGATATATCATAATAGATGTATTTTTTTTTTCAAAGTTTGACTGAAATGGTAGTTGTAGTAGTTTAGATTATGGTTTAAATCTAGAAAGGAGTAATAGAATTTAACCCTGAAGGCGTAAGGGTTGGTAATGTGAGTTATATTTAGATTGATTTACTTTTATGCTAAGGGACCTGGAAACACTTTGTCACTTTTTAGATACTTCCAATGTTTATGAAATTTTTACCATAGGTACTAGATATTAATAAATATTCCCCAAAATTCCAGTTTCTTTTGAGCATTTTAAAAAGGACAATTAGGAGCTGTTCGGGGGCACAATACGGGCAAAATTTCCAATTTGAAAATTCAAATATTTCCGATTTGCATTAAAATTTGATCAAAGGTTATAAGACACCAGTTAAGCAAGATTCCCTGAATGACAATTTCTTCTTTAGCCCCCTTAAATTTAAGCGTCAAAATTTTGAGCATTTTTCTAAAATCAAATTAATTTAATGGATTTTGATCAAAATTAGAATGTAGGAGGAGAGCATGCTTAGCATGTTGTACACACGCAGAGCATGACCATCTTACATGTACAGATATCCCTACAAGAACTACGGTGACGAAGACCTATAAAAATAAACTGGGCCTGCTGACCAATATGCGCGACCACAATCGGACATTGCAATTCTTTGTAGGCATCGCCTTCTTCTGTAAAGAAGTGGCAATCATCATATATATATATATATATATATATATATATATATATATTTCGTTGTACAAGATGAATTCCTAAACTACTCAACCGATCATTATGAATTTTGGAATATATATTCTTGGAAAGACAGTGAGTAACAGTGGCACATTATTTTTTGTTGTAAACTTTACCATTTGTAGGTGCCCCCTCCCCCAAAAGCTAAAATAAAGCAGATACAAAAAATTTCACACAGAAAAGAATTGCTCTACATTAAATTGCGAGTTATATTAATACATTTTTCAAAAGGATTGGTGCGTGAGCATGAGCATCACTAATATGTATGTGCTTAGTATATTTTCCAGACAATAGGCTGAGTAACATGGACATTATTATTATTAGCAAACTTTACCATTTAGAGGGGTGCCACAAGACCGTACTATACCACTGTGGTGTTTGGTAATAAACAACAGTCAATTGTGGTGGTTGTAAATATATCTTTATTTAACAAGGGTTATAACAACGTGTGTGTATCCACGGTCGTAATCTCTCTATCTATGTATCTAGCTATGTCGCTGCTGCTGCTGCTCGCTCTCGTACCGATCACGTTGGTACGTGATCTTCGACACTACATCTTCCCTCTTTTTTTTAATAAATTTATGTCACTATAAAGTCTTCTTGCCACACTGGGGTGGATCTTACTCTAGGTGTTCTGATTGAACCACTAGGGGCAGTTAGGGCCGGTGTTAGGGGTTCTTGAGCAGTTTCCTTAGGGTCTGGACTGGAGATGGGAAGTGCATCGATTGGGTTGAGGCGTGTGTCTTCGATATCTGTTGTAGAAGTAGGGGGCCAGTGGGTTGTATCAGGGGGAGAGTAAACTGCTTTAGGGACGTCGGTGTAGTCAGGACTATACTGCATGTCGCCGGGTACCTTTTTTACATGGGCAGCGTTTCTCATTCTCACTTGGCCTTGGGGTTGTTGTATTAGAACAGCATTTCCCTTCTTTTCCACAACTTGATAGGGCTGAGACTCGAACCGAGCGTCCAGCTTGTTTGTTCTGTGTAAATTTTTACACAATACTGTGTCCCCTCTCTGGATCTGTTGGTCTCTGGCTCCTCTTCTCTGGTCAGCAGCTATGTTGCGTTTTAGTTTGTGTAGAGCATCCTTATCATGTACGTCACTAAAATCAGTGGACGCTCCTACAATACTTGGCAGCTTACCTCGGAGTTCGCGGTTCATTAGTAACTTCGCTGGGGATACTCCGGTTACTGTGTGAGGGGTGGTTCGGTATTGGAACAGAAAATTCCTTAGTTCAGTCCTCCAGTCTTTCCCTTCGACTTTGGCGATCTTAATTGCCTTTAGGATTGTTCTGTTGAACCGTTCCACTTCGCCGTTGGACTGTGGCCAATACGGGATCCCTCTCACCTGGGTGATGCCGTGAGTATTCATATACTCATTGAATTCTCTTGATGAGAATGGCTGTCCGTTGTCACTCCTCAGATAGTTGGGATATCCATGATGATTGAACATCATTTCTAGTGCACCCGTTACATTTTTGGCATTTGCTATTTTCATATGCGCAACTTCTGGCCATCTTGAGTAGTAGTCGACAACAGCCAGCAGGTAGTTCCCTTCGGAGACACTCAGTAGGTCAACAGCTACATAGGTCCAGGGTTGGTCAGGCAGCGGTGTACTCTCTAGTTCTTCTGGAGGGGCATTTTTGCCAACCACTTGACATGGGTAACACGCTTTTACTCGCTTTTCTGCCATTCTATCCATCTCTGGCCACCAAACTTTGGACCGTAGGCGATTTTTGGTTCGCACAATCCCTTGGTGTCCTTCATGAGCCAGTACAACTACCCGCCCCTGAAGTGCCTCAGGGATTATGATCCTGCGTCCTCGGATGACCATCTGTCCTGCTATCCAGAGTTCATCTTTGATTGCATGAAATGCAGTACCTTTGAAATGGGTCCAGTCATTTTCGGATATAGCTTGCCGAAGTTTGGAGATCGTAGCATCATCCTTTGAAGCTTTTTCCACTTCACAGGGAGTCAGTGCCTGAGGTACAGTATCTTTAATGATGCTGTAGATGTAGTCCATTGTTTCCTTTTCCTCAGTTTTGTCTGGGTTTTCAACGGGCTGTCGACTCAGCAGGTCCGCCTTATTGGTTCGGCCAGGAATGTGGATGACTTTGTAGGTGAACTGTTGTAGAAACAACAGCCATCTCTCCACTCTTGCTGAAGGGGGCTTCGAGGAAGGTGATAGTACCTTTACCAGCGCTTTGTGATCAGTCAGGATCTGAAAGTCACATCCAATGAGGTACAGACTGAACTTTTTGCATGCCCAGAATACTCCCAGTGCTTCTCTTTCAAATTGAGAATATCGGGACTCTGTTGGTGTGAGCTTCCTACTGGCATAGTATACTGGTTTCCAGTATCCGTTTAGCTGCTGTTGTTCAATGATTGCACCCACGCCAACGGGAGAAGCATCAGTTGTGATTCTAATTGGCAACTCAACACTGTAGTATGCCATGACTGGCGCTTCAATTAACCCTTTCTTTAGTTTGTTAAAGGAATATTGTTCCTCTTCTTCCCATTTCCAATCAGAATCTAGTCTTGTAAGATCCCAAAGTGGTGCAGTTACACTAGCAAAATGGGGCACAAACTTAGCACAGAATTGGGCCAGTCCCAAGAAACTTCTCATCTGTGATGCATCTTTTGGTGGAGGAGCATCAACTACAGCCTTCACCTTTTCGTCCGAGACCTTCAAGCCGTCTTGTGTCAGAATGTGGCCCATGTATCTTATAGATGTCATTTTAATCTGGCACTTCTTTTCATTGACGGTCAGTCCTTGTTCGGCTAGGTGTTGGAAAACTTTGGCGAGTCTAGTGTCGTGCTCACTTTCTGTTTTCCCGACTACTATGATGTCATCTGACATGTTGTATGCTCCTGAGCAGCCAGCTATAACCTGACTTATGATTTGCTGAAATTTTTCTGAGGCCATGTTTACCCCAAACATAAGTCTTTTATACCGGTATAGCCCATCAGGTGCAGCAAATGTTGTGATTTCTCTGGAGTCTGGATGCAACTCTATTTGATGGTAGGCCATATTCAAATCTACTTTTGAGAAATATTTGCCTCCAGCCATTTCTTGTATAGTTTCCTCAATCGTGGGCACTGGATGACGTTCTCGAACGATAGCTTCGTTTGCTCTACGCATGTCGATACATATCCTCACATCGCTTTCTCCATTGTCCTCGGGCCTTTTTTCCACTGTCACTAAAGGATTCACCCATTGAGAAGGTTCCCTGACCCTCTCAATTACATCCAGATCAACCAGTTCTTGCAATTTGTTTAGGACACATTGCCGCCGCTTGAATGGTATCCGACGTACTGGCTGAGTGACAGGTATAATTTCTGGATTTATTTTGAATTTTAATTGGTAGTTTTTCAGTTTTCCCAATCCACTGAAAACCTTTGGAAATTCTTTTCGTATTCTTGTCCATATATCCAGTTCCGAGCAGTTCAAGATGTTGGCGTTAACGCCCACACTTAAAAGTCCTAGTCTTTTACTAGTTCTACCACTTAAAAGTGACGCTTGGGCCTGTGGTATGACAAAAAATGGAACTGTTATGTAGCGATTTGTGCTAGGAACTTCAACCTTCAATATGCACTTTCCTAGAAGGGGAAGTGGTTTTTCACTAGCATAGGGGTATAGTTTAGTAGAATCTGGCTGGAGCTTAATTTTGGGTCCTTCATTTTCTATTTTCTTGAAGTCCTCTACAGATAATGTATTATGCTGTGCTCCTGAGTCTATCACTAAAGGGATGGTGGTGTTTCTGACTTTGAGGTTTATTACATTTTCACTCATTGATATTTTGAATAAATTAAACCCATTAGCGCCACCAGTTTTGTTATCTTCCCTTTCCCCTACACTCTGTTGAATTCCTTTGTTATGATAATGCTTTCGTCCACCACGACTGTATTTTGGGGCTCTGTCATGTTCGTTTCTATTCTGCGTTTTTGTTTGTTTGTTTTTGTAGAAACAACAGACTTCAAAATGTCCCTTTTTCCCACAGATTCCACACTTGTGATGCTTGCTTCTAACACAATCTCTTGCAAAATGTCCATTCCCCCCACACTTATAACATGCAGATGACACATTGTGGCTTGGTTTAGGTTTTTGTCTGTCGCTTAATCTATTTATATCAGACGTACAAGTAGATCCTAAAATTAGGGCCTCTTTGTGGTGGTGCGTCCCAATAATTTGGATGAGACGATCCAACGTCAAGTTGCTTTCACCATATAATTTGGCTTTTAGTTCCGCGTCCTTTATGTGAAGAAGGATCTTGTCTCTGACGAATTCGTTCGGTTCTGGAGTGAAACCGCACACCTTCGCCAAACTCTTTAAGCGAGTGATATAATTATTCACGGTTTCTCCCGTGTTTGGTTCAGACTCCCAAAATCTTGAACGCGCTTTAAGGATATTTTCCTTTAGAGCGAAAGTCTTGTCAAACAGTTCTATAGCTGTTCGGAATACATCGACTCTTTCTTTATTAGCCTCGTGTCCGGCTTTTTGTTCGTCCGTGAAATTCGTCCAAATTTCACGCAGACCCTCGCCTCCTGTTAACAAAAGGATAGCTCTTTTTTGCTCAGAATTTATGACACCTGAAGCTAGTATGAAAATCTCCAGATCGGTGTTCCAATTTACCCATCTTTTATGTAAAGACTCTGGATCTCCGATCGTATCTAACGCACGTGGAGGGCTTAGCCCCCCCAATGTGACGAATTTTGCCATATTGTTGTTTAAAAGATGTGAATAACAAAAGGATTGTTATTTAAAGACAATAAATGTGATAACAAACGAATTACTTATCTCTCGTTTTTTTTTCTGTACTTTTCCTTTGGAAGAAAAAAAAGTATATTTTTCTTTCTCACTTGTAGCACGTGTGACCTCTTTTTTCGTGTTTTTTTTCCGTAGAAAAGTTCGTTTTTTTTACACTTTTTTTTAGATGTCTTTCTTTGCTTTTTTTTTTGTGTAGAATTTCATCTCATCGTCGTCGCCAGTTTGTGGTGTTTGGTAATAAACAACAGTCAATTGTGGTGGTTGTAAATATATCTTTATTTAACAAGGGTTATAACAACGTGTGTGTATCCACGGTCGTAATCTCTCTATCTATGTATCTAGCTATGTCGCTGCTGCTGCTGCTCGCTCTCGTACCGATCACGTTGGTACGTGATCTTCGACACTACAACCACCCAAAGAAATAAATTTAAAACTAATGCTATATTTATTTCTTATATTCTTATGGTATTCCACTGGGTTTTACTAACGTTTGTTATAACACATTCAGGAATGACACCATTTTAATGTAAGTAGACCGTGTTGTGCCGACCTTTGAGGTAAGAAAATTCTGCTTGCCTGTCTTCTTTGGATAATTAAATAACTTTTCGATTTTCACCCGATTTAACTTTATCTGACACACGACTATAAAAACAGAGCATTGGATGGGGGTGGGGGTTCTGACAGGAAAATTTGATTTTTCCAACGCTTTTGTTTGCAAGAGAGCGAGAGCACTTAGCAGTTGAAGTTAGGGTACACGCCTAATGCATCGAGTTTTTATTGAATTGCTGTGCAAGAAATTGGCTGTTTAATATAAGGACGATTGCACAGATTTCATTGGGCTTCAAGCCATTTATTGGCTGGTAGAGGCAGACAGAACTATAACGGAATTAAAAGAACTTTGGAACGAGCACGAGGAATAAGTGAAGATGGCATCTCGGTTTTCAACTTTTGTGGCTATGACTAGACGCTTGCTTTGTCTGGTGCATACGAATAATCTTAGATAAATGCTGAAGTAAATATGCTTTCTTATTAAGATGATAGGTTAGCATATAGTCCAAAAGAAAGTTACAATCTGGAGAGAGATAGAGAGAGAGAGAGAGAGAGGAAAAGACAATGGAATCTGAGGAGAGAGAGAGAGAGACAGACAATAGAATCTGGAGAGAGAGAGAGACAAACAATAGAATCTGGAGAGAGAGAGAGAGAGAGAGACAGACAATAGAATCTGGAGAGAGAGAGAGAGAGAGAGACAGACAATAGAATCTGGAGAGAGACAGACAGACAGACAGACAGACAATGGAATCTAGGGGAGAGAGAGAGAGGGACAGACAGACAGGCAGACAATGGAATCTGGAGAGAGAGAGAGGGACAGACAGACAGACAATGGAATCTGGAGAGAGAGAGAGAGACAGACAGACAGACAATGGAATCTGGAGAGAGAGAGAGAGACAGACAATGGAATCTGGAGAGAAAGATAGACAGGCAATGGAATCTGGAGAGAGAGAGAGAGAGAGAGAGACAGACAGACAGACAGACAATGGAATCTGGAGAGAGAGAGAGAGAGAGAGACAGACAGACAATGGAATCTAGAGAGAGAGAGAGAGATAGAGAGACAGACAGACAATGGAATCTAGAGAGAGAGAGAGAGAGATAGAGAGACAGACAGACAATGGAATCTAGAGAGAGAGAGAGAGATAGAGAGACAGACAGACAATGGAATCTGGAGAGAGAGAGAGAGACAGACAGACAGACAATGGAATCTAGAGAGAGAGAGAGACAATGGAATCTGGAGAGCCAGAGAGAGAGAGACAATGGAATCTGGAGAGCCAGAGAGAGAGAGACAATGGAATCTGGAGAGAGAGAGAGAGAGACAGACAATGTAATCATGAGAGAAAGAGAGAGAGATACAGACAATGAAATCTGGAGAGAGAGATACATACAATAGAATCTGGAGAGAGAGAGATACATACAATAGAATCTGGAGAGAGAGAGATACAGACAATGAAATCTGGAGAGAGAGAGATACAGACAATGAAATCTGGAGAGAGAGAGATACAGACAATGAAATCTGGAGAGAGAGAGATACAGACAATGAAATCTGGAGAGAGAGAGATACAGACAATGAAATCTGGAGAGAGAGATACAGACAATGAAATCTGGAGAGAGAGAGATACAGACAATGAAATCTGGAGAGAGAGAGATACAGACTATGAAATCTGGAGAGAGAGAGATACAGACAATGAAATCTGGAGAGACAGAGATACAGACAATGAAATCTGGAGAGAGAGAGATACAGACAATGAAATCTGGAGAGACAGAGATACAGACAATGAAATCTGGAGAGAGAGAGATACAGACAATGAAATCTGGAGAGAGAGAGAGATACAGACAATGAAATCTGGAGAGAGAGAGATACAGACAATGAAATCTGGAGAGAGAGAGAGATACAGACAATGAAATCTGGAGAGAGAGAGAGATACAGACAATGAAATCTGGAGAGAGAGAGAGATACAGACAATGAAATCTGGAGAGAGAGAGATACAGACAATGAAATCTGGAGAGAGAGAGAGAGAGAGATACAGACAATGAAATCTGGAGAGAGAGAGAGAGAGAGAGATACAGACAATGAAATCTGGAGAGAGAGAGAGAGAGAGATACAGACAATGAAATCTGGAGAGAGAGAGATACAGACAATGAAATCTGGAGAGAGAGAGATACAGACAATGAAATCTGGAGAGAGAGAGAGATACAGACAATGAAATCTGGAGAGAGAGAGATACAGACAATGAAATCTGGAGAGAGAGAGATACAGACAATGAAATCTGGAGAGAGAGAGATACAGACAATGAAATCTGGAGAGAGAGAGATACAGACAATGAAATCTGGAGAGAGAGAGATACAGACAATGAAATCTGGAGAGAGAGAGATACAGACAATGAAATCTGGAGAGAGAGAGATACAGACAATGAAATCTGGAGAGAGAGAGATACAGACAATGAAATCTGGAGAGAGAGAGATACAGACAATGAAATCTGGAGAGAGAGAGATACAGACAATGAAATCTGGAGAGAGAGAGATACAGACAATGAAATCTGGAGAGAGAGAGATACAGACAATGAAATCTGGAGAGAGAGAGATACAGACAATGAAATCTGGAGAGAGAGAGATACAGACAATGAAATCTGGAGAGAGAGAGATACAGACAATGAAATCTGGAGAGAGAGAGATACAGACAATGAAATCTGGAGAGAGAGAGATACAGACAATGAAATCTGGAGAGAGAGAGATACAGACAATGAAATCTGGAGAGAGAGAGATACAGACAATGAAATCTGGAGAGAGAGAGATACAGACAATGAAATCTGGAGAGAGAGAGATACAGACAATGAAATCTGGAGAGAGAGAGATACAGACAATGAAATCTGGAGAGAGAGAGATACAGACAATGAAATCTGGAGAGAGAGAGATACAGACAATGAAATCTGGAGAGAGAGAGATACAGACAATGAAATCTGGAGAGAGAGAGATACAGACAATGAAATCTGGAGAGAGAGAGATACAGACAATGAAATCTGGAGAGAGAGAGAGAGACAACGGAATCTGGAGAGAGAGAGAGAGACAACGGAATCTGGAGAGAGAGAGAGACAACGGAATCTGGAGAGAGAGAGAGACAACGGAATCTGGAGAGAGAGAGACAACGGAATCTGGAGAGAGAGAGAGACAACGGAATCTGGAGAGAGAGAGAGACAACGGAATCTGGAGAGAGAGAGAGAGACAACGGAATCTGGAGAGAGAGAGAGACAACGGAATCTGGAGAGAGAGAGAGAGACAACGGAATCTGGAGAGAGAGAGAGAGACAACGGAATCTGGAGAGAGAGAGAGAGACAACGGAATCTGGAGAGAGAGAGAGAGACAACGGAATCTGGAGAGAGAGAGAGAGACAACGGAATCTGGAGAGAGAGAGAGAGACAACGGAATCTGGAGAGAGAGAGACAACGGAATCTGGAGAGAGAGAGAGAGAGACAACGGAATCTGGAGAGAGAGAGAGAGAGAGACAACGGAATCTGGAGAGAGAGAGAGACAACGGAATCTGGAGAGAGAGAGAGAGACAACGGAATCTGGAGAGAGAGAGAGAGAGACAACGGAATCTGGAGAGAGATAGAGAGAGACAACGGAATCTGGAGAGAGATAGAGAGAGACAACGGAATCTGGAGAGAGAGAGACAACGGAATCTGGAGAGAGAGAGACAACGGAATCTGGAGAGAGAGAGAGACAACGGAATCTGGAGAGAGAGAGAGACAACGGAATCTGGAGAGAGAGAGAGAGAGACAACGGAATCTGGAGAGAGAGAGAGAGAGAGAGAGAGAGTGACAACGGAATCTGGAGAGAGAGAGAGAGAGAGAGAGACAACGGAATCTGGAGAGAGAGAGAGAGAGAGAGAGACAACGGAATCTGGAGAGAGAGAGAGAGAGAGAGACAACGGAATCTGGAGAGAGAGAGAGAGACAACGGAATCTGGAGAGAGAGAGAGAGACAACGGAATCTGGAGAGAGAGAGAGACAACGGAATCTGGAGAGAGAGAGAGAGAGAGAGAGACAACGGAATCTGGAGAGAGAGAGAGAGAGAGAGAGAGACAACGGAATCTGGAGAGAGAGAGAGACAACGGAATCTGGAGAGAGAGAGAGAGACAACGGAATCTCGAGAGAGAGAGAGAGACAACGGAATCTGGAGAGAGAGAGAGAGACAACGGAATCTGGAGAGAGAGAGAGAGACAACGGAATCTGGAGAGAGAGAGAGAGACAACGGAATCTGGAGAGAGAGAGAGACAACGGAATCTGGAGAGAGAGAGAGACAACGGAATCTGGAGAGAGAGAGAGACAACGGAATCTGGAGAGAGAGAGAGACAACGGAATCTGGAGAGAGAGAGAGACAACGGAATCTGGAGAGAGAGAGAGACAACGGAATCTGGAGAGAGAGAGAGACAACGGAATCTGGAGAGAGAGAGAGACAACGGAATCTGGAGAGAGAGAGAGAGACAACGGAATCTGGAGAGAGAGAGAGACAACGGAATCTGGAGAGAGAGAGAGACAACGGAATCTGGAGAGAGAGAGAGACAACGGAATCTGGAGAGAGAGAGAGACAACGGAATCTGGAGACAGAGAGAGACAACGGAATCTGGAGACAGAGAGAGACAACGGAATCTGGAGAGAGAGAGAGAGACAACGGAATCTAGAGAGAGAGAGACAACGGAATCTAGAGAGAGAGACAATGGAATCTAGAGAGAGAGACAATGGAATCTAGAGAGAGAGAGACAATGGAATCTAGAGAGAGAGAGACAATGGAATCTAGAGAGAGAGAGACAATGGAATCTAGAGCGAGAGAGAGAGAAAGCGAGAGAGATTCAGGTGAGAGGAAGGTAAAGAGCAGTATTAAAAACTAATCAAATATATTTACTAATTTTTAATGCTAGTTGGGTTTTATGGCATGTCAACATGTCAACCCTTTTTATTCTGAAACCACATGTTTTTGTATATGAATCGTTTGTGGATTAATCTGTTTTGCAGGCATATATCTTGTAAATAGTTGGAAAATGAAATTCTATTAAACCCATAGATGGGATTTCTGATAGGTACTACCACTCCAGGTCAGAGTGCTCCAGGCTGCAATAGTAACTAAATGAGTAACTGTAATATTGTGGAGATAGGGGAGAGAGGGGGAGTGGAGAAAGAAAGATAGACAGATCGAAAGGGGAATAGAGAAAAAAGTTTTTAAATAAAGATTTTACACACACTTTTTAACTGTATTTTGTTGTCTATGACACCGGGCAACGCCGAATAGCCATGCTAGCATTATATAAATGGATAGTAATCATTTTATGGATTGGTACATAGAAAAACCCACATGGATAAAAATGAGACTGACAGAACTCGAAACTGCGCCTAGGGATAGGGACCCCTTTAACCCCACATCGTCTTAACCACTTGACTTAATGGTTAGCAAAGATTAAAATGGTGCCTAAGTAAGTACCTTCTTTTTTATGAAGGTTCTATGCATTTGTTTATGTTTACGTAAAACACGAGTATCCTTTTAAAAGCAACGTTTACTCTAACAATATACTATCGAATTTGAAATTATTTTATGAAATTGGTGTTGCTGTGATTCCATTGGAGCATAGGGTGGATGGAGCAGGTGCTAGTGTGATTGCAAGAATTAGGAGTGAATGGAGTAAGTTCAGGCAACTTCTGCCCTTACTAACCAGCAGAACTTTACCACTGTCGACCAAAGGAAGAGTCTATCAGGCATGTGCACACAGTGTGATGATGTATAAATATGCATTGCATGGAGAGAAATGCTATGAGAATGATACGATTGATGTGTAATATAAGTCTTAAAGATAGGCTTAGATCTGATGAGCTCAGAAACAGATTAAATCAGGACAGTATAGGAAAATGTGCACAGAACACGAGACTTCATTGGTATGGTCACATTGAAAGAAGATGAGAGTGCTCAGGCTAGTAGATGTAGAACAGTTGAGGTAGCAGTGCCCACTGGCAAGGAAAGGACAAGGAAGTGATAAGAATGGACTTGAGAGAAAAGGGTATAAATAAAGACCTGGCCAGCGATAGGTTAGTTTGGAAGTCAATTTCTAAAAGTCGTCCAACTCATGGCAGCATGTACAACAGACGTTAAACTGCATTGAGATTCTGGGTTTTTCTGAATTTTCAACAAGATGCACAACAAGTGTAATTTTTGCTGTTTACTTCTTTAAAGACAAAAAAAGTGGATCTTTTCGTGGCTCTGAACAGCAAAGTCGTTGGTTTCATGACATTAAAAAAAAACAAAAAAACAAAAAACAAATAACAGCAACAATAACGGCGTAGAAATGTTTGAAATTTTCACTTCACTTTGCAAACAAGGTAGAAAATATCTACCAGAGACTCCTTCACTTACATTCTCTTTATAAATGTTAGTGGTTTGGCTTCAGCCTAACGACCTGCCCCTGTAAAATATTCTTGCTTCGAAAACAGTCAAAAGTCTGCCAAATTGAAATTCTTATAAATGCGATGGATCTATTTCACTGCCTCATGTGTCTCGGGACATTGGAGTACTAAAGTCTAAGTACAACAGGTCAACGAAAAGGCGATTTCAAATTTAAATGTGACTGATCGACCGACAGAGCCTCTTGTACATATAGAGAAAACCTTAAAAAAAATTCCCATCGAAACACAACGAAAGTATGAAATGCTTAGAATTTTCTGCTAATGCTAAACACATGCTTAAATGAGAAGCTTATTAGATCTACTCACAATCAACGGGTAATTTGATACGAAGCATTAATTGCAAGACTTTCAAATGTATAATTACAATCTAAAGTCATGCGAATTATGCTTGATCATTTTCCTCATTTCCATAATTGAGAGAATCTAAATGATTTTTCATGGTTCATACCGAAAGCAATGCGACAGTATTCAGAATTCCTGGGAAAATTCTGACAATTCAAAAACTAATGATATGCATGATTTCTTCATTTGAACAAAAAATTCTGTTAAAATTAGCAAAATTTGGTCAATGTTTCGAGAAGACTTTCTGGAATGTTTTTAGTTATTTAATATTAGCATAACTTTTGAAATGCACAAATGATGTCGCCTCGTTATTTTATTTATTTCGTATGTAATCTGTATATAAAGTTAGGTATATGTATACATATGTTTATGTAATTTTACGTACAGGATTCACTCTCACACTAATTAATCGATCATAATGCATTTTGGATCACAGCTAAGCGTAAGGGTGGGTATTGCGAGTTATATTTAGTTTAATTTAGTTAAGAGGCAAAGATAGGGTTGAAGTTCTTCGTGAAAATTTAGATATCGATTTTTTCAAAAATTTTATTAGATATCAATTAATAAATATCCCTCAAATTTCAGTTGCTTTGGAGTATTTTAAAGGGTTTTTATGGGGCATGATATGGGGATAAACTCCCATTTTAAAATTCAAATATTTCAGATTTGCCTTAAATTTGATCCATAGTCATGAGCTACCAATTAAGCAAGATTTCCTTAATTTCAATTTTTTCTTAAGACCTCTTAAGATTAAGGCTTAAATCTTAGATATTTTCTAGAATCAAAATCATGTAATAGATTTTGATAAAAATTGAAATAAGGATTCTAGACATAAGGTTTAGTATCGTTATATCTTGATTTTAATCTTTGTAAGAGAATATAAACCAAACTCCTCTGTTTAGGGAATTAATTTTACCCATCCTGGGAAGGATATTCTTCCAATATAGATTATATATATATATATATATATATAGATATAAGTATTTTTATTTAGAAACTATGCATTACAGTGTGTTTGGTGTACCGAGGTTTCATGGATAAATGGTCTTTGAAGTAGAAACCGCCTTGCTATTGTCCAGCCCAATCATAAGCAATCGAAAAAAAGTTTTTTCGACTGCTGATAGATGCTTATGATTGGACTGAACAATACCAAGACGGTTTCTATTTCAGAGACCATTTATCCATGACGATCAAACCTCGGTACACCAAACAGACACTGCAATGCATAATTTTAAATAAAATACTTTATATTAGCTCTTATAGAAACTACGATCGAACAGTTCATTGGTTTCTTTCAACTGATGCAAAGATGCAATTTGTGTTTGGAGGAAAAAAATAAGAATTCTGAAATACGAATACGGCAATTGTCTAAACAGAAAAGATTAACTAATGGCGAAGTGCCGACATAAATGTAAATTAAAAATAACTAGTAACTCATAATCCGAGATCCATTGCGATCTGTAGCGGTGGATATACTGAATTGGGTCTGCCTGGATTATTTTTATCCGTTATCCTCTAATCCACTTCCTGATTATTTTTTTTATCTATGCATTTCTTTATTTCATTAGGACTAAAATACAATTATTATTATTATTAGGATCTCTATTAATATATATTTATATTTTTATAGCTATTAATAATATTTTCAATATTTTCATAAATTTTATTATTATTATTATTAGTAGTAGTATTATCATTATTATTATTATCATTCCAATTGGTGGGATTGTTAGGATTGCTATATTGAGGTAACTATTTTCATTATTTAAAGTACTACTTACCCCCCATGATTATCCATGTTGATATGGTTGTTTGTGCTAGCTTTGCTATTGCTGCCACAGTTATCATTGGGATTACAATTGCAGCTATTACTATTATTATTGTAGTTGTTGTTGTCACTGATAGCATGGTTACTGTTGTCACTGTTGGCGAGGCTGTTGGTGTCTTCATCATGGTGATCGGTGATAGTGTGATAATAACATTATAGTTATTGGTGGTATCGTGACTGATATCATTGGTTTCAGATGATTGTATCTTGATATATTATTGCTCCACCATTAGATTTAATTGGCGTAGTGAATCCTAGGATTGTTTGGTTGTTTTACAGTTGATATGATCATGATTCAATTGGAATTATCTAAAATTGAAATTATTTTCATGGTGCTGATATATATTACTCCATAAAAACGCAAAACTAGTTAATATTTAACATAGAGGTGTGTAGGGTTGTGGGCGGGTAAATATAGTTATAGACTTGGAAACTAGTAATTAATCTTAACGTGACGGCTTATATTATTATTATTATTATTGTGTCTATTTCTGATAATTGTTTAATGCCTTGGAGAAACATGAATAACTTGAAAAATAAATATTGTCTGTCATTCTGACATGGTCTCAGCGTGTCACAGCCTTGGCTGTCTTGCGATCTGTTTTTGTATTTTTTTTCCTTCTTCCCTTTGTCCCACCTTCTTTTTCCCCTCCCCTCTCCCTCCTAACGAATTTCTCAATCGCCAGACTGAGGATTTGCAGACGTTATAATTTGAATTTCCGGCCCTCATAGACGATTTAAAGGAACTTAGGGTTAAGCGGTTGTAAGGGGAATCAGACAGATTGACCTGGTTATGATATCTCACCCTCCTTCCTCATCCCTATATACCTTCCGTTGTAAAGCATACAATTTCCCCTCTCTCTATATATGTATTACTCTCTTTCCCCTCATTATATTGCCTTCCGTTATTAATCGTACAATCTCCCCCTCTCTCTATATATATATTAAATATGTTGTCACCCGCTTTCCCCCTAAATATACGTCTTAAATCACCCAGTTCCCCCTCTATCCATATATGTATTACCTATGTTGTCGCTCTCTCTATATGTATATTGAATAGTGAGTGTGAATTTCTTTTTTTTTTTAATTTTTAAACATATAATCGCTTCACTTGGATGCTTGAAAAGGCAGGATGGTCGAAATAAATTATCACATATGTCAATTATATATATATATATATATATATATATATATATATACATTATAAATATATATGCATACATTATATGTCAATTATATATATATATACATATATATATATATTACAAATATATATACATACATTATATGTCAATTATATATATATATACATTATATATATATAAAAGATATAATTATATATATATTATATTTCTATTACATATATTATATATATTATATTTCTATTACATATATTATATATATTATATATATATATATATTATATTTCTATTACATATATTATATATATATTATATTTCTATTACATATATTATATATATATATTATATTTCTATTACATATATTATATATTATATATATATTATATTTCTATTACATATATTATATATTATATATATATTATATATATATTATATTTCTATTACATATATTATATATATTATATTTCTATTATATATATTATATATATTATATTTCTATTACATATATTATATATATATATTATATTTCTATTACATATATATTATATATATATATTATATTTCTATTACATATATATTATATTTCTATTACATATATTATATTTCTATTACATATATTATATTTCTATTACATATATTATATATTTCTATTATTTATATATATATATATATTTCTATTATTTATCATTATTATATATCTATTATATATATATATTTCTATTATTTATCTATCATTATTATATATCTATTATATATATATATATATTTCTATATATTTCTATTATTCATCTATCATTATTATATATCTGTTATTTATACATATATATATTTCTATTATTTATCTATCATTATTATATATCTATTATTTATACATATATATATATATTTCTATTATTTATCTATCATTATTATATATCTATTATTTATATATATATATATTTCTATTATTTATCTATCATTATTATATATCTATTATTTATATATATATATATATATTTCTATTATTTATCTATCATTATTATATATCTATTATTTATATATATATATATATATTTCTATTATTTATCTATCATTATTATATATCTATTATTATATATCTATTATTTATACATATATATATATATATATATATATATATATATATATATATATTAGATAATAATTGAGATCTCTAACTCTTCAACCAATACATGAATATCAAACACATATCCCCAGGGCAAAACTATTTTCTCTGCAATTTGCTTTCTGTAAGCTGGCAAATATCATTACCCATACGCAATGAAATGGGAATTTAATCAAATATCCCTATTCTGCACATACACGTAGAAAATTATTTTGCGGGCTGCGAGGTAAAGCATTAGCAGATAGAGCATTTTGATGTATGGTTCAATTCTAGATGCTGTCTAGATGAACAGTTATGAACTCAACATGATTGGATCACTCATTAAGTCCTGGTTAGATTGCTTGATATCATGAAAAAGACGACCGGCAACAAACCAAAGAAGAAAGTAATGCCTGGGAGGATAACCTCGTCACGTTTTTTTTTTATTAACACACAGGTTGAGGGGCATAATCTTCACAGGTAGACCCCTGTCCAAGTAGCTGGCTAGCTGCACGCATGGCAAACTTCACTCCACACCCTCTAAATCTAATTAGTCTATCATGTCCATGAAGGTTTATTTGAAGTTTTATGGAGGATGCTCTTTGTTGCCCAACGCTTTTTCATGATTGATACGAAATGTGTCGTCAACCAAGGTCAACAGCCTGTCCTCAACTTAGTAAGTCAGCTTTCATGGCAGCCGACACCAGCCAAGTTTAAACTGTACATCGGGCATCTGTATGCATTTTACAGAGATATACCTGACTAGAACATATCCCACATACACCTTATGAATTAACTGCTAGTTGGTTCGGGACTGCTTATTGGGTATTCACAGCTAACCTCTATATCTTAAGGCCATTCCACTATCCACCACCCATCTATCATATATATATATATATATATATATATATATATATGAGTGCAGAAATATGTTTTAACATATATCTTCTAGACTTTATGTATATTAGCCTCTTCCAATTGAAAGCTCGATGATTGTCAACTTGCAACAACAGAGCATATATAAGAAAACAAGATTTTGTTACATTCCAAAGGCCAAGATTTTATTTATCTCTTGAAACAATTTTAAAGCAGTCAATCTTTGGTGCAATATATATATCTGATGAGTGTTAGTGGTAACACAAAACATGTCTAAAATAATTAGCTCTGTAAGTCAAGCATTTGGAGAGAGATTAAAATTGAGATTAAAATCTAGTCACGTAGTGAGTTCTCTCCCCTTAGGTAGATTGAACACTGTTTCTCATTACTTGTGTTTATAAATAAAAAATACAAAACCTATTTCTCTCACATTCGAAGTGGGATTGTTATGTCGGCCTTGTTATAAGAAGCTTGGGTTCAAAATATTCAGATCCGGGGTTCAAATCGTTCGACTAGCAGAACAGTTGCATCATCGATACTGATGAGTGGTAATGGAAACATGAAACATATATATGCCTATGGATAATAAAAAAATATTTATTAAAAATTATTTATTTATATACATATTTGCTTTCGAATCGCCAGAATTTTTTTGACATTGTTTAGTGAATTTTATTTTGGGATATGATTGTAGAAAAAATAAAATTGTTATGTCCTGTACAGGGATTGAACTTACAGCCTTCAGATTACTAGACTTTTGTGTTCAATACATCCTCCTCCCACCACCTCTCGCCCCATTCGCCCTTCTTGGTCAGATGTTACATCACGTCCGATAGTGATTAGAAAGACAGAAAGGCATAAACACACGTCTCATCATTATGGATACTGATGTTTGGATATAAGAAATAAATTATAAGTAAATAGATGTGTAGTGACAAACATGGCGACTCACCTCATCAGAATGAGTGACGTTGTGTTCTGCGTGTCATCTGTTACGGAAAGGCTCGTATCTATTCTCTGATAGAGAACCACGATGCAAATTTTAGTTTTTCCTCAACAAATCCCAAGCACCTTGCCTTGCTTTGAGTCTTCTATCAATTGATGGTGAAACATTCACAGAGTTTGTGAACCATGATGCTTTCTCACTCAATGCGGTCAGAAGCTCAAATCCTGAAAAGTCAGTGTTTTTTTTCCAGAAAAGTCTTGATTGTAATATGAAGCCTTCCAGTCCGTTACTTGACCTTTGAGGGTCACAAGAGCACGCTTTCAGTTTCTTTCTTCAGTTCTTCCTAAAAAAATCCTAAAAAAAAAAAAAAAATCCTAAAAAAATCCTAAAAAAAAAAAAAAAATCCTAAAAAAATCCTAAAAAAAAAAAAAAATCCTAAAAAAATCCGGACCACCTTGCCTTGATTTATCCATCAATTGACGGTAAAACATTCACGAGGTTCTTGCACCATGATGCTCGCTCACTCATTGAGGCTAGAAGCTCTAATCCAGAGAGTTTAGTGTAATTCTTCAGAAGGGTCTTGATTGTAATACAAGACCTTCCACTTCGCTGTTTAACCTCTCGGAAAAGATTTGCATGCAAATTATAGTTCTTCCACAACAAATCCCTTGCAACTTGCCTTGCTTTGAGTCATTCATCAATCTCGAGAGGCAAATGTCCTTTTCCAGAAGAGTCATAAACCGCAATGCTCATTCACTACTCGCAGCCAGAAGCTCCAATCCCGAGATGGCAGCGTCATTCTCCAAAAGATGCTTGATCGTAATATGAGGCCTTTCAGTTCATTGATTGATCTCTGGGGACCGCAGAAGAACTTTGCCAGCTGTTCCAGTTTCTTTTGCTAGTTCTTCTTCAAAAAATCGCTAGCACCACGTGCGAGATGAAAGCTGACTGCCACGAACAGCCAGTCAGTTGGTGTTTAGCATGACGTGTCACGTATGTACAATTGAGCTTCAGATTTACAATGCATGGATTTGCAAACAACAGATTGGACTTCAAAAGGAGATTTATGGAGAGAGAGAGCATATACTATCAGGAATGTTAAGATGATTGTATTGGTGTATAACAGAATTTGAGTTAACTATTTTTATTAGTTAAGTCATCAAGTGATCATAAAGTAGTTAAACGATATGGGTTAATGAGGTGAATAATGTCTTAATCTGTTATAAGTATGATAAGTGATGTGCATATATTTTCATCTGGCGTTGCATGTGTGGAGATATATTGCTGGGAGAAAGGGTTTTTAGGAAAAAAATATTTCAAATAGAACCATGTTTACAATTTTTACCTTGAAAGAAAAGTTAATCACATTAGTAATAAAAAAAACTGTTAGCATGGTTTTATTACTTTAAAAAAATACAAAAATAACTACTACATAAACAAACATTTGTAATATGAGGTCTAGTAATAAAAAAAAATTTCACGGTGTTTATAATATTTGCCTTGAAAAAAAAACAGTTAAAAATAACATTTGTAATCTAGGGTCAAGTAATAAAAATCTGTTAGAGTGGTGTTGTTACTAAAAAAAAACTATGTTGCTTACTAACAGCTGTAAAACAGGAGCGAGCGGGGAAGAGAGAAATTGTTACACTTTTGCCCCGGGCAACGCCGACTAACCCCTGCTAGTATATAATTTATATATATATATATATAAATATAACAATAAAACGCACCCTTAAAAATCGGGACATAACCGAATTAAGACAACAGATCTTGAACAAACAGAGGGTTCGATATCCTATGGGATAATAAATTGTATTAAAATGTACTTAACACTTTACTGCAGTTTTCACAGCTTTATCGATCATCTGGTTTCTAACGCCTGGCTTTAATCCAGATTAAAGACATATTTTGAAAACTATCAGGTCCACTTCAGAAGATCGACAACGCCATGAAAATTATAGTAAAGTGTTGAGATAACATTTTATTGTAATATATATATAATAAAATCACATTTTTCATAATTAAAAGGTTGAAATCTAACATAAAATTATTTTGGCGGACTCCAACGGCAATCCGTCTGACATATCAATACTTTATTCAGACTAGCCTATTATTTTTTCCATTCCCTATGTCATTGGCATGAATATATTTTATTTTGCATCGTTGTTTTTTTTCTCTGAAAATAATTGTTCTGGCTAAGACAACTTTTAGAGTGGATACATTTTCCTTTACTCATCGTATATATTTTTAACATTAAAAAGGAAGTAATCATACAAGGAGTTACTTCCCTTGATTTCTGCAAAAATAAATATCTAAAAACACTTTATATTTCTAAACATTAAAAGTGAGTTTCTATATTAATTACACATTATTATTTATTCTTTACTATTAATGAATTAACGCCAAGTACTAAAACGAACTTTTAAAAATCCCTGTTTCATAAAATAATTTGATCATGAAATTAAAGTCACCAAAATTAATTTCCGTTTCTTCATAAACAAGTTATTTTTTTTTACACCCGGGCCACGCCGGGTCGGGATAGCTAGTTGAAAATAAATAGTAGGTCAAATAAATATTTGTTGTCTTTGTCAAGTAAACTTGTATCGCCCCCCCCCCCCTTCATTCAACATGCTTCATTTATTTATCCTGTCACAAGAATAAGATTTTCTTGCTCATCTTTTGACAGCAGCAGATGAAAGACGTCCAAAGCGACCAAAGATACAAACAAACGTTTTCAGCTAGCTATTTTGTTCATCGATTACCTTGAGAAAGGAAGATCCATCAATAGCGAATATTATATAGCATTATTCGTTCGTTTCAAGAAAGAAATCGCAAAATGGGTACAAATGAAGAAAAAAGTGCCCATTCATCAAGATTATAGATCATGTCAGAAGTCGATCACAACGATGGCAAAACTACATTAACTGCTGTTCGAATTGCTTCTGCACCCACCGTATTATCCAGATCCAGCCTCTAGTGATCTCAGAAGAATGCTCCAGGGAAAGAGTTTTGGCTCTGATAAAGTGATATCGGAAACTGAGCCGTATTTTGCGATCAAAGATAAACCAAAAAATTGTTAAGGAAGTGTTGGAATCAATGTTTCACCCGAGTAGAAGACTATGTTGCTGAATAAAGTAGAATTTGCCTCAAAGTTGTTGTTTTATTAGTTAGACCCCTTACTAATCGAGTGAGGTGTTACATATCTACGTAATATTATAATATAATAATATATATATATATATATATATATATATTCAGTATTTACTTCAGTGCTCACTACGTAAGTAGAACATAATAGTAACAGTAGTATAGAAATATATTTATGTCAAGTAAGCTACATTGAAACGTCTATGTTTCATTCCCATAGGAAATCATCAGGCTAATTGTTTAGATTTATAGTTAACGTTTGCTTTTACATTTAAGTAGTGCTTACTTTAGCTACTAACCAATCAGATTCGTAGGTTTCTACCCCTCCCTACCTATTTATTTCCATTCGACTATAGGCGAAAGACCGCTTTATTAAAGCTGTTTTAAAAAAGAAATGCATAAAAAAGCAACCACACCTCATATTCACAGTCTAGTGGGTGCCATGTTGGAAAATATAACCTAGGAAAACATTTTACCACCACCATTGTTTATTTATATATTTTTTAATAAAAATAATTCACTGGTTACGAATTTAAAAAAATAAAAATAAATCTAAAATATATATATTAATTAAAATATATGACTCTACAAGGCAATAATAAAAAGCAAAAATAAATAAACCATAAGACAAAACATAAATTAGTAAATAAAATATTTAAATATAAATTTTCTGCTGAATCTAATTTCATCTGCGAATCTAGCATTCAGATATAACAGTCACTTTGGAACATTTCTTACAAAAAAAAAAAAAAGGAAAAAAACTTTGATTTTTTGAGAAGCAGTGTGTTTCTCTCGAAATATCAAAATATTTTCAACCACCCCGAACTATTAAAAGTAGTGAAAAAGATTTACTGAAAAATAATTTGATAAGTTTTTGAAGAAAAATGTCGCAGATATTGTCTCCAATTTTATTTGTTTATCTCTTCTTTCATCGTTCTGTTTTTTTTCCATATTGCAAACAGCCTTATTAAATACCTATATACTTTTCTTTTTATTAAACCTAGCATTTTACGCACATTTTTATCACGATCAAATGTTTGCATCCAAGAAACAAAGGCTTGGCGCTATTTTACTTTGACAGTTTTTTTTCCATCTTGGTGAACCTTTGTCAATATGGTAAACCCTTAAAAGTCCCCTTCTATTACGTTTTGGTTTCTACGGTCGTTTTATTAATGTCAGATATTTTTTAAAGATTAAGATAAAAGGTAAACAAAATCAATTTAAAGACGGCTTACCTATAGCCATTGGTGATACGACAATCCTTTCCTCTCTGCAGATCTGATGTCTGAAAGGTGAAAAAAAATCCAGATTAAATAAAAAAAAATTCAAAGCCTTATAGTAAAAAAGGCAGTATTATTAAGTGAACTTGTTAGAAAACGTAATGAAGTCAACTATCTATGTTGTAGAAGACGTAATAACTATAATCTTATAGTAAAAAAAGGCAGTATTATTAAGTGAACTTGTTAGAAAACGTAATGAAGTCAACTATCTATGTTGTAGAAGACGTAATAACTATAATCTTATAGTAAAAAAGGCAGTATTATTAAGTGAACTTGTTAGAAAACGTAATGAAGTCAACTATCTATGTTGTAGAAGACGTACTAACTATAATCTTATAGTAAAAAAGGCAGTATTATTAAGTGAACTTGTTAGAAAACGTAATGAAGTCAACTATCTATGTTGTAGAAGACGTACTAACTATAATCTTATAGTAAAAAAGGCAGTATTATTAAGTGAACTTGTTAGAAAACGTAATGAAGTCAACTATCTATGTTGTAGAAGACGTAATAACTATAATCTTATAGCAAAAAAAAGGCAGTATTATTAAGTAAACTTGTTAAAAAACGTAATGAAGTCAACTATCTATGTTGTAGAAGACGTAATAACTATAATCTTATAGCAAAAAAGGCAGTATTATTAAGTGAACTTGTTAGAAAACGTAATGAAGTCAACTATCTATGTTGTAGAAGACGTAATAACTATAATCTTATAGCAATAAAAAGGCAGTATTATTAAGTAAACTTGTTAGAAAACGTAATGAAGTCAACTATCTATGTTGTAGAAGACGTAATAACTATAATCTTATAGTAAAAAAGGCAGTATTATTAAGTGAACTTGTTAGAAAACGTAATGAAGTCAACTATCTATGTTGTAGAAGACGTAATAACTATAATCTTATAGCAAAGAAAAGGCAGTATTATTAAGTAAACTTGTTAGAAAACGTAATGAAGTCAACTATCTATGTTGTAGAAGACGTAATAACTATAATCTTATAGTAAAAAAGGCAGTATTATTAAGTGAACTTGTTAGAAAACGTAATGAAGTCAACTATCTATGTTGTACAAGACGTAATAACTATAATCTTATAGTAAAAAAGGCAGTATTATTAAGTGAACTTGTTAGAAAACGTAATGAAGTCAACTATCTATGTTGTAGAAGACGTAATAACTATAATCTTATAGCAAAAAAAAGGCAGTATTATTAAGTAAACTTGTTAGAAAACGTAATGAAGTCAACTATCTATGTTGTAGAAGACGTAATAACTATAATCTTATAGTAAAAAAGGCAGTATTATTAAGTGAACTTGTTAGAAAACGTAATGAAGTCAACTATCTATGTTGTACAAGACGTAATAACTATAATCTTATAGTAAAAAAGGCAGTATTATTAAGTGAACTTGTTAGAAAACGTAATGAAGTCAACTATCTATGTTGTAGAAGACGTAATAACTATAATCTTATAGTAAAAAAGGCAGTATTATTAAGTGAACTTGTTAGAAAACGTAATGAAGTCAACTATCTATGTTGTAGAAGACGTAATAACTATAATCTTATAGTAAAAAAGGCAGTATTATTAAGTGAACTTGTTAGAAAACGTAATGAAGTCAACTATCTATGTTGTAGAAGACGTAATAACTATAATCTTATAGCAAAAAAGGCAGTATTATTAAGTAAACTTGTTAGAAAACGTAATGAAGTCAACTATCTATGTTGTAGAAGACGTAATAACTATAATCTTATAGCAAAAAAAAGGCAGTATTATTAAGTAAACTTGTTAGAAAACGTAATGAAGTCAACTATCTATGTTGTAGAAGACGTAATAACTATAATCTTATAGTAAAAAAAGGCAGTATTATTAAGTGAACTTGTTAGAAAACGTAATGAAGTCAACTATCTATGTTGTAGAAGACGTAATAACTATAATCTTATAGTAAAAAAGGCAGTATTATTAAGTGAACTTGTTAGAAAACGTAATGAAGTCAACTATCTATGTTGTAGAAGACGTAATAACTATAATCTTATAGTAAAAAAGGCAGTATTATTAAGTGAACTTGTTAGAAAACGTAATGAAGTCAACTATCTATGTTGTAGAAGACGTAATAACTATAATCTTATAGCAAAAAAAAAGGCAGTATTATTAAGTAAACTTGTTAGAAAACGTAATGAAGTCAACTATCTATGTTGTAGAAGACGTAATAACTATAATCTTATAGTAAAAAGGCAGTATTATTAAGTGAACCTATTAGAAAACGTAATTAAGTCAACTATCTATGTTGTAGAAGACGTAATAACTATAATCTTATAGTAAAAAAGGCAGTATTATTAAGTGAACTTGTTAGAAAACGTAATGAAGTCAACTATCTATGTTGTAGAAGACGTAATAACTATAATCTTATAGTAAAAAAAAAGGCAGTATTATTAAGTGAACTTGTTAGAAAACGTAATGAAGTCAACTATCTATGTTGTAGAAGACATACTAACTATAATCTTAACTTCTTCCCTTTCACTTTTTTTACCCAGTCTAAAACAAGGCTAGTGTTTTTATTTGCTTTATTATTCATTTTATATTTGACTAAGTGCATTTGAGAATATCTTTTATAAAATTATCAATATTTTCAATGTTATATGGATTTGAAATTTAGGTAAGTTGATTCTTTGGGACCTGCGCTAAAAGTCCCTCGGCGTCGGTGCTTTCCGGATGTTTACGTTAAACGCCGGACAGTACCGAGTGAAAAATCCGTTGACTCACCTGCTTACAAAAAAAGCACAAACTAGGCTAGATTTACAAGCGTGACAAAACAAGTGTTTAAATTAAAAAGTTATTTTTTATTTTACTTTTTTCTTATCAAACATTTGTACGAAAGAAAGTTTTTTTTAAACGAAGAAAAAACAGTGATAATAACAGTTAAAAGTTAATCAAGTAAGTGTTTTTTTTTACATTTTTTTGAGGAAATTATTTTTTTCTTGTCAACATTTTAATGGCTATTTTTGTTTATTTTAGTTACGGTTCATGGTTAGGAATTAGGGTTAGGGCAGGGTTATGAATTAAGGTTACGGTTATGAATTCGGGTTAATGCAGTCGACTTAGGGTTAGGTAGTCAGGTTAGGTTAGGAATTAGGGTTAGGGCGTTAAGGCATATTTAAGAGTATTTATCAATGAGTTTTGTTTGCTTAGCGATTTTGCATTTATCTCCACCTTTTTTGCATTTTTTTTTCTTTAGCAATCAATTCATGGTCCTGACAGAAATTTATCGTTCCTTCAAGAGTATCAACAGCCAGTGATACCATGTAAAAAATTATGTTGCAATCGCGTTTCAACCAGTTTGCAAGTTCAGCGTCTCATTCAGTTTGACTGCTTAGATGTCTGTTTATGCGTCTCGCTTCGGTTCTTTCCTGCGTTTACCGTAAACCGCCGGAAAGCACCGACGCCAAGGGACTTTTAGCGCAGATCAGAAAGTAAGAAAATACCGAAATTTATCCTGTAATTATCCTGAATACCACACACACACACGTATACAGAATTGATGGAGCACAAAAATCTTAAGTTTATTTGTAATTATGCCTAAAACAGTTTCACTTACATTCCTCACAACATTAGTTTTGTAAAGTTACATTTTTCTTTCAAATGAAATCATTTAGATTCATTAGAAAAGAAAGTTATACTTTACTCAGTATCCATTTTAATTTGGAATTTTGAACACTACAGAAAAAAACTATATTTTGAAAATAGTAACTAAAACAGCACAATTGCTAAAATAAATTTGAAAAATTACTGACTTGCATTTAAAAATAAACATAAGACAAACTGAGACTTATCACACTGCACAAAGAACTAAAAGTACTCGAGACTCACAGAAAACGGGGAATTATCGACAAATGAAGCTTCTCTGGCTTGCACATTTTGTTTCAGTGAGAGAACGCAAATACTCGACATTATAAAAATATGTTCAGAAAAAAACTTTCAAAATATAGCCATGTTTACAATTTAAAAAAAAAAATTGTATTTTATAAAATTCGTTTTAGTTTTCCCTTATCTTATTTTTGATATATTCGATTAGTAGTAAATAAAAACGAATTCAATGGATATGTATCAAAGTTACGTATAGGCAATAAAGATACACACAAGATCTTGTCTGATAGTTTTAATAAAGATAAGCAATAGTTAGGTAGGCGAAGCAATTCAATAGTGAACGGAATATACAAAACGGTATTAATGAAGTATTTTTCTTAATATATATCAGAGAGGGAGTTAAATGGAGCATTTCATTGGCTGAAGATAACCGGAGTTCTTCTATTTATAGAGTAAATTTATATTTACAATGTGTAAAATTTGTAGCGCAAAGCTATCATGGCTGCAACGTTAATCATCTGCTCTCAAGTCGAGTTAGCTACCAGAGCTGATATGATGTGATAGTTATAAACATTAAATAATTTTCCTTTCTTCCGCTGTGTACCTAAAACTAAATAGTTTCTTTTAAAGGACTATCCGTAGAACAATACCACGGAGCTGCTTCCCAGTTGACTATAGCATGATCGTTTTTAAGTCCAATGTTAACAAATTCTTGTTTAACCGTCCTATTAAGTCATCAATTTCAGCCCAGATTCAACCATGGTTTGTAATCCTCAAGGTCTCATCATTCACCTGGCACAAAGCATTCACTCTTGTCCTCGAGTGGCCTTTGGGCCTTGATGAACGGTGACCTGTTTGTAAAAAACAATTAACAAAAAAAAAACTGAAATCCATAGTAAAGCCACCGTATCAGCGAAGATCAGTTTTATTTTATATTCTTACATTTTTGATTTCAATAAATATCTCTCTCTCCCCTTAAGGAAGGCACCCTCCTCTTCCTTTATAAGCTTGTAGGACTGACTTTTACTCCAGACTTAAAATGGAAAACAGCATATCTTTTGCTAAGGTTGGTGGAAAAATGGTTGGATCATTCTGCTACTCCAGAAAGTACCTCGACCGTTACACAGTCCTCTACCTGTATAAGAGCCAGATATGTCCGAAGATGGAGTACTGCTGTCATATCTGGGGAGGTTCCACTCTAAGCACTCTCTTGTCTTGATAGGGTACAAAACCGATTTCGCAATCTAGTGGGGGAATGATTTATTCTCTTCTCTGCAGCCCCTTTCACATAGAAGAGATGTTGCTAGCTTCTCTCTACTGTATCGATATGTTTATGGTAGGTGCTCGACTCAGCTTCAATTCCCCGTCCCTCCCCCCCTGTAAAACATTCACAGCAAGAACCTTTCTGGCTACTACAACAACAGCAGAAACTTTTCTTTCTCTCTGTCTGTATCAAAGACTAAGCAGACTTTCCATGAACAGTTTCTTTACTAGAGCGTTCCATCTGTGGGACAAAATACCACAAAGTTGCTTCACAGTCGACTACAACAGGGTCGTCTTCAAGTCTAATGTGAACAAATACTTATTGAGCCACCCTCTTGAATACTCAATTCCTCTTGAGAAATATTCTACCCATTTTACACTTGTTTCCAATCCATGCATGGTGATGCTCATTGTCCAACCGACGATCTCTTTAACCCTTTTCCTCAGGTGGACCCCGGCCTTGATAAGCGGTGACCCATTAGTATAAAATTAAAATATTTAAAAATTTAATAGTAAATAAAAAAAATACTGTGTAAATCATGTTGAGGGGAGAATTAAAAACAGACACATGAGAAGTGATCATACAAGTTTATTGATATAGATGGGTATCAATATATCCATTGATTTATGTTAGGGATCATCATTGTAATATGTTCATGTATGTGGATGAGTAATATATATCCTACTTCTACTGTTTCCTTAGGAAACCTGCTTCCATCATCTTTAGGGATGATGACTAAAAGATGAAGAAACTACACCTTCTTAATGTCCTCATTCCGGAGAAGTTAGCGTACATAGCTATGATGGAAGCAGGCTTCCTAATAAAACTATACAAATAGGACACATTATTCATTCATTTATAGAGGCATGCACATACATGGACATATTACAACAGATTACAATGGTTGCCCCTAACGTACATCAATGGACATATTGATACCTATCTAATTATATTTTTACAATATAAGTTCTTTGCTGTATGGGATTTTTTTTGGGGGGGGTGGGCGAAGCGAAGAATAAGAATTACATTTTCATAGAAAATTTAAAAAGGGGTATACATCCTACCTGCCCTTCCCCTATAGAATTCTCAATACTCATGACTTATCTTACACTGTTCAAATAATGTCTATTTTTATTAGATGTGCAATAGCAGTTGAATCAAGAATTTTGATTAATGTAGCTTACAACATGTGGTCTGCCAAGGTATTTTTTGAATTTTATTTTATTTTTTAAAGAAAATAATTGGGAGGTGGGGGCGAGCGTTCAATACGATTTTCATTTCCTACTTTGTAAGGGATTAAGGAAATCTGTTTCCGAGGAAAGACATGCTCATGCATCTTCAAGGCTGTGGGTTTTTTGCTATTCTTTTGCTCCTCAAGGCATATTCGTGCAAAGGAGATCTTCAGTTTTTCTGCCAATATTCACAGGTATTATTAATAGTTTTTTTTTTGTATATTTATAATATGCTTTTATGTGAAAGAACCTCCTCCCCCCATACTGTCCAAACCGCCCCCAAACGAGTTTCTTTATTTTTACGATTGTTGATTTCCTAGGTTTCTGCTAGAATTTGGACAATCCCAGATAATCTTACACAGAGAGATTGTAGCAGAGGAGTTTGGGTAGAGGGAGAAAAAAAACAACAGAATTTTTAAAGAAAATGAAAATAAAAAAACAAAGAAATAAGAGAAGAGTAAATAATAATAATAAAAAACTAACTTATTTAGCATTGATCCGTCATTTGAAATTCAACAGAATTCAACATTCGGTTTGAACAAAATGAATTAAAAGGGACGGTTTGGTTTGGGTGGGAGATCAGAATGGAGAAATACAGAAACAAATCAATAAAGGAAGTAATTCGTGAACCCGGAGGTGACATAAAAATATAAGAGGCAGATAATAAAAACAAATAGAATAAACAATGAAAAAATATGGTGCAAAAAGAGATTTGTTTTTATATATTACATATATTTGACACACACAACTGCTGCTTAAGCAACACACACACACACACATATATATATATATATATATATATATATATATCTTAGCCACCCAAGCTTATGTACACATACGTATAAATCGTGCTTCTCTAGGGTTTTGCAAAGTTGGTTCTAAAATATTCTATCTCTCATCTGGACGCTTTC
>OY744516.1:138579540-138594540 GCA_963556195.1 Sepiola atlantica
TTTTTCCTTGGCCTTTTGGTTGGGATCAGAGTGTAGTATCCGTTCTAATACTAAATTCTATCTGTTCTGTCCTCAGTTACTGAAGGAGAAATCATTCTAGATTGAGGCAATTTTTATTTTTGTACCAATAGAGCGCCCTTTTTTTGGGTAGTTGGATTTTCCCCACATTAAAAACCGACGTTGTGTCTAACTCTAAAACGAATGCCTTGCTGAATCTTGATTCCCTGATAGCTGGAAAATTGCCTCTGTGTAACCAGTCTTCAAGAATTCTGGAGATAGAACTGATCCTCAAAACTACCGCCCAATAAGTCTACACCTGATCTTTGCTAAACTCTTTGAATCCTTTAATCAATCTAGCGATAGTCCGGCACCTAGTTAATGCTAAACTTCTCTCTGATCATCAGTACAGATTTAGACAAGCGGATATCCTAACGGTCATCTCCGAACATATATATCATACACTGGACAAGGCAGGTGAAGCTAGGGCGGTAGCGCTTGGTATATCCAAAACCTTTGACATGGCATTACTGGATAATTATTTAATATAATTAGATCCTTCCTAACCAAAAAAAAAGAAAAAGATCCATATTGTCCTCGATGGCTGTTCATCTAAGTAACATGACATAAATACTGGTGTACCCCAGGGATCCATCCTTGGACCTCTACTGTTACTGATTTTCATAAACGACCTCCCTGATATCATTGAGACAGTGATAGGTATAATTGCTGACGACACCACACTACTCGCGTTATGAGGGCAAATATCCAAGGCAATGGCTGAATCCTTAGAAAATGACTTCCAGGCTGTAGTGGATTGGGGTAAAAAATGGATGGTAACTTTTAATGCCGCAATGACAAAGCTTCTTTCCTTCAATAACTACAAGAAACCTCTTCAACCACTGATTGCCATAGCAAATAACAACCTACCTGAGAGTTCAATATGCAAAATCTTCGGCCTAACATTCACAGGCAACATGAATTGGAATAAATACATTGAAGACATTGCCAAGGCTGCTGCAAAGAAGGTGGGCTCCCTCTACCGTGTTAGTAAACTTCTCACACCTGACATTATCCTGTATCTATAAAAAGCCACCATCTGCCCATGCATAGAGTATTGTTGCCACATCTGGGCTGGTGCATTATCCACTCGTCTCTCCCTCTTAGACAAGGTCCAAAAAAGAGTTGCCAACTTAATAGGTCCCTCACTATCCACCGAGCTCCAGCCCCTGTGCCATCGCTGCAATATTGCATCTTTGTGATTTTCTTTACAAATACTTCAATGGAATGTGCTCTGATGAACTTGCTGCACTAGTGCCCCCTCGACGTAAATTCACTAGACCAACTCGACAATCAGCCAAATCCCATCCATTCACTGTGGAGGTCCACAAATGCTGAAGAGCCTTCTACTCCAATAGCTTCTTTTCTCGTGCTGCCGGCCCTTGGAACTCCCTCCCTGCTCCCCCGACTGCAATGACATGCAGAAATTTAAAACTAATGTAAACAGACATCTCGCTGTACAGCTCCCAAGTTAGGATGACCCCCAAAACCTAAACCCTATTTCTCAGTAGCCCCTTACCTCTACAGTGGCAGCCTGCCTTGTTTGGGGTGAACTATGTTAAAAAAATGCATCCCCCCTCCCCCGTAAATAGGGATATGAATTTTTTTTGTATATAAAGATAAATCAATTATTTCATTTTTTTTTTTCTCGGATTTAAATATTTTTTCTTTTGATAAAACTTTTGATAAAACGAAGTATATTTTCTTAAGGTTCCTACAAACAGATCTGAGGCTATTCCTTTGTTTTACTTTCTGCTTTTGACATTCTTGGCAGGCATCACAGGATTATATGTTCTTCCTCAAGCAAGCCGTCAATGGCCTTCCACCTATGCATCTCAAGCTTCATGCCTTCCGATGTACAAGCAGCAAAAATAATCTGACTTAATCGTTTCAAAATAAGCTGAGCGCCCGAGGTGCGAATCCTAACCATTTGCACACAGGAAGTTAAGGCCGCAAAGATTTGCCTTCAGTGCCAGAAGCTTCAAAAATATTGCAGTAAGTAATTTTGTCAGGTTGTGACCAGAGTTGCGGAGTCAGAGTTGCGGAGTCAGAGTTGCGGAGTCAGAGTTGCGGAGTCAGAGTTGCGGAGTCAGAGTTGCGGAGTCAGAGTTGCGGAGTCAGAGTTGCGGAGTCAGAGTTGCGGAGTCAGAGTTGCGAGGTTCTGAAAGGAGTCAGAGTCGCGAGGTTCTGAAAGGAGTCAGAGTCGCGAGGTTTCGAGAGGAGTCAGAGTCGCGAGGTTTCGAGAGGAGTCAGAGTCGCGAGGTTTCGAGAGGAGTCAGAGTCGCGAGGTTTCGAGAGGAGTCAGAGTCGCGAGGTTTCGAGAGGAGTCAGAGTCGCGAGGTTTCGAGAGGAGTCAGAGTCGCGAGGTTTCGAGAGGAGTCAGAGTCGCGAGGTTTCGAGAGGAGTCAGAGTCGCGAGGTTTCGAGAGGAGTCAGAGTCGCGAGGTTTCGAGAGGAGTCAGAGTCGCGAGGTTTCGAAAGGAGTCAGCGTCGCGAGGTTTCGAAAGGAGTCAGCGTCGCGAGGTTTCGAAAGGAGTCAGCGTAGCGAGGTTTCGAAAGGAGTCAGAGTCGGTCTCATAAGAATGCTAGGAGTTAGTGTCATATTGTTTTTATCCCTGAAGAATCAACAGTCTGAATATTGTATTTTAAAATAAGGAATCGGAGTCGGATATTTTGGAATACTAGGAGTTGGATTTTTTTCCCCCCTTTGCACAGAACTAAATTAAACTAAACATAGTTCACATTACTCATCGTCAATTCTTGAACCTGTGTTCCCAAATTCATAATGATCGGTTCATTAGTTTAGGAGTGTATCCTGTACATACAAATATATAAACATTGCTAACTTTATATAGATAGACATACAAAACAAACTATCCAAAGCATAACAAAATACTAAAAAGTGCAGGTATTTATATTCTCTTTCTGTCCAATCTAAGAGATACTTTTTAAATTCGATTAATTCGATGCAGAATTAGTAAAACAAAAATAAAATTCAACAAAGAATACTTCAGTTAATGTTTAAACATTAAAATAATTAATTTATTGGTATATTTAAGTAAAAACGAGTTCAAGTCGCTGTTTTAGAGCTGTCTGTAAAAAAACGCAAGTTATTTATTTTTAAAAGAAAACACGAGCGGGCTAACAGTTTTTTCATTACTTTACCTCATATTGCAAATCTTATTTTTTAACTTTTTTTCAAAGCAAAAATTGCCTCCCCATGTCTATTTGAAATTATTTCCGACCAGCAATATATCACTACATAGGAAACGCCGGGTGAATACCGCTAGTGTATGTATGTATGTATGTATGTGTATGTGTGTGTGTGTGTATGTATATATATATATATATATATATATATATCATGTGTGTGTGTGTGTGTGTGTGCAAGGTTAGTGGGAGAGAACCCCAGCAGAGTGCTTGTTTATTAAGAAAAAATAAAAAATAAGCGCGTTATGTATTACAGAAGATCAGAAAAACATCGGTACCGTCGGTTTCAAATAAAAAACAAAAGGGACCCATAGTTGGTCTCTTATGCCGGACTCTCTTCAGCCTCTGTTTATGTTAGTCAGAGAGACAGGCATAAACAGAGGCTGAAGAGAGTCCGGCATAGGAGACCAACTATGGGTCCCTTTTGTTTTTTATTTGAAACTGACGGTGCCGACGTTTTTCTGATCTTCTGTAATATATATATATATATATAAGAAGGAATAGGTAAAATAAATACCTTTTGAAGCATTAAGATGCGATATCAATTTTTTTTATAAAAAAGAAAAATAATAAATCGAAACCGATTTTTTTTTTCTTTTGAACCTAAAACACTTATACAAATCACGTGCTGCATTCACGTTCTTCATATTTGATGGTGGGAAACAACAACTTGCCCATTTGGCCCGGCTGTAATAACAACAAGCCGGTAAAGAGATAAAAAATACAAATCCGATGACATCAGGATATATTACACACCGAGGATGCCAGGTTTTGGCGAAATATCTGTATCACTTTAAACTAACAAAAAAAAAAAAATGCTAGTTTTAATAAAAAAAAGAAGAAAAAAAATCGGTTTCGATTTATTATTTTTCTTTTTTATAAAAAAAATTGATATCGCATCTTAATGCTTCAAAAGGTATTTATTTTACCTATTCCTTCTTAAATTTATCAATAGATGCTTTAAAAAAAAAATGAACCTAAAACACACACATATATATATATATATATATATATTGAATTTTTTTGAAACGTTTTATAATAAAAATTAAGATAGCACAAGTCGAAGGAATATAACTTTGTAAAAACAAAAATTATTGTAGATAACAGCAATATGACACTTTAAAACTAAATTGCTAATCATCCACTTTATAATAAAGACCAATGTGTATTTATTTATTTATATATATTTATGTACTTTCCTCCCGTCACGCAAAAATTAATGAGTAAAACACGTGCCTTTTTCTAGACCCCGAACGAAATCATTTCAAATTGTGAGGAGAAGCAAAAATTCAAATAGCAAGTCACACAGCCCCCTTAGACTTACCTCGCCGCCGAAAATTAATTCGAAAAAAAAAAGTGGGTGTTTTTCTTTCTTTTCTAGGTCATCAGAAATGATAATTTATATGAAAAATTGAATTACTTACGCAATTCTATGATTTTATATAAATATTTTAGTAATACATATAGACAAATAGTAAGTGCAAACACTGACATAGCATACTTTTCTTCCGGCATTTTTGACGGAGGGTGTACACTTGTTTTATAATAATACACCTTATCTGGAGAACGAAATGCAAAAAAAATAATTTAAAAAAAAAGGTTAAAAGTAAATAAATAAAATTTTGAGTTGTGACTGACGAGCAAATTTACAATTTAAAAATGGATAAAAATGACGTGACGACAAGCAAAGGCATAAATTTAAAACTTTGGTTTTAAATTCCTTGAATTTTTCGAACTTTTATTGGAATTTATTCTATTCATGGACTAACATAATAGATTCCATTGAAATTAGTCACTATTGTGTTTTGGTGTGCATACACATCGTCAGCCATTTGCAAAATAGGATTTAACATCAAATAGTTAGATTGTGAAAGTTAATTTCAATTTTTTTTTTATTTATTTAAAAAAAATGTTTTTTTTTAAAATCCTAAATGGTAACTATATTTATTCATTCTCTAAATTTTCCAGGCTAAAACACGTTAGTTATCCATATATCTTTCTCCCTCTCTCTCTCTCTCTCATATATATATATATATATTTGAAGTTTTAAGAGAGTTATACCCTCATATTCCTCTTAGGGGTGCATTTAGAGATTCGGAAACACTTTTCGGTTCATTTTACATAAGAATACACTTCTAGAGTTTATGTAGATTTTCTAACCTTTCTTTCTATAGGGAACACACAATTTAATATTTATTTAATAAATATTGATGTATATATATATATATAAACTCAATGTGTGTGTGTTACCTATAGAAATAAAGGTTATGTAATCTACATAAACTCTAGAAGTGTATTCTTATGTAAAATGTACTGAAAAGTGTTTTCGAATCTCTAAGTGCACCCCTATAAGAGATATGAGGTTATAACCCCCTTAAAACTTCAAATATATTCTATGTTTATGAAATTTAAATCATATGTATAAAATTTTCCGGGGAAGAAAATGGAAAAGGTCCCGAATCTCTAAGTGCCCTGCTAACTTAAGGGACCTATGGGGGGGGGGGGGCGAACCTCCTTTGAAACTTCAAATATATCCTATTTCGATGGAATTTATATATCTATAAAATTTGATGTGCCGAATATCTATGTGCCCCTACCTTTAAGTGCCCTCACGGGGTCAGAAGCCCCTCATAATTTCAAATGCATATATCCGATTTTAATCAAATCATATGTTCAAGACACCATATATAAGACACTAATTCAGAGAGTTTTCTAACATTTCAGCTTTTTCCGACTACATCAGGGGGCATAACGGGAAGATGGGACAGTAAAAACAAAGAAAGTAATATTGCATTATAAGCATAGTGAAAAAGTACATAGTAGTAATCCTCATTCAATCCCGAACGACGTCGGGTCTTACTGCTAGTTAACTGATAAGAAATCACTCATTATTACAGTTTCATGTATATTAATAAACAATAGAAAATTATATTCCAGTAACCATGTCCTTATTCACCTTTCAAAAATTAAATAATTGACGGACCGTTTCGGCGACACATGAACAACCATAATATAGCGTTATATATCCTGGATTTTCCGTAAGTGCGACTCTTTATGAGGAAAGTTTAAAAAAATTGTGTCTAAAAACATCAGAAAACAACAACAAAAAAGCAATAACACTCATAGTTCAATTATTCATAAATGCAGTTTCAAACTACATTAATGAAAGCTTTAACCATTGTGTGTTATTGTTTTGTTGTTGTTTTCTGGACACGATTTTTGAATTTTGAAGAGTCGCACTTATGAAAAATCCAGGATATATAACTCTATATTATGGTTGTTCATGTTGTCGACGAAATGGACCGTCAAGTATTTGGATTTTTGAAAGGTGAATAAAGACATCGTTACTGGCATCTAACTTTCTATTGTTTATTAATACATGCTCTAGTGTTTAAAAAATTAACATCCATTGAGATTTAACCTTGAAAGTGTAACTTAATAATTAATTTATATATATATATATATATATATATATATATATATATATATAAAGAGTAGGCTTCTACTATGTCTCCCCAACCTATTATAAATGAAAATAATAATATAATCTTAGATCCGTATGATTCCCTGCTTTTAAATTTGGTCCTTTAAATTCCCCTTTTGTTTTTTGTTTTGCTTTTATCTCCTTTCATTTTATTAATACGACATCTATGGTCATTTTGTATATATATATATATATATATATATATATATATATATCGATTACGTGTATATGTATATGTTTTTATGTGTGTGTATATATATATATATATATATATATGTACGTATTTGTATATCTTCTTTCTCTACATAGCTTTAGATTTATTATACCTTTTCACTATATATATTCCCCAAAATTACAGATCTTCGTTTTTTTGTTGTCACTTAGCTTTTTCGCTCTTGATAAAGCCGACGCTACAGCTAAGCGAAATGTTGAGTTTTAAGTATCCCGCTTTTCTTTTATAATTTATATATATATATATATATATATATATATATACATATATATATATATATTATATATATATATATATATAAAGTATATGCATGTGGTGTCTTAGGCCGTATCTTTTACGTCAATAGACTTGTAGGTTTTATTCCTATCTATGGATTCGACGCGAGTCATATTTAAATTACAATTGGAATTATCATGGGTGATAAGTACTCCTTAGATTATACATAGAATGTAGAGTTTTGGGAGGTTGTTTTTTTTTTTTTTTTTTTTTAAAGAAATATTGACCTGAGTACTCAATTACTGAAGTAAGAGTCCAACACATTTAAATGAGTACAGTCAAAGGGCTAGAAACAAACAGCTTCCAATTTTGACAAATAACAAAAACAAAAAACAAACAGACAAAAAAAACTTAATCTGCATCATAGGTGAAAAAAAAAAACTTTGTCCGGAACTAAGGTGTGATCTGGAAGTTCACCGAATTTGTTATCTTCTCATTTCCGGCCTAGAACGCTGAAGATTAGCTATACATATCTGCTGATTCCTTGGAAAACGGTATAGCTATGAAACCTCAGATTCATTTTTAACACTTTGACTGTACCTAATTATATATATATATATATATATATATATATATATATATATATATATATATGTATATATATTTATTTATTTATTTATATACGTACACATTAGTTATTAATAAATCGATTCATAAGATATTTGAGGCAGAGAAAATGAATATTTTATAATTGGAAATAATTGTTATAAAAATGTCAGCAGAACATTATCACAATTGGTTATTAATGGATAACATTTGAAACTATCCAAATATTTTAATTGACAATAACCACATACAATCTGCTCAAGATGAATTACCTCTGCGTAGGAGGTTATGTATTCGGTCAAATCTGTCACTATATTTGTTTGTCTAACGTCCACATCGCTTGACCAATCGTCACCAAACTTGGTCAAAATATGTCATAGAACTGATTTAATTTTGGGATATCTAGATAAAAGGTCATGGTCAAGGTAAAAGAAAAGGCGAAAGTTACACTTTGGGCGATAACTTTGGTCCTGTTCATCATAGAAACTCGCTACTTGGCCTATATTGTAGCCAATAAAGCCCAGCATATTATATGACCTTTGACCTTGTAATTGATAAGTTCGGTCTAGTTTGTCATTTTTACGAAACTTCAACTCCCGACTGACTTATGTTCTATTTGGATCATTATTTAAACATTTTAAGTTGAGAAAATAAGTAAAATTAATAAGTTCAGTTGCTAGACTGTAGCATGTGCGAGGATCATAATTCGTTTCTTGTTCCTCTTATATTTTTAGTATTTTCATTCTTTCTTCTGTGTTCCTTCTTCTGTTATATCGAATATATTGAGCCCGTCAGGATATTTTTCTGCTAGAAACCCTGAGAGAACATCAGTATCATATTCGGCTTAATGTCCGTTTTACATACTGTCATGTGTTGGACAGCTTTTAGAAATTGACTCCCAAAGTAACCTATCTTTAGCCAGGTCATTATTTACCCCTCTTTTAAATCGATCCTCAACACTTCCTCCAGTGTTTCCTTTGCCTTTCCCTGCTCAATGACCCTGCTACCTCAACTGTTTGACAGTACAAAAATCCTCTCATCGATTCTTTCAACGTGACCATACCAATCAAGTCTCCTGTTCTGCAAACATCTTCCTATATTGTCCAGATTTAATCTTTCTCTGAAGTCATCAGATCTAAGCCTTGTTTTAAGATTCGCATTACATATCCATCGTATCATGTTCATATCATTTTTCTCTATGCAACGCATGTACTAAATACTGACTGGCCAGGTTTCACTTCCATACATCATCACACTGCGTACACATGCCTGATAAACTCTTCCCTTGATCGACAGTGGTAATGCTCTGCTGGTTAGTAATCGCAGAAGTTTTTAACTTTTGTAATCACACTAGCATCTGTTCTTCAATATTTTTGTTAACCCGACCACTGCCGGAAACCATAAAACTATGAAATTTATTTTAGCCTCAATTAGCATTACAGTATAAAAACATGTGAAATAAAATTAACATGAAATCCTTTTTCGAAATTAATAAAAAATATCTCAAAGTTATTAAACTGTTGTCGTTATCACATTGGTGTAACTTCTAAGTTCATATTCTAGTTAAAAATCTCATGTGAAAATTAAATCTATGTAAACCTGTCATTTTAAAGATTAATCTCTCATCAGGCAAAGCCAGATACTTCGATTGGTTTATGTAATAATTTCCTGTTAAGTACGTGCGAATTCGAATAGAGAAGGGGGGGGGACATTTAATCTCTTAACAAAGCATGAAGATATTTTTTTTAAAAAGATAATGTTTTCAAAGATGGCGGTTTGGGGTGTACAGTTAAACTATAACAAAAAGAATTCTCCAGAGGTGTCAGATTTAAGAGAATTTAACCTTAAAAGCCACTATAAAATTGAATCTGAAATGGATTCACTTTGTGTGAGAGCGTGAAAGCGACAGACGGAGCAATCATGAGAGAGAGAGAAGAGAGAGAAGAGAGAGAGAAGAGAGAGAGAGACAGACAGAGAGACAGAGAGAAACAGAGACAGAGACAGAAAGAGAGAGAAAGAGAGAGAAAGAGAGAGAAAGAGAGAGAAAGAGAGAGAAAGAGAGAGACAGACAGAGAGAGAGAGAGAGAGAGAAAGAGAGAGAAAGAGAGAGACAGACAGAGAGAGAAAAAAGAGACAGAGAGAGAGAGAGAGAGAGAGAGAGAGAGACAGAAAGAAAGAGAAAGAGAAAGAAAGAGAGAGACACATATAGAGAGGGACAGATAAAGAAAGGCAGAGGATGACAATGAGAATGCGTTCTTGCTGAGTGAGATTTTTTTTTTTCCTTTTAATTTATTTTAAATTTGGTTTTATTTTTGTATTTTTCTCGCCCCCTACTTCCTTTGCATCCATTTATTTATAGAACAATTTGAAATGGCAATATACAATCTAAGAGATGAGTAAACAGGTTGTGTTGAGGGGCAGCATGATAGAGAGAAAACATGACTTTGCCAGTAAATGTCAGGAACAAAAAAATCCAAGAGAAGAGGACATTAAAAGCAAAATTAAATTCAAGGGAAATTGAACAAGTTAAAAAAAAAAAGAACAATGGCAGAAATAAATCGACAGATTTACACATGAAGAATAAACTTTTGGTTGGCACTTACAAATAAAAAGCACAATAAGGTTTTACGTTTTGAATATAAAAAGGAATTAGATAAAAATAATTTTTACAATAAAAAAGCGGTGGAAATCTTTTCTTTATTTGAATGCAAATAAGAAAAAGAACAACGGGTATTCTTCATATACGTTCATTCAATTTGCGCGTTTAGTGACGAAAATACTATTTCAAAAGTTAGTATGACAGACTGACAAAAATGCTATTTTAAACACTAGCATGACAGACTGACGAAAATGCTATTTCAAACTTTAGTATGACAGATTGACGAAAATGCTATTTCAAACACTAGTATGACAGATTGACGAAAATGCTATTTCAAACACTAGTATGACAGATTGACGAAAATGCTATTTCAAACACTAGTATGACAGATTGACGAAAATGCTATTTCAAACACTAGTATGACAGATTGACGAAAATGCTATTTCAAACACTAGTATGACAGATTGACGAAAATGCTATTTCAAACACTAGTATGACAGATTGACGAAAATGCTATTTCAAACACTAGTATGACAGATTGACGAAAATGCTATTTCAAACTTAAGTATGACGTACCTGTAGATTGACAGACAGAGCCTCAGAGATTAAAAGTCTTATTTCAAGTTTAAAAAAAAACTGCCGGTTTTATTTGCGCCCATCCCCACCCCGGTCAGGGGGGGGAGCTCTTTCTTACGAGCGCCCTTTACAGGATCGGCGACACAGTTATAAAAGGGGGGGGGGCTCTCCTAAAAAGTGGGGGGGGGCGGTTAAACACATGCATATATAACTTCATTATTGATGACCGTAAAGTGGGGGGGGGGCCAAGTCAAAAAGTAGGGGGCTTCTTCCCCCCCCCCCTGCGCCGCCGTCCATGCTTTATATACGTCCATATTATTAGACCGAATACTAGAAAAGAAGCGACCATTGTCAGACAACTCAGAGTACAATTGATAATTTGGCTTCTCGATTTCTCCATACTTGTATCTGTCTTTCCAATGACATGGCGGTTTTTAATTTTTTTTTAGTATTTATGAGTCACTACTTATCAAGGCTAAAAGACCAGTCGAGGATGAAGCTTTATAAGATGGATAGATTGACAGTTGAATGATGACGAATACTATTAAACAGTCAAACCCGAAAACAGCAATTCTTCCCCCTTTGTCAGAATCATCGCTCATGAAATGTGAGGACTAAAGAACAAAATAGAGGGTAAAGAGAGTTACGGGGTTGACGGAAAATAAACCCAACGTCCACTTTCTACTTCTCCATATGATCAAACATATCCAGTCATAGATGTTCTTCCCTTTTCTGCCCATTTCCTGCGACCACTTCGTATTTAACCCGGTGTAAGGGTGTGCATATTAGATACGAAGTAAACGAGCAGCATTTACCTAATTTCCAAAAGATATAAATGTGTCATATTTTTTGTAACATCAATAATATCAAGTTACATGTCTAACATCAATGATATCAAGTTACATGTGTAACATCAATGATCGCAAGTTACAAGTTGACGTTATCGTAGCCAGATGTACAATTGTACATCTATGACTTAAAATTCGGAAATGACTTCCCCTAAACTCTACTTGAAAGCAAGCTCTTCAAGTTTGAAGAACTGGAGTTAAAAGAGATCAAGATTTGGCAGCTGGAAACGTGATAATTCTTTTTTTGGGAAAGGGATCACAAAAGAATTCTCAGATAACTCGAATATGCCTTTTGGAACATAGTTTAACAGGAAGGAAATTGAATATAGAACACGGAGTCACTTATTGAAGTAGCTATCTATCGTGAGAAGAGCTTATGATGTTAGAATTCCCAAAATATTCTTTGTAATCACTTTAAAAACTAGACCATGTATCATATTGTATCTAAGTACACACATCCATTTGGCAACATTTTTCTAAGCCCTAAAAACCTGTATATGCGTTAAAGTCATACTAAATTCACATTCTTCAAAACCAGCGCTGTGGAGTCAGTAGACGAAATACTCAACTCGAATACTAGAAATAGTATAAGCTCCGACTCTGACCTAATAAATATTCTACTAGTAAAACAGGATGTTTAGAAAAACCGATGGCATAACTTCGAGAGTATGTTCTATATGTGTACATAGGTCCAGAAACGCTTGGTTTCCGAGTTATAGGCCATTGAACCAAATACTGATCGACATTCTTTATTGTAAACATACAACACGAACAATGTGTGTGATAGTGCACTGTTATTTCTACACATGATATAGATAGATAAACACTATCCGTGTAACAGGATCACAGGTAAAATAAGCCTGGGCCTGGTGTTGCCACATGCATCAAGAAACCCATGAAAAATAACACCAAACAAATATAAAAGCTATAAGGCTCAGAAGAAAATCATTAAATTCATATTCTCTAAAATCAACAAGGTGGAGTCAGTAGGCGAAAAGCTTGACTAATATCAGAAATTTTTAAAAGTCCAACTCTGACTCAAGAAATCTTCCACTCGTAATATATCTGTACTAGAGGGATCCTGTGGAAATTCCATGGTGCTTTCTACATCAATCTTCATAATTTACTGTTAATAATATTCTTTTTTAAATAATAGTATTATTGCTGACTTTTTTCCATAAAAATAATTGTCAGCTAAATATTCTTCAAATCGATGAAACTAATGTCACTTTTTAAAAAATATATTTATTTAAAATTGTACTGTTTTAGTTGATGGAATGCCATTTGATTTTGGAACAATTCATTTTAAAATGAGATTTTTTTACTTTATCATCATCAGATTAATCACCATCTTTGCTGATAGGATGATCTTATTTTTGAAGTGTGTGTGAAAGGTGATAACGTACGTACGAACATGAAATGCCTAAACATTATTATATAGATATTTATGAAATTGAATCATTTCTCTCACTAATAGTGAGATTAAAACACTCTATTCAAATTCACGCAACAGAAGCAACCGATCTTTCCGATATACTAGTTAGTCGTAAGGTTAACTCATTTGAATATTAATTTGCAAAAAGGATATTTTTCTAATTCAATAATTGTTTTGATTTCAATATAACACATAGTTCTGTTTACAAATACTGTTTTATTTTGTGGATAAATACTTAGGTGTGATCAAAAGTTTCTTTTCTGCCTATTTACTTCTGGGGGACAAGATTTTCAACAAGTTGCGATCCTCTTCTAAATTGTAAGTTGTAACCCTCACCTATCCCCAAAACACTATTGCCTTTTGTTAATATTTATAAAAAAAACACACACAATCAATTACTTTTTTACCTCTCGAAATCTGAAAGGAATTTGGAAGCATTTAAACCATGCATGGGTAGCCTTTGTCATGTGTGGGCCAGATTAAGTTTTCTCAATCTAAACATGGGCCAGAGCCCTAATAACGGATTATGTATATATATATATACTTACACATTCATATATGCAATAGATAGAGATATATTCAACTATGGTTTCTTTTTTAAGGTCATATCATTAGTAGAATCCATGTATTAGCTGTGTCTTTTAATAACTCTTAAAAACTAATCAAAGGTTCAAAAGGATTTCTAAAAATACATTTGCCCCAACTTTCAGTTTTTCTAGTCCATGTCGAGGCCAGACTTCAAGTTCATGTGGAATATTAGCAGTGTTTTGGATAATCCCTTTGGAATTTTATTCATAATTTCCTAAAAAGATCATCTTTATCAAAGGTCTCTAAGGGCCAGACGAAAAGCCATTGTGGGTCAGGTTTTGCCTGTGGGCCTTAAGTTGCCTATGCATGATTTAAACTGTCTTTAAAATTATTAGTAAATCTTTATGTATTAAAATATTGAAATTTTGGAAGCCATTTAGCTCTGCTTCACCCCAACCCTAAATCCACCCCTCAATAACTTCTTAAAAATCTTATTTAAAAAGATAATTTAATTACGACATTTTCTGCAATGTAAACCATCTTGAATATATTCTAAGTAAATCCTTTATCTCTAATTAATAATCTAATGTAAAAGAAATCTACATGAACGAGCAATGAAGGACAAACAATAAAACGTTAATAATATGCACATATACACACTAAATATTACAAAGTAACACATAAAAACATTTAAAATATAGATTTTTCTCAAATAATAGGGTTTCTTAAAAGAAACTAATTTGTACAAACATATTCAAGTTTTAAAAAATCCAGTATTAAGAAAACATCTGACAAGAACCAAATAATCTGTATAGAAATGTTAATTATCTTGTTACGAAGCAAACAATTTGAAAACCTCTTCCAAAAAATGGCCCAAATAATATCTTAAACAACCTAAAAGTAGCAAAAAAGTATATAAAAATCTAAAAATCAAACTAAATCACTCAAATATTATGAATAGTCAAATCCCACACCCTAAAAAACCTTCACAAAAATGAAACATTGTAAAAACTGTCTGATTCTGAAAAAAAAGAAGCTCTTTGACCTGGGATGACCTTATAATGGTTGAAAGATCGTTGAATACCAACAAACAAACGAACATGAATTATAAATATATACATTTGACATTGTGTTTTTGTTTTTTGTTTTTCTTAGGAAAACAGCAGGAAGCAACATATGGTATATTGTCTTACATTGTAGTTTATGAAGA
>OY744516.1:138597040-138721824 GCA_963556195.1 Sepiola atlantica
AGAGTACAAGAAGGAGAGAGAGAGTACAAGAAGGAGAGAGAGAGAGTACAAGAATGAGAGAGAGTACAAGAATGAGAGAGAGAGAGAGTACAAGAAGGAGAGAGAGAGAGTACAAGAAGGAGAGAGAGAGAGAGTACAAGAAGGAGAGAGAGAGAGAGTACAAGAAGGAGAGAGAGAGAGTACAAGAAGGAGAGAGAGAGAGTACAAAAAGGAGAGAGAGAGTACAAAAAGGAGAGAGAGAGAGTACAAAAAGGAGAGAGAGAGAGTACAAAAAGGAGAGAGAGAGAGTACAAAAAGGAGAGAGAGAGAGTACAAAAAGGAGAGAGAGAGAGTACAAAAAGGAGAGAGAGAGAGTACAAAAAGGAGAGAGAGAGAGTACAAAAAGGAGAGAGAGAGAGTACAAAAAGGAGAGAGAGAGAGTACAAAAAGGAGAGAAAGAGTACAAAAAGGAGAGAAAGAGTACAAAAAGGAGAGAGAGAGAGTACAAAAAGGAGAGAGAGAGAGTACAAAAAGGAGAGAGAGAGAGTACAAAAAGGAGAGAAAGAGTACAAAAAGGAGAGAGAGAGTACAAAAAGGAGAGAGAGAGAGTACAAGAAGGAGAGAGAGAGAGTACAAGAAGGAGAGAGAGAGTACAAGAAGGAGAGAGAGAGAATACAAGAAGGAGAGAGAGAGAATACAAGAAGGAGAGAGAGAGAATACAAGAAGGAGAGAGAGAGAATACAAGAAGGAGAGAGAGAGTACAAGAAGGAGAGAGAGAGTACAAGAAGGAGAGAGAGAGAGAGTACAAGAAGGGGAAAGAGAGAGAGTACAAGAAGGAGAGAGAGAGAGTACAAGAAGGAGAGAGAGAGAGTACAAGAAGGAGAGAGAGAGAGTACAAGAAGGAGAGAGAGAGAGTACAAGAAGGAGAGAGAGAGAGAGTACAAGAAGGAGAGAGAGAGAGAGTACAAGAAGGAGAGAGAGAGAGAGTACAAGAAGGAGAGAGAGAGAGAGTACAAGAAGGAGAGAGAGAGAGAGTACAAGAAGGAGAGAGAGTACAAGAAGGAGAGAGAGAGAGTACAAGAAGGAGAGAGAGAGAGTACAAGAAGGAGAGAGAGAGAGAGTACAAGAAGGAGAGAGAGAGAGAGTACAAGAAGGAGAGAGAGAGAGAGTACAAGAAGGAGAGAGAGAGTACAAGAAGGAGAGAGAGAGAGTACAAGAATGAGAGAGAGTACAAGAATGAGAAAGAGTACAAGAAGGAGAGAGAGTACAAGAAGGAGAGAGAGTACAAGAAGGAGAGAGAGTACAAGAAGGAGAGAGAGAGCGACAACGAGAAAGAGAGAGCGACAACGAGAAAGAGAGAGCGACAACGAGAAAGAGAGAGCGACAACGAGAAAGAGAGAGCGACAAGGAAAAGGAAAAGGAACGAGAAGGAAAAAAAGCGAGAAGAAAAAAAAGCGAGAGAGCAAGAGAGACATGAGAGAACGAGACATTAGCAAGAAAGCGAGAGAGACATTAGTGAGAGAACAAGAGACATCAGCGAGAGAAGGCCATAAAGACACGAGAGAATTATACAAGTTTCCCATTGCTGAAATTAACATATGGTCTTTTGATAGACTGGAAAAATTGATCCAATTTGGAATGCTTATAACTTTCTCTTTCCTATTCAGGCAACATTTTGCCTATTTGTTTTTAACCTTTCCGTCAATAGAAAATAGATTCTACTCTTTCACTGAATTGTTTCTTAATAGTTTCCAAAATGGCAGGAAATCCACAGCCTCATTTCCCTTAATCGCCAATCATTCAGGCTCGACAAAAACAGGTCGACTTAACTGTAATCCATAATCAAACACTTGGACATTGAAGTGGATACTAATACAATCAGACTCTCTCAGCTGAACATTGAAAACGTAACTTCTTTCTTAGTTGCTTATTCATCGGCATATCTCAAAGAAGATTAGATTTAGAAGGATTTACTATTGTCACTACATATTGCGACAGAAGCCTTCAAAAGGCAGTTTGTTGACAATAGCCGTTCCTTTCATCATTATTTTTTGGAATTTATAAGACACTAATTGATTGTTCATTGGTTGTCTTCCTTGTTCCTCTAAGGGTTATGGGGGTTGGCCATCCGGTACTTGTCCAGATTAGGAGCCAAGCTAAAATCGACTTGGTGTCGGCAGTTTTCGGATGTTTATGTAGACGGTCAGGAAAAGACGAATCACTTATCCAATCAGAATATGAGAAAATAAGTAGACAAGTTAACATTTTAATTGATTGAAATGTGAAATTCACTAATTGGAAATAAAAATTGATCAAAGTGCTAATGAATTTTAATGAACCCTAACCCTGTTTTAATACTTGTTCAGTAATATTTTTCTTAAAAAACAAAATGTTTACTCATTTTTTTTTCAGTTGTACATCGAGCCTTGTTTGGATTTTTTGGACGCAGGCAACCTACTTTTCGTTCGTTTTTTTTGCCTGCCGTCTACGTAAACATCCGAAAACTATCGACGCCAATTTGATTTTAGCTTGAGTCTTAATCTGAACAAGTACCAGTCATTCTGTAACCTAATCATTGCTCCCTTAGGTGGTCACGTAAGCCAGTCTATATAAATTAAAATATGTGCTGCTTCAGCCTCTTTTTCCAGTTTTCCCATCTTGGTTGATGTCGGTCTCACTGCTTTGTGACAGCAGCCATCAAAAGGCTGTTTGCAGAAGAAAACGATTCCATCCATTACGAAAACAGTCAGAATGGACGGAGCCAAATGTGTATGCAGTTACCTGAACTATCTTTTTAAGTTCTTACAAAAGGTACGTATTCACAAAAGCCTTCTCATTCTGTACATTCTACATTTTTTGTTGTATAGCATAAATAAAATTATAAAATTATATACACTGTTCTTCTTACTTTTTTTCCAAAAGCTGTCGCTCCCAATTCAAATTGCAGCACTTATCTACAAGGATCATTCCTAGTTTTTCACATGCGAGAATTGAACTTCCTTTCAGGAATAACAATTCCCACACTATATAGCCCCATCATCATTCAGTCGTGTTAATATAACGAATCCTCTTGACTCTCTCACGGCATCTCACTACATCCTCCATCACACCAGGTAGGTCTTAATAAGTACATTGTGAGTCATCTGTTTGTGACTTGACGTAAGTTATGTGCAGTCTTCCCACTGAACCACATCCCTGTTTTTGCATCTGCAAAAGAACATCGCTGACAACTTCATCCTTAACTCTCCAGTAAATTTGCTTCTTTTCTTTTCTCTCTCTCTGATAAATGCTTAGATCTGAGGAAGATGTCTATAAGTTGCTCCTTATAGTGGCTGCCTCCAAGAGATGTTAAGAGCAACTCTTAGCATTCTGGTGTACACACCATCAATTTTCTTCTCCAATCTTTTGGTAAAAGTCCAGATGCTACTTCCATATACCAGAACTGATGTAACAATGGCTTCAAAGAAGTCACGTGTCATCTTGGTAGGAACATTTACCTTCCAGATTGCTTTCATCTTGATTTGCACATTTAGTACCCTCGCTGTGCTATTTCCCTTTGCAACTGCACTGCAAAGGTAGGTAAACTGATCGACATTTTTTAGGCAAGTCCCATTTAAGAAAGAGATATTTCCATGTTGGTTCAGGAGAATGTGCTCTGTTTTGTTTGTGTTCACAAAAAGCCCAAAGCGATTTGCCATTTCTTCAAGACAATAAGTAGCATATGAAGCCTAGGTGATTTTATTAATAGCTAACCGCCATCATTTTACCTTTTCTTTATTTGACTTTGTTCAGTTTTTATCAGGCAGCAGATTTTCCCACCTATTCAATCCGTGTTAAGGGCGCATGCTCCTTCTCCCAATCCATGATATGTATGTAGAGATCCCCACTGAAAGGCCATTCTTTGAAAGCAGATTAGTGTTTTATTTCATTTTATTGATTCTTAATCACCCAAAATCATAGAATTATTTAATTTTCATCATTTATTCAATAAATTAAAAAAATTATAAGAAAACAAATTTTCAAATTTAACATCATAGCGATTTTCAAAAGAGGAAGTTTTGAAGGAATTTAACGTTACTGCGCAGTAACGTTGTTTGTTTTACTATTTTACTGTTAAACACGACTATATATTTTCCCCCTCAAAATTATAAGTGAACACAATGAAAACTAAGGTGGCCTCCAGAGCTGAAATAGAGCATGCTCTTTGGTTAATCAATAAGAGTTATCTGTTAACTGCATGTTTGTAGTAATACATAAGTGTTAAATATTAGTTAACAGTAATATGCTTTTGAAGTTAAGTATAGATTTAACTTTTGTTATACTAATGATTCACCACTCGAGAAAAGGGGTTAATGAGATAAGTAGATTGACATTTGGGATTGAACTCAATGCTAGGTTACAGGACTGCTTTAACTACACAAACTACCTGATATATTGGACTGACCCATGCATTTGAACCCCGGTAGCAGGTAAATGTGCCCATATAAGCAGACCAAGTGTCTGACTTGATATCAGGTGCCAAAAGTCTCTTTGGTACTTTACAAGAGATAAATAACATTTATGAAGCCATTGCTTTGTTTGAACAGTATTATTTTATATCAGAAACTAATGCTTGATCAACACACAAAATTCAGATGTTTGAATTGTTTTGAAAATCTGCAACAGTAACTTCACTTAAATAACTAACTAATAATCCAATTGGGCTTAAATTTTGATACGTGTCATCTGAAAATTAGTATTTTATAAAATTCAAAGATTTTTTTTATTATTAGTGGCGCCATCTATATGTTAGGCCTGGGACTTATTGAGTGCTGCTCTAAGTCACATTTATTATTTATCTGTATAATAATACACTTATGAAAAGAAACTAGATCTCACCCTTGTTTTTGCGTATTCTACAAAAGTGTTGTTTTTTTTTTTAGACACTAGAGACCTCTTATTTCTATTTATGAAGGTTTGAGGATATACGTTGCATGGAGAGAAATGACATGAGAATGATATGGTGGATATGTAATGCAAGTTTTATGACCTTAAAGGAAGATTAAATCTGGACAGTATAGGGAGATGTGCGCATAACAGGAAACTTTGATGGTATGGCCACGTTGAAAGAATGGATGAGAGTTCCTGAGTTAGTAGATGTACAACAGTTGAGGTAGCAGGATCAGTTGGTAGGGGAAGGCCAAGGAAAACATTGGAGGCAGTGATAAAAATGGACTTGAGAGAAAAAGGGATAAATATCTGGCCAGAGATAGGTTAGTTTAGAAGACAATTTCTAAAAGCTGCCCAACGCGTGCCACTATGTAAAACCGAACATGATGATGATTATTATTAAACTTTAAATGCCAGGTTTAGTAGGAATAAAGGACATAGTTATAGAGATGTTATGCCCGTATTTAAAATCTTTGGTGATGCTATTTGAAAAGAACTAGATTTTTTTATCGACATTTTCTTTGATTTAATTTGATGCTTATAAATCGAACTAGCAACCATTACAAATCGATCTGTCATCTACCGTGAATCGAACCATCGTGTATAACGACACAAACTACCGATCATCATAAATCGAACCACTGCAAATGATTTGTAACAAGCGGGCTTATTTATTTGTGGAGCTAAGAAAAAAAAAAGAACTGCCAATGGACTCACGCTCATTTATATCGTGTGAAATCATTTGTACTGTGACAAAGACATCAGCAAAAGCTTCAGTCGGGTCTTCCACCTATTTCTGCTGTCTCACGCAAAATGCACATGCTAATCGTGGACTTTTTCTCTCTCTCTCTCCCCAATCCCTCTCTTCACTACAGTTCCAACGAAGAAGCTATTTCAAATCTTAACAGCCAATAGCTATTCGTGCTTTTTTTGTTTCGTCTTTTTAAGTAATAGGCTTGCGACTAATTGAATGATTGCTCAATTTTCCCAAAGTTAACGATGCCACTAAAAGAAGTGTTAAGAGAGAGAGAGAGAGAGAGAGAGAGAGAGAGAGAGAGAGAGAGAGAGAGAGAGAGAGAGAGAGAGAGAGCGTAATTGAAGGAAAACGATGCTACTTCAATGAGTAAATTATGCAATCATCGGAGAGTTTTACAGATCAATAATCAGAATCAAAACGATTCACAGAGAAGGAATGAACACAGATGATAGCAGTTGTATAATTAGTTAAGATGGCTGAAAAGATTATTTGTATTGGCAACAAATTCAGCAAACAATTCGAATTGATTGGTAAAAAAAAAGAAAAGAAAAACGAAAAAAGAAAAACGAAAAACGAAAAAAGAAAAACGAAAAAAGAAAAAGACTAAGCGAAACCAGTATTATTATGGGATGCGACTTGTGTCGACACTTTTGCACCCTCATCAGTAACAGAATTGGCGACAAACCCTGGACAAGCAACAACGGCAGCAGAAGACCACAAGCAAGCAAAATATGCCGACAAGTGGAGCGATAGACCCCATCACGCAGGGATTTCCTCACCAACTTTGGTATGTTAATGAAACGCCACACCAGGGGATCAACGTTAATTAATATTACGAGCGCCTCTCCATCGCCACTATTCGTGGAAACGTCTTGAGCCTACTCTCGGTCTGCGAAGCTAGCAGAACATCCGATAAAACTTTCTAATATTTGCATATTTGTTTTGAAAAAGCACATGTTTTTAATGAACTATTATTTGTTGTTATTTATTGAATAAATTTTATATTTAAAAAAAAAAAAATTGGATTATTTGGACTACTTTTTAAAATATTTTTTTATACTAATTTGTTTATACATCTGCTCCTTGAGAGGTATTGGTACAGTACCTGGGTATGCCAATTCGCATCTTTACCACTACGAAGAAAACGTAGCTAGTGGGGGAGGAGCAGATGCTTGTATGTGAAAAAAGAAAGTGCTACATTGGTAGAACTTGTTACATGATAGGAAGTGGAAAATCTAATTTTTTTAAGCAAAAATAATTCGCTTGATGATGTTGTGATCTAAAATTCACGGTTTCTCTTGATAATTTTACCAAGAATAAATTTTATTTATGCAATGATAATGATAATGAAAAGGAGAAAAAAATGAATGACGATGAGGAAGAGAGAAAGAGAGGGGAGGGGAAAGAGGGTGGAGGAGAAGAGAAATCGAGGGGAGAAGAGAAATAGAGAGAGGATGAGCAGGAACATACAGGGAGGATGAGCAGGAACATACAGGGAGGATGAGCAGGAACATACAGGGAGGATGAGCAGGAACATACAGGGAGGATGAGCAGGAACATACAGGGAGGAAGAGCAGGAAGATAGAGGGAGGAAGAGCAGGAAGATAGAAGGAGGAAGAGTAGGAAGATAGGAGGAAGAGTAGGAAGATAGAAGGAGGAAGAGTAGGAAGATAGAAGGAGGAAGAGTAGGAAGATAGAGGGAGGAAGAGTAGGAAGATAGAAGGAGGAAGAATAGGAAGATAGATGAGCATGAACATAGAGGAAAGAAGAGAAGGAACATAGAGGGAGGAAGAGAATGAGGAGGAGGCAAATTCCTTCATTAGAGACCATTGTTTTGAAGGCAATGCAATAATGATCGAGAATAGAGATTAGTTGTTTTATGTGCCTTTGTTCACTGAAAGGTGGCATGATGAGCCACTTTTGGAAGCACAGGATATACAATTTCAGCCTTTTTGAAAAAAAGAAAAAATCTAAATAAAACCACCAAAAAAAGAAACGAAGGAAAAAGAATGAAGAGAAGAAAAAAGACTATCACGTGAAGGTGGAATTCTGCTTATTGACATTCCATCTGTCAGCAGTTCTTTTATGATCACAGTTTCTCATATGTATGTCTGCACGTGTGTGTGAGAGAATGCATACACGTGTGAGTGCATATATATAAGTTAAAACGGAAAAAAACTAAAATCAACATTTTTAAGCCATTTGCATTATAATTTATTTCGCCATTATTTAATGCAAAAATGGCTTCAAAATGTTGGTTTGAGTTTTTTCTTTTTAACTTTATTCTTGCTCTGCATTGAGGTCTCTGATTCAAGATCTATCAAAAACACTTCATCCTTCACGGATCCAACACACACACACACATATATATATATATATATTTATTTTTTATATTATATTATATTTAATATTTATTATTTGTCGCTCCTCGAAAAAGTAGAGCACTGGATGTGTAGTATTAACACAGCATGACGTCACTAGCTTTAAATACATCGTTCCTTCCTCAAAAAAGTAGAACGCTCTAGACGTTATAGCCGCCGATAACGTGTTAAAATTATTACAGTTTATTCGCTATTTAAAATTGGCCGTGTGGTTAAGGCGTCGGATTTGAGTTGTAAAATACCTGTAATCTGGGGTTTCGAATCGCATGACCGGTAGTGAATAGTCATATCTCTATGCTGATGAGTCCCGGTTTAAGGACGAAACGTATATGTACATAGATAATAAACAATAACAAATAATATATATATATATATATATATATATATATATTTGGTAGTTTGGTAGTTTTGTTTTACGGCATATCAACCCTTTTTGGGTTATTTAATGCCGAATCTGGTTATTATAGTGAAAGTTTTTATGCTTCAAGTTCTTTATATCTTCAAATGTTTAATCAGGGTTTTTGGTTTGGTAGTTTTGTTTTACGGCATATCAACCCATTTTGGGTTATTTAATGCCGAATCTGGTCTTGTTTTCTTCTCTTTTTTGTTTCTTTCCCCTTTTAATATCTGTTTCTATTTAACCCATAGTTGGGACCCTAACAGGTACTACCACTCCGGGTCAGGGTGGACCTGGGAGCAATGGTAATCAAGAGGAGGCTCCACATTCCCCAAAGTCCGTAAGCCGGATCTCACCATCGGATGTAGTTTAAGGTCATATCCAGGACCGGGAGTAGGGTAGGAAAGATAAAAATAAAAAAGGGGAGGGAGAAAGGGAGAGGGGCTGTTGTTTTTGTTTTTGGTTTTGTAGAACATAATTAAGTTTTACAAACAAAAAAAAAAAAAAAAAAAAAACGTCAATGTAGGTGAATTTCGTCTCAGGGAGCCACAGGGCAGCCTTATCTGGTATCACCAGTATATATATTTGGTAAACTTAATTACAACATGATCTTTAATTTACGCTTCAAGAATTCAACATAAACAGTTTGTGTACTATCGTTTCTGAGACGATATTGTTTTTATTAATATCGAGTCTCTTTATCAGCACAGAGTATAGACACCAACTTAAAAGCTAATACCCAGTATCAAGACCAGAGTTATACACTCCCAGTTATACAGCAAATTAGATAGGATGAAGGGAGTAGGAGTATTGATAAAGCAACCCAGTTCAGACAGTGTACAAAGCAGTTGATACGGATATAGAAAGAGACGCAAAGGGAAAAGAACAGTTGTTTAGAGTACAGGTATAGAAAAATTTTTTATATACAATTACAAGGAAGATTCACTTCCTATGAAGAATTATGCAAATATATGATCATATGCAGTGAAAAAGGTAGTTAATAGTCCAATTCGCTATCAATCAAATGTGGAGAGATTCAATTAATATAACGCTTGCCAGAAGCATTGGTGAAAACTTATAATAGAAATTAAAAATTGAAGAATTAGAAAAGTAAAAAATTGAAAAGTTAAATAAGTTAAGAAAATTTACTATACGCACGTATGTTAGACGATGCGTGACCAGTCGGGTAAACATTGATACATTGTACATTAGTGTCCATATTTAGCGACAGCGCTCTTAACCGATTGTAAATGTAAGTTGATGTTTTAAAAATACATTTATTCATTTAGAAATCATCTATTTACTCTAGATCAACATTACACGCTCCACAAGCAGGTATAGCCGGTGTTGCCTGGGTTTCTGATTAATTAATTGCCACGCTGGAAACTCAACTGGCTCCTTTAACCATCAGAATTCTGTAGTCACTTCCACCATTAACAATGGCCAGCTTGCACTGACAACAATGATGCATGAAGTTGCCGACATCAGTAGTCAAACATTGAAAAACGTTTGGAAAACTCATGCACGTACAATGGAGAATGCCAAAGTCACGACTATCGAGCACTTAAAGCTTGCTTGCTAAATGAAATTTGAATTATCTAAAATTGGTCTTAGTGACTTGGATAGAACTGGTCTGAGTACACTGCATGCTCTTCCACCTACATTATTCTGTGCATCTGTAAAACAAATCTCAACTTTGTGAGTGAGTGAGTTTTTGTTTAACGACACTTCAATTCCTGAAGTTCATTTAATACCAAGAAAAGGTTGAATTGTTTTTGTTTTTAGGCTATGGGTTTTTATAGCTTTTTGTTTTATTTGTTATATTTTGTTGGGGAGATTAACATGTTTTAGGAAATTTATTATTTCTTCTGGCCTGCTGTCCCTGAAAAGGTCCTTTCACTTACCTGGCTGATAGTATTTGGGGAATATTTATTTGAATTTGTCACATTTTGTAAGAATGTGTTTGACTGTAAGCGGCTCAACTTTGTAACCGTTCAGCCGAGAAAGTTATGGATTTACATATAAACATACATACATAAATACATACATACAGACATACATCATTCCAGCAATCATAGGAGCCATCGGTCTCATGAAAAATAATTTTTTAAAAACTACCTGGCAAATATACCCGGTGAACCAAGTGCAAGAGAGATCCTAACCCTAACCCGACCCTGGTCACTGCCGACCCCCATCACTTTCTGTGCCTTATGGATATGTATCTGTAAATTGAATTCTAATTCTAGTTGCTCAGTTTAGAAAGTTGTGTGTGTGTACACACCGATATACGTACAGACCATATTTTACATATATAGATGATACATCTTAGTTTATATTCTATATGCACGCCAAGTTTAGTTGAAATTCAACTAGTAGTTTCTCAATGTATAACTAGTGATGGCACGATCACAATACATTTCCCAATTCCGATACAATTACCGATTCCATTGTAAATAACCGATTGTGATTCCTTTTAAATTTCTAAGTATTCAGCTATACAATTGTTGTTTTTTAAATTTTCGGATTACCGTAGAAACCCGTGTAATGTGTGCATATATTTCTGCAAAAGTAAAAATACACTTGGAGCCGGTGCGTACATTACACGAGTAGATATTTCTAACTATTTTTCTTTTCAAATGTTTTCCCCATATTTGATTGAAACTAGTGAAGCAACTAAGGATTTATTTCTCTTTTAAAACAAAACCAATTTGCAGTAGTTCGTCGTTAGTTGACAAAATCTTATTTGAATTTTTTCATAAACAACTGAACATAGTCGACCAGGACCTTTTTTAGTAAACAAAAGACAAGTAACTTGAAACCACTGCAAAGAGAAAAGAAAGGAGAAAAAGGGGCAGAAAACTGTTCCCTTTTTTTCTTTTTTTTCCTATTTATCCACTTGTGCCATTTTTACCATGCCATTTTTCTGGTGTCATTTTTACCTAAATTTGTTACAATGGCTTATCGATTTGAGTTTTACTGGTAGTAAAAAAAAAAAACCCAAAAAACAATAAATATTTATCATTTTATCATTAATACCAGCAATGAAAATTAAGTTTTAAACCAAAAAATAAATAAAATAAAAGAATCGTTTTTGGAATCGGAAATTAGCCTAAAATTTTTATGTTCCAATTTTTCCGATTCCCGATTCTGATTAATCGTCCGTACACTATATATAACGGGCAGACATCATCATCATATTATTTACCTCCTTGCCAGGAGGTTAGACACAAGGTCAAGTGTGGTTTTTAGGAAGCTGGCACATTAGGATAAACACACTCTGGCCTACAAAAAATGCCTGAGCAACCCCGTCGGCATTCCCCGGTAGGATCTCCTCAAAAGAGAAAAGGTAAAGTCTGAAAGGGTGGACCTCCTAGGAGTGAGCAAAACCATACCTCAGCCAGACAGCAATAAAGCCACTGTGGAACTGATTTTTATCATAATTCTATAGACATTATCATATTTGGTTTAACATCCGTTTTACATGCTGGCATGTGTTGGATGGCTTTTAGAAATTGACTTCTAAACTAACCTATCTCTGGATAAGTCTTTCTCTGAAGTCCATCCTTATCACTTCCTCCCATGTTTTCCTTGGCCTTCCCCTACCAACTGATACTGCTACCTCAACTTTTCTACATCTACTAACCCAAGCATTCTCATCCATTCTTTCAATGTGACCATACCAACAAAGTTTCCGGTTCTGCACACGTCTTCCTATACTGTCCAGATTTAATCTTCCACTAAGATCATCAGATCTAAACCTGTCTAAGACTCACATCATATTCATCATATCATTCTCATATCATTTCTCGCCATGCAACGCATGCCTTTAACCCTAACTGGCCAGGTTTCACTTCCATATAGCATCACACTGCGTACACATGTCTGATAGACTCTTTCCTTGGTTAACAGTGATAATGCTATGCTGGTTAGTAATGGCAGAAGTTCCCTGAACTTACTCCATCCATTCCTACTTCCTGCAACATAGAGATCATTTTATTGGTATAGATTTAGTGTGTACACCTGGCTTGTCTTTCTTATTTTGTATTCTTCAGTCCCTCATGTTAATCAGAAACGACTTATGCTTTTGTTATTGTCCGTTATTCCGTTAACAGTCTGAATTTCTCACAATTGGTTCGTTAGTTTCTCAGAAAATTTTGCATCAATTTTTTTATGATCACGAATGCAGAATTCTTACTGAACCAGAATTGTTCCAAACATTCTGGTTTGTCCCTCAGGTGGGTGGAGGTGGTGGACAAAATATCTCAAAATGGTATGAACTAAAATTTGGTTTTGCTTATAATCCATCCAAAGTTATAAGTGATGGTTATTTAAATGAAACAAGTACTCCCCATGGCCTTTTGGCTAAAAGCAAAGTGTAATATCTGTTCTGATACTACACTTAATCTTTTCTGTCCTCGGTCAATGAAGAAATATTTCTAGACTGAGACAATTTTCAATTTTTGTCCCGATCTAGAGTGCACCTTTTTCCCCCACATTAAAAAACGACCTTTCGTCTAACTCTGCCATTGTATGGAGGCAACTGGTACTGGTAAATCCAAGAGCACTCTAGTTTACCCCCTAACAAGGATTTAAAAATGCCCTTAAATTGACAAAGATTTCACTTTTTCACAAATATCTGAAGCGTGCACTCATTTTTTTGTTTCCCTAAAAATATAAGAAAAGTCGTGATTAGTAGTTCTTTATATTATTCAGGTAATAGTGATCGCAGGGAGAGATAACTCATGTTTTACCTGTTACAACTTAGAATTACTTTAGAAATTAATTGACTTGACTTAAATTGAATTAACAACAGCATTGCTGCCACATCTGGACTGGTGCACCAACCACTAGCCTCTCCCTCTTGGACAGGGTGCAACATTTTTTTTAACATAATAGGTTCTGCACTGTCTGACAATCTCCAGCCCCAATCAGATCATCAGTGTTGCATACCTGTGCTTGCTTTACAAGTCCTTCCATGGAATGTGCTCCAATGAACTTACAACACTTGTACTCTCTAAAAGAAAATACCTTCAACACATCAGACTAGCAGCAAAACCTCACCCCTTCACTATAGAGGTTCCTAGATGATGAAAGCTTTTATAATCTGATAGCTTCTTTCCTTGGACTTTGAAATTCCTTTCCGGCTCCCCGTTTCCTTGACTGTATCAACATGCAGAAATTTAAATGTAAAGTGAACAAGCATCTTGCTGCTCAACTCCCCACCCAGGTTCCCCCTATAGATCTGTCTCCTATCACAGTAGCCCCTTATGCTTCAGTGTCAATATGACTTATTTGAGGGGAACAAAAGTAAAAAAAAGAAAAAAAAGAAGTTCCTTTGCTAGTTAGGAATAGAGTTAATGTTTCAACGTTAAGTCCAATGAGAATACTTTTCTATGCAGAAAGAAATGAAGCATACATAATTACATGTTTAGTATGTGGGTCAGTTAACGGCCCTTTTCAGTGGGGGGGGGGATTCCATTACAGAAAATTACAGGGATAAACAAGATAAATAAGGGGTTTCCAGTAAGGATCTATTGAAGGTTCAGATGTAAAAGGTAGTTAATAAAAGAGTTCATCCACAAAAAAGAGATAGATAGAAATGAAAGTTGTGGGCATAAAGAGGAACTGGACATGAGGTTCATCTTGCTATCATTATCAAAACCTAGAGTCCGTTCTGAATAATCCCTTTTTCAGGATGAAGTATGGTCAGCTCGGGTCTAGAGTGGTGCATCCTGTCAGGCATTACCTCCTCCTCTGAAAGGAGCAGTGGTTTATTGCAAGTCGTCTGAGGCGTTCTCTACTGAGGAATGCCGACAGTCCATTCCCAACTATTTTGTACTCTTCCAGAGTGCCTCATATTGAAGTGACTTGCTGCAGTGAGAAGTAAGTAAATAGTGCCTATGTTTTATGCTAATCAAATAATATAGGTAAACAACTATAAGTACACAGCCAAAATAAGAAAAGAATAAAAATTACATTATTTCATGTATATAGACATAACATTATAAGGTGATATAATACATTGTGTATACATATTATATATATATATGCATATATATATACACAATATTATAAGGTGATATAATACATTGTGTATACATATTATATATATATATGCATATATATATACACAATATTATAAGGTGATATAATACATTGTGTATACATATTATATATATATGCATATATATACACAATATTATAAGGTGATATAATACATTGTGTATACATATTATATACATATATATATATACATAATATTATAAGGTGATATAATACATTGTGTATACATATTATATACACATAATATTATAAGGTGATATAATACATTGTGTATACATATTATATACATATATATATACATAATATTATAAGGTTATATAATACATTGTGTATACATATTATACATATATATATATACATAATATTATAAGGTTATATAATACATTGTGTATACATATTATACATATATATATATACATAATATTATAAGGTTATATAATACATTGTGTATACATATATATTTCAGTATTCATTCAACAGTTTCCAATACGTGAATAGAGCTTAGTAGTAGTAACAACAAAGGGTACACTTACTACACAACTCCTCACTTAGGAGGCCCCTTTGATTTCTGGACCTTAATCCACAGTAGCCCCTTACGTTACAGCGGCAATGCGTCTTGTCTGAGGTGAATTCAAGTTTTAAAAAAAAAAAAAGAAGTTTTTTGCAACATAAAACATGTTTATTAAAACATTAAAGCTCTGTGTTCTCACCATGCAGCTCAATGCACTTTTCTAATCTTTAAAAAACTGAGTGGTATACTTTGATGCTGTGCTACAACGGCACTTGAGCAATGGCAGCTCAGATTTGTTCCTTAAGTTGCAAATAAAAATATCGAATCACACATGAAATAGAAAGAAAGGCTTAAGTATCGGCAAAGTTATAAACAACAAAAAAAAATATTACTTATGACAGATCCTGTGTGTGTGTACTCAAACAATTTGTAGATACAAGTGTGTTGGACTTATGATAATCCTCAGAGTAATTTATAATTAACTGAACAAGTCACTCATTTCTTAGCTATCTATGTATTTCTCTCTATAATATAGAATTAAAGAGACTTATTCTTACTACTGTTCTCATCTTAGATGTTATTCTGACAACGTTTCGGCCGATGTAACCTCCGACCTTCTTCAAGTGTATCTTGTCAAACTCTGGGAAACTTTGTCGAATTCGGGAATCTGTATGGAATTTCGAACGGACCCTTTATTTAATCGATGGGTGTAGCTTGCTCTCGTTCCGTCAGACATGACAGAGTCGAAGTCTTAAGTAATTCGCAATTGTATTCTTAGTATCGCCCGCACTGAGGATTGAACCTTCAACCTCTAGAAGACTGTCACTTACAAGTTATTATTACTTAGCACTTCATCCGTTATGCCATGGATCGTTGCGGACAATTCTAGTCTGATGGTTACATCGGCCGAAACCAAAGAAGAATAAATAGTACTAGTGGTTGTGACCCCACGGGTCACGAGTACATCTAGTTTCGCTATATATTTGTGAGAATTTGTGTTATAGTCTGTTGTTTTTTGTCTTGTTTTTCTTTTGCACACAAACATTTATTGAATAATTAAACATTCCAGCTAACGTTTTAAATGAATTACTCATCTATGCTGGGTGAGAGCCGATGATTTAATTTCTTCACATAACTAAGCTGAAAATTAAATGTTTTTCTTAATTTATTTCAACTAAAAATGCAATTATTCACACTTTTTACTCTGCCCTCCGCCCACTCTCCAATTGGCAAGATTAAATCAGACAACGTGTGAAAACAAAGAAACCAACAAGAAAGTTACCAATTTTGAAAATTAACCTTCAATTGAAGCATGAGCATTCTCCCAATTTCAAAGATTCAAATCGTCGTCTCAGTACGATTAATAATTTAAGCATTAATCACAGTCTTTCAGTCCATTCTTGTTGTCATGGTGTGATGGTGATCTACCCTATTTCGTGGCTATATGGACTCATCTAGACACTATGTATAGAGGAGCTTACAACGAAGTCTCAAAGAAGTCTTTCTGCAGCTTTAGTTGCTAAAAGACTCTGGACTGCTAAATACCAATCGAGAATCCGCTCTCAACAATCACGGTGGCCTTTTATCTGTCAGGTTGAGGTATTCGTCCTGGGAAGTTCTAAGACGTCCACCCTCCCAGACCTTGCCGCTCCTCTTTGGAGTGAAGTAAGTTTATTGCTTACTGCCTGAGGCGCCACGATCGGAGAATGCCGAGGCATTTTTTAATAGGCCAGAGTGCTCCTTTTTTAGGAGTGCTTGCTTGACTCTCCCCACTTTCCGGCCTTGTGCCACATCTTCCTGCTGTGGGAAGGAAGTAAATATCAGCAGTATCGAACAGTCTCTCTGTAACATACTATTCTGTACTTTTTTAAATATACCACCGTGTTGTCTTATTTATTATCAGCCCTTTAAAGTTACAACACTGATCTTATCCTCGTCGCCAGTGTTGTGAACTTGAAGGGCCGATAATAATAAATACGACAACATGGTGGTATATTTACAAGAGTGTATTTACAGAAGTACAGAAGAGTATGTTACAGAAAGACTGCTCCAAGACTACTCTGAGATTTCGTTGTAAGCTCCTCTATACATAGTGTTTAGAAGAGTTCATATGATCACGAAATAGGGTAGATCACCATAACACTTACGTCGATTACCACTTCTTTTTCTTTTACTTATGAGTCACTACTTATGAAGGCTAAAAGCCACTCAAGGGTAAGAGCCACTCAAGGGTAAGAGTTAAGAGGTCTGGATTTTGAATGATGAATATTATGAATAGAATGAACAAAGTTCGATTACTTATGAGAAGTTTGATTAGTTTATGAGAAGTATTTATTCACATTGGATTTGAAAACGCCCATGTTGTAGCCTGCAGGAAAACAGTCTTGTGATAATGTGTTCCACGGATGGGAACTGTTCACGGAAATTACGTTTGGTGTTAGGCACGCGGAGGAAGAAAGGTAAGTTTAAGTTTAGATCACTTTGCATATCTCCCCTTATTTTATTTAGTAGGTAAATTTCTGAAAATATTGAAAATAAAAACCGGTTTTATTTTTTTACAAATCAGTTTAAAAATGCAGAAACTGATACACTACAAATACTTTGAATGGATGCTACATTGATGGCGAAGCTATTGAAGCTGTTCAAATGTTCTGTTACCTTGGTGATAATATTGGATCACAGGATGGAGCAGGTGCTAGTGTGATTGCAAGAGTTAGAAGATGAAGTTCAGATCAGTGAACTTCTGCAATTACTAACCAGCAGATGGTTACCAGTTCTGACCAAGGAAAGAGTCTTTCAGGCATGTATGTGCAGTGTGATGATGATGTATGGAAGTAAAACCAGACCAGTGGAGGGTGAGGACATGCGTTGCATGGATAGAAATGATATGAGAATGATAGGATGGATGTGTAATATGAGTCTTAAAGACGGGCTTAGATCTAATGATCTCAGAGGGAGATTAAATCTGGACAGTGTTGAACAATTGAGATAGTAAGTTCAGTTCACAGGGGAAGGTCCATGAAAGCATGGGAGGAAGTGATAATAATGGACCTGAGAGAAAGAGGGATAAATAAAGACCTGGCCAGAGATAGGTTAGTTCGGAAGTCAATTTCTAAAATCCGTCCAATTCAGTCATCTTTGATGGTCATCTTATATAAATAGAGATTTTGTTCGTCAATCTGTCCGTCAGTCACAAATTTGTAAATGTAATAAATATATATCGGAATTCCTTTTCATTTCGAAATATCAGAGATCTTAACAACTTTTATAAAATAAATTGCCAACAAATCAAGTCGATGCTATGACCTGAAACCGAAACGTTGAGTTCTTGAGTCTGAGGTTCTACCAACTGACTGATTTATTACCGTAACAAAATAATTATAGCTTTGATGTGAGGTCATAGATTTATGTGTTTCAAAACATGAATTCAAACATAAGCGATAATAAAAAATAAATAAATGAATGGGTAAATATTATCAATAACGTTGGAAATAATTTATTTTGCTTTAATTACATATTGTGTGTAGTTCTTTCACAATTATATAATCGTCCCAACTAAGCAAAAATATGTGACCGGATTTTTGCTAGCCTATCAAATTGTAATTGTATCAGCTACTAGCTTAGGTTTTTCTTGTTAAGGATTTTCAGTTGAGGTAGCAGGGTCAGTATGCAGGTATGGTCCAAGAAATAGGCAGAAGAAAGAAAGAGGGATAAATAAAGACGTGACCAGAGATAAGTTTAGTTTGGAAGTCAATTTCTAAAATATTCATATATTTGGTTAATTAATTCCTATTTCAATCACGCAAATTATTTAGAGTTAAAAGAACACACACTCGTGTCGGATTGTTTTCGTAGACGTTCACTCTTAATATCAGCAGCAGTACTTTTTATTTCTTCTCTTCACCAACAAAAGATAAACTGACAACAGTTCAAAACAAGAGAGAAACCGACCACCGTTCAAAAACACACGCAAACTTTGTGGCATCCAAAAAGGATCCCCTCCCCGAGCAAAAATCTAGTTTCTTTTATTCAGCTATTTTGGACTATTAAAAGCACCTATTTTGCATAATCGCGACCCTCACCTTGAAATAAAGCGGTTCCGGGTTCGCTCCCGTGTGCAGCCACTGTTTCCTTGCAGCGGGTGCATCCTATTCATGGCCGCTTATCCCTTGGTCTTTCCGCACCGTCACCACAATTTCTAAGATGGATCATTGTGACGTCACTCAGCTTCCGGTGGAACATACAGACTTGCATCTCAGATTTATAGCTGATGCTATTGAAATTAATGCAATTTTTCCCCGTCGTCTTCAAAGAAAAATAAGTCAATGTTCATTTGTGCACAGTTCTGACAAGTGATTATATGTCAGTAATTAAGTTTAATTGCTGATAGGATAAACCAATTGAAGGTTAATTGTCTTAAGTATTATCTTGATATATAATATAGGCGTAGAGGTTAATCCGGAAAGAAGAACTTCACGTTAGAGATTAGCTATAACATGATTGTTTAATTCCACGGATTTTCAGTGGTAATCTTTTCGGTAATCTTATAACAAAACAATTATCAAGGTATTATTTCTGGAAGAAATCCAATATCACACACACACAAATATATATATATATTACATACATACACAAGAGTGTACATTCTCTGTAAAAAAAATGGGGGAAAATAATTATCCTTCATCTGAATATTCATAAAAAAATAACGTCTCAATTGGTGTAGTTAAAAAAAAAGAAAACGTCTCAAACTGGAAAGTTGATAAAAGAAAAACGTATCAATCGGTATAGAAAGAAAAGGAAAAAAAAGAAAGAAAACGCCTCATTATGGCAATAAAGTGATCAATTTTTCTGAATTCCTTTCAGATAATGGCGGGTTGTCTGACTTGCTATTTTTTCTCCCCTCCCATAACACTTGAAATGGTTTCATCCGCTAAGTTTTGCACGACGGGATGGATATTTATATAGATAAAATTACACATTGGTATTTGTAATAGAGTGGAGAATCATCAGATTTCAGTATTTACTTCAACAGTGCTCAATATATAAGTAGAGCTTAGTATAGAGCTAAACAAGTGTTTGTGTTTTATTCCCGAAGTAATTCGTCAGGTGAATTTCTTCGGGAATGAAACAAACGTTTCTGCATACCTCACTTGCCATAAGTATATTTCTTTACTACTATATATACTGGAAAAAATGTTATGCATTCGATCATCCATTGAGCTCGGGTTAGATTGTATCAGAAAAAAGTCAGTTTGCAAAGGCAGTTAAATTTTAAATAAAAAGGCAAAATTTATCTCTTTCTGCTTGCTCTCTCTCATATCTCTCTCTCTCTCTCTCTCTCTCATATATCTCTCTCTCCAGCTATGGGTTAAATAATACTACTACTTGGTGATATTCATCTATTTAATCTTATAATGTACTATTCTAAAAGATTGTTTTGTAGCTAGTTGTATTACCTTTGTTAATAGAGTGGCAGAAGTGAAAGTGATAGACTGTATAAAATAAGAATGGGGGAGCAAATAACATGCAGTGTGAGAGGATGAGAGCGATAGACAGACACTTAGTAAGAGATGGGCCACTATCTTGGAGTAAACTTATTACAACCTAGAATTGTTCTCTTTTGATTGTTAATAATAATGTTTAAGAAATAGCACTATTTTATTATTCATTCGTTTAGTAAACGCTTTAAAGACGTTAATCGGTTATTAGTAAAGAATAATTATTTTGAAGAAGTCAATCATGAAATAATTACTTTTTTTTAATGTTTAAGAATAATCGGCGAGTAAGGAAAAAAAGTATCCACTCTAAAAGTTTTCTTAGCCGAAATAAGTATTTTCAGAAAGAAACTAATACAAAATAAAATATATCTATGTAAATAACAGTGGAAAGAAGAAACGAAAAATAAGTTAATGTTAGGTATTGAGCACGTTGACTCACTAGTATATAAAATGGTTAGTTGAGAATAACAGGAAATGATAGGTCAGCCGGTCAACTCGATGAATTCGAGGTGAAGATTCCTAGATTACGGGAATAAATAGATACGAATATGACGTCACATGGCTCAAAGAGAGAGTGGGAGAGAGAAGAGAAGGCAACAGTGTTTGGGAGTATGCAGCACACGGACGTGTAATATGATAGGGACTGGCAAAATATGATTAAACAGTGATTTTTTCTCTCTCCCTCCCGACACACTGATCAATGATTTGAAAAAGATCAAGTCGAATAAACCTCCTCTGTCTTCCATCAGTTTTATCTCGACTTAGTCCTTTTGAAAATATAAGGAGCTTTGATTTCAGGACAGCAAGCCCTTAGTCTGGAAGGATCACACAGAGGTGCATATAAGAAGAACATGCAGCTACCAAGGTATGAATACAATTTATAAACTTTAATGTTTCTGTAACGATTACGGCACCTTAGTTTTCTGCATGTATGACAAGGTTACAACGTAACACTAGTTTGAATCAAGTGTTTATGTCAGAAAGACTGCTATTGGGAACCGACTTTAGAAAATTCCACAAGATAACTTTATATATTAGATAACCACAGATTTCAGTAAGACAATAAAATGGGAGTTTTTCATATGGATAAGATTTTAGTTTACGAAACTATTTATTCGGCATTGCAGGGATCTCACTTTTCGGACCCTCAAGCTTAAGGTGTCTCGAGGCTGCAGCTATAGGATAATCTGACCCTGGTCAATAGTCAAAATCAACTGTAAACCAATTTCACTTTCTGTTGTGGCCTTGAAGTTCCGGTAAGAATCAAAACAAGCGCAGTGGTATACTTAACAAAAGTCTATCAACAAAAGCATGTTACAGAAAGTATTCGTCCGATTCTGTGGCCATAACTGCCATCAATAACTGCCACAATGCTTAGTCGTATTTGTATTTATCGTATTTGGGTAAGTCCATTTATTCACGAAATAGGTAGATCAACTTACACCATAACACTGTCATTGATGAGTAAATCTAGAAGGTACGTTATTATAGAAATATTTCTATCAAAATATCATATTTTCCATTTGATGACATGAGACTTTAAGATAATGTAAAGTCTTATATGCAATATATTCAGAAAGTTATATCTGAACTAAAAGTTATTTATACGAATGGATTGAATTAAATGATGTAAATATGATTTGCTCAATGATTCTCAGCCATTTATTGTTTAGAATAAACAGGGAACGAGAAGAAATGCCCCCAAAACGATTACAATAAGCATCGCCCATTGTAATTTGATCAAAACATCTGTTTAAACGTTAGTCGCCCACCTTTTCAACATGGGACTCACTTTAAATAGCATATTGATGTCACTCTTCGCCGCTTGCTGTGAATACCCGCCGATTTAGCATTTACAAAGTTAATTTCCTCTTAAGTTCCAAGCTAATTTGTGGTGGCCAACGGGTAACGCTCTTGACTGTGAATCAGTGGCGATTTGTGATCGGAGTCCGCGCCCGCCGAGAATTAGCTTCCTGCACTGAAGATTGCGTAAGCATGAAACATCGATGTATGTAGGTAATAAATAATTAATATTATATATAGTACACCCTCCGTCAAAATTTATGGATAAAAAATTATGCCTCGCCAGTGTTCGCACTAATCTAAATGAATAAATACGAAAGTGGGGCCCATTTCTCGCACTAACAGTAAAGTGAAAAGTCCTATTTCAAGTTAATTCAACTGTACACAACAGACACACTATCTTTTTTATATACTGCAATATGAAAATTAGTTTACCTGACCTAGGTCAGGTAAACTAATTTTCATATTGCTTTTGACCAAGGACATTTTATGAATTAACTATTATTTGGTATTGCTTTTTTTTTTAATTCAATTATTGTTTTTGATTTTAATATAACAAATAGTCCAATTTTGCAATATTGTTTTATTTCCTGGGCAACTGTTAAACATTCGTGTTCAAATGTTCCTTTGTTTAGAGAAACCGACTTGATTTCTAACAACTTGCGATCTATTTCTAAGTTTCAAGTGAAAAGACAAATTGTTTTTTTCTTTCTTTTACTTTCTTTAAGGTCACATTTAAAAGATAAATTTGTATCAAAATGACAAAAATGTTGTCTATCTATAAATGAGAAAGATTCTGTTTCGGTTTTACAACAAAGTTTTGAATGAAATGTTTATTGTATGAATGTTTCAAGTATTTCAAGCAGTGAACTTTGCAAAGTGATAGCGAGTTGGCAAAACCAGCTTGTATGCATATAAAAATCAGTGAATTACGTGAGTAACTTAATTTTTTATAGATAAATTATGAAAAACACGGAGGTTAAGCAACCACAAAGTGTTAAACTTTTTATCTGGACTTTTTATTCAATAAAGTTAAATGCATCCACATGAATCTTTCATGTTATTGTGTTCTTTTCTTCTTTAAATGTCCAACATTTTCTGCCAACTCAAACATTTCTTTATAATACATTCTATTTTATATTACTTATAATCCGGGAATGCGGTGTTTAATCTATATAGTAATCAAAACATTTTTTCCAAGAATTTTAACATCTTAAAGGCTGAAAAAAATACATGTTGACTACGCAGGACAAATAATTTAGATGTATTACCTTATTGTACTAGATGAAGTGAGCCGAAGTTGTGAAATGTAGAAAACCTTCATGCAAAAGTGCTATAAACATTCTGCACAAAATCTTCAAAAGACTTGGTATTCCTGCTACAGCTGTTTCTGATAATGGAACTCAGTTTATGAGATTTCTGCAAAGAATTTTTAATTAGTCATGTGACAACCACTCCATACCAACCAAGATCTAATAACCAGGCAGAATGTTTCAGAGATACATTTAAGCGAGTATTAAGAAAATCAGACAGAAGTGAAACTGAAGATGAATTGCTACAATAGTTTCTCAGAATGTATTGGATGATGCCACACCAGAATAAAATTGAGGACTGTCACCAGCTGAACTTATGTTCGCAAGAAAGATCAAGATTCGATCAGTATTTGATAAACTAATACCCAACAAAATGCAAGAGTTTCAAAAATATAATGCTGATACAAACTTTTTTAAGCCTAGCGAAAAAAGTCTATTTTAAAGATTATAATGGAAAGGTTAGCGGGAAAGAAGGCATTATTGAGGAACGAATTGGAAGACTAGTGTATATCATTAAGTATTTGAATTAATAAATGACATTATAACCAGTTTAAAAGGGGAGGGAAACAAATTGTCACAAAATACAAACTAGATAAGAGTCATTTTATGTTAAACTTACAAGAATTAAATAAGTGTTAAACGTTTAATAATCTAAAATTTTGGGGTTTTATTTGTCAGATTTTCTGCCTAATTAACCTTTCATCATGATTATTCACTTGCCTCTCCACGAGGGCAGGGTTAAACACAAAGTTGGTTTTTAATGTGGGAAAAATCCAGCCCCCTAAAACGAGCCACTCTAGATAGGAACAGAAATTAAAATTGTCTCAGTTTGGAAGGATTTCTCCTACACTGACAGGACAAAAATGATTAAGTTTAGTATCGGAACAAATACTACTAATAAACTAACCCCTTATCAAAGAGAGAAGGTAAAGCCTGGGAGGGTGGACTTCCTAGAACTGCACAAAACCATACGTCAGTCAGACAGAAACAAGATTACCAACTCAAAAATGGCACAGACTGTTGAACTAATTGCCGAGAACGTATCCTCGATTGGTATGAATAACACCAAATCCGGTTGACCCCCTCTCGATGAAAAGATTATGGAGTTAATCACAGTTAAGAGTCTCAAACTAGCCAATAAATATAAGTCAGTGTGACACAAGGCAACTACCTCTGTGGCTTTTTTTTATACTCGTCAAGGATCTATTCTCAGCAATCAGTCCTTCAGGGTAGGGAAGGCTGCCTTATCAGTATCAGACCTTTTGTTATCGGGATGAGGCAGTACCTCCTTGCTTTGAGAAGGATTGGTTTATTATCGATTGCTTGAGGCGCCCCTGTCGGGGAATGCAGACGGGTCCATTCTTGGCTATTTTTGTACCCAACCAAAGTGCCTCCTCCTTCGAGGCTTATGCCACATCTAACTTTGGCGGGAAACAAGTAAATTTTAGACTTCACTGAGTCCATGATGTCATTATTAATCAAATATAATGGTTAGGTTGAAGGAACCCGAAAATTTGCAATTTTCAAAGTGTGCCGCTTCAGACTCCAAGGGTCACGGATTTAAGAGCATGCACAAGAGTATTTTTTGTTGAATCTCTAATGTTTCACCCTACCCCCCCCCCCCAAAAAAAAGAAGAAATATCCCCAAAAAGGAAAAATTATTTTTTCATACATTGAATATAAAGACTTATCTTGCAGGGTGTGTGTGTGTGGGGGGGGGAGGTCTTATGAATGTCTGAACCATGAGAACAGACGGTAACGACATTTAGTTGTCTTCTACTCCAAATATATCTCCGCCCCCGTTGGGAGCACAAGACAAATGAAAATACAAGTAAACCCATAAGAAAATAAATATCTGAAGAACAGTAAAAAGAAAACATTTAAAAAGGGAAGACCTTTTGACAATTTTTTTTTCATTTTTCTTTCTTTTTTTTTTTTAATTCCCCTGGTCTTTAACTTGAAGAATTATTACAAACGCAGGAATCAAAGGGGGAAAAAAAAATCACATTTTAAAACAACACTGCCGACAAAACATAACTACATACACTCGCACAGAGAGATTATGTATATCTGTATATAAACAAAAAACAGGGTGAGTGTAGGTAAGGATGCAGAGTTAGTGGAGCCATACATGTAATGCCTCTTCCATATGTTCAGTGATTTCTCCTGTTGTCATTGTCTTTTCATAAACTATACATAGAAACAAAACATTGGTTAAAAGACTGACCCACTTATTTCGGTGGAACAGAAGTTTCACAGAAAGTCGTCTTAATATATCTAATACTATGTATCCATCAGCTAGAGAAAGTTCAACAACCGGCTACTTAAAATTGTACATTGACTATGGGATCTGCCTTAGAAAAGTCGACTTATTATTCACTCTTGCGCCAGAAAGAGGTTTACATGGACACCACCAGAAACTGTTTCATCCCCAATTTCGACTGAACCGGAGGAGGGCTGCTTTCTCAATCAGGATCCCTGGACATTGGAATGGACTTCTGGGAGATGTAATAAATGCGCCAACTACTCAACCATTTAAGGCAAAATGGGACAGGTGCTGGGCTACTGCATCCTCCTCTTTCTAAATTTCTACCACCCTTTTCCTACATGGCAACTGAAGCATGCTGGTTTTATTTTTTTGCCAAATTTATTGAATTGAATTGAATATAAGGCTTAGTTTCTAAATAAGAACGAAACCACAGTAAAAACAACATCTGTTCATTAGAGGCATCAAATCCGGTGTAATGTTAGGATATGTTAAGCAAATTGTAACTGCAAGAATTCTATCAGCTGTTATATATTTTTGTAATTTATAATATTGAGAACTTTACAAAATAACGTTTAAATAAATACAATTTCATCGAGCGTTTTGTTGATTTTTTAAAACAATTTTTCTATTCTAAAATAAATAAATAACATTTCATTGATTTTAAAAAACATTTTTTCTATTTTAACTGAACTTTACATCTATAAAGTTATCTTGTTGAATTTTTCAAGTCAGACCCAAATAGCATTTAAGCTGACAAATTAAACTGTTTGTGACTAGCCAATATTTATTTATTTTGTTATTGGTGTACGATGTCATTGGCAATATAATAGCATACTTCCTTCCATTAAAATTTTTTTTTTTATCCGACCCAAATAATCTATACAATGAATCACAAATTCTGCACGAGGTTATCTCCCTTACAAGTAAAATTTTATTTCTGCATTAGAAAAAAACTAGCCGTCAGCACCGGGTATTTTCAAGTCTTTCTCTTCTGCACAAATCAAAAAACAAATTTTTTAAAACTTTAGATCACAATAAAATAATTTAATAAGTAAACAACTGCATTATCCAGGTTTATGATAATGATCGATATCGGTTAGGAAATAACTGGAACGCTCTAGCCAAAAAAAAATAGAAAAGACAATTGTCTAATGTTAAATTCGAACCCCGAAAGATGGCATAACATATTCGAACTACCCACTGATCAAACGAATATATTTTGTCTTTGTAATCTACTTAAATCGTTTAAGAGTTCGACATAGGGATAAAACCTCTGCAGAGATCTAATATAGTTCGATTGCATGAAATAAAGAAAATTTATATTTTGAATTTAAAAAAATAGGATGTCAAATACGTAAGATGATTTGATTAAAAAAAAAATCTTGATTTATTTTTATGTTTATTTTTCTTACTGGTAGTACAACAACTTTCAGAAGAAGGTTCGATCGGCTTGAAAAGGGAACGCTAAAAATGTCGGAACATTTGTTTCTAATATTATTTTTTCATACTTTTTATCTTGAATAATGAGTTTTAAAAAAGACTCAAGAACTTTCGACATCGATAAGGACATCGTATCGAAGGTGCTGATTCCAAACCTGCGGTTAGTTTGGCTTTTAGATCAACCGTGATACTGTGACACACATACAAACAACTTTGCTTATATATATATATATATATATATATATATATATATATATATATATATATATATGTACATACACACATATACATAGATGAATTAAATGATACCTGACTAAACTTACAATAGATAGAAAAAAAACTGTCATTTCAGACTTGAGCCTGGCAGACCGATCGTTTGATAAACGCATTTAAAATATACAAAACTGCCCATTCATTTTGTGCATTTTGTGCTGAAAATGCTATATCAAAATTAAGCGTGACGAACCAGCGAAAATGCCATTTCAAACTGAAGTCTAACACACCATCAACGGACAGAGTTTCTTATCAAGATGTGTCGATGTCTTGAAAAATGTTATTTGAAACTTAGGTGCGTCAGACTGACGAAAATGCTATTTCAAACTTCAGTAGGGCAGAGCCTCTTATAGATATATAGATACTTTGAAAGAGTATTTAAAATTTAGGCGAGACAAATCAACGAAAATGCTATTACAAAATTCAGCGTGACAGACCAACGAAAATACCATTTGAAACTGAAATATGACAGACCGAGAAAAATTCTGAGATATGAAGACAAAATCTAAAATAATGATTATCGATTTTCTTTTACCTATTTGATACGTAGCTAGGAAAGAATTCTAGAGAAAGCCCCCTCCCCAACAAAAAAAACAAATTTACTGGAATCGATTTAAAAAAAAACAAACAAAAAAACTCCCCATCAAATGAAAGTTTGATTTGCAATCAATTTAATGACTAGCAACGCAACCAATATAGTTCCATTCCAAAGAAATCCATAATTAGAGACATTAATCAAGATTCGTTTTATGAATGCTCACAACTTCTCGTTCCAATCGCTATCGATTTTCGTCACATGGAAAACTCAGGTGAATTCATTTATTTTTCTTTTTTTCTTTCAGATGTTAATATCCTGATGTTGTCTACTTCTTTCTTGGGTAAAATGATTTGGGATTCGCTTGAGGAGATTAAATATTAAAAAAAATGAAAAACAGGAAATTGAGAAGAAAATTTTAAAAATAAACACACACACACCAACCTATGTTTAGTAAGAGAAAGCTTGTTGCCTTTTCCATATTTCAACTATTAATGAAGAGTTATTTCCAATATATAAGATTTACATTAGAAGCAGGTTATGTTTTTTCAAAAAGGAGATATAAAATTGTGTATAGGTGATAAAAATTGTTGTATTTGAGATTATGACATGCTGAACGTGTTGGAGTTAAATTAATTTAGTATTACGTATTAATAGGAAATAAAAAAACAAACATTTTTAACACTTTTTAAATTAGTACATCAGCTTATTTTCAAGATGGCGTCCTATAAAAAAAGGAGATAATACTAGCATGTTTACTTATTTAGAAAGTGTTGTTTTTTTCAGATTTTATGCATAATACTAAATTGATTTTAACTCAAAAACGTTCAGCATGTCATGATTAAATTAAATGTTTATATCGCCTATACACAATTTTATATTGCCTTCTTGAAAAATCTTAACCCGCCTCTTGCATATATATATATATATATATAATACAGACAAATTATATCTATGGTTCAACCAGGGGTTTTTACCCCGCCTAATAAACCGGTATCATCCGGGCCTTTGGGTCTGGATTTACGCCAGTCTATTGGGGGTTGTCGATCCTGTGCAGTGCTAGGAGGTGCACCCTCCCAGGCTTTGCCTCCCCTCTTTGGAGAGGGGTAAGTTTATTGCTTACTGTCTGAGGCGCCCCTACCGGGGAATGCAGACGGGGCTGCCCAGGCAATTTTTCAACAGCCAGAGTGCTCAAATTCTCGAGCGCTGGTTCTTTCCCACTTTCCCGACCTTGTGTCACATCTTACCTTGTGGGAGGAAGATAAATAGAACAGACAAATTATATCTGCATTTCTTCTGTTTGATCCTTTTGATTTTTCTAATGAGTGTTCTAATTTCAAGCTGAAATTGACTGATAAACTTGTCATAGCGGCTGTGGACTAAAGTACTTTAGATTCGCTCTGAAACCATCATCAGAGATTGGTATCAAGTAAAGACATAAACTATTGAATATTTTAGTATATATATATATATATATATATATATTTCAGAAAAGACTTTTAGTTATACATGGTGAAATATATATATATATATATATATATATATATATATACACATTCAACATTAATGTTATAATGCAAACCAAAAAGCTCAATTCATATAAGCCATTCACAAAAACAGCCCCCCCACTCCTAACAATACAGAAACATTCCCCTCTTCCCTATTCTTAGCGACAGCAGTACTATCTAACACTAATATACCGCCTCCAAAGCATTTTCATCCCTTGGATACTAACTAAATCTGCATATTGCAGACTTAGAACTTAGAAACACCGATTTCACGACAGGAAAATTCACAATATATAATTTGAGCTTTCAAATGTATGCAGCCTTTTTGAATAGAAATGCACTTTTGAGGATCGAATTCAACATGAAATTGCAGTAAAGCCTTAAGTTCATTTGAAATATTATTGTAATATATATATATATATATATATATATATATATATACATACACTAGACGTACTCGTGACCCGTTGGGTCACAACTACTACCACTATTTATTCTACATTGATTTCATTCAAAACTTTATAAACTGTGACATATCTGTTAACACATTCTTCTTGCATAACTAACAAATATTTTTTTAAATTCTCACATGTCTTTAATGCCAACATTATTTACGAAAATTGCAATTACAATTATCACTAAAAAAATGCAAATTTGAAAATCGTAATTTATGATCTTACACATGATCTTAACTACGAAATTTAAAAAACAAGCTAAAAAAGTTTTTTTAGCTAATATAAAGACAAATCTTTCATTTTTTTTGTTTGTTTCAAGTTGTCTCCCCTTAAAGTGGGGCTCTTTTTGATTGTATCAAGGAGGCCGAAAAGAAAAAAACCCACGAAGTTACAATTTATATATACTGAGGTTTTCATTTTAATTCAATAATTTTATACTTTGATACTTTTTTCATTATCAAATGTAACTTTAAACAGAATCATCTAAGTGGTGTATTCCAGTCCGGTAGTTAAACAGTAGTACACTCAGAATTCTATGTTGGAAATCAAGCATATATTTTTTTATGATTTCTGAATAAACATATACACTGATTATAATCTTTTTGTACTAGCTAATTTGGACAGTGGGAGGTGTTCATCTTTCCACAACACTAAGAAAGCTCAAATCTTGAACCAATCACAGCTGAAAACCAAATTATTGCCTAGTAATTTGATCGGGTAGTCAAGAGGCTAATATTATATAAATCACAGCTACTTTCAATAATATATATATGCAAATCTGGTTGAATACACTGGAATTTTCGAGTTTTATAATTTTCTTAGTAATGTTCTCGACACGGCGAGCAAGCTTTCGGATCTCCGGTGATAGCTGGTATAATATAGCTCCGTCATCAAGAGTAGCTTTTTTAAATTTTTTTTTTAAAGACTTGTCGTTTTATTCTTTTGTGATTTATATTATTTTCTCTAAAGTTTTGGCAGGCGAAGAGGGAAAGGAAAAGAAAACGATAACAAGTCTCTTAAAAAATACTACTCCTGCTGATGATCATGACGATCGAAAGAACTAGACATTGCCGAAATAAGAACCCTATATTATATTATACTAGGAGATCCGAAAGCTTGCTTGCCGCGCCGAGAACATGACTAAAACAATTACAAAATGAGAAAATTCCATAGTATTCAACCAGACTTGCATAAATAATGACTTGCTGCCTAAATATACATATATATTATATGCACATATATATTGTCTATTTTCCTGATGAAGATTCCTGTATGAATCGAAAATTTGAATTTAAATAAATAATATGTTTACTTAAAAAAAAGCCTCTGCATTTTACTGGTTTAAAAAAAAAAAAGTTTCAATTACAAAATTTAAATGCATTCTATACAGTGGGACTCTTTACTATATATATATATATATATATATATATATATATATATATATATATATATATATCAGTCCTAATATTTGAGACGAGAAAAGAGAAAGAGAGGATAGATTCATTTTTTTTTCTAATAGTTTTCTCATTAATTATCCTTGAGTAGTTTATTTCTATAAACACAGAAATAAATGAAATGGGGGGAAAATAGAATCAAAGAAAATAGGAGAATGTGCGGTGGTGCGGGGTAAGAGAAGCAATCGAAGGAATGACATTTCCTTTTTAATTAAAATGCCTGTGAAGAAAAAGCCAAGGATCTGTGTGCAATGCGCATATAAAGTAAAATAAACAGCTTCACAAGAATTGGTAAGGTGGGAGGGGGAGGGGCAACCGAAAAATCGGAAGAGGCGAGTGGAGAGGGGGGGGGACTTCTTTTCCAGATCAATGAGCCAAGACGCTGTTCTTGGCGGCCATGTTGAAATTAACTGCCTTATTAAAACAACAGACGAAGGAAAGCTAACAGTATGTGAACAGGCAAGAAGTTGATCAGGTTGTTCAGTCCTCTATGAGTGTTCAAGCATTCGGATTGGCTAATCGTGGTTTGCAATCTTATATTTTGTTTTGAATTTTACCCAACTTGTTCTTTCTGAAGTTGTTCAAATAATAATTTTTCTTTTAAATGATAACTAAAGATATATCAATGAACTAAATAAAAATAAAGAATTCATTAAAAGTGAAAATGAATATTACATTGGAATTTGAGTAATTGAGTGAAAATAAAAAGGCTTGGAAATTATTCCCACACGAACTGCATGCAGTACTGCCTTCTTAGGGAGAATAACACCTATCCTCGGAGAAAGAATGATCACAATACGAGCGCCTCTTCATCGCCACTATTCGTAGAAACGCCTTGAGCCTGCTCTCGGCCTGCTAAGCCAGCAGGACATCCGATGAAAACTTCCTGATACTTGCATATTGGTTTCTAAAAAGGACATTTAATTAACCCCTCATTAATCAATCGAACAATTAAACATTATTAGACGGAAATTTTAATATTTCCAATGTTTTTTCATAAAGAAAACTATTGTTTTTTTTTTAATTATAAATATTACTTGTTTGCCATAAAAAAGATAAATAAATTAAAGATAAAAACAAAATTCAAATTAAATTTGCATAATTATAATTCTCATTCCTGTTCTCTCTTATTTCCCCAATGGATGACAATTCAATAAGGTTTTGTTCACAACTTATTCCAGTTCTTTTGATCAATAGAGCACCACACAGTGCCCATATCAATCCATGACATGGCCCCTTAGATTTGAATCTTCTTTGGGCCCCATGCCATCCCGTCAGCACCCCTTGCACTACGATTTTCATGTTCTCCTTTCGTACAATTTATTACAATTATAAGCATTTTTTGCATCAAAAGATTTTTATAAATTAATTTGAATAATGTTCAGAGTGTGTTTGCCGTATCCATAGTGGATAGACAGATTCTATTTGTCCCCCTAGTTTGGTACCCTTCCATCTCTACCTCTCTATCCATCCATCTCAAATTTTTAAATAAACTGTAGCGAGGTACGTTATTATAGTGCTAATGGTACAATAATAAAACATGAAAATTGACTAGACAGAATCAAAGTTCGATATGTCAGCTTAAATATTATTTAGGTCTAACTTTTATAATCTCACAAGATGACTTTATATGTTACATAGACTATTTATTGACACATGTTAGCATATTTAACAATTGATTTAATAATATATCTCAAGAGAGTGAAGGACCCATTTCTTATTTAGAAATAAGTAGATGATTCTTAGAAAAGTGGAAACGTGTGATAAAAGTTATTTTCTAGTCCATTTAGAGTAAGGGGGTGGAGAATGATTTGTACTCTGTCCAAAATGTCAAAATAAAGATTTAAAATTCTTTAAAAAAAAAAAATGTAAAATGAAAACCCCTTAAAAATATTCATTACAAAAAAAAATAATCCTCCTCAGAATGGTATGAAGTGCAGGGTTGCTGAGTCGGTGGTATTGAAAGCAGTTGAACTTGTAAGAATAGTCGGAGTCGGATTTTTAATTTCTGACAAATCAACAGACATTTTAAAATCTTCCGATATTCAGACTAAGTAGCTGGAATCGGAAGTTCGAGAATCCTAGGAGTCAGGGCTTATACCTTCCGACTGTCACCCTAACGAAGTGTACACATTCTTGGAAAATTCAAAGGAAGCGCTTTCCCTAAAATGTAAGCAAAAAAAAAATTAACTAGTGTGAAGGAGGCTTCACAGTCTAATTCAAAAAGTCAACCGATTTGACAATGGCAGCATTAATTTGTGAATCCATTGTTGGATAATAATATACAAAAAAAACAAACAAGAAAAACCTGTTAGCAACAATTCCAAATCATTAGCCTTCAACAGCAGGGTCAGAACAAGTATTTAACCCAATTCCACAGACACTCAACAGGCCAAAGTGAAAAAAAGAAAAAAAAAAAAGATACTTTGAAAACATTAATCTTGTTTATAGTTAGACTACAATTGACACAGACAGAATCTAGCAGATGACAAAAGACTATTCATCATTTTGGAAGCAACATGCTACTCCCTCCTAATAAAATAAGATTATTCATTATTTATACTAAACTGTTCCTGTTGGTAAAGTTCATCGGTTACACAAAGTATTGATTGTTGACTATGGTTTCTACTTACAGCATACTCTTTTTCCGCTCCATTTTTTCTTTTGGTTACCAGTTTAATAATCCAATATAATTAGCTAAGTTTGTGTTATATACTAGAAAATACCCGTCCCAGGACAGGTAAAATTAATTCCCCCAAACAAAACAGTTTTGCACCACTGTTTTGACCCCTTACGAAGATTAAAACCAACATATAATACTACTAAACCCTATGCCTAGAATCCGTATTCCGATTTTGATCAAAATCCATTACATGATTTCGATTCTAGAAATGTCTAAAAGCTAAAGCTTGTGTTACATAATAAAGGCCGTGTTTTAATTGAAAAGTTTGACACCTAAGGGTCAGAGGTGACCCCAGATCGAAACCAATGAAACCACGTGATTTCCGGGCAAAAATTTTCTATCTCTTGGTCATGCGATATATTCAAGCAGGAAAGACGTGTCTACGGTGCTGCCCCCCCCCCCATTGGGGACAACGTGCAAAGAAGTGTGGCTGAGTGTAATCAAACGAGCGATCTGCCTTTCTCTCTTCTGCATACGAAAGTGACACGTCACTGATGTTTTCTGTGACTGTCTTTTTTTAAATAAACAGTCTTATAAACCAACATCGGCGCTCGAGTGGCCTTGTCTACAGACGAAGAGCCTGGCTTTACAACGACGAAACGGGTGTATCATGGTTTATACAAGCATCGTCGGTAAATGAAAATATAACACTTGGGCTTAAGAGATCTAAAGAAAGTGAATCTTGCTCAATTGATGACTACGGATCAAAGTTAATGCAAATCTCATACATTTAAATTTTCAAAAGAGGAGCCGTGCCCATACTATGCCCTCTAAACCCGTTTAAAATACTCTAAACAAACTGAAATTTGGGGATATTTATTAATTGATGTCGAATACATATTGCAAAAATTTAACAAAAATCAAAGGTATCTGAATTTTCACAAAGGGCTCCCACCCTCTTTTTATCCCCTTTGCATAAAACAAAACATAGCCCACATTACGACACTTTACGCCAAGCAGCTGTGTTCCAAAATCCATAATGATAGGTTGATTAATTTAGGAGTGAATCATGTGTATCCAAATATATAAACATATACACATACCTAACTTTATATAAATAGAGATGGGAGTTAATCAACGTTTGTCTCGTTTGGGATTGAGTTATGTTAAAAAAAATCTGTTTTAATTAGCCGTAATTTATAATTGACTGAAGAAGTCACTCTTTCAGCTATCTATGCATTTCTCTCGTCTCTTCTCACTCTAGGTTGATTTAACCACTCTAATATTTCTTAATGTCTCTGTAAACATTTAAAGAGGGAGTGACTCTTTTTAAAAATGTTATTAACTTATACAGGTTCTTCTCCTAATTTGATAAATAAATGGGTAATTAACTTTAATTTTTTAAACATATATATAATCTATATCAATAAATGTCATTGTGTGCGTGTTCTTTATAGAAAGAAATGTTTAAGAATTATACACAAAAACTAACATGTATTTATATGTAACATTTTTTTGGGGAAGACAATGGAAGTGGTCCCGAATCTCTAAGTGCCCTCTAAGGGAGCTATTAAGCCAGAATCTATATAAACCTCAACTACATCCTACTATGATAAAAATTAAATTATATGCATAAAGTTTTCTGGGGAAGACAATGGAAGTGGTCCCTAATATTTACATGTCCCTCAATATGCCGAATCTCTATGTGCATTATCTAAGGGAGCTATGGGGTAAAAAAAAAAAAAACCTTAAAACTTTATATATGTATCTTCATAGTATTCAGTATAACATCGGTTTTACATGCTGGTGTACATTGGACGGCTTTTATAAATTGACATCCAACCTATCTCTGGACAGGACTTTATCCCTCTTATTCTAATTCATCATCAGTCCCTCCCATGTTTTCCTTGGCCTTTTCCTGTGAACTGAACCTGCTACTTTAACTGTTCTACATCTACTGACCCAACAACTCTCATCCATTCTTTCAACGTGACCATATCAACGGACCTCTCTGTTCTGCACACATCTACCTATACTGTAAGGTTTGGTTTGGTAGTTTTGTTTTACGGCATATCAACCCTTTTTGGGTTATTTAATGCCGAATCTGGTCATTATAGTAAAAGTTTTTATGCTTCAAGTTCTTTATATCTTCAAATGTTTAATCATCGTTTTTGGTTTGGTAGTTTTGTTTTACGGCATATCAACCCTTTTTGGGTTATTTAATGCCGAATCTGGTCATTATAGTAAAAGATTTATGCTTCAAGTTCTAAAAATAAAATAAAAAAGGGGAGGGAGAAAGGGAGAGGGGCTGTTGTTTTTGTTTTTGGTTTTGTAGAACATAATTAAGTTTTACAAAAAAAAAAAAAAAAAAAAAAAAAAACGTCAATGTAGGTGAATTTCGTCTCAGGGAGCCACAGGGCAGCCTGATCTGGTATCACCAGCCTATACTGTAAGATTCTATTTTAATAAAAATTTAAATCATATGTATGAGCCACTAATTTCAGTTTCTTCCGACTATATTAGGGGTCGAAATGGTGGTGTGTAGAGAGAAAGGCGGGCAGTAAAAAAAATATAATTATATGGTGTTATGGGCATAGTGAAAAAGGATATTGTCTTTCTCATGAGATCCCGAACAAAGTCGGGTCCCCCTGCTAGTTGTTGAATAAACCTAGTAAGTAATTAGACAGTGTGTGTATTTAAACAATGGAAATTAAAGTTACTTAGAAAACGTGTTATTTTTTGCAAAGTTATTTTTATTGTTGATAACATCTGTTTAGAGTGACTTAAATCATGTCGACTGGCCTAGAAGACAACGGAATTCGCACACATATGGAGTCGGAAATCAGTTTAACGTATTTGCAGAGAGAGATAAAAGAGAAACTGAACAGCTGTATGCTCGGGTGTTGGCAATAAAGAAAAGCTAAAAAAAAATGAATCATTACATTCTATGAAGCTAAAATACGAGGGGGGAAAAAGTTTAGTTTATTTAGTCTGAGTAAGAAAAAGAATCTGGCTCTTCTGTAGGATTATTAGTCTTCATGAAAACATGTATATGATGCAATTTTATAAGATATACACACACATATATATATATACATATATACATATATATATAATATTCATGAATAAATACTAAATTATATTTACCTATGAACGACGTCGTTTCGAGTTTAAGCTCTTATCAGTAAAGGGAGGTGATAATTTCAAACGATCACAAGGCGAGAACCCGGTTCACAGAGTCACTTTTGACTCCACACGCTTCTGCTCTATCCTCTAGGCCATAGAAAATGATACGGGAGAAATTAAGTTATATTTATGCCAAATACAGCGGACGATAGACATCAAGAAAATCTAGAGGACTCAATGAACGTAATCAAAGCCTTACTTTCTAGATTACGTGAATGTCTATTTTTAATATCTCCTAACAGTGTTCAACTTCAATTTCTTAAAAGGGGCTTTATAATAATATTCATGAATAAATATTAAATTATATTTACCTACACACCTGTGTATAATATATATATATATATATATATATATATATATATATATATATATATATTATATACACATACACACAACCGGCACCCGTGTCCCAGCGTTTCCTGCAAAAAGTGAGAAATTGAAAAAAACAAAAACACCTGCTCCAACCCCTGAACACCATTTTTTACTTTCTACTAGCAATAATATGCCCCCATCCGGTCACATATTTTTTCTAGGATATATAATGTGTTTTGTTTGCTAATGAACAGCCAATTGCAACAATTTCGTGTTGACATACGCTACACTCCCAATAGAAGATAATGCCCCGGATGATGGTTGCATGACAACCGAACAGATACTAAACTACTTCCCAACAAAAGAGAAGGTAATCCCTGGGAGAATGGTCTCATAACAACAGAAATACTACACTAACCCCCCTGAATTGAAGATTAAAAGATAGAATAGAAGTAGAAGTACAGTTTCAGCTTTAGGCAGACATACACGAAATCTGCATTAGAAATATAGTAATAGATAATTATATATTTTTGCTGTTCATGGATTTACGGCGCCAGTTGGTAGTGTGTGGAGAAAGAGAAATTATATATATATATATATATATATATATATATATGAGATAGAGAGAGAGAAATGAGAGAGAAAGAGAGAGTTGTGTTTTCGGTATTCTATCTATCAAAAACATACCTCTATAACAATAATCAGCCTTGCTAACAACTATCACTACTTATTTCAACGAAACAATCGTTGCCCAATTCGTTGGCTTCCCGTCGATCTGCAAACGATTTTCACTTATCTGATAATTTACCGTCTGCGAGTGATTGCCTCTAGTAACAATCGACAAATCAAGAAAATTCTGCTTTTTTTTTTTAAATTCTAAAAAAGTAAAAAAATAAATAAATAAAAAGAAGTCCTCAATCAACAAGCACATCTTCAAATCTTATCTCCACTTTTTTTTTTATCTATCTCTAAATACCCGGCATAGCCCTGGAATCTTACTTTGAGTTTTATTTAGCTTTTTTTCTTCTTTTTCTTTTACCAATTGCATTACTACGATATCATTTGCTGATTATATTATTAATAGAACCAAGTTTGTATAAAGTGTGTTTAGAAAATGCTGTTATAATCTCTATTTATCAAATGATTGAATATAAATAGCTTCCAAAGCATTCCATCTTTTAATACATGGGGATTTGTCAAGAATTTTATAACCCGTTTTAATAATTTTCTATGCGTTAGTTCAAAGGCTTCGAAATTCCTTTCAAATTCCAAAGCCTTGCAAAATACTTACATTTTAAATTTTTTTCAATTATTAACAAATTATTGAAAAGGCCCATTTGTTTATGAATAAAACGAAATGCATTCGGGTAGATTTAATTTCGTAAAAAATTTTCTTTTAGATGTTTTTAAATTTCGTTTTATTTGACGCTATTATATATTTTATGTCAATACATAATAAATTAATAGGAAATAAAAAATAACGTGTAAGTCACCTTTAGGCGAAAAACACATACAGAGGCGTGCAAGAAATGAAGCTTCAGGGGTAGTATAGGACCATTGGAATACCTCATCCATTTCGCCCAATAATAATGCATCTTCCAGAATGAAAAAGCGGTTGGGCTAAATATAGAAATCGGTGAAAAGATATCAGATCTTTTTAGCAAAAAAGATTTAAGTATCTAGTTGACAGAAATAAACCTATCGACGACATAATGAGAATCAGACTGACTTAATTTTATATAGTCAATTGCTGAACGTAACAAATGACTGAACACTAAGGATTGACACTTTCGAAAAGTAACGGGATTTACGGCAGGAAGATGTGACACAAAGTCGGAAGGTGGGGAGAATCAAGCCAGTGCTCCTAAAAAAGAGGCACTCTGGCCTAGTAAAAATTGCCTGAACAGCCAGTCAGCAGTCTCTGATCAGGGCACCTCAGGCAGTTAGCAATAAACTAATTCCATCCCAAAGAAGGGAGGCAAGGCCTGGGAGGGTTGACCTAGGACTACCCAGGACAAATACTTCAGCCCGATAGATAAAAAGTCACAGATCCTCGAATGGTATGTGCCTATTAACATCACTGAACAGCAAATGTTTTTTTTTGTTTTACGGCATATCAACCCTTTTTATTATTGAATGCCAAATCCGGGCATTTTGGTAAAAGTTTTTATGCTTCAAGTTCTTCATATCTTCAAATATTTATTCATGATGTTTCGTTTGGCTGTTTTGTAAAGGAAAATTGTTGTTGTTTTTTGACTTTGCAAAACATGATTGAGTTTTGAAAAGAGAAAGGAAAAATAACAATAACATCAATGTTTTGTGCATTTTAGGTCAGGAAGTGAGTATTTTCAGACAGCAAATGAATGCTACCAATAACTGCTTTCAAAGAGTAACAGTACACCTCACGTCAGGAAAATAAAGAATTTGTGACGGCTAAATTCTCTGGAGGATTCTTCTTCTTCTTCTTCTTCTTCTTCAAAAAATATCAAACCAAGATAGAGGAAAGCCATTATTAGCCAGAAAATGTCATAAGTTTGTTCTAAGACATTGTAATTGATATAGAGAAGAGTCAGAACGGTTATGTACTGACTAAAGCATTGAGTGAAAGAAAAAAATTTAAAAAAATAAAAAAATAAAAATAAAAAAAGCAGGATTCAGGCAGTTTGCATAAATGAATGAATTATTAATTTCATTGATTTTTTCCACCTAAAGTCATTCTGTCTTAAAAACATAGGTGAATATATTTGCCATGGAAATGCTATTTATATCTTGCTTATCTTATTAAGTCAGCGAAATTGATTCTTACAATCGGTCTAATTTTATTTCTATGCAGAGTATAGAGCAGCAGACATACTACTTTGGCTTCAGTAGACGTAGCAGTGGAACTGCTAACCGCACTCGCTTGTTGGTTGGAAAATTAGGGTTGTTCTATTAGATTTAGTTGGAGAGTTCAGCTTACTCTACTATTTTAATCATCACTAAGAGAAACTTGCCTGAATTAATGGTGATACAGAGTTTTGCTTCTCTTGAATTAGTTCTAATATAAAAGCTAAACGGTCCAGTTTAGCATATTTCATCTCACTGTTGATGACGATAGAAATGAAAATGTAGCATCACTATATCCTAAGGAACCAGAATTGGAAGTCTATTTCAAAATGGCTGAATTTCACATATCTAAAATTATCAAATTTAATTATACAACTTTACATAATATAGCAAAATCACATGGACACACCGGTTCTCGTTAGATCACCGAAGTTAAGCAACGTTTCGCCTGGTCAGTACCAGATGGGTGACCATTTAGGAATATCTGGTGCTGGTGTGGGAGGACGTGACCCCCAACAGAAAAAAACAGCATTAAAATGATCTCACCTAAGTAGTTGGTTTTGTTTATGGCATATCAACCATCTATGGATTATTTAATGCCGAATAAAGTTATCAAATGGAATCCCAAGATTCTATATTATATTATTTTATATTGTTTTGAAAAAAAAATAATGTAAAATAAAAATATTTGAAATTAAATTTTTTTGAACAGTCCAACTTCTTTGATGAAGTCTAAGATTTTGATTGGATTTGTGTCTTTAAACAGGTCATTTAGATTTTTCGGGTTGTAGTATTTTCTTTGGCTTTGTTGCAGATCCTGACAGTCTATTAATATATGACTGACTGTATAAGGTTCTTGACATGATATACATATTGGAGACTCTTCACCATTCAATAAATCTTTCTTTCTTTGGTTTTACGGCATATCAACCTTTTTCAGGGCATTTAATGCAGAATCAAGTTGGATTTAAATATATTTAGATCTCACATCTAACCGGGTGCACATGCTACCACTTGTGAATTTAATATTCCCTAGAAACTTTTTCCTTCAGAGGAAGCCAGCTCAGTCTACTATTTTAATCATCACTAAGTTGAACCTGCTTGAATTATGGGTGATACAGATTTTTGCTTCTCCTAGTTTAGGATATTTCATCTCGTGTACCATGGCTGTCTTATGTAAGCTTTCTTTATGCTTTATGATATTAACGACAGGGAGGTGACGACGACACGGAATGACGACCCGAGTGTGCCAAGTTCGAATCTAGTCGATTCCATGATACCCCTTTCACTTAGGGATGTTGGCAACCATTACGTGGTCACTCTCGCAAGAATGTTGATTGGTTTGATTCTGTTGTCGGCAAAGTTGTACCATTTTGATTCATACGAATTTATGTTTACTAACTACTTTTAGAAATAGAGAATATTTCATTAATTGACATCCATAAAAAGGAAATACGTTTAACTTTATTTTATTTATAGCAATAATATTGTGGGGTCGGCGTTCGCGCTCGAGACCCATAAAAAGGAAATACGTTTTACTTTAATTTTATTTACTAGCAGGGCTACTTGTCGTTGCCCGGAACCATAAAAAAAACGAAATAGAAGGTTAAAAAATGTAACATATTTCTATTAAAGCTTCTATCTCTCTACCTCTCTCTTTTTTGTTGCTAGCGTCTCTCTACTGTATCCTTATGTTCATAGTAGGTGCTCGACTGAGCTATCCCTGTCCCCCCTAAAACATTCACAGCAAGAACTCGTATAGCTACAACCAGAGCAAAGAACTTTCCTTTATCTCTCTTTACCAAAAACCAAACGAAACTTCCATGAACAAAGTTTCTTTCCTAGAACATCCCATCTATGGAACTAGATACCACTCACGAGTTTGCTTCCCAACCGACTACAGCATGGTAGTCTTCAAGTCTAATGTAAAAAAATACTTTCTGATCTGTCCTCTTGGATAATCAATTCCTTTTAAGTAATCTTCTGCCCATCCCACCCATTGTTTCCGGTCCTCCCATGGTGCCGTTCATCGTCAAACTGACCCTTATCCCCCGAGTGGCCCCCGGGCCTTGATAAGTGGTGATCCATTAGTAAAAAAGAAGAAAACTTTTTGATAGAAATAAATAAATTATAACAAAAAATAAATTTTATCACAATATTTGTCGTTAGGAATAACAAACTTCATGAAACAAATGTTATTTCAAAAACAGTGAAGATAGCAGCTTTTGCAGTAGGCCTCCATTTCGTGATGGTAGTTACACAAGATTCTCCCAACCAGTGTCCACATGGACCTGCGAGGGTCCACAGGAGCTTTAAGAGGGCCAACCAAAAATGTACTTGTGGGGGGGGGGGTCCATTGTAAGAAGTAAAGGTTCCATATTGAAATCTGTCAAATTTAAATAATAATATAATTATATTGTAAATATATAATAATAGTATCAGAAGTATATGTGATATAGATAAACGCTGCTTTCTTTGGTCAGTATGTATTACAGAGCCAGGTTGCCAGACATACGATCATACAATATGTGGCATTCAAACCTCGTTATTTCTGAGTTTATGTAGGTAAATATTTCTTATCAGTTTTTTGTATTTTATTTATAACATTTTAATGAACTGTAAATGTATTTTATGCTCATTAACACATTGTGCATGTGTTAATAAAAATTTATTAATGAAAAAAAACAAAAAAAAACAACATATATGCATACATGGAGTCTACAGATGATAAAATAGCTCTCAGAGGGTCCACAAGCAAAATAAGGTTAGAAACCTCCAAGTTACACTACAAGTCAGCTTTTAGTATAGAACACCAGGATTCGTACTCACCCCATAAATAGTATTGGTACACTCCTTAACCCAGCTGAGCCCACACCAATAACCATTTAGCCACTTCCACCTCTCTCTTACAAAGATATTATTGATGCTTCTTTTTTTCCCTCCTAGTTTCTCAATAAAAAATTAAAATAAACGTGTCATACTCATTACATCCAGTTAAGAAATATCTGCTTTCACAAAAGAAAATCGATAACAAGTGAAGCAGATTGGTGCCTGCAAGGTTCCATACCACGTGACCATTCAGCTGAAACTTGGCAAAGAGAAGATTGATTAGCTCCCAAACGGTCACCGAGTACCCTCTCCCCCTCCCCCCCTTGCGGTCAGTCTCATAAAAGTTCCATACCCAAAGGATGCAAATATGTAATCAAGAACAAGCTTATCAAAATCCGAATGTTTTGACCCGTCACCAAACTGGAGGGCAACACTGACAGAGGGAGAGGGAAAAGGTCAGAATGCTTACTAGACATTCAGAGATAGACAGGGAGCGGATGATGTTGAGTGGAGCAGCTCTTGGCCAAGATCTCATCACAATGGCCGATTCAAGAGTCTTTCTCTCTTTTTCCCTCTCGAGTCCAATTCTGATGCATAATAGGATTCTGATTAATGTAGGATATCAAATTATCAGCTTGGTGCTGTACATCAGCAGAGACCTTATTAATATCGCTCTTCGAGGCATCCATATTGCTGATAAGAAGATGACACAAATCTTTCATTGGTGGAACATCTTGTTCTTGTTTTATAAACTCCGTCTAACTTGGCTAGAAACAAGCGGATTGGTTCATCTTGAACAAGAAAAGGATCCGAACAAATGCTTTTGGCTCAAGATATTTGTAAAACCTTCACATTATAAAATTATTTTGGAATAGAATATTTTTGTTCTGCGCGCATGTGTGCATGTGCATGAACAAATGTGTGTATACATGCATGCATGTTTGTGTCTACATGTATAAATGTACATTATATGCAGTGACGTGCAGAGGTCTGCTGATATCCTGGTCCAACTCTTTGATTGTATGTCCCAAAACACTCAAGTATAAGTCTTAGTACAGAGAAATATCATAAGGAAATAAGATAGTTTGAATATGATTACGTTTGGATGCCCAGGGGCACCGCCCCGTCCACCTCTCTGCACACCCTGATTATGTGTGTTTAAAGATTTAAGAGTGTGTATACAACATGATCGTTTTCAAGAATTACCTGTCTGCAGAACACAAACCATTGGGCTACTTCCCAACTGACTACAACATGATCGTTTTCAAGTCCAATGTTAAATTCTTGTTGAGCTGACATTTTAATCAAATTCTGCCCAGTGTCAACCATGGTTACCAATCCTCATGGTGCTGTCTCATTAACCCTTATCCTCGAGTGGTCTTTGGGCTTTGATAAGCAGTGACCGTTCGTACATAAAAAAATACATGCACTATGTGTATATGTACATCTATGTATATGAGTGTACATATAGGATATCCCATAATTCAAAGTAACTCCTTTCCGGTTACTTGGGTTCTGGTAGAAACCCCACAATGCAAAGTAACTCTCTTCCGGCAGAGGAATAGAGGTATTTATCTCCCTCCATCCCACAGTGGAAAGATGTGACACAAGGTCGGGTTTGGTTTGGTTTAGTTTGTTTTGTTTTGTTTTACTGCATATCAACCTCTTATGGGTCATTTAATGCAGAAACATTAGTTGTAGTATGGTGAAAAGTTTTTATGCTTCAAGTTCTTTATATGTTCAAATGTTTATTCATGGCGTTTGGTTTGGTTGTTTTGTTTTACGGCATATCAATCCGTTTTGGGTTATTTAATGCCAAATCCAGTCATTTTGACAAAAGCTTTATGCTTCAAGTTGTTTATATGTTCAAATGTTTATTCATGGCGTTTGGTTTGGTTGTTTTGTTTTACGGAAAAAATCAACCCTTTCGGGGTATTTTATGCCAAATCCGGTCATTTTGGTAAAAGTTTTGGGGAAGAGAGGGAAATTGCTGTTTTTGTTTTTGACTTAGCAGAACATGATTGAGTTTTGCAAAGAGAAAAGAACAATAAAACATCAATGTTTGGTGCATTTTGATCCAGGAAGCCGATATCTTCAGGCATGTGTACATAGTGCGATGATGTATGGAAGTGAAACCTGGCCAGTGAGGGTTGAGGACATGAGTTGTATACAGAGAAATGCTATGAGAATTATACGATGGATGTGTAATGTGAGTGTTAAAGATAGGCTTAAATCTAATGACCTCAGTGGAAGATTAAATCTGGACAGTATAGGGAGATGTGTGCAAAATAGGTTACTTCGATTGTATGGCTACGTTGCAAGAATGGATGAGAGTTCTTGGGTCAGTAGATGTTAAGGTAGCAGATCCAGTTCACAGGAAAAGACGAACGAAAAAAATGGAGGGGGGGAGTGATAAAAATGGATTTGAGAGAAAGAGGGATAAATAAAGACTTGGTCAGAGATAGTTTAATTTGGAATTCAATTTCTAAAAGCTGTCCAACAGATTCCAGCATGAAAAGAATTTGAAAACAAAGTTTTGTGGCAGATTAGCTTCCATGATGGCACATTTCCTTTGTTGACAGGCAAGATTTTATCTTGTAGGAAGTGGCTGTGCTTGAAATGAAACCCGACAATTATTAACCTTCGCATTGTCCATTCTTGGTCGGTCAACCAGCAAAAAGTAAACACGGCAATACACTTTAAAACGATACTTTAATTTTGGAGAACAACCGAAAGATTTCTCCATTTCAAGTTGTTACATCATTAATTGCCAGGTTCAATTCACAAAAACAGCCATAACAAAAGACTCTTGATACACTGCCTTAAGTGGAAAGGTTAAATTTGAAATGAAGCCAGACAGAAACATTACCCGACTATACTAAAGTCAGAAACAAACTTTAAAAAGTAAAAATAACAACTTAGTTCTAACTTTGTGTTTTAGGAAAACATATTTTGATAAAAAATTGGGCACCACTTATCAAGGCCAAATGGCACTCGAGGATAAGGGTTAACGAGATGGAATGATTGTCAGAACTAAATTCGAATACGAATGTGTGGACAGTTCATGATCGGAATATGTTGACATTGGATTTTAAGACAATCAAGTTGTAATCTACACGGAACCAGTCCCATGGTAGTGCATTTTACACATTTTCAAATTACACAAAATATCAAAATTGAATACATATATATTGACATCATGTTTAAAACGGAAAATATACAGTCTACTAATTTTAAAATGATACTAGACGTACCTATGACCCGTTGGGTCAGAACAACTACCATTATTTATTCCAGTTTGATTTCATTCGAAAGTTCATAAACTCTGACATATGTGTTGAGACTTTCTTCTAGCACAACAATAATTAATAAATCTGTTTACTTCGATATTATCCTAATGAATAATATAGAAATACAACAGCCATTATTTTGCTATCTAAATTACATACGTCTTTATGGTGTGTCCGAACACACTATGTAAATCAGATGGCGAAATGAAGAAACAACGCTGAAAAGAGTGTCACTCTCTAAATGTTCAAAGAGACATTAAAAAATATTAGAGTGGTTGAAGCAACAGAGTGAAAGAGGGTGAGAGAAATACATAGATATCCAAGTAAGAGATGGTTTACATGTTCAGTTAATTACAAATTATAGAATTAAAAGATTTTTTCTAAACATTACTCAATCCCAGAACTGAAGAATATTTTAACATTTTTTTTTTGTGTGTTATTAAAGTATATAAGAAAAGCGCTTTTAGGAAACAAACGTTGAATAATGAATCAATGCCTGTTTCCTAAAGGCTTTAGCATAACAGATAAATAAGCAGTACCTGTGAAAATTTCAGAGTTTAGATATAAAAGATAACACAAGTTGGCTATATTGCCGCCGGACTGCTTCCCTGCTGACTACAACTTGGTCATCTTCAAGTCCAATGTTAACAGATACTTGTTAAAAACCACCCCATAAGTAATAAGTTCATACCATTGATCAATGTCAGTACTCCCAATGTCTAATGTGTATTGTCATTGTTTTTACTTATTGTACTTGGCACTGACGTTGGCCAAACTGAGAAGTTTTTAAACGTATTGTTGAAACGTATTTTTATGTATTTTTGAAACGTACTTTAAAACGTACATCTATAAATATTTTGAAATACTTTAAAATTCTTGAAAACAACATCCTTGGTTTTAGCCGAAACAATTGTTTGCCTTGATTAAAAACGTTTTTTTTTCCTTTGAACATTTAACCTTCATCATCATTTTTCAGGGTAAAATAATTACTACTTTGTAAAATAGCTCTAGTCACGCACTATAGAGGTATAGCTGACTTTATGTTATAAAATAATCCTACATTTGAAGAACTTTGAATGTTGAATTAAGAAACATTTACTATATATATATATATATATATATATATATATATATAGTAAGCTATAAAAATATATTTATGACAATTAAGCTACACAGAGGCTCCCGCGTTTCATCCCCGGGGGGAATCTTCAGGCAAAAGACATTTTAGCCTGAAGATTCCCCCTGGGGATGAAACGCGGTAGCCTCTGTGTCGCTTAATTGCCATAAATATATTTTCATAGCTTACTACCTAGCTCTACTTACGTATCGAGCACTGTTGAAGTAAATACTGAAAATTGATACATAAAAAATTATATCTCCTTATAAAATGTTATGTGAATACATGAAATACTAATATATATATTATATATATATATATATATATATATATATATAGTGTGTTATAGTGAAATAAATTCCAGAAGGAAATCCGGGTATGAGAGCTCAATGTAATAAACAGAGCAAGAATAAAATAAAATAACACAGAATCACATAATCACCGGTGCAATAATTTATTTCAACCCTACGGCCTTGTCAAGCATCCAAGCAAGGTGATTACATTTTTGAAAATAGAGAAAAAAAAGAGAAATTCACTCACCATTTCAATATACATATAGAGAGAGCGACAACATATCTAATACATATCTTGAGAGAGGGGGAAATTAGCTATTTAAGACGTAAATCGAGATGGAGGAGAGTGAAAACATTAAATATATATATCTAGAGGGTGATATTGCACGATTTATAACGGAAGGCAATACAGTGATGGGTAAAAGAGAGCAATATATATATAAGGAGAGGGGGAATTGTATGATTTACTACGGACGGTATGCAGGGGGTTGAGAAGGTAGTCAAGGTATCTAAAAAAAAGGTCAGCTTGTCTAGGTCTCCCTCCAACCGCAATATATATATATATATATATATATATATATATATATAGTATTAAGTAGTAAAACTACACATCTAAAACAAGTATAGGTTTAAAGCTCCTAAAATTTATACTAGAATTGCCCATAAGGTGCAATGGGTAAAAGTGCTAAGTAATAATCAGTTCTATGTGAAAGTCTTCGGAAGGTTGAAAGTATGAACAATACTAGGAATCGAATTACGAATTACTTAAGACTTCTACCCAGTGATGGTTTATAGAACGAGAGCAAGCAACCCCCATGGATTAAATATAAGGTTCCATTCAAAAATCCATACAGATTCCTAAGTTTTACATAAGGATTCTCGAGTTTGACAAGACGCACCTGAAGACAGTTGGGGGTTCCATCAGACGAAACATTGTGAGAATAACATTCAAGATAAGAGTAGTCTGAATAATCCAAACACTACATGATAACCCTTTGTTTAAATCTATTTTTAAATATGTTTAAATGTTGTGCGACTTACATCTATGTACTGATACTTATCTCAGTATCTCATCATTTGACTATTTTCCATGCATGTTACTTATAAATATAGATTTCTCATTCATTGATCGAGGATAACAAAAAAGATAAAGTGTAGTATCAGAACGGATACTACACTTTGTTCCTAGCCAAAAAGGCCAAGGAATGTGTCATGATTGACTTCTTTCCCACTGCAGGAAGATGTGACACAAATTAAGAAGGTGGGTAGAATCAAGCCCGTACTCGTGAAGAAGGAGCCCTCTAGCTTATTAGAAATTGCCTGGGCAGCCCCATCGACATTCTCCGGTCGAGGCGCCTCGGTCAGTTAACAATAAACTAACTCCACCCAAAAGAGGAGAGGCAAGGTAAGGCCTGGAAGGGTGGATCTCTACCCAGGACCGTATACTTCATCCCGACAGAGAAAAGGCCACAGAAATGGTCCAGTTCCTGCCAGACTGATTGTCGAGATCAGATCCTTGACTTTTATGTATGACTCACTTGCCGTGTAACAGAAGAAATGTGTCCACTTGAAAGAGTTTTCTATCCTTGTTTGCACTCTGTAGGATTGATTCTTTTTTATTTTTGTACTAATAAATTCGGGCTTATCAAGGCCAAAGGCAACTCGAGGATAAGTTTGTCATGGGAAATGTGAAACAACACCTTGATGATTGGAGACGATGGTTGAAACTGAGCAAAATTTGATTATTTAAGAGGACGGCTCAACAAGAATTTATCAACATTGGGCTTGAAAACGCACATGTTTTAGTCAGTTGGGAAGCACTCTCATGGTATTGCGTTCCACAGACGAGTAGTTCTTGGAAAAAAAACTTTGTTTATGAAATTCCATTTAGTTTTAGCTACACAAAGAGAGAAAGGAAAATTATTTAAAGTTTTATTCTATTTCAGTTAGAGGCAAAAACGTTCATCCCTTAAGATGAATGTGTCCTATCCGATTTGACTCAGGAACTTAAGCCTCTACTTAAGGCTTTTAGAGAAGAAGTAGAGTCAGGTTTGAGCCTTATAAAATGAAGACCATGAGAAAATAGTTCACGCCTTATTTAAGGTCAGTCTAATTATCTGGATTGCTGTGCAATAAAACTTTCCAATTTAAAGCAACCATTCGTTTTCAATTATCCGTTTGGCTTCATTAAAATCTCTTTGAAACTATCAGCCCATTTTCCATGAATAAATGGAGTTCAACAGGAAAAGTAATTAATAAATATTTTAAGGTTCCACTTAAGTATTTATCATAGTTAAAGTGTCAAGAGAGAACGGAAGAAATTGCTGAAATGACTGCATCCGATTTAGTCACTAATTAGTAAATTAGAAACAAGGATGTCAGCTTGGCAGAGTAGAATTATAAAGTCATCAAGTCGGGTTCAAGATCCAGCCTGTACCATTCTGCTCACTTTTCATCTAAAACCCTTAGGAAAAGCATGAATCATCTAACTCTGCCTGGCTCTGGTTTAAATAGCATTATTAACTTTGTTCTACTATACTTGGAGAAAGCTGAGCTTTGTCAAGTTATGATAGGAGATGATAAGATTTATCATAGATTTTCCAGAATATACATTTTCTTGTACTGAAACTAAGTAATTTCAAACTAGCATATATATTGGCATAAACTAATATATATAGTTATCCAACGTTGGAAGGTCTCTATTAACTTGCCTCCCCACGAGGGTAGAGTTAGACATAAGGTTGATTTTGAATGTGGGAAAAAATATCGAGCTCCCTAAAATCGGTACTCTGAATTGGGAGAAAAATTTAAATCGCATCAGTCGAGAAGGATTTTTTTCTTTCACCGACCGAGGATAGAATAGATACTACACTGTGATCTCAGTATGAAGGCCAAGGCGGCCGTAAACTCCTACAAAAATTGTCAACACCCAAACTCACATATTAGTATAGGTGTGTTAATAATCATACTTCATTTGTTATCTGCCAAAAATCTGGTTTTTATTTTTAAAATTTTGTTAGAAGCAAAAATATGCACCCAGAGGGCATATATTTTTGTTCATATGCTTCCTCCCTCCCTCCCCCAGGAGAAGGTACTCCCAGAGAGAATGGTATCATGATAACAGAACAGCTACTAAACTACCCTCCAACAAGGGAGGCGATAGTCTCATGCCCACTGAACAGATACTACATTACCCTCTCCCTCGATTTGAGCATTGAAAGATAGTCCAATATTACAACGAATAGAAGCAATAGTATAGTTTTGGCTTCAAACAGACAGATACCAAACCTCCATTAATATTAGTTTTGTTTAACAAACAACCGACAAAATCATTTTCAAAGATTATTCATTTGTAGGTCACACACGATTAGCTATATAATCTCTAGTTTTAATTAACATTTAATTTCAGGGTTTTCTTTCCTAAAAGTAAGTTTTTAACCTTTTAAAATCTATGATAAATCCATAGAATGAACGCAAGAAAGGTTAGTAGAACAATTGGCGACTCTATCGAAAGAACTGGTAAACCATTTTTTCTTTCTTTTATGTAATGAGTTATGACATAAGTTTAAAAGGTCAACCAAACAAACAAAGCTACTGTGTCGCGTGACACCCGAGACAAAGATTTTGGGTCTCCATTTCTTGTATAACCCAACGAGACACAATCATTGCTTGTAGCAAACAGGACGTGTTTGCTTGATTATTCACAACTTGTGTGGCTGGAAGCATTATGAACCGTTCAGATTAGGGAATTCAAACATGGTTAGCTTTGTGAGTCAGGTTCAAGCATAAAGTTGATATTTTCAACGTGTTTGTTTTTACAAAGAGGCATACTGACACATCTGTGGGTCATTTCATCCTGAAACACTACATATTGTGAACAGTTAATTATAATCTGCTATTTTAACCATAGTTGATGAATAAGCTAGATGGGTGGTTGATCAGAGATTCTGGTGGTGAATATTTTTAATATTATATTTCATCGTTTGACAACACATGGCTCATCATAATCATCATCATCATCATCTTTGGTTTAACGTCCGTTTTACATGCTGGCATGCATTGGACGGCTTCAAGAAATTGACTTCAAAACTAATCTATCTCTGTCAAGGTCTTTATTCATTCCTCTTTCTCTCAAGTCCATTTTTATCCCTAAATCCCATCTTTTCCTTGGCTTTCCCCTGTGAACTGGATCTGCTACCTTAACTGTTTTACATCTGACACAAGGACTCATCCATTCTTTCAATGTGGCCACACCATTGAAGTCTCTTGTTCTGCACACATCTCTCTATACAGTCCAGATTTAATCTTCTGAGGTCATCAGAACTAAGCCTGTCTGTAAAACTCACATTGTATATCCATCATATCATTTTCATATCATTTCTCTCCATACGATGAATATCCTCAACCCTTACTGGCCAAGTTTCACTTCCATACATCACACTGCATACACATGCCAGACAGACTCTTTCCTTGGTTGACAATGATAACTCTCTGCTGGTTAGTAATGGCAGAAGTTGCCTGAACTTAATCCATCCACTCCTAACATTAGCAATCACATTAGAACCTGCTACACCCTGCACTCCAATGATATCACCGAGGTAACAAAACTTTTTGACAACCTCAATAGTATCACCATTCAGATATACTTTGTCTATATCGGAGTTCATATCCATCTTTCTTCTTCCTCTACTATTCATTTAACATCACTTTTCCCTTGTTCAGGCATCAGATGTTTTCTGATATTACACAAGCTCACTCTCCACTTCTCATGGTTCAGCTGGTCAGCAATCTCCAAATTCCACTCTGTGCAGTCTTGTCCAATCACTTGCTTCCAAGTTTTCCTTGGCCGGCCAATCTTCCTGCGATTTAGGATATTCATGCTTCTGCAATGGTTTATCCAGGAGGATGAACGTTCCACATGACCATACCAGTGGCAAGCGATTCATCCTTAGGATAATCTCCATGCTGGACAAATGTAATGCTTTCAGCAAATCCTGACCTGATGTGTTGGGTTTGGTCAGATTTCACATATTTATTGGGAAATTAAATCAATTATCAGCGTATGTGGGGTGGGTGTTTGCTAAAGTTTGCCATGTAGTAAACATAAACAAGACATTGTTACCATACAACAGAAGAAGTCACAAGCTATCTCTTTTAAAAACGATAAATAGATGTGCAAAGCATGAACTTACATTTTACCGTAGTGTTCCTTTCTATTAGTGGACATGCCCAAGCCCCGTCTGCATGGTGAGACGTCTTTAGGGCGAACGAAGATGAAACCCAGTCTTATTTCTTAACCACATGCTGATGCGAGAGTTCCCAACAAAATCTCATGTTCACTACGAGATTTGCAGGAATAACTCAGGCCTGATAACCGGTTTCTCCACAGGGGAGATAACTCTGGTCCTAATAACCTGATTGTCGGGGAAACCAATGCCAGCGAAACGGACTCAAGCGTGTCACAATATTGTAAATTGCCAATTCATATTCATTATGTTGGTAGGTGATTCATAGATTTTGTAACAGAATTACTACATAAATTAAACATAATTCATTCGATGGTATTCTAATTTAAGTTACTCAGAAGGACTATTGCAAGTGTACTAATATATGAATATATTTTTTCAACAAAATTATGACAGCAATCATCTTCAAGATTGAAAAAATCTAACAGAAAAGACTATCAAGAAGACATATGGAAAATTGATTAAGTTAATCCCCAGACTTGGATATAATTAAAAATTGCTGGTGTATCTGAAGGGGGGGGGGGGTTAATGTCTTCAGACTATTAATCAACCTCAGAAGATGAAGTCTGAACGGACATATATCGAAAAAGAATCATTAAACATTTGTCGTTACCAAAAAGAAATTTTGGCACTTACAAATAAAAAAAAAAAAAAAAAAAAAAAAAAAAATTAAATGAAAACATTTTTGGTACATATTTTTTCTCCTTGCCAGGAGGTTAGGCACAAGGTCAGATATGGTTTTGAGAAGCCAGCGCACTAGGATAAGCATACTCTGGCCTATAACATATGCTTGAGCAGTCCTGTCGGCATTCCCCAGTAGGGGTGCCTCAGGCGATTAGCCTGAAACTAATCCCTTCTCAGAGAGAAGGTAAAGTCTGGGAGCGTGGACCTCCTAGGACTGAACAGAACCCTACATCAGCCTGACAGCAAGAAAGCCACTGTCAGACTGATTTGTATCATAATTCTATGGCGATACAGTTTTGGTATATTGTCTATATGTAAATTTAAACAAAAATCTCTTATAAAAATTGTGCCTCTAAGATTTGCTTGATTAAAATCTTGTAGTTTTAAATTTTTTTTAAATGTCAATGCAAAGTATCTTTAGAAGAAAAATTTCCTAGTAAAGTTGTTCCTACCCAATTTCAAATAAATCTGTAAGTTTATAAAGTTGGGCCATTTATTGCACTAACCGTGAGATTAAAACGCCTAATTCATATTCATAATAGCTTTCTAATATACTGTAATCATGTGTATGTGATCGACATCGTAATATTAACTAATTTGCATATTCCTTTACAAAAGGACATCATTAATTAACTATTCTTTTTGTTTTTTTCTATTTAAATGATTGTTTTCATTTTAATATAACACATACTTCTATTTATGGACATTTTCTTATACTGGGTATAAAGGCTGAGCATTTTTGGTGAAAACAACCTTTGATTTTTTCCCGTGAATTTACTTGATTTTCGGCCTTGTAAAGATACACAGATGGGTAAAAGTAAAGATCGACGTTGTAAACATAATGCGATACAAAAATTGTGTATAGGCGATGAAAATAGTTTAATGATTTTTTTTCTATAAATATCATTAAATGAACTATTTCGAGTTATTACACATATAATCGGAAGAAAACCACGTTGGAAATGTGTACAAGGATCGTGATTTTCACAAAGTGGAGTCCTACAGGATGCCGTCATGTTCTTTTCTTTTGCATAGCTCAAGACGAAACAAGTATTTTTCCCTATTACTATGTAATAATACATTGATTTTAACTCCAAAACGTTCTTAGTGTAATAATCTTATATATAAACTAATTTTATTCGAATTTTTGAAGAAACTGTTTAGACCGTCGATCTTTACATTTACCATTAGGTGAATTTAACATATTCTCCTCGTATGATCATATTCATAGTAAGCGTTCACAAAAAATAGCACATACGAAATGACACCATCCTGGCTGCAGCGCATTGGATGGAGAAAATTGTCAGTCATTGTAAAGGCTTCCACGAGAAAGTGCATCGCACAACGACGTCTTAACTGGTACAGCCACGTCTCTTGCCGTCATTCATGCAAAATGCTCCAAAATGTGCCCACCATCGACGTCAATGACCCAAAGTCGTCGCGTTGTAAGCTGTTTGAGACGTGGAGGGAATCAGACAGTGGTGATCTGATCTAAATGGAAACGGACAGGAGAAATTGGAAGGCATTCTAACATCAGTAAAGGTAAAGGTCGCATAGCCTGGACGCGCACGAGTGTTGTTGCTGACATCGCACACTGCCCATGGCCGTAGCAGCGGTGATTTGTTAAGAATCACCGTGTCTAGGGCACAGCATATGGAAGGCGGAGCCCATCCCACACACTGCCTTGAACCTTCCCTGAGTTTTAGTCAGGTACCCATTTACTGCTGGGTGGACAGAGGGAGTTTTCAGACCCGAAAATTCGCATGCCGTGAGTGGGATCGAACCCGGGACGTCCAACCCAAAGACAAGTGCTATAACCACTCGTCCACAGGCCCTCCCTATCTAACATCAGTATGAGACATGAAAACGAAAACTGAAAATAATATAATAATAATATAGATATCATAATTGAAGTTTTAAATGTTGACAAATTGGAGAAACATTGATCAGAACGATTTTGGTAAGTGTCCATTCTCTAACAAAAATTGGTTTTAATGGGAGTTGCCAGGTGCATTAAGTCATTAGGTATATGGTTGACATGTCATGACCTTTGAAGTCAGCTGTGACACCATATAGGAAGTACAGATATTATTAATTAACTTAATCATGTGATATAAATAGGATTTGAAGTGTAACAATGAGATTATTAGGTGCCAACCAAGGGAAGTAACTCCTGCCCGAGAAATGTTGAGTATCTGCCTCTGCTGGAGGAGCGAGAAGAGTTTTGTAAATGGCTGAATAAGAACAAGTATTGTTTATTCAATCGTGTTCTTTCTTTGTTATTCGCGTTCCCTGTTCAATCTTTATAAAGTAAATTGAGTTACAATAGAGATGTAGTCTGACTTTTGGTGAGGTAACACGTAATGCAGGATCTTGCCAGATAGGGGCGCTTAGAAGTCTATCATGTCCCAAGAGATGAAGAAAGCAAGAAGCAACTCCTAGTTAAGAAAAAATGGAGATCCATTTTGTAAAACCATGTGTCGGTCCCCTCGACGATCGTCGACCCCAACGGTTGTGTGCCGTGGTTTTCTGTTAGTTTTTATCTTTCGTTCTGGCTGTCGTCTTTTGTATAGGTGATCACTGAGGGCGCGAGCACTGGTTTAAAAGTATAAGAAAAAAAAAGCAATGCAGCCTCACAAGAAAAACACAAACTCTGATACATTGTGTATAAATCAGTTGTTCTCTGGGTGTGTGCAATACCATCCCGGAAAAGGACGCCCAAACGTTAGTGTCCAAATCTTAGTATAGTCCTAGTATATCGGCTAAGATCCAACTGAGATAATTTGTCTGTCGAAACCACTATTGTCGCTCGGTTGATCAGCTCATCTCATCGTTTGCTAAATCTCTGCCGGGCTCTGCCTGCCTCCTCGCAGTAACTCCCATCTGGTCTGATCTATTCACCTCCACTCTCTGCTTAACTTTGACTCCTCAATCTCTTAACTTTTGACCGGAAATCCTATGTTTGGTCTTTTGTCTTAGGCCCCCTCCCCCGCCTGATCAATAGAAACTGACTACTTCCGTGCTAGCCCTTTCAGCTACTCCCAGCTGACTACTCATCTTACTTCTGATCGCCTTAGTGCACCTTGGTGAATAATTTCCTCACATTGTCCAAGATCTTGGCTCGGGGGAGGGGGACGTCCATAGTATGAGACTTATTATATTGCATAAGATATATTGTAAGTAGAAAATCGTTCGGTCCTCCTTCAAGAACAAGATTCAGCTACCCGTTACAAGAAAAAAAATCAAAATCTTAAACTTTTGCCCACAAGAAATATGAGAAAACCATATTCATACCCTATCATCAGGGTATATTCAACAAGTTGAATTTTTTCTTTGCATTTTTTGTAAAAGACTCAGAAATTATTGATGTGTTGATTGCAAGGAAAGAAAACACACAGCTGGTATCATTTCGAACTTGAGCATGACAGACAGACAAAAATGCTAGTTGGAACTTGAGCATGACAGACAGACAAAAATGCTAGTTGGAACTTGAGCATGACAGACAGACAAAAATGCTAGTTGGAACTTGAGCATGACAGACAGACAAAAATGCTAGTTGGAACTTGAGCATGACAGACAGACAAAAATGCTAGTTGGAACTTGAGCATGACAGACAGACAAAAATGCTAGTTGGAACTTGAGCATGACAGACAGACAAAAATGCTAGTTGGAACTTGAGCATGACAGACAGACAAAAATGCTAGTTGGAACTTGAGCATGACAGACAGACAAAAATGCTAGTTGGAACTTGAGCATGACAGACAGACAAAAATGCTAGTTGGAACTTGAGCATGACAGACAGACAAAAATGCTAGTTGGAACTTGAGCATGACAGACAGACAAAAATGCTAGTTGGAACTTGAGCATGACAGACAAAAAATGCTAGTTGGTACTTGAGCATGACAGACAAAAAATGCTAGTTGGAACTTGAGCATGACAGACAAAAAATGCTAGTTGGAACTTGAGCATGACAGACAAAAAATGCTAGTTGGAACTTGAGCATGACAGATCCATGGAGTATGGAGACGATTAGACCGATCTAAATAAGAGGTGGAAATCAATCTCAACGTTTAGTGATGAAATGCTATTTTAAAATTGAGTATGACTTACAGGCAGATGAAGTCCCTATTTACTTGCCTCCCCACGAGGACAGAGTAAGACACAAGGTCAATATTTTATGTGGGAAAAACCCAGCTCCCATAAAGAGGCACTCTGGATTGGGACACAAAATAAAAAAATGCCTGTAGAAGGATTTCTCCTTCATTGACCGAGGACAGAAAAGATGAAGTGTAGTATCAGAACAGATACTACACTTAACTCCTCGCCAAAAGGCCAAGGAGTTAGAGTTTCTTATAAAAATGTCCATTTGGTTTGTAGGTTTAGCGACGAAAACGCCATTTCACAGTTATGACAGACTGATCGACAGAGCCTCTTTAGAGATGCAAGGCTGCATTAAATAATGTGTTCAAGGTTAACACATCCAAGCATATAACGAACATATTCAGCGTCTACATCCTAACCACATGAGCAAGAACCCTTACCAGGCGGTCATCTTTCGTTTCCGAGTGTTGAAGAAAAGAACTCGAGTCTCGCGTAGAGTGTCTTCATTGAACTCATTATGGTGCAATTCGGAGGAATATGAAAGCTTGTAATTTCTCACTTGACTCAGAGGAAAATGAATAAGAAGAAACACATAAAAAGGAGATAAGTGTATAGCACTTCAATTAAGCTTTGTCCACATTTAATGAGAAAGATCTTGTCTCAGAATGAATACACTCTAATGATATCATAGATGGCAATAATAATTAGATGGCACTTGATGGAACTAGAGATCATATATAGGCTTCTAGGAAGAACCTTAGAAGCAGTCGTTTTACAATCATTATGGAGATGTCTGTGTGTGTGTGCATTATATATACTAGTAAATATATATATATATATATATATATATATATATATTAGGCTCATGATACTAGACTTAATATACGAACTGCATTCGAGCCCGTGCGACCACCTGTAACTGCTACTCCTGCACTGATGAGGGTAGAAAACCCGAAACGACGTCGTCTGTAGGTATAAAAGACACTTAATATTTTTAAAAAAAATGTATAGCTCTCTCTCTCTCTCTCTCTATATATATATATATACACACACACACTATAAGAATACCCGACCAAGGACGGGTAAAGTTAATACCCCAAACAGAACAGTTTTGCACCACTTGTATTTCCCTGTATGAAGATTAAAACAAAGAAACAAAACAAAACTTTTAAACCTTACGTCTAGAATCCTTATTCCAATTTTGATCAAAATCCATTACATGATTTTGATTCTAGAAAATGTCTAAAATGTAAGGCTTAAGCTGTAGGAAGGTTATGCTCATATAATGTTCCCTAAAACACTTTAAAATACTCCATATAAACTAAAATTTGGGATATATATATTAATTGATGTCTAATACCTATTGTTAAAATTTCAGAAAAATCGGAGGTATCTGAATTTTCACCAACCCGCTTTGAATAAAACTAAATCAAACCAAATATAGCACACATTTGGACCCCTTACGCCTAGCATCATACCAACATATATACATATATTATATATACAGGGTGACTCAAAAAAAACGGGCCCCGTGTACACTTTATGTGATATCTCCTTTATTTATTCACCAATTGCCCTTATTTTACAGGACATGGCAGAATCAACAACCGTGAGTACACCAAGACCTCAGTGGGAGCTGGGACAAAGAATACACTGTGTTAAATTTTACTACAAAACAAGCTCGTTTAAGACAACTCAGGACAGTTTCATGCATCAGTTCGGATGTGAAAAGGCTCCACCCAAAAGCAGAATTCAAAACTGGGTGGACCACTTCGAGAAGTATGGGACTGTGGAGAACGTCAACGCTGCCAGTGAGAACCGTCCAAGCCACTCGGCACGTCCCAAGAAGTGGACAGCTGAGCTGGTCGAAAGTGTGAGAGAGTCTCTCCGGGAGAGTCCGAAACGCTCTGTGAGTAAGCGAAGTCAGTCCCTCGGTATCTCCCGTGAGACTTGCAGGAGAGTGCTGGTGAACAATATCAGGGCTTACCCATACAGAATACAGACGCTGCAGACCGTTACAGCCTCATACAAGAAGCAGAGGAGCGCTATGGCAGTCAAGATGCTCGATAAGATCGAGGAGACACCAGGTTTCCTTAACCTCCTTTGGACCTCAGATGAAGCCAACTTCCATCTTGACGGAAAGGCGAACTCCAAGACAAATGTCTTCTGAGGGTTCTCCAGACTCAATGAAGTAGCCACCAAGCCCCTGCACTCTCCTAATTTCACGGTGTGGGATGCAATCTCGGTCAGAGGCATCATCGGACCAATCTTCATCTGGTGCAGCAGTGACAGTCACCAAGGAGCGGTATGTGGAGGTCCTTAAAACGTTCAAGAGTGAGCTCCAGACCCTCTACCCGTCGCTCATGAGCAAGTTCTGGTTCCAGCAAGACGGAGCAAGTTCTCCCACCTCAAACCTGTCCTGAGATTGGCTGAAAGAGAACTTCGGAGGCCGACTAAATTTGAGTGGCCACCCCATAGCCCGGACCTAAGCCCCCCAGATTATTTCCTTTGGGGCTATCTTAAGGACAGAATGTACGCAAGGAAACCCAGAACCATCACGGAACTCAAGAAAGCCATCAGAGAGGAGATGAGAGCCATTCCCAATTCAGTCTGTAAGAACGTCATGGACAACTTCGTTCTGCGCCTCAAGAAATGCATGGAGCTAAAAGGAGTTCATCTAGAATACATGCTGTAGAAAGAAGAAAATAAGGCCAAATACCTTAGTGTTTTGATATGATGTTGTGAATATAATAAACTAGTTATGTTCCAAAATTCATTTCATTCGGACGAAACACTAAGAAACGAGGCCTAATTAGATTTGGGGCCCGTTTTTTTGGGTCACCCTGTATATGCACACACACTCGGTACGGCGTAAAGACCTTCCATAGAAACTAGATTTATTTTAAAAGTCATATCAGACAAAAATGCCAGCCATTATCACATTGAGAGACATTTACATCTCCATGACTTTTTTTTTCCTTGATTTAGCCACAATAATTTTTGTGTTGAAACATGTAAAGAAAAACACTTTTGAATCAATGTAAACTAATATATAAGCTCTTACTTTTTAAAGAAATCTAGCTTTCTTATCTTATAGGGTGACAGAGGCCTTATTAAATAAATTAAAATATCTCACAACTTAATTACCGAGATATATATATATATATATATATATATGTATGTTGAAGTATTCTTAGAGTATTTGATTGCCGTCTTTAAGCACATCTAAGATAAAATCTTTCAACAAAGGAGAGCTAATGAAAAAAGATCACCCTACTTGAAATTATAAAGCTCTTCGTTTAGCTAATTAGCTTGATTATATATAGTAAGCTATGAAAATATATTTATGGCAATTAAGCCTCACAGAGGCTCCTGCGTTTCATCCCCGGGGGGAATCTTCAGGCTAAAATGCATTTTATCCTGAAGATACACCCCCCCCATGGATGAAACGCGGGAGCCTCTGTGTAGCTTAATTGCCATAAATATATTTTCATAGCTTACTACCTAGTTCTACTTACGTATCGAGCACTGCTGAAGTAAATACTGAAAATTGATACATAAAAAATTATATCTCCTTATAAAATTTTATGTGGATACATGAAATAGTAATATATATATATATATATATATATATAAAAAGAGAGAGAGAGAGAGAGAAAGAGAGAGAGAGCGAGAGAGAGGGAGGAAGAGAGAGATAGGGTGAGAAAGATAAAGAAACAAACAAAAATGTAGATATTTCGAGAAATGAGTAAGCCTTTCTTTTTTGGCCCATGATACAATGCAATAAAATTGAAAAAAAAACCATTAAAGTTACTAAGAGTTTTGCTTTTTGTGTGTACTGTTTGTTATATTCTTCCCATTAAAAATGATTGAAGTCATTAAAGATATAAAAGTAAACCCACTTCGTGCCGGTTTTACCTTTAGGCTTGGCAGGCTTAAGCCCAACCTCTCAAAATCTCATCCCTATGACTATGAAGGATGTTTTGTTTAGAGAATCCATGTCAGTTAGGAGTCAAATTTCAGATTTGGTGGTACGGAGGTGGGATTGGGTTGACAGAAGGGATTGCTATATTTGGGTGACCCAGACTAGGGAGGCACATCCCTCCCTCGTCATAAATATAAAATGTTTTATAAATAAATCGTTGTTGGGTTTATGCATTTCTTTTTAGTCATATGGTTTTGTTGTATTTTTTAAACCAAAACATAGGAGTCAGAAGAAAAAAATGCTAACTGGTGTTATTAATAATAACTAGCATATATTTGCTAACTGGTGTTATTAATAATAACTAGCATATATTTGCTAACTGGTGTTATTAATAATAACTAGCATATATTTGCTAACTGGTGTTATTAATAATAACTAGCATATATTTGCTAACTGGTGTTATTAATAATAACTAGCATATATTTTCTAACTGGTGTTATTAATAATAACTAGCATATATTTGCTAACTGGTGTTATTAATAATAACTAGCATATATTTGCTAACTGGTGTTATTAATAATAACTAGCATATATTTGCTAACTGGTGTTATTAATAATAACTAGCATATATTTGCTAACTGGTGTTATTAATAATAACTAGCATATATTTGCTAACTGGTGTTATTAATAATAACTAGCATATATTTGCTAACTGGTGTTATTAATAATAACTAGCATATATTTGCTAACTGGTGTTATTAATAATAACTAGCATATATTTCCTAACTTGTGTTATTAATAATAACTAGCATATATAACAGCTGAACATATGTTACACTGTTCCACTAAAGGAGGAGGTAATGCCTGAAACAACAGCACAGATGTTACAGTAACCCTAAAAGAAGGTAATGCCGAGAGGGGTTGTATCATGATCACAGAACAGATACTACACTTCTTCCTTCTTCGGAATTGAGTATTGAAAGATAGTAATAGTATAGTTTCCGTTTCAAACAAACAGATACCAAATCTCCAAGTATAATATATTTGCAGACAATATCTATGTCCTTGACTAAAAGAATAAGCTATTATGTAGAGAAGGTTTTCCTTAAAGAAAACAAAAACAAAACAAAGTTGGAAGCGGATAGGTGTTTGGGGGAATTGTCTTGGGCCAAGTGATGATCCAGACGTTCAATTCAAACAAGATTTGCTGGCTTACAACTCGCCAACTTTCATTTTAGTTGTCTTTTTTTGTTTGGTCTGACTGTTTTATGGCACCTCTAGCCTTTTCGGGTTATGTAATACCGACTTATTTTTATTAAAATTTTCTACTTAAAGTTCTTAATATCTTCATATTGACACATCGGTTCCTGTCAGATCACTGAAGTTAAGCGACGTTGAGCCTGGTCAGTACTAGATGGGTGACCATTTGGGAATACCAGGCGCTGTATGTGGTCACCTAGCTATAGGTAAATAGTGTCGCTAACCCGCAGTGCCTAACGTGGCGACTATGGCAAAAAAAGGTGTCGGAAACCAGGAGTGATCAAAAATGGTGATGGTGATATTGAAAAAAATGAATAGTCTCCAAACAATAGATTTACTTTAACAAATAGATGAGACCCTTACAGGTATTAACAGTGCGGGCCAGAATAGACTTTGGAGTAATGGCAACGAAACTCCCCATAACTTCCAAATGAGGCTGAACCATCGGATGTAGTTTAGGGCACACCCAGGACCGTGTTGGGATAGACAAAGTAGGGAAGTAAGGTAAGCAAAAGGAAAAGAAGATCATTGAAATGTATAAATATACTAGCTGACTTTGCTGCCTCACAAAATTCTCTACTTAAAATACATAAAGCATTAATAAGAATTTCATTCATAACTTTGTTGTAAACACGAAACAAAATCTTTCTAATTTATATAAATATTAACATTTGAATAATTTCGAATCAAATTTATTTATCTTTTAAATGTGACCAAAAAGGAAAATAAATTTGGCTTTTTATCAGAAATGGATCGCAACTTTTTGAAAATCAAGTTGGTCCCTTTAAATAAAAGGGAATATTTAAACACAAGTGCTAAATATGTGTCCAGGAAATACAATTATATTGCGGAACACACCTATTTGTTATATTAAAATAAAATCCATCATTGAATTAAAATAAATGAATAAATAAAATGTTCTTTTTCAAAACCAATATGCAAATTAGCTTTCGACCGATATCGCATATACATAAATCAGTATATATATAAATGGTGAATCTATTGTGTAAAGTTGAATTAACTTCAACACAAAATCCTCCGTGGCCTTTTGGCTAAGATCAGAGTGTAGTATCTGTTCCGATGGATGCTCACTCTGTAGACCGGTATTGTCTTGGCCTTCGGGCCTTGATTCCGCCGGTCTGAGGTATTGTCCTGTGCAGTTCTAGGAAGTTCACCCTTCCAGACTTTGCCTTCCCTCTTTGGGAAGGAGTAAGTTTATTGCTTACTGCCTGAGGCGCCCCTACCGGGGAATGCCGACAGGGCTGCCCAGGCAATTTTTAATTTAATTTTTTTTTTTTGATGTCATGAGCCCATCCTCCCAGGCTAACAGAAAATATACTATATTACACCCCCTACTACGCCTCAAAATATATTAAGATTAATATAATAGATGTTATTTTCGTATATACATTACAGTGCTCACCTTCTCGGGCGCTGGCTTTTCAAGTCCCACTTTTCCGACCCGACATTGGGTCACATCTTACCTTGTGGGAGTAAGATAAACCTGGCCTTGTGCCTAACCTCCTGAAGAGGAGGCAAATAACAAGTTGAATTAACTTGTGCAATTATTCATTCAGAAAGAGAAAAGTAAACCTCTTCTAGCAAATAAATCTTTGTGCATGTTATTAACAAGATATCGTGGCATTTGAAAAATAATCTAATCTGATGTGTAGGTGTGTACATATGTACGTGGAGATATTTATATATCGCCATGAAAACATTGAGAGCAACGCTATTAGGATCGGTTTCAACGGTTTTTATTCTTCAGGCTTTTGCAGAACTGAAGTAAAATCTATTGATCGACAAAGGCAGATGACACTTCTAAAAGAAGAATGAAGAAGAACTAGAAACAGAATGAGGAAAAAGAAAGATGGAGACTTGAAAGTAACAATGAAAATCTGATAATGCACCTCTCCAAGAACGTGAAGTCTTTGGCTGATTAAAAGTAACAATAATAGAAATTATTCTTTTGTCTGCAAGGTTCTTAGTTGTTGTTGTTGTTGTTGTTTTTTTGTATAATCATCTTAATATTTACAGAAGGTACTTAATGCTACAGCTGTTTAGAATGAAGCAAATGATTTTTTATTATTCTTCTGGAAACGTTTGAAGCTTTTTCTTAGAAAGTGTACGAGAAAAAATAGATTAAATATACAAATAAAGTTCAAAACAAATTAAGCTTCTTGAAATCACTGCTTGTACAAAATGCATAAGTATTGGAAATATTTTATAGCTATGAAAACGGATTTATTTCAAGGCAAATCTTTTCTTCTTCTTTTCTTCAAAACCAACAACACAAAACATCTTAAAACGAGCTAACAGTCATCCTCTAGATGCAAATATTTGATATTTTGTGAATACATAAAAATTAGATTGGTAATTCTTTGAATAAAATAGAAAGTATCCACTTCATCATGGTTGCCATATCTGAAATCAGAAATTTCGAACCGGTGTTAATAAAAAAAAAAGATTCCTAATTATGTTTTAGGCAGAGTTTTTTTGTAAATAATTTGTTTTCAATAATTTGTTTAATTATTAAAAAAATCAAATCAAACTTTTTTTATAATTGAAATGTTTTTTTGTTTTTTGAAAATACTTTTTCAATAGTTTAATTATTAACCAAATATAATTATATTACAAGGTAACAAACGATTATTAACAAATAAATTCAAATTGTTTATTATAAATTAAACAATTAAAATTCTGCCAAAATCTATGTGGCCTAAAATAATTGACGATTGTTTTTGCATTAACACTGGCGCACAATTTGCGATTTCAGATATGGCGACCATGATGAAGTGGATACTTTCTAATTTACCATTCTTCGTTTATTTAGATAATTCCGAATTATGGTAATTTTTTGTTTCATGCCTTTCTCATAAAATGTATACACAAACCATTTGTTTATGTGTATGAAAATAAAAATAGAATTAAAAATCCATAACACCAGGTAATTATTCATTAAAACTTACTTTACATAATGATTTTAAAAAGTATCAAAAATATGCGACCGGAGAAACCGTATTTTTGATGTCATGAGCCCATCCTCCCAGGCTAACAGAAAATATACTATATTACACCCCCTACTACGCCTAAAAAATATATTAAGATTAATATAATAGATGTTATTTTCGTATATACATTACAGTGAACATAGTGTGAAGGAGTAATTCCTCCCATACTATGTCAGACTACACCACCTGTCCTTTATACTGTTTCAGACTATACTAAACTACCTTTACCCTATACTGTTTCAGACTACACTACACAACTTCCCCATACTATTTCATACAAAGTAAAATAGTCTTAGATAGTATAGTTTCGGCGTCAGACAGATACATAATCTCAATTAATAATAGATTAGACAATGCTTAGTACCGTTTCTTTAATAAGCATTGCCTATTAATAATACACATTGTTTTGGTATGCATTTAGAAAGGGACAACAGTATTAATATTAAAATACGACAATGATTCTCAATCATAGAAAAAAGCACTTTAATGTATGTAGTTTCAGTCACAGACATTAATTTTCTATTATAATTATATATATATATATATATTATATATATATATATATATATCATCCGGGTTTGGTATCTAAGGTGTTGTGGGTGTCCCAGACTCCGGGGTGAGCAACATGAGGCAACGTCTCATGCCTGTTCTCCATCCGATCCATAGGGTTGATACCAGTCATGTTGCAAGCAGTCAAGTCACTTCGTACGCACTCAAGTCAGGTTTTCCTTGGTCTTGCACTCACCCTCGTGTCTGGGGTATGGAGGCATGTTATTGAGCTGATGCAGGAGGTGGCACGTTGTACATGGCCAAACCACCTGAGATGCTGAGCGCTTAAGGCATCCCAAATCTCAACAATACCAAACTTTTGATAGAGCATGGCTGAGGGGATTCTCTCCTCTAGTTTGCTGCCACCCATCCACCTGATCATGGCACGGTCATTATGCTGAAGCCGTTGCAAGTCAGAAGCGTTTGGGGGACCATGTCTCACTGCCATTCAAGATGGCAGAGCAATTACAGGTCAAAAAGACCTTTTCAGATACTGAACTTTAACTATTATGACAAATCTCATATATATATATATATATATATATATATATATATATATATATAGATAAGTCAGGTTCATATTATATTCCAATAACCATGTTTTTATTTTATTATTTTTATTTTTTCACATTTCCAAAAAACATAACATTTCTGTGAGATATATTTTTACGGTCCATTTCATTTGTCTTGTGCCAAACAACATTTTTATGTTAATATCGTCTCTGCAACATTACAAAATCAGAAAAATCGACAATTGACAATCATTGAGCTGAATTTTTTAAGGAGACTGCAAAGTAAAAGGGCACTGATAGTATATGCTAATACATATATTGTCATTAATAATTTATATATATATATATATATATTATATATACAACAAACCTTAGTTATTCAGAGAAACATTACATATTTTTTTCAAAAACACTTCATGTATAAATCATTGTTTCTGCCCATTTCAAGAATACATATTTTCATGACATGCAAAATATCACTGATATTCATGAGGAGGCTTCAGTGTATAAAATTCCAGTCGGGCTGGAAAAAATTAATTAATTTCTTCCAACCTGCGGAAGTTTAGTCATATACTACTGAGCTACAACATAAACCTTTGTTAACTTAAAGAAATTTATATTAAAAAAATATATATACTTTTTAATAAATGTATTAAGAAGGCTGAAGGCAATGCAGAGAGCCGGATTGATGAGAAGCTGGAAAGAAAAATAAACAATCGAAGGAGAGGACTTACAACTATTTTTCTTTTCAGTCTTACATCAAAAGATTAAGAGTTTATATATATTTATAAGATAAATTCAAAGTTATTACTTAGTAATAAAATTGGGATATATTAGGCTCATATTTGGTTTAACATCTGTTTTTGCTGGCACATGTTGGACAGCTTTTAAAAATTAACTTCCAAACTGTCTAGATCTTTATTTATTCCTCCTTTTCTCAAAGCTATTCTTATCACTACCTCCCATGTTTTCCTTCGCCTTCCCCTGCCACCTCAACTGTTCTATATTTAACCCAAGCACTCTTATCTATTTTTGTTAATGTGACCAAACCAATGAAGTCTCCTGTTCTGCACACAGTCCAGATTTTATCTTTATCTTAAGTCATCAAATCTAAGCCTGTCTTCAAGACTCACATTACAAATCCATCGTAATATTCTCCTATAAAGACCTGTCCACAGATATTTTAGTTTGGAAGTTAATTTGTAAAAGACGTCTAACACATTTCCCCTGGATTTCTCCCCTGAGGTCTACAACACGGTTGTATTCAATTCGAATGTCAAATACTTATAAATCGTCTTCCTAATCAAATTTTGTTCATTCTATTCCTAATTTTCATTCATATTCTTCATCATTCAATTGTCAGTCTATCCATCTCATTAATCCTTATGGTGTGGCTTTCGGCCTTGATAAGCGATGACTCTTTAGTAAAATAAAAAGAAGGACCATCAAAGATTTTTGCTCAGAGAATACATGTCAGTTCGGAGTCCAATTCTGGATTTGACAGGCGGTGGAGACAGACAGAAGGGATTGCTGTATTTGTAAAACCCAGATTAGGGGTTTCTGCTGTATAAACAGTTTTCAGAGATTAAGGGTTTAAACAGACAAGGGTCACAGTTGTGTAGTTTTATCCATAGCTAAATCTGGACCTTAAAAAACGTTTCTCTACCGAACGGGTGTGCGTGTGTGTGTGTGTGTGTGGGGGGGTACAAGAAAAATATATAGAGATCTAAATGAATGCTGAAAATGTCTATCCATTTTCCTAGTCTGACAAAAGATTAAACGGTAGTAAACGTAGTATTTTGCTGCGTAGAACTTCAACTTTCACCAATTTTCTTTTAAGATAGCTTTCAATATAAAAAAAGCTTTCAATATAAAAAAAAGCTATCAATATAAAAAAGCTATCAATATAAAAAAGCTATCAATATAAAAAAGCTATCAATATAAAAAAGCTATCAATATAAAAAAGCTTTCAATATAAAAAAGCTTTCAATATAAAAATCTTTCAATATAAAAAAATCTTTCAATATAAAAAAACTTTCAATATAAAAAAATCTTTCAATATAAAAAAACTTTCAATATAAAAAAAAGCTTTCAATATAAAAATAGCTTTCAATATAAAAAAGCTTTCAATATAAAAAAAGCTTTCAATATAAAAAAGCTTTCAATATAAAAAAGCTTTCAATATAAAAAAAGCTTTCAATATAAAAAAAGCTTTCAATATAAAAAAGCTTTCAATATAAAAAAGCTTTCAATATAAAAAAAGCTTTCAATATAAAAAAAGCTTTCAATAACATAACCTCTTACCATTACGTGTGCACCACCAAATGTTGTTTCTTCTATTTGTCTTTCTCTCTTCAAATGGTCTTCTTTTTTTCACAGAATCTTGTGCAACTAGTTTGCCTTCATCAGTAAAACTTAGCCCCCCCCCCCCCCCCCAGTTTCCACGTTGGTGGCATCAATCTTTTATTACGATGTTCTTTGGGTAAGTAAATATTAAAAATAAATTATTTTGCTATACGCCCATCCAAGTTGCTTTTCTTTCCGGAATATTCTTCAAAATGTGTCGATTGAAACCTAATCATTGGGACCAGGGTTTCAGAGTCGCAGTTGGACTCCTAAGAATGCTACGAGTTGGATTAAAAAATCCGACTGATTATTACTGAATATTTTAAGACTTTAAAATTTAAACATAATTTTTAGAATCCTAGGAGTACGAGTCGGAGTCTTTTCGAAATCCTAGGAGTACGAGTCGGAGTCTTTTCGAAATCCTAGGAGTACGAGTCGGAGTCTTTTCGAAATCCTAGGAGTACGAGTCGGAGTCTTTTCGAAATCCTAGGAGTACGAGTCGGAGTCTTTTCGAAATCCTAGGAGTACGAGTCGGAGTCTTTTCGAAATCCTAGGAGTACGAGTCGGAGTCTTTTCGAAATCCTAGGAGTACGAGTCGGAGTCTTTTCGAAATCCTAGGAGTACGAGTCCGAGTCTTTTCGAAATCCTAGGAGTACGAGTCCGAGTCTTTTCGAAATCCTAGGAGTACGAGTCGGAGTCTTTTCGAAATCCTAGGAGTACGAGTCCGAGTCTTTTCGAAATCCTAGGAGTACGAGTCGGAGTCTTTTCGAAATCCTAGGAGTACGAGTCGGAATCTTTTAAAATACTAGGAGTCGGAATTCTTTGAAATACTAAGAGTCGGAATTCTTTGAAATACTAGGAGTCAAACTCTGACCCCGAGTTCATACCTTTTGACTCTGCAACCCTGATTGAGACTGAATCTTTCCTTCATCTCACTTGTCGAACTTGTGATGTTCCAGTTGTCTTTGCACTTAAACACTTCCAGTGTCTTGGAAGGCATCAACACCGTTTTCGGAAATGCCCCGCCACCTGGCTAATTATCTTCTCATTAAAAGTTATAACCTTGAAGGAAGTTGTTTTCGACTCTTTCAAGTTAGAACCTCTTAGTTTTAGCCAGGTGTATTGGAAATTTAAACATAAGAACCACTGGCGCAAGAGACAAATGCTAATATAACACCGACCCCAGAGGAGAGTTCCAACTACCGTCGAGTTTCCTGTAAGATTTCAAAACGTCAACAGACTGCTGTTCCGTCCTCGGTCAGTGAAGGAAAGATCCTTCTAGACTTAGGCAATTTTCATTTTTGCCCCAATTTAAAGTTACCCCTTTTTGGGGGGAGCTGGATTTTTCCACCTTAAAAAACGACCCTGTATCTAACTTTGCCGTCGTGGGGAAGCAAGTAAATCCGAACTCAACAGTCTGCCACTCCTTTTTGTTCGTGGCGGCCTCCCTTTCCTGCATATGCAGCACATCAGATGTTATCGCTTTAAATGGCGGAGATGGGCGGCCTCATCTAATGCAGTCAGCAGTTCGTCCTGCCATTTGCTTTAACTACAAACTTTCATCTTTGTTTTAGGAGAAATTCTACCCATGATCTTAACGTGAAAAAGCAAGTTAATGTTCTCTACAATGACTTGCCAAAACACCTTGCACTGATATTAAGACGACGGAACATTTTCTACTTAGAAATGTGCATATTAGCGTGACTTTATCATCTCAAATATTTCACCGGCCCAATAGCTATACACGGCCATTTATCAGCATTAATCTGCTTGAAGTGGTTTATTTTCTGTTAGACTACACTTACAAAATGCAACAACTTCTTTTCCAGCAAGGAAAGGCCATAAACATTACTGATTAAAAATATACTACTGGTTGCATCATTCTACCGTTTCAGAAAGTACACGACTACTGATGCAATCTTCTACTTATATAAGAGTCAGATACGGCCTAAGATCGAGTACTGATGCCACATCTGGGGAGCTGCCGGCCAGAGCACTCTTTCCTGCCTTGACAGAGTACAACATCGACCTCGCAATCTAGTGAGGGATCATCTCTTTTCCCTACAGTACTTTTCTCACAGAAGAGACATGCTAGTCTTTCTCAACTCTATCGTTGTAGGTGCCTGAAATTTCTGGTTTCCCCTTCTAAAACATTCACAGCAGGAACTCATCTACTGCAAAGAACTTTCCTTGCTTTCTCTGTAGCTAAAACCAAACGGAATTTCCATGGACAGAGTTTCTTTTCAAGAACTTCCTATCTGTGAAACACGTTGTTACGGGATTGCTCCCTTGCAGACTACAACATGGTCTTCTTCAAGTCCAATAACGACAAATAGCTGCTGAGCCATTCTCTTAACTAATAAAATTTTAGCTATTTCCTCCATCATTTTCAATCCTCTCATAGTAGTTTCATTATTAGTAAAAAAATAAAAATAAAAAAAATAAAATAAAATAAAAAATGCTTCTAAATAAAATAAAAGGTCTATAATCATTTTATGTAGTTGGCTCAAGACATTTTGTCATTCATTTAATAAAATCGTCCGACAACGCATCGTCTGTGTGACAATTTACGTTCGAACATAACTTTTCAAATTAATTTTTTTAAGTATGTTATAACTTCTAACAATTTTATCCAATTAATGTCATGACCAAACGAGACCTTAAGTAATTCTAATAATTTTTTAAAAGTCCATTTGAAAAAAGGGACAATGAACCAGCATGCAACAGTTGTTTAAAAAACATTTCGTATCATGTGTATGATAATTTCTGTTTAAACGCAACGTTTTTTTTTTTAAGTATGCTAGAATTTTCAACAATTTTATTTGATTAATTTAACCACCAAATGATACCGTAAGTAATTCAATTACAATAGGCAAAAGTCCGCTTTAAATTAAAAAAAAGGGGAGATCAGGCCTGTAACAATGTTTTTAAAAATATTTCGTAGTTAAAAGAAAATATAGAAAACTATGGCAATGGTGCATTATAGTTAAAAAGTTGAAAAAATATTCAACAAATAACTATTACCAATTCAAGACTTCGTTCAAATTGGAAATTATTACAGCCAGAATCCAAAACGACTGCGCCGGCTTTTCAGAAATTAGCGAAGTCTGATTATTTTTTCCTCATTTTCTCCTTTCAATTAGGCAGAAAAGTAAATTTTATTGCGTTTGGAACAGTTATTTGCCTCTCTCTATTTTCTTCCAACCAAAAAGACGAAAAACTCATCAAACTTCGCTGATTTCCGGAAAGCGGTTTGACGCCATTGCAACATGTAACTAACGATTTCCGATTTGAACGAAATCTTCAATTGAAATTAAAAAAAAAAAACGCTTAACAAACACAAAAATATACGCAGGTAGATAGAAAAGTAACTTTTACTGCCTTTGGTAAGAGTTATTTGTTGAATGTTTTTTCATCCTTTTTTTCTTGTTAACTATAATGCACTATTGCCACAAACTCTAAATTATTTATGGGATTAAATTATCAACATTTCCTAAGACGTCTTATAGATTTTGTGTCGAAAGCGATTTTTATGGCATTCCTTCATTTAACTGTCGTTCCAAATTGTAAATATTTTATTATGTTAAAAGAAAAGGCAAAAAGGAAAACAAGGGTAAGTCAATGGAGGAAAGAGAAATGAAAGTAAAAAGATTTCCCGAACAACATTTAGTATATAAATTATGGCAAACCAGAAGAGTATTGATTTACTCCTCTCCAGGAGTTAGGCACAAGCCCAGTTTTTATCTTACTCTCACAAGTAAGATATGACCCAAGGTCGGGTCGGGAAAGTGGGGTTTAAAAATTGCCAGGACAGCCCCGTCGGCATTCCCCGCCTCAGGCAGTAAGCAATAAACTTACTCCTCCCCAAAGATGAGAGGCGAAGCCTGGGAGGGGGACCTCCTAGAACTGCACAGGACAGACCCATAGACAGGTGTAAATCAAGCCCCGAAGGCCAAGACAATACCAGTTTATGGGGTGCAGTATCCATCGGAACAGATACTACACTTTGATCTTAGCCAAAAGACTCAAAGTTAGTAGCAAACAGTGTTTGGTCAGATTTAGTTCCTGATATTAAACTTCATCCGTAATATAACTTCCGGCGAGAGTTTCAGTTTCCCAACTTAATTTAGTTTTAGTTTTTTATGGAAATCGCTCCAGACAAGGCATGTAGCCACTTGATGTAAGGAGTTAACAAGAACGAAATATGATTATCGCAAAGACAGGAGATGCCTATTGACCTTAGTCTTGAAAAGACCAAGACAATAGGTAGGAGAAAAATGGTCAGCAGGAAGAGAATTCTACAAGTCTGCAGTTCTAGGAAAGAAGTTCTTGGAATAGGAAGCTGTATTACAATGAGGTATCAAAACAGTGAATTAATGGAGACCATTAGACCAACGAGTCAAACGAGCTGGAACAAAGGAAGCAGGGAATGGATCACACAATTCTGAAGAACACATGCCATAATATTATTTATAGAAAAGACAGCCGAGCAACATCACGTCTGTGTGTGAGAGAGAGAGAGAGAGAGAGAAAGAGAAAGAGAGAGAGAGAGAAGGCGAAGAGAAGAAGAAAAGGTGGGGCCAATCAAATTACACATACGTTTATTTATTAAATTGTTAGGTGAAAGTACAGAATAGTTAAAGTCTCCCCTCCACATCTTTAGAATGGCTTTCTAAATAATAACGTTATTATTTCAGCACGGCCCGTAAACTGCAGAAAATTATTTAGAAAGCTATTCTTAACCTGGGGAGGGGAGGTTTTGTTAACTATTCTGTACTTTCACCTAACAATTTAATAAATTAATTACTAAATAAAAATTAGTAATAATCTTGGCAAACCGGAAGAGTAAGCGACTCTAAACAGGAAGTCTTTAATACAGGAACTAAATCTGTCCGAACACCGGTTGCTGTTAACTGAGTTAGGTACTCTTCTGGTTGCCCTAAATTATTCGTTCATGTCTTAGCATAGACAAGAAAGTTTTCATTTTAGGCCGTTTAGATGTGGGTTGAACTATTTAAAGGAGTCAACCCAAACCATTGTGAATAACTAGTTAAACCATCAAACAACCTCCATCAAAATTGATGGAAAATATTATCCTTCGTCAGTGTTCGCACTAATATTCATATAAAAAAAACGTCTAAATCGGTGAAGCTAGAAAAAAAAAGAAGAAATATGAAAACGTCTTTATCTGGAAGGTTTTTAAACAATTTAAAAAAATTGTATGAATTGGTATAGAAAGTAGAAAGAAAAAAAGAAGAGGTTTTATTATTGAAATATATATTTTTATTTTTTTATTTTCCCGAAATAGTTCAAATGGATTTGTCCTGCAGTTGTGTTTTTACTCAACTCCTGCGATGGAACGGATATATATATATATATATATATATATATATATATATGATATGGAAAATGAAAAAGGAAAAATCAGAATTATTTATATATTCATCAACGTTTCGTCTTTATTTTAAGACTTTCTCTAGATGATTGATTTGAAGAAATAAACAAAACTACTAACGTGTATGTTATTTCTTCAAATCAATCATCTAGAGAAAGTCTTGAAAGAAAGACGAAGCATTGATTAATATATAATTGTTTTTTTCCTTTTTCATATATATATATAAGCAACAATTATTATCGATACATGTTCGATTAAAGAGGACAGAGTTTTCTCTATTCGCTATTTTTTTTCAATCGTTGTCTCGACTCTGCGAGCAAGTTTATGGGTCTTTGGTGGTAATTCATCGAGTATGGATCCGAGAGTTCTTTTTTCGGCCATCTCAAGCACTTTCGATCTTCGCGATCGCCTTCAGGAGTTGTTTTATTTTAGCTATGTTGTCGTTAAGGTGTTTTTATTATTTTGCTTGGTATATATATATATACATATACATATACATACATATACATACACATATACATACATATACATACATATACATACACACAAATTGGCTCTTTATTATAGCATGGAGGATTAGCTTATGTCTTAGAATAAACAAGCAGCTTTTCATTTTAGGCTGTTTTTTGTTGTTTTGTAACATTAAGAGGAGTATTTTACTATTTGAAGGAGTCAACAAATACACCATGAATAACTTAGTTAAACAACAATGAATACTTATTTAAAGATAATCCAGTTATTTTAATAAAATTGTTTTATTCTCTAATTAAAAAATTGAAGAATAAAACCATTTTTATTAAAATGACTGGATTCGGCATTAAATGATCCCAAAACAAAACTTTTGTCTAATCTTCAAAGGCCGTAAACATTGCTAATAAGAGCATACTAAACACTCTTAAAATCTAAATACAAAATTATCTTGTCGGATTTTTAAAGTCAGACACGAATAGCATTTAAACTGACAAACCAAACTTTGTTTCTGACTAGCCATTTTTTATTTGTTATAGTTGTACCGTGTTAATATAACATACTTCACTACCATTTCTTTTAAAGATACTCAGTCCGTCATAGACGACTGATAAGAGGAAAGATTTTTAAATAATCATCTAAAATAATAAAAATCAGCAAGGGAAATAACTCATTTTAAATTAAATAATATAATAGGAGTTGTCTACATTACAACTAAATTGTTATTTCTTTTACTCTAGAAGTTTAAAACAGACAAATAAAAATTAAAAGCTAAAATGACTTAACTATATCCCGGACAACCCCAGGTAGGTACAACTAGTTCTTAAAATGATTATACACTTTCTTTTTTTTTTTATTATGTAGGTGTAGAAAAACTTTTGCCAGCCATTGTATGTATAAATACATATTTTTTTAGTCTATAATTAGGGCCATGTTGTAAAAACAGTCTGGCTCAGGGGTGAACAAAGGTTACTATGCCAAGCTAAGACTGAAAATTGCGGCTTCAAACGTGGAAATGGTTACTGGTGTTGATAAATCAAAAACGTGCCATATTTAAAGGAGTCGGATCAGGGAGGTTGTATTGTGTAAACATTTTTATATAGATAAAATGTTGAGCTAGACACGGGTTACCAACGTGTGTATCTTTATCTAAGTTTGAACTTTAAAACTGATCACAACCTGGGAGGGAAATAAAATATATAAGTGGGATACAGAGGGGTGGTACCATCTGGAAATATAGGGAGAAATAGATAGATGGAAATGTGTGTGTGAGAGAGAAAGGGAGTAAGAGAGAAAAAAAGTAAGAGAGAAAGGAGGGAAGAAAGAGAGAGAGGGTGAAGAAAGAGAGAGAGAGGGGGAAGAAAGAGAGAGAGAGGGGGAAGAAAGAGAGAGAGAGGGGGAAGAAAGAGAGAGAGAGGGAGAAAGAGAGGGGGAGAAAAAGAGGGGGAGAAAGAGAGGGGGAGAAAGAGGAGGAGAAAGAGAGGGGGAGAGAAAGGGGAGTGAGAGGGGGGAAAGAGTGAGAGAGGGGGGGAAAGAGTGAGAGAGAGAGGGGGAGAGTGAGGGGAATATACAGACAGAAGAGTATAAGGCAAATGGTGGGATACAAAAAACGAGTGAAGATAAAAACTACATCAAATTAACATTACAGACACAAAAAAAAATAGCAACAGAAAACGTTTGGGTTGCCACATTTATATAAAGGTGGGGGGGGGGGCTAACAAGAAAGTTCCTAAGGTTACCATTTATATAGAAACCGAGGCTATAGAAGTGAAGTAAGAGCTATTGGGGTGGGGGTAGGGGTAAGAATATTTCTAAAGCAATGAAACAAAGCCGACCATTCGGCTCGGATCAAAGTATAGTACCTGTTCTGTCAGAGGAGGAGGAGGAGGAGGAAGGATGAGGATACCTTCTTCTGCAGCAATATTTAGATGCAGGTGTGTAAAGATAGAGTTAGAATCAGAGATTTTCAACGGAAGGATAAAATTAAGAGAATGGAAAATTCTATCAGCAGTTAAGAGAGTAAAAATAAAGCTACGTGTACACCATGTGTTTTTCGCGGGTGTTAAATACTATAAATTTACCGAAAAGTATTTCAATTAAGGTCACTTTACTTACATTCCTTATCATCCAATCAATGCTGAATACATCCTCCGGGGAACCTAAAAAAGTGAATATAGTAAAATATAAAAAATAATGATAAAAAAGGTAATATTGTAGTGGCACCTAAATAAGTTTATATTATAAAATGTAACAAATATAAAACATAAAATGTAATAAAGTTTTATAGACTGGCTGCAAAATGACGGAGGATTATGACTAAAATATAATATGAGCGGGTGTGGGGGGGGGGGTACCGAAGATATTGAATACAGCCAAACCTCGGTTTCTGAACGTCTCGGAACTGAAACAATTCTGATTAAAAAAATGAAAGCTGGAAATGCCTAGGTTTTCTTACAAAATTTCGATTCCCGAATCACGCCGACGGCAACCGAAGCATACCGTTTGATGAAACGTTAACAGCTCTGTGCAGGGTTGCCACTCCTGAGTTTTTAAAAGCAATCTGGGTTTTATTTTTGAATCAGGGTTTTTTTTTCTTATGAATTATATATTTAAATAACAAAAAATAGTAGTAAGAAAATCCGATCCTTACCTCAGATCATATGATCTGAGGTAAGGATAAGATTTTCTTTCTGCCTGATGAGATTTCAGTTTCTAACAGTTGTTGATCGATAACATCGACATGTCAGCGTCGCAGATTATGAACATGTTTGTATAAATAAATATATATATTAAAGCTCTATTTAATATTGAGCACTTTTTATGAGTCCAGTTGAAATTCTTTGGATTTTTATCCTGTAGATGTTTACTTTACCTATATTACTAATTATATAAGAATTTTTCGGAACAAATTATGTTCGAAAATCGAGGTTCCACTGTATTATAAAATGTAAAAAATAATAAATGTATTATAAAATGTAAATAATAAATGTAATATAGGAGGAAGGGGGAGGGGGCACCTAAACATCTCTATAATAAAGTGAAGTCGTTTTCCCCGTCTGAATTAAGACATAATAGGAAAATAACCCAAACCTTCATATGCTAATCTGTTACGTGATCCAATTAGTCTAACCACTACTGCTTGTTTCCAGAAATTATAGATTCATTTCTTCTTTCAATATTTCTTATATTTTTTCCGGATTATCTGACTCTCATAAAAAACCCTCCAAAGAGAAAGTGGCTTCGATTTTTACTCACTTCTAAATATCTATTTCAATCACTACTTAAAACACAGGGTCCTTTCTTAATATACAGCAATTTCGGTTAAATCACCTAAATATTTCAGATTAAGGGATATGATTCGGTCATTCAAAAAGCCGAATGCTTATACGTTCCTTAAAACATTCTGGGTTAACGGATTACGTTTTAACGAACAGATCTACACGGGCATTAATAAATGACGGCATTTTCTTTCACACGTAAATACATTTTAGAAGTTCAAAAAGTATCGCATTTTTTTCACTGGTGTTTTTAATTGTCTTCAGGTCTATTGATAACTATTATTAAGCGAATGTAAACACCTTGTCTCCCTAAAAATGCAATTTCACATAAGATCGTTTTTCTGTGTGTGGAAAATCCAGGTCTCTAAACAAAATAAACATTGCATGAGTCTAGAAGGATTTCTTCTTAGGCAGAATAAAAATAATTTCTCGGTATTATTCTATATTGGATAGGTTATTAAGACAATCCTTTCAACAAACTATTTAGAATGCATTTTTAAACAAACAAGAAAACATTTATTCAAACAAAATAAACATTGCCTCAGTCTAGAAGGATTTCTTCTGAGGCGTGAAAAAATAATTTCTTCGGGAATATTCTGTATTATGTTATTAAAACAATATTTTCTATATAAACTATTTAAATTGTATTTTTAGAACGAACACGAAAACATTAATTATACACACAAAAATAAATGATTACAAAATAAACAATAACTATTTTCAATATTATCTGTAGAAAATCCCGCTCTAAAAAAACTTTGCCTCACTCTAGAAGGATTTCTTCTTAGACAAAAAAAAAAATTCTTCGGGATTATTCTAAAAAAATGGAATACTATATAAAATTTTAAAACAATGAAAAGGTAATAAGGCGTTATAGCCTGGATGCAAAATGACAGGGTTTCTCAGTAAATCCCGGACAACGCAGAGTTTTCCTGATTCAACCTTAGATTTTAGTGATGAAAATACTATTTCAAACTGAGGATTGTAAGTCGGACAAAGCCTCACAGACGCTTGGACAAACTAATAAAGAAAGGGGCCAAATAAATATGGGAGGTCCAGATCTGTAGAGATGTACAACACATGTAAAAGCAGATGTTATCTGTCCAATGTAGATGGAACGAAGGGGTGGTGGTGGTGGCGGGTTGGGGTGGGCTCATAAAATCAAATATCTGACAGCAGCAGCCCTGCTGTCATAACAAAATGGCTTCTACCCTTGTTTCCATCGTTTCATAAATGACTCCCAGAAACCTCCGGCAAAAATGACCTTTCTCTTAAAAGGAAGGCGGAAGATTACTCAGACAGTTGAGAGTACATAGAAATACGAACAGATTCTCCCTCGTTATCTCTCACTCACTTCTTGATTCAAAAGATCTTTACTGAAGCATCACCACTTATCAAGGCTGAAGGCCACTCGGGGATAAGGGTTAATGGCTTGTAATGATAGCTAGATGAATGGTGAAGAACCTCGTGAGAGGATTGCGGATGATTAAGGGAATGAACTAGGTTTTGTTTATGACAGGAATCTGTTGCCATTGGATTTGAAGACGACCATGTTGTAATTTGCAGGGAAGGTCTGTGTTTTTTTTTCTTTATTAATGTTGGAATTGGATCATCGATTAAAATAGATGCGCAAACAAACATAATTTCACAGAATCATCCACTCGATAATAAAGACCAATATATATATATATATATATATATATATATATATATTATATATATTATATATATAATCATCTCTACACTGACGATTCCCGAAAGGATGAAACGTACATGTATGTAGATAAAACCAAATATTTATAATGATTTGTCCCCCCTAAATCTAGGCTGGTCTCTGTAGTGAGTAGTATTAGAACAGCCGTCATTGTGGCTTCAATGCAATATTCCTTTCAATAGTCGAACACTTTGACAACAGTTGCTTTTAAATAGGATTAATCTCTTGCTGATTTACCAGGTTGTTGACAACGGCCGTGTGGGCTAAGATGTCGGAATTTGAGTTTGAAATATGACTCGGTTCGAGTCCGGCGACCGGTATGAATAATCATCTCTACACTGACGATTCCCGAAAGGATGAAACGTACATGTGTGTAGATAAAAACAAATATTTATAATTTATATATATATATATATATATATATATATATATATATATAAGTAGAGATAAACAAAATTAGTACATTATTTATGTTAGTTCCAGGAATTCAAAAACAACGAATATTTGGCATACGATAGTTTAAAAAACGGTTTGGAATATCTTATTTTGTATTGTACTTATATATAATGTACTTCTATCCTATCATGTAAAAGTTAGCGAGTAAAACACGAGCCGTTTTCTAGACCACAGACGAAACCATTTCAAGTGGTGAGGGGAAGCAAGAAAGCAAATAGCAAGTCGGACAACCACCTCCGCTTATACTGCTACCTGAAATGAAATTGGAAAGAAATCCTCTACTCTTTAGTAAAAAAGTCAACGGCAGGTACTTTAAAAAAAACAAAAACATTTTTTTAAGGTCATTAGAAATGATAGTTTATATATGAAAACTTAAATTACTGATGTAATTCCATGATTTTATAGGAATATTTTAGTAATATATCTAGATTAATAGCGAGTGCAAACACTGGCGAAGCATAATTTATAATTTTTTCCCATCAATTTTGATAGAGCATGTACACAAATCATCATATTTAGTTTAACGTCTGTTTTACATGCTGGCATATGTTAGACGGTTTGTAGACATTGACTTCCAAACTAACCTATCTCAGCCCAGGTCTTTATTTATCCCTCTTTCTCAAGTTTATGTTTATCACTTCCTCCATTGTTTTCCTTGGATGCCCTGTGAATTGATCCTGCTACCTCAATTGGTTTACATCTACTAACTCGAAAACTCTCATTCATTCTTTCAACGTGGCCATGACATCAAAGTGTTATGTTCTGCACACATCTCCCCATGCTGTACAGATTTAATCTTCCTCTGAGCTCATCAGATCTAAGCCTGTCTTTACGACTCACATTACACATCATTCTCATTTCATTTCTCTTCATGCAACGCATGTCCTCAACCCTCACTGGTCCGGTTTCACTTCATACATCATCACACTGTACCAATATGTAATAGCAAAATACGAATAAAATTCTTTTAAATATTTCATCAGATAGGTCTCAAAAATCTTCTTGTAAACTCAGTTAAGCATTATTTGTGAATTCATCCAGTATATTAACATGTGGCTATGGTAAAGATTGTCTACTCTTGTTAAGTTCCGATTGCGGCTCTGCAGTCGGGACGACGGTGTCAAGCCAGAAATGGTCCTTTCTGATTAATGATTATTTTTCTCTCAAGTAACCAGTAATATAAGTAAGATAATCAGTACCTTTTGTTTATTAAATTGTTAGGTGAAAGTGCAGAATAGTTTAAAAATCTCGCCTTCCCCATGTTAAAAATGGCTTTCTAAATAATAGCGTTATTATTTAGAAAGCCATTATTAACATGGGGAAGGGGGGGGTCCCTTGAACTATTCTGTACTTTCACCTAAAAATTTAATAAACATTCATTTCAGTATCTGTAATAAAAAAACAAACATTTCAAAACAAAGACTATATTTTATATAAAGAACTTTTTGTTAAAAAACTATTTTAAAAAAGCATATTTTTGTTATAAAATATTTTAGTAAAAAAATATCTAAAAAAAAAAAAATCTAAAAAAAAAAAAAAAAAAAAAAAAAAATAGGACCCATTCGGTTGATTATCTGCTAAAAACAATCTTAAGAAAATATGTTATAATAATTATAACATATTTTATTAAAAATAAAAAAAATTCTGAAAAACAAACCAATTCGCTCAAGTATTAGCTAAACAAAAAATACTTCTTTTGTAATTATAAGAAAAATATTTGTAATAAAAATATACAATATTCCCTATTAAAAACGTTATCTGAGAATGACTTCATGTTATCTGAGAGGAAGATAATCATTAATCAGAAGGGACCATTTGCAGAGAAGCAACTAGAACTCAAAAACAGTAGACAATCTTCACCATAACCTAAAATGTTCTATTTTTAACTTTATTAGGTATTCAAAGATACTATTAGAAAAAAAAACAAAAAAAAACGCTAATTGTGTGGTATATTTAGTTTTTGAAATCTTTCTTGCTACGAAATTTCTAGTCCAAGGGGAGATAAAAAAAAACAAAAAAACTGAATTTCATATTTAGAATTCCCATTATTTTAAAGGTCTCAATCGAATCATCCTACCTGTCTCCCTTTTTAATAAAGTAGTTAAACCTAAGGATTCCAACCAATTTTTATAAATGAGATTGTCTGAATAAAGCGATATGAGTGTGCGAATTTGTCTATGTTTCTATATACGCTCAACTGATCGAGTAATCTCTTGTCCTCCTTTTAAAAAGAAAAGTCAAAATGGCCAGTTTCTAACAAGGTTAGAAGCCATTTTATTCAGACAGCAGGATTGTTGCTGTCAGATATTCGATTTTATATCGACTGACCCCGCCCTCCCCCTTTTTTTCATCTATTTCTGACAGATGACATCTGCTCTTACATGTGTTCTACATTTCTATGTATCTTGACCTCCCATATTATATGTCTATATTTACTTACCTCCCAACGAGCAGGAGTTAGACACTAAGTCGGTTTTTAATATGGGGAAAATCAAGCTCCACAAAAAAGCGGCACTTGGATGGTGATAAAAACAAAAACTGCCCCAGTCAAGAATGATTTCTCTTCAGACTGAGAACAGAACAGATACTACACTGATCCTAACTCCAAAGGCCAAAGTTAGAAATCGGATACAGATTCAGAGGTGAGGTCAATTAAGGCCTGAAGGCTCGAAAACTTGTGTGAAAAAAGTGGGTGTGTAAAGTTGTAGCAGTGGATGCTACACAGGCCTTGTGCACAGCATGCTTTCGTTGCACTTTGATGGTGAGTTTACCCTCAACTGCGTGTTAGGGTTCTGCGATGACATAGCTGGATGGGCGAGCATCTCCAATGTGTCTACTTCCAAAAAAGTTGTATTAAATAAATGATTTTTCTATTTCTAGATAATGGAAATCTAATACACACACATCCATTATATATGATATATATATATATACAACTATATACACACACATATATACATACCTATGTACACACATATATATTTACACATACATATACACATATATATATATACACACACACACACATATACACACACATACACATATATACACACACACACACATATACACACACACACCCACACATATATACACACACACACACACACATATATACACACACACACACACACATATATATATATATATATATATATATATAAATGAATGATTTTATTAATAAATAAACAAAAAGAATTATATAACAATTCTTGGTATTTCTAAATTCTTTAAATAGCTTTACGAAAATAATGTTTTATATGATGTGCCAACCTCTTTATATGTGTGTGTGTGTGTGTTTATAGAAAAAAAGGTTTGAGAATCTACATAAAAACTAAAAGTGTATCCATATGTAAAATTTTCCAGGTAAGATAATGGCAGTGATCCCGAATCTGTAATTGCCCAATATAACGGGGCGATAAGGGCAGCACCCAGCCTTTAAAACTTCAAATGTATCCTATTTTCATGAAATTTAAATCATATGTATTAAAATTATCCATTTTAGAGAATAGACCAAGGGGACGACACCCCACCAAATTTTTGCCTTGTGCCACATTTTATTTTGTAAAGAAAATTTACTAAACTCATCAATAAAATCTCGGGTGTACAGTAGTCTAGCAAGATGGATTCTCTTTTAGAGAAGTTCAATATCTGCCGGAAATCCGTTTTAGTTATTTTGTCCCCAGACCAGAAGGCACAATTCTATTATGTCTTAATAAACGGTGCATATTTCAAATGGGTTCGCTATATAACAATCTTGATAATTCTATCAGTTGCAATATTACATAGATATTAGACAAGTGGATGCTGGTAGCAGCACTTATCATAAAGACACAACATGCCGAGAGGAGAAACCAGTTTATTTTCAATGCAACTCGATATTTTTGGTATCCTGTTTTTAAGCAACTCAAATCCGACTAAGCTAAAGTGCTTATCACTTTATCTTGGCTGTTTACGAGAGCAAATCTGATGTCACAAGTCTGATAAGTAGTACTAATTATATATATATATATATATATATATATATATATGATGTTATCTGAAAGAGATCTACTACAGTCATGTAAGTTTGGACAAAAACAAAACAGATTCAGCGAATCTATGAATAAACTATACACTTGGGAGATAAACGTTTTTTTAAACTCCCAACCGCAGATACATGGTGGAGCATAAAGATCTCCCACATGTTTAATGAATAAGCAAAAACTCCTAATCTAGAGAATAAGGTTCCTTGAATGAAACAATGTAAATATTTGCCTGTATAAAAACAAATACATATTAAGATTTAACTAAATTGTATTAACGAAGATTAACAGTGAGTTCCCAATATGAGAAAGAGAAAGAGACATTAACAGTCAGTGCTCGAGAAAGAGAGAGAGAGAGAAAGAGAGAAAAACTGAAAGAGAAAGAGGGTGAGAGAGAAAGAAAGAGAGAGAAAAAAAGAGAGAGTGAAAAAGAGAAAGAGAGGAAAAATGAGAAAAAGAGAAAAAAAGAGAAAAAAAGAGAAAGGGAGAAAAAAAGAGAAAGAAGGGAGAAAAAAAGAAAAGAAAAAGAAAAAAAGAGAGAAAAGAGAAAAAGAGAAAAAACACGAGAGAAAACACGAGAGAAAACAAGAGAGAAAAGAGAGGAGAGAGAAAACATGAGAAAAAAGAGAGGAGAGAGAAAACATGAGAAAAAAGAGAAAAAAGAGAAAAAGAGAAAAAGAGAAAAAGAGAAAAAGAGAAAAAGAGAAAAAGAGAGAGGAAAAAGAGAGAGGAAAAAAGAGAAAAAAGAGAGTGAAAGAAAGAGAAAAAAGAGAGTGAAAGAAAGAGAAAAAAGAGTGAGAGAGAGAAAGAGAAAAAAGAGTGAGAGAGAGAAAGAGAAAAAAGAGTGAGAGAGAGAAAGAGAGAAAAAAAGAGTAAGAGAGAGAAAGAGAGAAAAAAAGAGTAAGAGAGAGAAAGAGAGAAAAAAAGAGTAAGAGAGAGAAAGAGAGAAAAAAAGAGTAAGAGAGAGAAAGAGAGAAAAAAAGAGTAAGAGAGAGAAAGAGAGAAAAAAAGAGTAAGAGAGAGAGAGAGAGAGAGAGCTGGAAAGAGAGAGAGAGAAAACAAAAGAGAGAGAGAGAGAAAACAAAGAGAGAGAGAAAACAAAGAGAGAAAACAAAGAGAGAGAGAGAAAACAAAGAGAGAGAGAAAACAAAGAGAGAGAAAACAAAGAGAGAGAGAAAACAAAGAGAGAGAGAAAAATAAAAAGAGAGAGAGAGAAAACAAGAGAGAGAGACCAAAAGACGGGCAGAAAACGAGATACAAGTGGAATCCCAGAAAGAGAGAAAGAAAGATATGCTAATAGAATAGACAGGAGACAATTAGAAAGAAAGAGACACAACTAGATAGAGGGAGGATTAGAAGTGGAGAATATTTCTTTAAATTTCCAAGTCGTCCGATATACTTAAAGTGTCCATCAGTCGATGTTCTGTATCAATGTTTGGATAATCTTTGCTGGTTATCCACTAAGCAAATTGCATTCAATCAGTTTCTTTCGGTTTTGTTTTTGAGGAATAGCCAAAAGGATTATCGATCGATCGATCTCCCCTCCTCCCCTCTCCCCCATGTTTTGTTTTGATTCGTTTTCTTTATATTTCCTCCTACTTGTCTTCACCCTCTTTTTGCGATTTCCAGACAGCTCAGGAATACAGAGCCACTTTGAAAGCAGGTGCACTTTTCCGGTATATTTTATTATTATTTTGTATATCTTCTTTTAGGAAAAACGTCTATGGAACAGCGTTCTGGTATCTAGAGTAGCTCCCCAAAAGCCACATCATGAAGCAAGATATGTTCGCATTGTCAGGTTTATCTGTGTATTATCACATCGACAATGTTACCCTATTTTACCAGTTGTAAGCGATACAAAAACAAACAATTGAATCACATAGAAGAGAGTGGCCAAAACACGAAACAAAGTCATGGTTTTTAGTTCATACTAGCAGGGCTACCCGACATTTCCCAGGAGCATGGATAATAAAATAGAAGAGGTAAAAAAAAAAAAATCTGCATAAGTTTTCTCTCTCCCCCATTTCGACACAGACGGCTAGTGCCTCTCCCATTTCGACACAGACGGCTAGTGCCTCTCCCATTTCGACACAGACGGCTAGTGCCTCTCTCAACGGGTCAGCAGTCTCCAAATTCCAAATAAGCGGTCTTTTCCAATCACTTGCTTCCAAGTTTTCCTTGGCCGGCCAACCTTCCTGCGATTTAGGACATTCATGCTTCTGCAACGGTTTATCCAAAAAGATAAACATTCCACATGACCATACCAGCATAATCGATTCATCCTTACGATAACCTCCATGCTGGACAAATCCTCTGACTTGATGTGTTGGGTTTGGTGAGATTTCACATTGCAGATGGATCTGATCATGGATCTGTCATTGCGCTGCAGACGGGCGAGAGGGGACTAGGCGAGGGCCCAGCATTCACTTCCATATACCTTATTCTGTTTTGATCAATTCTAATTTATTTATTCTAATTTTGATCAAAATCAATTACATTATTTTGATTTTAGAAAATGTCAAAAATTTAAGGGGTCTTAAGAATTTGAATTCAAGGAATCTTAATTGGTGTCAAATGACTATGGTTAAAATTCAATGCAAATCTGAAATATTTGAATTTTAAAATGATAGGTTTTGCCCATATTATGTCTCCCTCCCCCAACACCCCTTTAAAAAACTACAAAGAAACGGAAATTTGAGAAAATATTGATTAATTGATGTCTACAACCTATTGTTAAATTTTTACAAAAATCGGAGGTATCTAAATTTTCACGAAAAACTTCTATCCCCTTTTTACTCCCTTTGCATCAAACTAAAACTAAATATAGTCCACATTACGACTCCTTACGCATAAAAGCTGTGTTCCAAAATTCATAATGATCGAACGATTAAAAAAGAAATACTTACCCTACTCTGACTCTAAAACATCCCCGGACTTAAGGTTAGTGTTGTTGTAAGCCTATTTTTAAAAACTATCTTTTAAGTTTGAAATTAGTGACCACAAGAAATATATATATATATATATCAATGATACTCTTTGATTCGGCTAAGTGAAAGTAAAACAAATTTTAAACCTACAAAACTGACAGTTTCAAGTATTTAAAACTATGCAGATCGATAGAAAATTAAATTTTCTATCGTTTCGTAAAAGTTATTTGTTGTATATTTTGCTTATTTTTTAGTTATTGGCTGTTAACTATATTACACTTTTTCCAAAAGTAAAAAAAAAAAAACAAAGATAAAGATACTTAACGCTCAGACTGAGAACAGATGTCGACAGTGGAAAATTACAGACACCTTTAAGCGTTTTCCAAGATGAACAAATTGGCAGAGACGGGGAGTAAAGTTAAGATGTCTACGCCCGTGTGTAAATGTTGTTACCTAATTTTACTGACTTTTTTATTGGCCGTTTACATCTTTATTGTTGTTGCTCTTCAGAAACAGTCAACCTGACACCCCTACTCGGGGCAAAGATACCAGAGGTCTGTTGCCTTTGTCAATAATAAAGACGTTCTTGATTTTTGTGGCAAAGATGTGGCAAAGATATGGCCTTTTTGTTGGCTAGTTCAAAATCGACTCTAAAATCTAGTATGGGGGGTATCTCTTTTGTTCATTACAGCCACTTTCTCAGAAGAGAGATGTTGCGAGTCGCCCTCTACGCTATCGTTATTCCCATGGAGGATGATCGACTGAGCTCCAGTCTCTAGTTCCTCCTTGTAAGACATTCACAGCAAGAACTCACGTAGCTACAACAACGAAAACAAAACGTCTTTCCTTTCTTCCCCTGTGTGCCTACGATCAGACGGAATTTCCACAAACAGCGTATCTTCATAAGGACTTCTAGAAGCTCTGACGCTAGGCACATGGAAGGGAAAGTCTTTTCCATTGTAGAGAGAAAATTTCTTGCTGCGAATATTTATGAAGGGGAATCATCTTGCATGAAAAGTTTTCACAAAGAGTGATTTTTATATTGGGTTGACCAAAAAGTTTGTTCGTTTTTTTTGGGTTTTTTTAATGTCATCTTTCCGTTTTATATTCCTATTCTTCAAATACTGTATTTGGTGTAGTGAGTATGTTGACGTCAGTGTGTAATAAGCCTCCGAGTAGAGGAGTTCTTACATTTTTGCTTGTATTTCAGGCTTTGAAATGGAAGATCAAGCAGAGCACTACCGACATCTGATGCTTTTTTTGCTATAGAAAAGGGGAAAAAAGCTACAGAAATCTGCATAAAGATATGTCATGTGTATGGGGGGAATGCTGTTACCGAACGGGTGTGCCAGAAAATTTTCAGTGAGAGATGCTCCATGCAGTAACAAAGTTGTTGTAATTATTACAAAATGTTAAAGTCCACAGGCAAACCAGAATATTACCAAACTGAAAGTAAACTGTATGGCCAGATTAGGTTCTTGCTATTAAACTTAATCCATAACTTTCGGCGAGAGTTTCAGATTCCCTGTATTCGATAGTTTCATTTCCTCTTAACTGTTAGCAAGTGATAAAACTATAATTAACTGTTAGCAAGTGATAAAACTATATTTAACTGTTAGCAAGTGATAAAACTATATTTAACTGGTAGCAAGTGATAAAACTATATTTAACTGGTAGCAAGTGATAAAACTATATTTAACTGGTAGCAAGTGATAAAACTATATTTAACTGGTAGCAAGTAATAAATTATGCATAGTATAGTACAAGATTTACTAACTGCAGATGCAGTTCGTTTGTGTACTACTTCCTCCAGGAGTTTCTGTCATCACTGAGTAAAAACAAATTTCTTTGGGCATTACTTATTTTTCTGAAATAATTTATTTAAAATTAAAAACATTTTTAAACAAAAACATTTTTATTATATTTTCCAAAAGAAATCACCTATTTGATTACTCCTCTCCCAAAAGAAAATCACATATTTACATACTTATTTTTCTAAAATAATTTACTTAAAATTATAAACAGAAACATTTAAAAAAAAAAAAAAAAAAAAAAAAATCAAACCACGTATTTGATTACTTATTTTTATAAAAGAAATTATTACAAAAGTTTTCCTGATTTTTTTAACATCTATTTGATTACTTATTAACCAATACTGGAAGTTTTTAATAGCTAGCAGGAACCTAATCTGGCAATACATCGTTTGTTGCGGACTTTCAGTCGGGTAATATTTTGGTTTGCCAAGTCTGCAAGCTAACCCGACTGAACTTTCATTTCCTGTTATGCTCGACTAACGGTCTAATACTGAAGGAAAAACATAATTGCGTTATATCAGTCAACAGTTTTTACAAACTCGATGTCAACCCCAACCCCAAACGGATGACTAAAAAATGAGTAAAAGTTCAAATAAAATTAATGTTAGGAAAATAAATACCAAGGTGGTAATAGATACAAAAAAAAATCATTTGCACCCTATACACATTTAAAAAAAAATAGTTATGACTAAATATATTATAGAATTTTTTTTTTTTTGGGGGGGGGGGTGAGGGATGGAAAGTAATTTTCTATAAAAAAAAATGTATGTATGAAACCAACATTGAGATAATTTTATTTCAAATTAAAAAGGATGAAAAGATATCAAATCATGTTTTTGTTTCTAAAGAAGAAGAAACAGATCTTAACAAGTAATTATTTTATTTTCAATGTAATGTAGCAAGGATAAAAAAAACTCATCAGCAAAAAATTAATTGATTTTTTTGGTTTTTACATAAAATATTAGATATTTTTATCATGTTAAAAACTCTGGATGATTAAAGAAAAAACGGATTTCTTTTGAGTTCTGTTTATTAAGTGTCGTTTTGTTTTCCTGTTGCATATAATCGAAAATATTTTAATTATACAATCACTAACTTTCCAGAATTATCTTTTTCATTTATTCATTTATTTTTTTAAATTTTGAATAAATTTTTAACTTGATACGGTGAGATATTGCATAACATTTTTTTTTTATAGAAATACTATCTTCTGTCTTGTCTTAATGAAAAATTCTTTTTGACAATTTTAAATAAAAGGCAATATGACTAACGAAAATATTTCCATAGCGATTTCTAATTACAAATAAAAAAATAAAAAATTGCTTCGTTAATGATTAAATGCTGAAAATTTCATTCAAATGGGATAATTACTTTATTTTTAAGTAAATATTAAAAAAATATCTGCAACCGTTTTTTTTTTGGGGGGGGGGGGGGATAGCTACCGTCCCCTTTCCACTGCAGACAAAACACACAGATAAGTACAGCTTCAACTGGTGTGGGCAGCCGTTATCAGAGGGTGGGCAGTAAGCAATTCATTGTTCATATCAGCTCTACTACAATTGGACTTGAGGCAAGTGATGTTACCGTGTTCTGGTAAGCAACACTTTAGTACAAATCTAATTTGCATGTTATAAATCCTTTTTTTTTTTTGTCTCAATCCAGAATGCCCCTTTTGGAGAAGTGGGTTTTCACCCACACTAAAATCCAATCTTGTGTCTAATTCTGCTCTTGTGGAGAGGCACGTAAATAGGGACGGACGAACGGAGCATGGGCTATAGGTCTTCAATGAAAAAGATTTTCAATGAACACCGGTTATCACAACAAGGAGTGAGCTTATAACGATAACCAACTAGAACTGAACAACAGGCTAGTCTCCAGCTTAACTATCTGAATGCTTTTCTCATTGATTGGTGAGCAACACGAATCATTTACATAACAGAACGTGACTCAATTCGCTGTCCCGGATGTCTGTTTGCAACCGTTTGTTTGGGATAGCCACTGTCCCCTTCCCATCACAGACAAAACACACACACACAAGCAGTGCTTCAACTGGTTTAGGCAGCCGTTATCAGATGGTGGGAAGTAAGCAATTCATTGTTCATATCAGCTCCACTACAATCGGACTTGAGGCAAGTGCCGTTACTGCGTTCTGGTAAGCAACAAGACAAGTACTGGAAAGTACAAGGGTACAGTTTTGATTCTGTCAACAAACGGAAGAATCTATCAGGCATGTTTATGCAGTGTGATGATGTATGGAAGCAAAACCTGGCCATTGAGGTTGAAGACATGTGTTTCATTAAAAGAAATGATATGAGAATGATATGATAGATGTGTAATGTGAGTGTTAAATACAGTCTTAGATCTGATGACTTCCGAGGAGGATTAAATCTGGACAGAGATGCATGCAGAACAGGAGACTTCGATGGTATGGCCATGTTGAAAGAATGGATGAGAGTTCTTTTGTCAGTAGATGTAGAACAGTTAAGGTATCAGGTCTAGTTAACAAGGGAAAGCCAAGAAAAACATGGGAGGAAGTGATACAAATGGATTTGAGAGAAAGAGGGATAATATAGACTTGATTAGAGATTTGGAAGTCAATTTCTTAAAGCCGTCCAACACATGCCAGCAAGTAAAATGGACGTTAAACCGAATATGATGATGCTCATCATCATATAAAGGCGAATTCTTCTGCTAATAAAAAATAATTTGTCTGTTGGCTTCAACCAGATGCATTAATATTCTTTGCAGAACAGATTTTTATATGTAGAATGTAAAGAAGAGACAGCAAGATGCTTTTAAAATATTAAAAAAAAAAAAGGTTTAAGGTTTCCGTCCTCTTTTGTTCAACAAGGTTGCACAATGACATCAACGTTTGATGGGTTTAAAGTGAGAACAAGAACAGCCACACAAAGCTGATTATTTATAAAACTAAAAACAGATGTGACAATGAAGGGGAGAAAAGAAGAGGGAAAAATACACTACAAAAATGAAATACTTAGATTTATTGAATTAAAAGTATACATAAAATGTCTATATTATTCCACTTGCTTGAATAAAAGAATCACAACACTTTTATATCAACGATAAGGTTATCTATCTAGAGTTCCCTTTTAAAGCAAGAATTCTTTAAAGTTTTTTTTTCTGAGAAAATCCACAGAATAAGGTGAAAGGAATTAGGAGGAGGAGGAGGAGTGAGAGGTAAATGATTGTGAAGGGATAAGAGTAGGAGGAAATTAAGGTTGAGAACAGAGGGAGAAAGCCAAGTGCAAATGGAAAATATTACTCATATCTTCTCTATATAATAAAAGTCAATGTTCGTTTGTGTGCTATAGAAATCGATATGTTAACTGAACATTCAAACACGTTTCAATACGAGTTAACTTTTTCATAGAATCTAAAAGACGATTAAAATTTTTCTTCGATCCATCTGGGGTCACTGGAGGCAATTATCGGTTAGTTTCATAAAATAACTGAAATATTAGAACGCACAAGAAGCGAAATTCAATTTTTTTTAAAAATAGATTTTCTTCGTTTCATAAAACAAAAATAAAATTAAACAAAACATATCTTGTGGAAGAATGTATTAAAAAAAAAATTAAAACATCTAAATTATTTTTAAGATTTAAAATAAACGAATTCGTTTCGCTAAAGCTATTTTCTGTTTTACAGTTGTCTTGAAACGCAGGGTCTACAAGTAGCGTTTTTTAAAGAAAACACCACCCCGATAACAGTTTTAAAAAAATTACTTGGTCTCATATTACAAATCTTACTTTTAATCTTTCTTATAAGGCAAAAAAAATTGTAAACATTACTATATTTGACATTATTTCCGACCAGCAATATATCGCCACACTGGTAATGCCAGGTGAATATCGCAAATGTGTATACATCTTGATGCTATGTTGTAATTTCGAACTTAGTGTCTATACCCTGTGCTGATGAAAAGACTTAATATCAATAAAAATCCATATCGTCTCAGAAACGATCGTACACGAAACTGCTGTTTATGTTGAATTCTTGGGACGTACGTAAATGAATACGTCACTAATTTGTTTACATCATATCTATAATATATATGGTAACTTTCTCTAACACATTTTAGACAATAATTATTTCAGCCTAAAAGCCTCTTCAACGTCTGAAGATGAGTTACCCTATAGCCCTAAATACTTGCTCTGTATGTTAAGTATATAGAGGTTTCTAGTCAGAAATATGTCCGATATATATTTATAACTATAATTTAAGTTTTGACTGAACCTCCCATTTGGATGGAACCTGAAATTACAAAATCAAAACTAATTACATATTATATATATATATATATATATATATATATATATATATATATATATATATATATATATGAATTGTCTCACAAATTAGACTTGTTTAGAGACTTCTAAAAGGGGGAAAATACTTTGACTATTGTGCCCATTTATCCCTTTTCGGTTTAATGGCGCTATTCAATCTCCCTGTTTTTTGTTTTGTTTTCCTCTCCACATTACTCTTTTCCCCGTTTTTAAACGATATTCGCCAACGTTTCCCATGACAATGTGTCGGTCGAAAGGTACCTTGAGATTTAGTTTTGTTCTGTTAATTTTAGTCGATCTTTTTATTTTTTTAAAAAGGTTTTAATCGACGATTAAATATATTATTTAATATTGCCTCTCCTTTTTTTCTTGTAATAGCGCCTCAACTCGCTATGGCTCCGTTCATCATATTTAAAACCAATATATATATATATATATATATATATATATATATATATATATATATACACACACACACACACACCCATAGTAGAAGAATATCAATCGTATGATGTGTAAAAATTAAGTCCAACAATAGAACAGTTTTGCACCACTTTTATGTCCCATTATGAAGATATAAATCAAGATATGATACTAATAATCCTATTTTCCAATTTTTATCGAAATCCATTACATGATTTTGATTCTAGAAAATATCTAAAATCTAAGTGTTAAGCTTAAGGAGTCATAAGAAATTGAAATTCAGGGAATCTTGCTTAATTGGTGTCTAATGACTATGGATCAAATTTAATACACATCTGAAATATTTCAATTTTCAAATGGGAGGTTGTGACCATATTATGTCTCCCTAAAAACTGTTTAAAATACCCTAAAGAAACTAAAAATTGGGGAACATTTATTAATTACTGCCTATGTATTGTTTTCAGGAATGGCTTCTATTCTCTTTTGCATGAAATTTAAATTTATATATATATATATATATATATATATATATATATATATATAGTGTGTGCGCGAATATTTTTGATAATTTTCAAAAATAAATAGATTGAATCAGTTCTATCCTTGTCAGTTTTTCAACTTTTATTTTCATTAAAAACTAATGACATCATGTCATATGCATCTGTTCTTTTATATGCAAAATGAAGAAGAAAAAAAAACAATAATAATCAACCGATTTTTTAAAACGTTATATATTTGTTTTTTTTATTTTGTATATTTTAGAGTCTACTTGACAACTGTTTTGATGAACTGCTTTTGATATTATCTACCAGACATTGGCAGACATAAATGGAGGTCTGTGGGGTTGTTTGACCTCAGAGGATAACACTGAGCAGAAGGAGGTCATGGTGGGCAGGTGTCTAATATATGATGTTATTTTAATTATTCTTGTCAGAGATGCAATCTTCCAATGGGAATATAAATATGTAAACAACACTATGGTAATGCAAACGAGTATTCAGACCCTTTATTTAATCCACGAGGATAGATTGTTTTTCGTTCTGCCAGCCATGACTGGGTAGAAGTGGTACCTTTCATGATATTTTTTACTTATTACTGCTTGCAGTAAGGAAGACTCTCAGATAGAACTTATCGTTAATCAACGCCTTTAACCGTTATTCCACGGGTCCATATGCAAGAAAACAAGAATCTCTAAAAAAAAAACCCAAAAAACTGTACAATGACAGTAACTTTCAGTGCATGCTAAAATGTGGACAAAGAAAAAAAGGGAATTCAAATGTGTAAGAAAATGCTCAAAAACGATTTGGAACATGATAAATGTACCCACAAACTCACATGAAAAGAAATTGGTCTGTTAGGAAGATCTCCATCATTCCAGTAATTATAAGAGCAATAGGGATCATGAAAAATAATTTAAAGTACTTTCAGAGGTTAGGACCCACACTAACTTTGCCCTCAACCCTAACCCCCACCCTAACGACGGGGTCAAAGTTAAAGGGACGGTTAGAATCCTAAAAATCTCTTAGTTTCTGAAATAGTGGGCGAACGTCTGGCATCCAATAGGATGCATGCCTCATCCCAAGCAAAAACGAAGAGGAAAAAAAATTAAAAAGGGGGGGGGGGAGAGGAACTCATACATATAGCCCACTAATTGTTAATAATTAATAAATTTAGTTCTTTCATTTCGATGCGTTCTACAATGGCGTTTATTCAGAATTTTCTGCTGTCTAATCCTAACCCGATGCATGTCTAGACAGGACTCACAAAACTAGGTAAAAGGAGAAAGATTCATTTTTTTTTTTTTTTTTTTTTTTTTTTTTTACTAGTGATGGGGCTTTTCTACAAAAAGATACTCACAGTTTTGTCGGATAATGTAAAATTTGTTTCATTTTAAGCCACTGTAAAGAATTTCGTTTTTTTTTTCTCGGTGTACCTAAAACTAATACGCGGCAGAATCACGTTGTCACACTTGTTCTCATTATATCACCAGAGGTAAGCAACGTTGAGCCTGGTCAGTACCAGATGGGTGACCATTTGGGAATACCAGGTGCTGTATGTAGAAGGACATCGACACTTCCCTGCAAGAACTAACGTTGTCATCTCCCTTAACTGCGACTGGGGACCGCTTGTGAATTTAATATTCCTTAGAAACTTCCTCCTTCGCAGGAAACCGTTTCAACCCACCTAGGGTAAATACCGCTACATTCGTTTTTCGTTCGTACCTAAAATTAAATAGAACTATTATGAACCAAGTTACTTTTCAAGAACTACCCATCTGTGGAATACAATACTATGGGGCTGCTTCCCAACTGACTATAACATGGTCGTTTTTAAGTCCAATGTTAGCAAATTTTTGTCAAGCCGCCCACTTTAATGATTAAATTCTGACCATTTAATCCACTATTTCCAATCCTCTCAAAGGCGTTGTTCATCGCCAACTGAAAATATCATTAACTGTTGTCCTCGAGTGGCTTTCATGCCTTGATAAACAGTGACTCATTAGTATTAAAAGAAAGAAAAGCCCTCCTCTCGATAAACCACGTCAGAGACTGAATTCAATTACAAACGGCAATTTATATCAACGCAAGACACTTTATCCACGTGGTCTAGTTCAGAGAAAGAAAATTCCTTTTATGTCCATGAATAACTGAATAATCTCAGGTGGACGATAAAACTTGAAAGGCTTGAAATAAAATAAATAAAAAAGACTGGAAAAGACACAATGATGCCATAAAAAAATCTAAACCCAAAAGTAACTGACATTTTATATGACACAGGATTAGGGTGTTACAAACAGAATACAATAACAAGTAAAAAAAAATAGTTTTACTAGTCACACATTCTACACAACCCCTTCCCCCTAAAGGAGGAGGCAATGCTTAGGAGGACGGTCTCATGACAACAGAAAAGATACTACACTACCACTCTCCTGAATGAAACATTCCAAGATAATACAATATAGAAGTAATAGTATAGGTTCGGCTTCAGACAGACACCAAATCTCCATTAGTAATAGATGTAAGTCGGGTGTAATACATATATAAAAGTGTGTGTGTGTGGGGGGGGGGGAGTCGTGTAATCAGTTTAAATCAGCAAACAGGGTTAAAGTTTCGTTAGATCAGTTACCCCTTCCCCAAGGAGGAGGTAATGTTTGGGAGGATGGTCTCATAACAAAACAGGTACTACACTACCCCCACCCCTGAATTCAGCATTGGAAGATAGTACAATATCTATATTAATAATACAAGTACAATATCGGCTTTAAATATAGAAATAATAGTATAAGTTCGGTTTCAGACAGACAGATACCAAATCTCCATTAGTACTAGATGTTAAGTCGGATGTAATACATATATTAGTGTGCGTGTGTGTGTGTGTGGGGGGGTGTTTAATCAGTCTAAACGGGGAAATCAGCAAACAGGGTTAAAGTTTCGTTTGATCAGTAATGTTCACTTTTGCCTCCCCACAGGGAAAGGCAGACTTCGTGAGAAGACAGCCACTCATTATTCTTATTGGTTTGACTATAGATCAGGGTTTTCAATGCTGGGTAGATTGCATTTGTCATTCACAGGTGTTGAAGAAAGAAAGAAAACAGTAAAACAAAGGTCGATCCCCCAGAAACGGCGTTCCACTTGAGAATCAGTGGGTAACAAGATAGGTTCCTGTACTCTTATGCACGATGACATACATACGTACAGAAAATAAATAAAAGGCTACAAGTTACAGCGGTTGTCATTGTAATCGTTCTAGTCCCTTCTGAATGCTCTCAAAGATCTCCTGGTCAAGTGAAGGTTATCCTTTTTTTTGTAATCCTCATCAGTCACCAAACTATTTACAAACGGATATTTATTTAACACAAGTCTTTTTGTCAGGAGATACTGCGAACCCCCCTGCCCCCTATGTTAAACCCTTTTTCTTGATAGAGCAAATGTAACGAAAAAAAAGACAATCTCTTATAAAACAAAAGCAGCTTTATTGTTTAGCTGACTAGCAGGGCTACATGCCGTTGTCCGGGATTAAATGAAGAATCCTATGTTCTTTTTTTTTTTACCTAGCCAATAACATATTACATTTTACTTTTAATTCTTTTATATTTTAATCGGCAACAAACATGTAGCAGTGTCAATGGAGGACCACAAGCGATCAATATACACCGGTCTTTGACAGATTTGTATCCCAATACACATCCACATATTTCAAAAAGAGTTGTTACAATATTTCGTGGCTACTATAAAAACCAAATACGCTAGTTTCTTTCTCATTTGTGCGGTCTCTTTCAGATCTGATGCATGGGAGCATACCACTAAAACCAGCCTTGACCACTGTCCGAAGGCATGCGGCACATGCAATGTCAAGAAATGCTCACAAACTACAGAACACACAAAACTCTCACAGCAGCAACAGACAAACATGTCTACACAACTTCTTACAGACTGAATTATAATTCTCTTCACTTGAAACATCATAAGCACTGAACTCTCATTAACGACTAACTCTTTATTTTGGTTATCTTAACAAGTTATTAATTTGTTGTCAATAAAAGTTTTGTATGGATTGGCTTTGTCATATTGTCTTTCTTTCTAAAAAAAAAATCACATAAAGTCAAAGACTTAATCATGTTGACATACCAGTTCTTGTTAGATCCACAAAGTTCAGCGTCTACACAACTTATTACACAAACTAAATTATAATTCTTTTCACTTGGAACGTTCTAGAAACACTGAATTACCTTGTTTAGGTGGTGTTCATACTAGTCGAGGATATGTCCCTGACAATCAGCTCGGCCATGACCATGCTTCTATCAGGCTGAGGTATGGTTCTGTTCAATACTAGACGATCCACCCTCCCAGGTTTTACCACCTCTCTTTGAGAAGAGTTTAGTTTATTTCTAATCGCCTGAAGCGCTCCTACCGGCCTTCTCAGACATTTTTTGTACGCCAGAGTGCACTAACTTAAAAAACAAAAAAACACTTGACCTTGTGTCTAACTTCCCGAAGAGGATGCAAATAATACAACTACACTTTACATTAATTATTTGAACAACAAGCTGTTAATTTGTTGTCATGAAACGGAATATATTTTTGTATGCATCGACTTTGTCATTCTTTTTGATATGGCTTTTCCTCTACAATATCACACCAAATCAAAGACTTAATCACGTTGACACACCGGTTCTCATTAGATCACCAAAGTTAAGCAACGTTGAGCCTGGTCAGTACCAGATGGGTGACCATTTAAGGAAAGCAGGCGCTGTATGTAGGAAGACAGTGATACCCCCCTGAAGCAAAAAAAAAAATAACGTTGTCATATTTATTGACTGCTCGAGAATGTAATATTCCCTAGAAACTTCCACCTTCTGGGGTAGTCGGTTCACCCTGCCCAGAGTTAATGCTGCACCAGGAGGTATATATATATATATAATTATTATTATTTATAGTAAATATTTTTCGATATCCACATACATATATTATTATTATTTATAGTAAATATTTTTCGATATCCACATACATATATGTTTCATTTTAACTAAGAATCATCAGTATGGCTAAGTATAACTGTACCATCGGTCGCAGGATTCGAATCATAGACCGAAGTCAACTTTGACTTCTATTAGACATCTTTGCCCCCACGGCCACTGAGACAGCTATACGATGAAGAAAGGGACGTATATCTATATTCATTAAGTGAACACACTTTCTTGCTTTGAATATTCTAGTTTGCATCCGGCGAAAACTACCAAACGGACGAATGCTCTTTATTAATATACTAGCACGGCTACCCGGTGTTGCCCGGGGGAAAGTAACATATTTCTATTAAAACTTCGATCTCTCTCTTTTTTTCCCCTCCATCTCTCCTCTTTCTTATCTGCCTAGCCCATTCCTCCCTGTAGGCATATACACACACATACTTTCATAGATTCGCTGAGGAATAAGTCAACATAAGAGAATTAATTCTTTGAAAAAAATAAAAAATCAGAGTTAGTGGCTGGAAAACAGAACCCCTCCCCCCCGCTCCCCGACGAAATCTGCACCAGTTCAGGGTAAAAAAAAAAAAAAAATCAATAAATTGGATGGATTAGTGTATGCTTATCTATATCATGAATACGATACAAACATGGCTTCACATCACAATGAGGTGTTTTTCACCCAGGGTTTTTTACCTCGCCTAATAAACCGGTATCGTCCAGGCCTTTGGGTCTGGATTTACGCCTGTCTATTGGGGGTTGTCGGTCCTGTTCAGTTCTAGGAGGTGCACCCTCCCAGGCTTTGCCTCCCCTCTTTGGGGAGGAGTAAGTTTATTGCTTACTGTCTGAGGCGCCCCTACCGGGGAATGCCGACAAGGCTGACCAGGCAATTTTTAAACAGCCAGAGTGCTCAAATTCTCGAGCGCTGGTTCTTCCCCACTTTCCCGACCTTGTGTCACATCTTGCCTTGTGGGAGGAAGATAAATAGAATGACTTCACTTCACGATATCTCAAATAGCTATAATAAAAGATAATAATAACAAATATAAATTTATATGTAAATAAAAATTAATAAATCCATACTACATTTGTGGTGTCTCTACCTTTATCCGGAATTGCAATTGAGAACAAAGCCCTATACCAAGATCAAACAAACAAGATTTATTTTCTTTGATGTCCGTGAATAAATAAATTTATCAGATGGCACTATAATACTAAATTAAAATAAATAAATTGTTTTTTAAAACAAGATCATGAAGACAGACTAAAAAAAAAAAAACTTTCAGTAAAAGACAAACAAAAAGCAACTAAGTTTTATATGACTCACACATTAAGATCTTGTAAATAGCAAAAAAAATTGTTTTGTCCCAATTAGGAAAGAGATGAGGAATATAGGCGAGGGGCTAGGTGCGTAGCAGTCCGCAAAAAGATGAGTCAGTAAAAATTTTGCTAAGAAAGGAGGCAGAAAAATTAATTTTAATCAAATGCTTAAAAATTATCAACGTCTTAATTTTGATGGGCACCTGGGAGGATTCCCATGAGTTGATGACTAATAACATTTCAGGAAATTAAAAGAAAAAACAATAACATCCAAATGTCTCAGGTTCCATTCTCATTAAGGGAGCCTTTATTTTAGAAAAAATATTAACCCCGAGACATTTTGTTGCATAAGGTGAATCACACCCACCCCAAGAGAGAATTGATATCAGAAGTTAGCAGGTATAAACTGTATCATCATTAGTATCTAATGTGCAAAAAGAATATAAGTTTTAATTGAAATATATATAATATAATATATATATATAATATATATATATAAACATATACACATACACATACACACACAACACAACATACACACTAGCGTTGTACTCGTTCCAGGTCAGAGATAAGCAATATATACATCATAAATCTTTAATTTTTCTTTTTCTATTTTGGGAAGATAAAGGTGCAGTTTCTGCGGATCCCCATCCCTAAATGGTAAATTTTGCACAAAAAAAAAATAACAAGTAAAATCAAATAAATAAATAAAATAAATAATGTGCCCACGTTACTCAGTAACCCATAATTGATAGTTTTGTACTGGTTAAATATATTTATATAATAATATTCTAAGGCAATTTCGTGTACTATGTACGTTATCCCCCTCCACCCATGTTTTAAAAGATGGATCACCTGATCGCCAAAGGGGCAATGCAAAAAAGTAATTAAAATATTTTTTAATCTGATTTCGCTGTTGTTTGAACGTGAAACTAATTAAAATAGACTTTCTTAACCTTCTGCACTAGTATCAAAGTGTAGTATCTGTTCTGTTCAAAGATGGTACAACGATATCGTGCCGGATGTCCATAGAATGGAAATATGTCACAAACTCCTACAAGAGCTTTGAAAATAGTCCCCCATAACCAGATATATTCTGAAACTGCATTAATCATAGTACTCAGATAAGTATGTTTTAGCTTGAACAAAGGTTTCACAAGGATATTGTGGGGTCTACGTTCGCGCCAGACATGCATTAATCCTTTTATTCTTGTCTTAGCATTGTCTATATAAAATATGAGTGACAAATTTGTTTACAAGTTTCTTCTTAGAAACTCCTTAAGATATAAAAAAAATGGGAAATAAATTCTAAAAACGATACCAACCTACACACTTTAGAGAGAACTTGTAAAGTATGTCAAGCGGTGAAGAATTGTCTGTAATGGAAATACCAACATGGTGTGATTATTTATTTATTTATTTACTTACTAGGAGGTCATTTAAGAAACGATGGTTCCACTTGACAAACCAAGCCATGCAGAATGAAGAGGGCAGTCAGTGCCATCATGGCTAAGGACATGAAAATAATTGAGTCACCAGTCAAAGAGGACTTGAAAACATGACAAAGCGAAACATTTTTAGTAAAATCTTCTGCGGACTGGTGCATCACATCCGTGTGCAGCGATGAGTCAGCTTAGAATTAATGAAGTCACATCCTTATGACGTACCAAAATGTCAAAACAAAAGGACACTGCAGAAAAACGGAAATACGGAGAAAACAAATATACATACAAGCTTAAAAAAATACAATTTCTAATATGATAAGCATTGCGTCTCAGTTTCAATATCTCTCTCTCTCTCTCTCATTATATATATATATATATGTAAAAATAAAAATGGAATAAAGGATAAGCAAATCAACAACTAGCAAAAAATAAACTCAAAAACACATTGAATAGTTCTACCAAAATATTTCGATTGTTAAAATACAATCATCATCAATTGGTAGCAGAACTTTATTTTTGCTAGTTGTTGATTTGCTTATCCTTTATTCCATTTTTATTTTTACATTTTGTCTGAAACATTGTTTCTTTTATTCCTCATATATATATATATATATATATAGTAACCCAATTACCTATAAAACTAAGGGAGATAATCCTTATTGATATAAAGTAAGGTATGGGTATATGTTTATATACTTCTATGTATAAGATTCACTCCTAAACTAATTAACCGATCATTATACATGTTGGAACACAGCTGCTAGGCGTAAGAGGTCGTAATGTGTGCTACATTTAGCTTAATGTAGTTTTATGCAAAGAGGGTAAAAGAGGATGGAAGCCCTTTGTGAAAATTCAAGTAACTCCGATTTTTCTGAGATTCTAACATTAGCTATTAGATACCAATTAATAAATATTTCCCAAATTTCAGTTTATTTAAAGTATTTTAAGGGGTTTTAGGCGGCATAATATAAGGACAACTTTCTATTTGAAAATTAAAATATTTCTGATTTGCATTGAATTTCATCCATAGTCATTAGACACCAATGAAGCAAGATTCCATGAATTTCAATTTTGTCTTAAAACTCCATAAGCTTAAGCTCTTTCTAGAATCAAATTCATGTAATGGATTTCGATTCAAATTGGGAAAAAGGATTCCAGACCTAAGGATTAGTATCATTATATCTTGATTTTAATCTTTGTAAGAGGACCTAAATATTGTGCAAACCTGTTCTGTTCAGGGAATTCATTTTACTCGTTCTGGGACGAGTATTCTCAGAGTATGTTTATACACATACATCAATTTTACAGCATAATTTTTCTCCATCTCTCCCAAATACTAGCCCATTCTAATGCCGGTTGTGTTTTACAGCATGCCAACCATTGTTAGGTCATTTTATGCCGAAATTGCAAATATTGTTTGTACAAATAGTTCGTAAATTAATCAACTCTTAGTATATCAGACTTGATCTACTGGCTACCATCCCTAATATCAGTATAGTGTATGCTTACTGTATATTCTCGTAAATGTAAAATAACAAATCCTGTTTTAGCAACTGTCCTTTTAAAAATTAATAGCAAATGAAATATACAACGACTATTGATGAAGCGTTTTATGAAGAGCATTTAAAGCATATGTAATTAAAAATGATCGACTCGTTTTGATAATCAGATGGCAAAAACAAACCAGTTTGAGCTAGGATCAAACCAGTTACTGGACATATCAGAGACTTGGTGGACTGCCTACCTGTAATATCAGTAAATCATATTTGACACAATGGTGAGTGTTCGCTAATGGGCCGAGAGACTGAAGTTCAATCTTTGGTAGAGTCCTACCAAAAACTTAAAATGGTACTTGATGTACCCTTGTTAAACATTCAGCATTATGAAGTAGGGATCAAGGGTAGTTGAAGTAATCTTTGGAAAGGAGTTGCGCCCTCCCCTGTATCACACTGTAGTAGCAAATGAAAATGGAACCTTCGGGTTGCCCTCGACTATGGTCAACCAGTTTGTTTGTTTTTTAACTTTATATACTTATTGTATATTCATCAGGATTTAAGTTATCTTTATAGCCCCGCCAGGAGAGTCGATGATTTAATACATTAGGATGACACAGTGGTTAACGACGTGGACTGAGAACCTATGTGTGCCAGGTTCGAATCCAGTTCGTTCCACAGAAACACTTTGATTAAAACTCACACCTGACCTTTTGTCTAACCTCCTGGAGAGGAGGTAGATAAAATACATGAGGATGGGCGTTGGTAAACTATTAAAAAAATACAAAAAAAAACAAAAAAAAACGAACAAATCGCCAAAATGAGAAATTATGTAAAATAAAAAATGAAAGCTGTCCGGAAGTTGCTGACAATTTAACCATATTTAGAAAATGCAAATTAATAAAATGGTGAAAAATCTATTTACTGAAGTGAGAAGGGTCTGGAACAGTGGAAGATTCTTAAAGTAATTAATAACTTTATTTGGGAATTTGTATTTATTCTAGAATTGTTAACAACTACTGCGAAAAAGATTTCTTAATGATTTTTATGTTATTAAAAGCTACTATTATCGTCATAAAAAAAAATAGAAAAGAAAAAAAAATACATAGAAAGAAATAGAAACTGATAGATTTTAAAACAGAAAAGAAAACAGAAAAGATACCAGAAAAAATATATCAAAATGAAAGCCATAAACAAGAATGGAAAGATTTTTCTTTTAAATCAAATATTGAAATAAAGGGAAGAACGCAAAAAAAAAAGCCGTTAAGTTTAAATAAACAACAATAAAAACAAAAACAAAAATCAAACAAAACTAATCTAAAGTATACACACAAGTTGAAAACAATTTGCTTTATTCAACATCAATCAAATAAAAAGGTTTAGATGAATTGAGAATTGATTAAATGCAAATGAAATCAGTTGACGAAGAAATTAGAGCCGAGAAGACTTTTCGGGTCAAGGAAATGGGGAAATACTTTAAGATGCCAAAAGCAAAACCGAATTTATAAAAGAATTAAAAAGGAATTATTAAAGCAATCTCAGAGCAACTCATGTGTTTGGGTTACGAACATATGGAAGCCAAGTGAACGGTGCTGCATGAAAGGTTGGCGGTAAAAGAAAACATTGAAATGATTGCTTCATACTATTAAGTTAACGAGGCTTGTTTGAATGTTGTCTACGTCGGATTAAATGGTGTAACTTAATTATTTCGTTGAAAACGAGAGGACAAAGACAAACCAGTTGGAGCAAGGATAAAAGCAGCTACATAACACATACAGGATGTTTGGGAAAATCGATGGTATAACTTCGGGATTATGTTCTATATGTGCAAAAAGAGGTTTATTTTGTAATAACACTCGCTTACTAGTCTAATTTCCTTTGTGGTCCTTTTTCCCCTCTGCGTGGTCTTTCCTTTTTAGTGATCATATTTATTTACCTGTATTTGGTCTGTTGAAAATTACAGTTAAAGTGTGTGTAACAGCTTCTTTTAAAACCTCTTTTTACCCCCTACCCATCTCTCTTATCCCCCTCCCTTCTCTCCATCTCTCTCCTCTCTATCACCCCTTCTTCCCGTCCTATCTATCACTCACTCTCTCGCTTGCTTGCTTTCCCTGGCAACTGGAAAAAAAAATCGTTGACGAATTGCTACATTTTAAAATAATCACTAAATGTCGACCCTCTCCCTTAACTAATTTGGTTCTTGGTGACCCCCTCCCCCCAAAAAACAAACAAACAAACAAACAATGGATATAAAAATAAATGTGCTTATATTTTGCCAAAGGCAATGTCGAACTAGAATATATCAGCTTTGTGGGTGTCTTGTATAGTTTTTAACTTTTAGCTAGACACAAACACCTGCCTCTTATATGAGTGGATGTACTGGTGTAGGATAAGAATTGTTAAGCTGGGCTGTTGGTATCACTTTTTTATGTATTATTATGAGGTATTTGGTATCACAGGTGCAAGGACTTCACAAAGGAGTTTATTGCTACTGGAAAGGGTTGGTTCGAGCAGGAGGGTATTTCCTAGCTTCGCCTCCACCCGGTTAGGGAGGAGGTAAGGGCAAAAGATGTGGATAAAGATGGATAACTGAAAACAATTGAATCAGTTCTTTAATTCAAAAGAATGGCTGAAGGTTTTTGAAAGTGGCAACTCAAGATGTCAGCGAGCAACCACACCATTCCCCTCCCCTAGTTTTTTTCCCAAATTAGATAATATAAAACATTAAAGGGAATGAGTAAGAAAGACATGAATTAAAAAGAATTAACTAATACAAAAGGAGGAGGAGGAGGAGGAAGAGGAGGAGGAGATCAAGGAAAGTGGAGAGGACGACGAATAAGGAAAGATGAGGAGTAAAATGAAAAGAGAGAGAAGGAGGAAGAGAGAGAGGGAGAGAGAGGGAGAGAGAGAAAGAGAGAGAGGGAGAGAGAGAAAGAGAGAGAGGGAGAGTAAAAAGAAGGAGGAATAGAGGGTGTTTGAAATTTGCAAGAAAAAGAGACGATGAAAGAAAAAGAAGAGACGGACAAATTGACCAATAAATATACAAGAGGGAACTATTGAGTGGTAAAAAAAGAAGAGGGGGACGAAACATTAAAGCATGGGAGAAGGAAAATGAATGGAAGAGATTGAGAGGGGTGGGTGTTAAGACTCACTGATAAAAAAAGAGAGAATGACTGAATGAAAGAACCAATAGGAAAAAAAAAGAGCGGGATAAAAAAGAAGCAAAACAAGAAAAGAAAAAAAATGTATTTTTAAATTAAAAGAAATGAAAACCTCCAAAACGAAATCATTTGATTTCTTTTCTTCTTTCTTTTGTCTTAATGGATTTAAACTAATCAATTTATAAATACATTTTAATTACAGCAGTTTATTCTTTATTTCGGTAAAAAATACACCCAACCACCCCGAAATAAATCTAGCAACAAATAAATTCAAGCAATACTGAAGAGATTTTTAAGCTTTATTTCAGGTATAATTCTAAACAGTAATAGCAAGCAGAAAAAAATAATGAAGTTTCCAGAATTGATATCAGACGGAATAACTAAATCCTTTACCCCCACCCCCACCCACCAAAAAAAAAAAAATCACACATCATGGGGCACTAAGGAAATCCGGAAGGGAAATTCTTGACAGGATTGAACCCATTAGTCTTAGAATTATTTTTTCTTCAAAGAGAAGACCAAATTTTTAATTTAATCTTAACTTGAGTTCACCCCAGACTGTCACTGAGACGTAACGGGCTACTGTGGATGGGGCCAGAAATTAAAGGGGCATCCTACGTGGGGAGTTGTGCAGCGAGATGTTTGTTTACGTTACATTTAAATTTCTGCATGTCGGTACAGTCTGGGAAACAGGGAGCGAGTTCCAAAGACTGGCAGCTGGGGGAAAGAAGCTATTAGAGTAGAAAGCTCTTCGGCATGTCGGGACCGCCACAGTGAATTGATTTAAATTAGAATAAGACATTAGGTCAGGTATGGTTTTGAAAAGCCAGCGCTCTAGGATAGGCGCTTTATGTCCTAAAAAATGCCTGAGAAGCCCCGCAGGTATTCTCATGTAGGGGCGCCTCAGGTGATGAACAATAAACTCAGAGATAACATAAAGCCTGAGAGGGTGAACCTCTGAGGATCGAACAAAACCACCCTCAGACTGATTTGTATCTATGATAAATCAATCTAGAAATAAATTTAAAAAAAAACAAAACAGAAAAAGGAAAAGGAAAAAGACGATAAAGTATTGTGTATATATATATATATATATATATATATATATATATATATATATATATATATATATATAATCTCTGAAATGTTTCTGCATTTTTGAGATGAGGATTGATAATTTGTATAATTTGTATTACTGTTCTCATCTTGGGAGTTATTTTCAAAATGTTTCGGCCGATGTAACCCCCGACCATCTTCAGGTATATCTTGTCGAACTCGGTAATCTGCACGGAATTTCGAACGGAACCCTTTATTTTATCCACGGGGGGTAGCATGCTCTCGTTCCGTCAGCTATGACCGGGTAGAAGTCTTCAGTAATCCGCAATTCCTAGTATCTCCTGCAAGGAGCGGTTGCGTAACGGATAAAGTACTAAGTAAAATTCAGTTCTAGGCGATACTAGGAATTGCGAATTACCGAAAACTTCTACCTGGTCATGACTGACGAATCGAGAGCAAGGTTCAGTTCGAAATTCCATGCAGATTCCAGAGTTCGACAAAAAGATTCCCGAGTTTGACAAGATACACTGGTAGAACGTCGGAGGGTACATCGGCTGAAACGTTGTGAGAATAAAACTCAAGATGAGAACAGTAGTCCGAATAATCCAAATTATACAATAACCTCTGAAATATTTAATAGAATGGTGTGTGTATCCGTAAACATTCTCGTTCTATCATCGAAGTTAAGTAACGTTTAGCCGAGGTAATACCAGATGGGTGACCATTTGGGAATACCAATTATGTATGCAGAAGGGCGGCGATACTTCCCTGTCAAAACTGACATGGTTATCTTCCCCCCTGAGCAAGATATACATGCGACTGGGGGCCGCTTGTGAAATTAATACTCACTAGAAACTTCTTCTTAGGACTAGTTTATACCTTCTACTTGAGTGATGTCGGTAGAATTTCCATCGTTATCTAGCTTCTACTGCCGTATAGCTAATATGAAGAAAATATTGGTGAAATTGTTTTCATAAAGTATGCTACTTAGTATTTGCAGGAGAGAGTAGGTAACTACGATAATTTATGTATTGTTTTTATTGACAAAAATATTAGAAATTGTTTTTAAGTAAAAATAATTTGCTTTGAACTAATGCCGAATACCCTTTGTGTTTACTTTGTTGCAGATTATAAAAGAAGTCACTTACTCTCAAAACACCATTACTTTAATAGCACACACACACACACTATATATATATATATACATATACATATATATATATACACACACACACACACACACATACACACACACACAGATAGATAGATATTAAAAAAATGTTTTCTTCCACGACATTTTCCTAAAAAGTTTGCTTGTTCATGGTTAGTGTAAATGGATATCACCACAGACTATGGAATAAGCAGAGTTCACTGTACTTTATTATTCTTTCCCCTTTCTCGGCTCAACAGTGGACATTTTTAGAGAGTTTATTTTTCAAAGATCAATAATAAAACCATTTTATGCTAATCACGCAATTTTCCATTTCTAAGAATTTATAAATATTTCAAACTGCATTCATGAAAGAATCAAATCAAGATACAATGTAGCTCGGATCAATAATTGATCAATAATTGATCAAGCCCGATTTAAAAAACAGATTTTGTCTTTTTTGTTTTAAATCTAATTTCTATAAAGATTCTCATTAATTTCTTCGTTTTTAAATATTCTTGTTCGAGTTCGTACATCTATGATGATCTAGTACTAAAAACAGAAATTTATACCGAACCCCATGAATGAAGAAGATCCGCAAAATACTACTACTTTTATGTCTTATTCGGACTACTATTCTCATCCTGGGTGTTATTCTCACAACGTTTCGGCTGATGTAACCTCCGACCTTCTTCAGGTGCATCTTGTCGAACTCTGTAATCTATACGGAATTTCAAACGGAACCCTTTATTTAATCAATCGGGGTGAAGCTTGTTCTCGTTCCGTCAGCCATGACCGAGTAGAAGTCTTAAGTAATTCGTAATTGTATTCCTTAGTATCGCCCGCACTGAGGATTGAACCACCAACCTCCAGAAGTCTGTCACTTAGAACTGATTATTACTTAGCAGGTTATACTGAAATACTTGCTAAAGACATCTTCAGCGTTTTATTTATTTGCAGGGAGGTTTCGCTGTCCCCCCCCCCCCACACACACACACACGGAACTGAGTATTACTTAGCACATATATTATATAGTGCGGGCAGTGGCGTAGCTAGACCTTTTGCCGCCCGGGGCGGTAGTAAAATTTGCCGCCCCCTCCCCCCCCGGCATTTGGGTGCCCGGAAAATTCGTCCATGGATAATTCGCCCATGGAAAATTTTTTGCTAGGTAGGAAAACTGGTCCATTATTATTAAGTTAACATTATTCTTAATTTTCATACCTTGCGAAAATTAGTTCTACGGTATCTAATTTTCCTAAATTCAATTAAATTAAAATTAAAATATGAAAACTGATTTTTAATATTTTTTATTCATTTGAGATTTTATCTGTTTTCCTTTTGTTTTAAGTAGATGGTGGGGGTTGCCCGGGGTGATTTTGTCCGATCCCCCAGCTAGCAATTGTAAAGTTTACAAGGAGTTATAAAAAGTATGCTACAAAAACAAACGTTTGGACAGTAATAAAATTAATGAATTCAAACTTTCGCATCTAATGTTATTTCCTCTTTGATGTCGGTGTATATACACCCAAATATCCAACTTTCTTTTCGCACCTATTCGATAAAAATTTATATGAAAGTTCCCCTTTAAGTATGAAATCTTTCTGAGGTCATTTTGTTTTTTTGGTGCTTGGCCGAAGCCTGTTAGGTCAGCCGGTCACTGAGTATATCTCCAGAAATAATTAATGCTTGCATTTTTTAAAACTTAGTGATTGAAATGAATTAAAGCAATTTATTCTCAATTAATGGAAATTTTGTTCAAGAATTAAAACCAGCCATATATATATATATATATATATATATATATATACATATATATGTATGTATATATGCGTATTTATATATGTGTATGTGTGTGTATGTGTGTATATATGTATATATGCACGTATGTATGTATATATGTATATGTATGTATAAATATATGTGTATATGCACATATATATGTATATATATGCTTGATGATAATTATGATTGTCAGCTTGGTGGATTTGACGAAGATATAGAAAAAGAGAAATTCTTTGCTGAAAAGAAGAGGTTACAGTATGTTGTAAAAGCTTCAGAAAAAGACAAAATCGATGGACCTCTTGAACTTTTGAACTTTATACAAAGATACCAACTTGGGGATTCCGTCCCTAATATTGTGATCTTGCTGAAAATTTTCCTCACCAGAGCTATTAGCGTTGCTAGCTGTGAGCGCTCTTTCTCAAAACTGAAGCTCATAAAAAACTACCTTAGATCAGCAATGAGCCAGACAAGACTTAGACTTGGCAATCCTCTCAATAGAGAGGGAACTTGTCGAGAAAGTGAATTTTGATAGAGTCATTGATAACTTTGCCGAAAAAAAGGCGCGAAAAATCTGTTTGTAAATTTTCAACCGACTTGATGCCTTGCGACAGTTCTCTCACAAAAAATAAATTTATAGCCTTATTTGCCATTCATAAATACATTTGTTTAAAATATATTAAAACTATTTTTAAAAGAGTTGAAACGTTATTAACAACAACAAATTTCTGTAAACCGAGCGATTACACACACGGATTTAAAAAAGCACCGATACAAGACGTTTTTTCTCTTCGGAGGGCTCGCCCTCTTAATAATAACATTATGAAGACAAAGAAAAGAAAACTACATCGGACTATTCTCTCCTTGATACATCCATGTTATTTGGCGAAAATTCGGACTTTAACAACAACGACAAAAAAGTAAATAAAAATGATTTTATCATTTCATAACATTTTCAGGTTTTCAAATGTTCTCATTTAAATTTATTATTATATAAAATTATAGTATAAAATTTCATATTTTTTGTTAACTTTTGTTTTTTTAAATTTTTTTCTCTACTTTCTATTTTTACCCTCTCAAAATGCCGTCCCCTCAGGTGTGCCGCCCGGGGCGGCCCGCCCCCTCGCCCCCCCCCCCCTAGCTACGCCAGTGAGTGCGGGTAATACTAAGAATACAATTACGAATTACTTAAGACTTCTGCCCGGTCATGGCTGACGGAACGAGAGCAAACTACCCTCGTGGATTAAAGAAAGGGTTCCGTTCGAAATTCCGTACAGATTCTCCGAGTTTAACAGAAAGATTCCCGAATTCGACAAGATACACCTGAAGAAGGTCAGAGGTTACATCAGCCGAAACGTTGCGAAAATAACATCCAAGATGAGAACAGTAATCCGTATAATCCAAAAAAATAATTACTAATTAATCCTTATCTAAAAAAATTCAAAACGTACTACTTCCTTATAATAATAATAATAATAATAATAATAATAATAATAATAACAGAGAGATGGGTGATTTGTTCCGTTAATTATAAATTATTGTTAATTAGAACAGTTAACAGAAAACATTTTATTTTGCGTCATTGAAGTATATATTGGGTATGAAGCATAATTTTTGCAGTCTATGGCGTGACATAACCGAAGATTGAACCCTGATCTCTCAGTGAACACTAAACATTGTGTTAATTGTCGCTAAGTATATTATCATACTGCCACGGTACAACAATAACCAATAAAATTGTCTAGACAGAAGCAACGTTTGATTTGTCAGCTTAAATGCTATTTGGGTCTGACTTTTAAAATCCGATCAGATAACTTTATATGCTAGATAAAACTAAAATATTTATTTTTAATAATCATGACGAAATCTCATTCAACGCATAGGTCTAAAATAGTTTGATTGTCTAACATAAATACTAAATATAAAATTTAAAAAATTCTTATTAAAGTAAAAAATATATAAGTGAACATTTAAATATTTAAAAAAATCTATTTTTAATTAAAAATTTGGTGGGGTCAGGATTGGGAGCAGGAGCACAAAGAGGTCCGCATTCATTCCTGAGTAATGTTGGGTGGACCTGCTTATATGTATATATATATATATATATATATATATATATATATATATATATATATATATATACATACATACATGCACTAGAAGAAAACTATAACCCGTTGAGCCATCCATTGAACTCCGGTCAAAATTGTTTGAAACAGGAAAAACAGTTTGCATAAAAAAGATTTGCCAAAAAAAAAAAAAATGATTTGCCATGAAAAGTAGTTCTCCGATTGGCTAAAAGGGTACCCTAAAATTGTTGAAACATTTTTTTCTAATCTTAGCCTTATATACTTTTAATTTTTAATAACGTGCTTTAAAAAGGTTCAAGCACTTCTGAGATTGATAAGGACATCGAATCGATGACGTTGATTTAAAATCTACGGTTAGTTTGGCTCTTAGATAAAACGTTTAACTGTGATGTCAGGACACAATTACAGACAACTTTGTTTTATATAGAGAAATAGTAAAAAAGTTTATATCAATGTAAAATATTTTTGTTTTGACTTTCCATAGTAGTCGTCTGGGCCGGACTGAGTAATTAAAAAAAAAAAATTTGTCGCTAAGTATATTATTTTATTGCAAATAACACGGAACAATAATAATAAATGAAAATTTGCTAGATAAAAGCAAAGTTTGATTTGTCAGCTTAGATGTTATTTGGGTCCGACTTTTAGAATCCGACAAAGTAACTTTATATGTTAGATGAAAATAACGTATTTATTTTTAATGACCATCGAGGATGGGTAAATCAGGTATTCAACGTTTAATAGGGATTGTATTCATATATTAAGTAAGTTTATATCAAAGTAAGATATTCTTATTTTGGCTCCTCTTGGTAAAAGGTTATCATTAACAGAACGGATACGCTAGTTATATAACATTTGTTTGGTTCCGTTGGAACTATTAAGTTGTGTATTTTCTTTCTTTTTTTGTAATTTTATTTTTTACAGTTGATTCTCAAGAACGACAAGGCAAGAAATTAGTAAGCAGATCTTTGGAATAACCCAAGTAGCAGATGTTTGTATTATTTTCACCCCTCAACGAAAACCAAAGGATCGAGGTTGAAGGAACATCTTGAAACGGGTTTAAAAATTTGATGATTTTTCTACATCGCTTGTTGTGATCTTAACTCAGCAGTGTAATAGTTTCCTTATGAAGATACCAGTGTCTTGTTACTCTTCGTTTTGAAAGCAATTAATTGGAGTCATTCCAACATCAGAAAACGATGTGTGTGTGTGTGTGTGTGTTGTATTTGCTTGCATACGAAACGTAATTCACCGTCTCATTCAGCTGTCAGCAAACTTTTAGTCGGGAAAGCGGCATGTTGTAGATACTTCGGTTCTTTAATACGACAGGGACGCGTCAGAAAATGTTTTCTTTTGATTAAGGTACACAAACCATAATACTCGACTTTCTTGCCTTTACATTTTAATTCACTAGAAATGACGTTTAACAGTTTTAAAGATAAAAAAATCACTTTTGAATTTCGAATAATTGCAATATAATAAATAATAGTGAAAAGGAGAAACGAAACAAAAAAGGCTAGTTCGAATCAAGTATCGATACGTTAATTGGATTGCTATTTGGATCTGATTTTGAAAATCCGGTAAGATAACTTTATATGTTTGTTATGAAGTTGAAGAAACATCTTGAAAGACGTTTAAAAGTCTATGATCTTAACTCACCAGTTTAATGGTTTCCTCATGAAGACATCAGTGTTTTCTTACCCTTCGCTTACGAAATTATACACCCATCATTGTCGACAAAATCACTCGGACGCTGATTTTATTTTATAGATGAGATCGAGAGACATATATACAAAGAGATAGAGAGATAGAGATATATAGAGATAGAGAGAGAGATAGAGATATATAGAGATAGAGAGAGAGATATATAGAGATAGAGAGAGAGATATATAGAGATAGAGAGAGAGATATATAGAGATAGAGAGAGAGATAGAGATATATAGAGATAGAGAGAGAGATAGAGATATATAGAGAAAGAGAGAGATAGAGATATATAGAGATAGAGAGAGAGATAGAGATATATAGAGATAGAGAGAGAGATAGAGATATATAGAGATAGAGAGAGAGATAGAGATATATAGAGATAGAGAGAGAGAGAGAGATATATAGAGATAGAGAGAGAGAGAGATATATAGAGATAGAGAGAGAGAGAGATATATAGAGATAGAGAGAGAGATAGAGATATATAGAGAGAGAGATAGAGAGAGAGATAGAGATAGATAGAGAGATAGAGATAGATAGAGAGATAGAGAGAGAGATAGAGATATATAGAGATATATAGAGAGATAGAGATATATAGAGAGATAGAGATATATAGAGAGATAGAGATATATAGAGATATATAGAGAGATAGAGATATATAGAGAGATAGAGAGATAGAGATATATAGAGATATATAGAGATATAGAGATATATAGAGAGATAGAGATATATAGAGAGATAGAGATATATAGAGAGATAGAGATATATAGAGATATATAGAGAGATAGAGATATATAGAGATAGAGAGAGAGATAGAGATATATAGAGATAGAGAGAGAGATAGAGATATATAGAGATAGAGAGAGAGATAGAGATATATAGAGATAGAGAGAGAGATAGAGATATATATAGAGATATATATATATATATATATATATATATATATATATATAGAGAGAGAGAGATAGAGATATATATATATAGAGAGAGAGATAGAGATATATAGAGATAGCGAGAGAGATAGAGATATATAGAGATAGAGAGAGAGAGAGATAGAGATATATAGAGATATAGAGAGAGAGAGATAGAGATATATAGAGATAGAACGATATATATATATATATAAATATATAATCTGAGAGAGAGATATATATATAGAGAGAGAGATATAGAGAAAGATAGATAGATAGATAGATAAAAAGAGAGGAAGAGTAAGGGAGAGATAGATATGTTTCCCAATAATCGCCATTGGTAGACAGTGAGTACAGTGCCCCTATTTTACTTAAGAAAGAGAGAGAGAACGAAAGAGAAAGAGAGAGAGAACGAAAGAGAATAAGAGAGAGAGAACGAAAGAGAATAAGAGAGAGAGAACGAAAGAGAAAGAGAGAGAGAACGAAAGAGAAAGAGAGAGAGAACGAAAGAGAAAGAGAGAGAGAACGAAAGAGAAAGAGAGAGAGAACGAAAGAGAAAGAGAGAGAGAACGAAAGAGAAAGAGAGAGAGAACGAAAGAGAATAAGAGAGAGAACGAAAGAGAATAAGAGAGAGAACGAAAGAGAATAAGAGAGAGAGAGAACGAAAGAGAAAGAGAGAGAGAACGAAAGAGAAAGAGAGAGAGAACGAAAGAGAAAGAGAGAGAGAACGAAAGAGAAAGAGAGAGAGAACGAAAGAGAAAGAGAGAGAGAACGAAAGAGAAAGAGAGAGAGAACGAAAGAGAAAGAGAAAGAGAGAACGAAAGAGAAAGAGAAAGAGAGAACGAAAGAGAAAGAGAGAACGAAAGAGAAAGAGAGAACGAAAGAGAAAGAGAGAACGAAAGAGAAAGAGAGAACGAAAGAGAAAGGGAGAACGAAAGAGAAAGGGAGAACGAAAGAGAAAGAGAGAACGAAAGAGAGAGAGAGAGAAAGAAAGAGAGAACGAAAGAGAACGAAAGAGAAAGAGAGAGAGAGAGAGAACGAAAGAGAAAGAGAGAGAGAGAGAGAACGAAAGAGAAAGAGAGAGAGAGAGAGAACGAAAGAGAAAGAGAGGGAGAGAGAACGAAAGAGAAAGAGAGAGAGAGAGAGAACGAAAGAGAAAGAGAGGGAGAGAGAACGAAAGAGAAAGAGAGAGAGAGAGAGAACGAAAGAGAAAGAGAAAGAGAGAGAACGAAAGAGAAAGAGAAAGAGAGAGAACGAAAGAGAAAGAGAGAGAACGAAAGAGAAAGAGAGAGAGAGAGAACGAAAGAGAAAGAGAGAGAGAGAGAACGAAAGAGAAAGAGAGAGAGAGAGAACGAAAGAGAAAGAGAGAGAACGAAAGAGAGAGAGAGAGAGAACGAAAGAGAAACAGAGAGAGAGAGAGAACGAAAGAGAAAGAAAGAGAACGAAAGAGAAAGAAAGAGAACGAAAGAGAAAGAAAGAGAACGAAAGAGAACGAAAGAGAAAGAAAGAGAACGAAAGAGAACGAAAGAGAACGAAAGAGAAAGAGAGAGAGAGAACGAAAGAGAAAGAGAGAGAGAGAACGAAAGAGAAAGAGAGAGAGAGAACGAAAGAGAAAGAGAGAGAGAGAACGAAAGAGAAAGAGAGAGAGAACGAAAGAGAAAGAGAGAGAGAGAACGAAAGAGAAAGAGAGAGAGAGAACGAAAGAGAAAGAGAGAGAGAGAGAACGAAAGAGAAAGAGAGAGAGAGAACGAAAGAGAAAGAGAGAGAGAGAACGAAAGAGAAAGAGAGAACGAAAGAGAAAGAGAGAGAGAGAACGAAAGAGAGATAGAGAGAGAGAGGGAGAGAGAAAGAGAGATAGAGAGAGAGAACGAAAGAGAGATAGAGAGAGAGAGGGAGAGAGAAAGAGAGATAGAGAGAGAGGGAGAGAGAACGAAAGAGAGAGAGAGAAAGAGAGAGAAAGAACGAGAGAGAAAGAAAGTGTGAGGGGGACAAAGAGAGGGAGGGGGACAAAGAGAGGGAGGGGACAAAGAGAGGGAGGGGGACAAAGAGAGAGAGAGAGAGATACATAGCTAAAGAATATTTCCATTGCATGCACGTCCGACGCGAACACAGATACCACGGTATTATTTGTTGAAGCTGAATCATAGTTATCCAAGTATTCTGGTTAAAGTAGTTTGAGAATATTTTTGCTTATGGGCGTCTATCTCCAAAACTCTTGAAGAAGTTTGTTACATATTTATATTCTTCTATGGACGTCTTACACTAACACATATCACGATACAGCGCTGTCTATGGACAGAACAGGCACTACACTTTGATCCTAGCTTGAACAAAGTATATTTTTGCTAGTTTTATATTCGATATAACAACGCCATCACATGAAAAATTACATATTTTGCATTGCATCTTCGGCGATCGACAATCTCATCTTTTAATTAAAGTGTGGAGGGTGATAACGTATGTACGGATATGAAATCGCCCTAGAGACGAAGCCCCTGTGGATAGATTCACTCATTCTGTGTGATATTGCAGTCAGAACATCAGTTGTTGATCTTGTCGGACGAAATCCATATTAGTTGTCACGAAGTAGATTGCTGAGGTAATGGACATTCTAACTCCTTGGCCTTTTGAGATAAAGTGTAGTATCTGTTCTGATACTCCACTTCATCTTTTCTGTCTTTGGCCAGTGAAGGAGAAATCCTATTAGGCTGTGGCAATTTTAATTTTCAGATTGACGCTTTTTCGGGAGTTAGATTTCCTTCGCATTAGAAACCGATCTTGTGCCTGACTCTGCCCTCGCGAGAAGACAAGTAAATAGGGACGCACGTTACTTACGTGATACATATTTATAATTTTTCTGTTATTTGGTAATTATAATGATGAAGCAATGTAATGTGGCCCCGCGCTTTTCAATTCAAGAATCTGCCATTCCAAGAGGAATTTAGATTCTTGGAGGTTACGATTTCCATTCAAAAATAAAGATGCTTGTTTGGTAGCTTCAGCTGGTTCCTATAATTAATGAATTCGTTAAACCCCAGGCAACCGTTATATGTGACCGTTGGAGAGCGTACAACTGCCTTAATGATGAAGCTTGCCTCAACAAGGTTTTGAGATGAGAGCCGAACACGTTTCAGAGCGTATTCTCATTTATCGCAACATGTTGCGTTGTTGCATTCAAAGAAAATAACGAAGCGTATTATTCGCATCTGGATTGTTGAAACAAGTAAATTACAAAATAATTGTACGTTTCAAGTGAGGTGATAAATGGTAAGCGGGTTAGCGTTTCAGGACCTATATTTTTCTTACTGTTTATTTGGATATCTATAATACTAAACTCGAAGAATCCTCGTGCCAGGACGGGTAAAATTAAATCCCCTAAACAGAACAATTTTGCACCACTTTTATGTCCTCTTAAGAAGATTAAAATCAAAATATAATGATACTAAACCTGTCTAGAATCCTTATTCAAATTTTGATAAAAATTCATTATATGTTATTGATTCTAAAATTTAAGGCTTACGCTTAAGAGGTGTTAAGAAGAAATGGAAATTCAGGGAATCTTGCTTAGTTAGTGTCTAATGACGATGGATCAACTCTGAAAAGATGAAATTTTATAACATTGCCGGTAAGCGTTATGACTCGATGCTGAATTTAACTTCCGGTTGCTGACTCGTCTTTCATTACATCTTTTGTTTATTAAATTTTTAGCTGAAAGTACAGAATAGTTAAAACAAAGTTCCCTTCATCTCCATGCTAAGAATGGCTTTATAACTAATAACGTTATTATTTAGATAGCCATTATTAACACGAGGGGACCGGAAGTGAAATTTAGCATCGAATCGTAACTTTCACCACATTGTCATTATTGAAGAGACCGCACTTGTAGTCACCAATGTTGAAGAGCGTTTTTTTTTCTTTGTTTTTGTGACGTATATTAACGTCTTAAATTATTTATGTTGTATGTTGGACTTGAAATAGACGAAAATATATTTATTTAGTACAAACAACTGTTGTGGCAACCAAAAATAAAGTTAGGTAAAGAATGAGAGTTCAAAGAGCCCAAAGGAGATTCTAGATAAAAGAGTTGTTTTGTTTGTAAAGAGAAATTCGGTACATGCGTTCATTTCGGCTGACGGCGTGTGCGTAAATAGGATAGGCATGTAGATTTGTATATAGTAGTGTGTCTGTTTGGCCACTGAGATAGTATGTGCAAACTGCATCATGCATTCGGTGAGCGACGTGTGTGTACTTTGTTTACAAATGTCTCGCGTCATGCGTGTGCTATTTTCTGGGGCCTTTCGCCCCAAGAGGTCCAGGCTGGATTGAGAAGTGCGCACATGTCTGCAGAAGAAAAATACCGGAGAAAAGGAAGTATGTGTTTCGGTAGTTATAGTACGCATTGGGATTCGGAGTGAATATCTTCGCTTCTCTGGTTTGCTGAAAGAAACGGCTGATTGGAGATTGTCCAATCGCGAGTCGATACGTAAACAACATTCACTGTGGCTGCAACTTCTAACAGCATAATAATTTGCAAACATGTTTACAAAAAGGCCCCCCCCCCAAACCATTAAGAAAAGTCTGAAGAATGTTTTCCAAAACAAGACATTAAAAGAATGATACATTATGGTATATCAGTAATATTTGTTGCCCAGTAGCAAAAAATAAAAATAATAATAATAAAAAAAACAATCACGAGAAGCACTAATAAAAAAGAAGAAGAGAGTACATGAGACGCGGCACAGTGGGTGGGCGCAGATCAAACCCATGAACCTTAGAATCCGTTATAGCTTCTAGGTTGGACACTAACGTCCATTATCTGGTAGTAAAAGTGGTTGATGTTTATCTTAAATTTTGGAGAAATGTGAAAGTCAAGTCCCCATACATATTTGAACATTGCAGTGTTTATTCTAGTGATGTGACCCGTACGCTTTGCCGGGCCGACTGGAGACGTTCTGCATTAAAATTATGTCGAAAAATAATAATAATAATAATAATAATAAAAAAAATACAACAAAATAAAATAAAAAGATATCGAAATTCGGAACTTGTCTTAATCTTAAGTGCATTTCTTCCCCTTTACTAAACTCACACACAACAAATTAATCTAAACCCCAAATAACAGTTTGATAGATAGAATGAAAAGCTATACCTATTATTTCTTCATCGGATATTTTTTTTTACAAGGATCAAAGATCGATTTTTTGGTACGAAAGATACGTGTGAGAAAATTAACATTTTAATAGAACTGAACTCTAATACTTGTCTTGGTATTTGTGCGTTATATCTGTGGCAGATTCTTCTTACATTTCTGAGTGGTACATCGTTGACATTTACGTCAGAATGTCAGTGTTAAAAGTCATAAAAATACACGTCATTCCTTAAGCTTACCACTGCCCTAAGTCCGGGTGACAATACGAATATGCAAAAAAATCTGTTTGCCCGAATTTTTTTTGTATTGCATGGTAATTTCATGAGAATGTATGGATTTTCGTTAGACAACAAAAAAAAAAAATCACGTGACATAGCGTTTACTTTTTTGGGGGAGGGGGCATCAATTTGGTATCGCGATTTTACCAGAGAACAAATAACTAAATAAAAAGAGCGGTTATAATTTAACACTTAATTTAAGATTTAACGTCCTTTAAAAAAAAAAAAAAAAAATCTAAATACGTGCGCACGCCCCGCCTCTTCCTGAAAATAAAATAAAAAGCTTTCTTATCCCAGAACCTCGGAAGTGTGAGAGCGGGTAGTGAGATGGTAAAAATCTAAAAATAAACAAATATGGAACTTGTTGGTTTGAAGGGGAATTAATATCTCAACTATATCAGCTGTAAGAAATTACGAGATAGAAACAAATAAAAATATTTCTGAACGTACTACTCATCCTCATCCCCCCCCCCCAGCCCGCGGGGTTTATGATGTTTAACATTTAACTTAATTGGCGTACATTTGTGAAGTTGTTAGGTAATAAACGTTTATTTTACTCTCAGAGTCTTCTGCGCGTATTGTCCGAATGGCGCCAACTCGTTCGTTTCCTTCAATAAAGACTCGTATTTTGTCAAAAGCGGACACCATCTGTTGCGTTGCTTTCGCCATCTTACTCGCTACCTTCTCGTCGACAACAGCTGGAGTCTTCGTGGCAATAAACTTGGGTGACATTCATGTCGAGATTCTTCGACAATGGCGAGCGGTAAAAGGTAACAAAAAGAAACAACAAAAACACAAACAAAAAAAAAAACGTGGAACGAGGATCCGGGGTTAATGAATCGATATTTTCCATGATCAAGATCGAACGTGTTAAATAAATAAATAAAAGGGCCGCTAGTGAATGTACGTGTCCGAAAGAGGAGACAATATTCTTTTAATTAAAAAGACACATCATCCGGTATTTGTGTAGTTTGCTTGTAATTTCCCCCAGAATGAAATCTTATCCAAAAGGGGTTTTTAGTATTTGTCTTGAGTGTTATAGACGAATAGAGTTATGGAGAACGATATCTAACGTGAGATAATGGAGGCGGGGGAAGATAGTAGACTGATAGAGACAGAAAGAAAAAAAAATATATATAGAGAGAGACATGAGAGAGAGAAAGAGGGTAAGAGAGAGAGAGAGAGAGAGAGAGAGAGAGGGTGAGAGACAGGAGAGAGAGAGAGACAGAGACAGGAGAGAGAGAGAGACAGAGACAAGAGAGAGAGAGAGAGAGAGAGAGGGTGAGAGACAGGAGAGAGAGAGAGACAGAGACAAGAGAGAGAGAGAGACAGAGACAAGAGAGAGACGGAGGAGAGACACGAGAGAGACGGGGAGAGACACGAGAGAGAGGGGGGAGAGACACGAGAGAGAGAGGGGGGAGAGACACGAGAGAGAGAGGGGGGAGAGACACGAGAGAGAGAGGGGGGAGAGACACGAGAGAGAGGGGGGAGAGACACGAGAGAGAGAGAGGGGGGAGAGACACGAGAGAGAGAGAGGGGGAGAGACACGAGAGAGAGAGAGGGGGGAGAGAGAGGGGGTGAGAGACACGAGAGAGAGAGAGGGGGCGAGAGACAGGAAAGAGAGGGCGAGAGACAGGAAAGAGAGGGCGAGAGACAGGAAAGAGAGGGTGAGAGACAGGAAAGAGAGGGTGAGAGACAGGAAAGAGAGGGTGAGAGACAGGAAAGAGAGGGTGAGAGACAGGAAAGAGAGGGTGAGAGACAGGAAAGAGAGGGCGAGAGACAGGAAAGAGAGGGCGAGAGACAGGAAAGAGAGGGCGAGAGACAGGAAAGAGAGGGCGAGAGACAGGAGAGAGGGTGAGAGACAGGAGAGAGAGGGTGAGAGACAGGAGAGAGGGTGAGAGACAGGAGAGAGGGTGAGAGACAGGAAAGAGAGGGTGAGAGACAGGAAAGAGAGGGTGAGAGACAGGAAAGAGAGGGTGAGAGACAGGAAAGAGAGGGTGAGAGACAGGAAAGAGAGGGTGAGAGACAGGAAAGAGAGGGTGAGAGACAGGAAAGAGAGGGTGAGAGACAGGAGAGAGGGTGAGAGACAGGAGAGAGGGTGAGAGACAGGAGAGAGGGTGAGAGACAGGAGAGAGGGTGAGAGACAGGAGAGAGGGTGAGAGACAGGAGAGAGGGTGAGAGACAGGAGAGAGGGGGAGAGACAGGAGAGAGGGGGAGAGACAGGAAAGAGGGGGAGAGACAGGAAAGAGGGGGAAAGAGCGGGAGCGTGAAAAATAACTCTCGTTAAAAAGCTATCGTATCGACCAATGCTTTTATTCGCTACATTTTAAGTTGTGCTGCGTGAATGTAAAAGATGTGTGTTAAAGGGACGCTAAAGTCATGAGTTATAATATATCGCGTATGATTTCCACGTGAATAAAAATCTAATAAATATTTTATTTTCGGTCCTATTTGGTTATTTTGACCGCAAGTCATAACACGGCGCACTGAAACATAATGGTTGCAAAACTAAATAAAAGCAAGTTTATTAATATATTTAACACCAAATTCCTTACGGTCATGGGTGAGAACAATGTTTAGACCAAATGGTGTCAAATACATTTATTTCACGATTCTGCTTTCGTCACATAAAAATTGTCGAACAAACTTCCACGTGTGCCACCTGCTTTTTTTTTTTTTACTATTGGGATTACCGCTTATCAAGGCCAATGGCTACTCAAAGATAAGGGATAATCAGACGGGGATTGCTAGCCAAAAGATGATGAACATTATAGGAGTACTAACATTGATCAATGGTATTAACTGCGTTTGATTACTTTTAGAGCGGTCCATGATAAGAATATTTTGATATTGGATTTTAAGATGATCAAGTTGTAATCAGCAGGGAAGCAGTTCCGCCATAATGTGTTCCACATGTGGGAAACCCTTGTAGAATAGCAGTGTGTGGAAATTCCGTCTGATGCTAAGCACCTGAAGGGAGAAAGGAAAGTCTTTTTTCTTTTTGCAATGAAGTTAGGGTTATGTGATTATTTTCTCAGCGTCATTTTGTCGGGAATAAGTCCACGCTGTTGCGCGAAATCCACTGTTGCCACTGTCCGGATAAAGAGTCGACGATTATATTAAATTCACGGGGATGAAAATTAAAATGGAAGATTAATAAGCGCGTTTTTAGTATTTGTTGATTCAAATGACACGTAATTGTACGAATTTACGAAAAGTTTTAGTGTTGATGTGTGGTGGACCAAGATGCGATCCGAACGAATTGCTTATTCCATAAGCTGTAAAGTCATTCATCGATACAATAA
>OY744516.1:138722024-138724524 GCA_963556195.1 Sepiola atlantica
TAGCTAGAATGAAAAGCTATACCTATTATTTCTTCATCGTATAATTTTTTTACAAAGATCAAAGATCGATTTTTTGGTACGAAAGATACGTGAGAAAATTAACATTTTCATAGAACTGAACTCTAATACTTGTCTTGGTATTTGTGCGATATATCTGTGGCAGATTCTTCTTACATTTCTGAGTGGTACATCGTTGACATTTACGTCAGAATGTCAGTGTTAAAAGTCATAAAAATACACGTCATTCCTTAAGCTTACCACTAACCCTAAGTCCGGGTGACAATACGAATATGCAAAAAAATCTGTTTGCCTGAATTTTTTTTGTATTGCATGGCAATTTCATGAGAATGTATGGATTTTCGTTAGACAAAAAAAAAAAAAAAATCACGTGACCTAGCGTTTACTTTTTTTGGGGGGGGGGCATCAATTTGGTATCGCGATTTTATCAGAGAACAAATAACTAAATAAAAAGAGCGGTTATAATTTAACACCTTGGCCTTTTGGCTAAGATCAAAGTGTAGTATCTGTTCCGATGGATACTGCACTTCATAGATCGGTATTGTCTTGCCCTTCGGGGCTTGATTTACGCCGGTCTATGGGTCTGTCCTGTGCAGTTCTAGGAGGTCCACCCTCCCAGGCTTCGCCTCCCCTCTTTGGGGAGGAGTAAGTTTATAGCTTACTGCCTGAGGCGCCCCTACCGGGGAATGCCGACGGGGCTGCCCAGGCAATTTTTAATGGCCAGAGCGCTCACCTTCTCGGGCGCTGGCTTTTCAAATCCCACTTTCCGACCTTGTGTCACATACTCCCATTGTGGGTGGGTGTTAAATAACGCCTTTTGGCTAAGATCAAAGTGTAGTATCTGTTCCGATGGATACTACACCCCATGGACTGGTATTGTCTTGGCCTTCGGGGCTTGATTTACGCCGGTCTATGGGTCTGTCCTGTGCAGTTCTAGGAGGTCCACCCTCCCAGGTTTCGCCTCCCCTCTTTGGGGAGGAGTAAGTTTATTGCTTACTGCCTGAGGCGCCCCTACCGGGGAATGCCGACGGGGCTGCCCAGGCAATTTTTGATGGTCAGAGTGCTCACCTCTCGGGCGCTGGCTTTTCAACCCCCACTTTCCGACCCGACCTTGGGTCACATCTTACTTGTGGGAGTAGGATAAAACTGGCCTTGTGCCTAACTCCTGGAGAGGAGTAAATGATACTTAATTTAAGATTTAACGTCCTTTAAAAAAAAAAATTTTAATACGTGCGCACGCCCCGCCTCCTCTTCCTGAAAATAAAATAAAAAGCTTTCTTATCCCAGAACCTCGGAAGTGTGAGAGCGGGTAGTGAGATGGTAAAAATCTAAAAATAAACAAATATGAAACTTGTTGGTTTGAAGGGGAATTAATATCTCAACTATATCAGCTGTAAGAAATTACGAGATAGAAACAAATAAAAATATTTCTGAACGTACCACCCATCCCCCCCCCCCAGCCCGCGGGGTTTATGATGTTTAACATTGAACTTAATTGGCGTACATTTGTGAAGTTGTTGGGTAATAAACGTTTATTTTACTCTCAGAGTCTTCTGCGCGTATTGTCCGAATGGCGCCAACTCGTTCGTTTCCTTCAATAAAGACTCGTATTTTGTCAAAAGCGGACACCATCTGTTGCGTTGCTTTCGCCATCTTACTCGCTACCTTCTCGTCGACAACAGCTGGAGTCTTCGTTGCAATAAACTTGGGTGACATTCATGTCGAGATTCTTCGACAATGGCGAGCGGTAAAAGGTAACAAAAAGAAACCAAAAAACAAAAAAAACGTGGAACGAGGATCCGGGGTTAATGAATCGATATTTTCCATGATCAAGATCGAACGTGTTAAATAAATAAATAAAAGGGCCGCTAGTGAATGTACGTGTCCGAAAGAGGAGACAATATTCTTTTAATTAAAAAGAGACATCATCCGGTATTTGTGTAGTTTGCTTGTAATTTCCCCCAGAATGAAATCTTATCCAAAGGAGTTTTTAGTATTTGTCTTGAGTGTTATGGAGAACGAGAGAGAGGGGGGGGACACGAGAGAGAGGGGGGGGGGAGAGACAAGAGAGGGGGGGAGAGACAAGAGAGAGAGGGGGGGGGAGAGACACGAGAGAGAGGGGGGGGAGAGAGACACGAGAGAGGGGGGGGAGAGAGACACGAGAGAGGGGGGGGGGAGAGACACGAGAGAGGGGGGGGCAGAGACACGAGAGAGGGGGGGAGAGAGACACGAGAGAGGGGGGGAGAGAGACACGAGAGAGAGGGGGAGAGAGACACGAGAGAGAGGGGGAGAGAGACACGAGAGAGAGAGGGGGAGAGAGACACGAGAGAGAGAGGGGGAGAGAGACACGAGAGAGAGAGAGGGGGAGAGAGACACGAGAGAGAGAGAGGGGGAGAGAGACACGAGAGAGAGAGGGGGAGAGATACACGAGAGAGAGAGGGGGAGAGATACACGAGAGAGAGAGGGGGAGAGATACACGAGA
>OY744516.1:138729524-138794524 GCA_963556195.1 Sepiola atlantica
CAAAACACGGCAATTTTTAAAAAATTAAACGGGAATTGAGTTGCCGGTGCTTGGTTTAAAAAGGTTTACATATAACTTTCTATTGTATAATATATCAATAGGATATGTTTTTATAGGTTACATAAAACCACTTCCGCAAATGCATAATTCGTCGGAGAGTGTACTGAAGACTTATTGTTACAGTTTTGTATACAAATCGCTACAAACGCTAACTACTTGTACAACAACAAGAAAATGTAACTCAATTCGAAATGGTGCTGCCAAATATGGTTCGGTATTTAAAAGTGAAAACCATCTCTTTATGGAGACCGAGGTAAGTGTGTGGGGGAGGAGGGGGAGGTAGAGAAATCAGAAAAATCGTTGATATGTTTTTTTTTTTTTACTACTAACTAAAATGATATTTTAACCACAATTTTTAATAAAATGTACATAAATATAAATTTTTCGGATTTAAATAGAATAAAACAACTACTTTATTGTGGATTATATAAGTTTAGACTTACTACTAAAAAATAAATTTAGTTCAATAGTGTTCGATACTAATATAGTTATTAGTAGATCTGATGTATATATATATATATATATATATATATATATAATGGCGTATACGTCGAAAATTAAGAAACTTAAAATAAATATTTTAAGTATTAGATTCAATATTTCCACATTAGAAACATCGTTTAATGAAAATATGAGAAATCACTTAGAAACCAAATCACGATGTAAGATTTTATTTTTTTAATAAAAGAAAATTAAAAATAAATCTTCTTGCATCGTGATTTGGTTTCTAAGTGATTTTTCATATGAAATATTTTATTTATTTTAAGAACAAAAAACACGTTGTTTGGTTACTAAATTCAAAATAATTACAAATTCACGATGTTTCAAAAAAGAGGGACTACATTTCAATTTCTAATAGCACAGCCAACGTGCACATTCTTAGACGAACTTTTAATCTTGACATCGGGCAGATACTTTCACTGAAGAAGATGCCTTCGACAAATAGAAAAAGAAAGAAAAAAAAGGAACATTGTATGATTATGGCGTCTCGGCCGAAAATGAAAATAAATATTTTATTTATTTAAAAATAACAAAAAAAACACAGCGTTGTTGGGTTTCTAAATTCAATATATATATATATATATATATATATATATATATATATATATATTGAAAAGTCACATTTGAAGCGTTGGCGGAATGGCAATAATAACGAGGATATTTTTTTATAAAATATTTAGAAAACCTTGCACAACGCAAATTATTTGTTTTTAAAAATAAATTATTTATTTATCTTAAAAACCTTTTTTTTCTATAAACTTGAGTACTTTCGGTAATATATACCATCTTCAGGAGAATTTTTTCTTTTTTTTCTTCTTTTTCGCAGCCAAGTTGAAAATCCGTCTAGATGTTAGGACGAAAAGTGTTGATATGGCTGTGTGTCACGTGGAAGAATATTTTGAAAAGTCACACATTTGAAGCGTTGGCGGAATGGCAATATATACACACACACTGGATTAAAAAAATTTTTTTTTATTATAGTTTACCCTAAACAAGGCGGGTTGCCACTGTAAACGTAAGGAGCTACTGAGAAATAGGGAGACCATTTTGGGAGCTATCCTGAATTGGAAGCTGTGCAACGAGATGTTTGTTCATATTAGTTTTAAATTTCTGCATGTCGGTACAGTCGGGAAAATAGGGAGCAGGGAGGAAGTTCCAAAGGCCCGAAGCACGAGGAAAAAAGCTATTGGGGTATGTTTTGGATATCTTTCATTCCGAAACTGGATTTAAATGATATAAATCTTTGAAATAATACATATTAAAAATCTCTATTGTATAATAAATATTGAGCCTCTACACGGCAACTTGGAACTTACTTGTATAGTTGATCATAGACTATTTTTTCGGATACGAATTTAATTGTAAATACATAATTTTTGTTTATGTTATCAGGAACCTTAGACATTTCCTAGGACTGGACCAGGAGCCCTGAAACCCATATTACCATTTTCATTCATTTTTTAAAATTTTAATTACTAATTTTCAAGTTATAAATAAAATAATGTAAAATGTCGTCTTTGCTGTTTATGGATGCCAGCGTGAATGCAGACCCTACACTATTATTGTATGGCCCTTAAATACAACATTAATACAACTATGGGATCCCTAGTAAAATTTGATTTAGAAAAGTTTTTTTTCTTTAATTTTTTTTATTTTTAATTTTCTTATCTTTTTGTTTGGGATGAAGATGGGGCATCCTGCCGGATGGCAGATATTCACCCGCTATTTCAAACACTCCAACCGAAAGATCTTTTTAAGATTCGAACCGTCCCTTTAAGTGCAATTGTTTGCATCTCTCTTGCACTTGGTTAACCGGGTATATCCGCCAAGTTCCGAGTTCTGTGCGCGTTCACTGCACAGGCCGTAAATGTTAGCTCGTTGTGCCGGTCCAAAGTTGCTGTTCGATTCTGACATCGGTCGTAGTGTTAATTGGGTGCCCTCAGTGCTGTAAGAAATAAAACCACAAGTCCAGCTTAAAACAAGTAACAGGTTTTATTTGTTGGAGGTCACAGTGGTACCCGTTTCTTCCTCTATTAAATAACAGACTTGCCAATAAGAATTCTGAACACAAAATATGAGTTCAACTGAGCACAACCAAACCATCTGTTTCCGACGTCGGATGGGGGGGGGGGAGGAATCAAGCCTAAGTGATCTCCCCTGCTCATCTCCTGGAATATATGTACTTTCGGCCAGAAATCATGGATTCCGGTCTTTTTCGTTATCCCCATTCAGCTACTCCCAGAAAGAACCACAAAATATCCACTTGAGATAACGGCTCGCCAGTATCTACTTAAAAACGCCTATCTGCAGACAATATATGAAAATTAGTTTTTCAGAGTCTTCGTCTGTTAGCATGAATCCCCGTGTAAGGAAACACTTTTCAAACAGAAATAAAATTCTGGGTGGCCAAATATAAAATCAGAGACCTTTTCTATTTCTGCTCTGCCCACTCCCTTCTCTCGGGCGAACATCTCACCTGCAACAAATCTCTCATCCGCATACAGCACAAACATGCAACCCACTAAACATGCCATCCAGTGCATGTTCACATGGTTTTCAATTGCATACACAGACAGAGATACAAAGGCACCGCGAGTATAGAATAGATATGTATACACAGAATGTAAAAACTATGCACTTCTTACTGAAAAATGGTTAATTTGTTGGTTCTGTGTCCAAGTGTAAATCTAAGAACAGAACAAATCGTTGAAAGACTTGCTGTTTATCTGACTCGCCATTATCAAAGTGTAGTATCGGTTCCGATGCTACACTTCACCGGCTCTGTACTAGACTGAGGCAATTTTTATTTCCGTTCCAATCCAGAGTGCCCCCATTTTCATTTTTTGGGGGAAGGTGGGGCTGGATTTTCCTCCCATTAAAACCCGACCTGATGAGGCTGATCATTATATTCTTGTGATTTTATCTTTTTTTAGCAAAGGCAGATGCCATTCATTTAAAACCGACAATGGATTCTTATGACAAACAAAAAACAAGGTTAACTGAACAGTAGATGAGATGTAGAGGATTTCAAATTGCTGCTTTTTCGATGCTCACGAACGTTTAGTTTGAAAACTGGATGTGACCTAAGTTAATATTGGTTCGCAGAATTTATTAGGAGTGGGTTCAGTCAGTACATTGTAACGAATCTCAGGAAAGTAGTAACCACACATTTCGTGGATGTGTACTCGCATCTGTGTCCAGGTTCACTCTCACGATGACGTTTGAAAAAACATTTCCCTCACTAAACTCGCACTTTAAATGGAGACAACTTTAAAATATCACATCTTTGTTTAGTACATTTGATGTATCCATTTCAAAATATATCAACCTTTTGGGGATATGATACCAAAACAATATCTATTATAAATGTGGCATAGAAGTTTGTTTGCTATTTTACCCATAGATAAACATGTTATTGCCTCAAGAAGGTGCGGGTTACGTTAGTACATTGTAACGGATCACAGGAAGCCGAATAACCATTGATTTCGTAGACTTGTCCTCGCATCTCTCTGAGTCTTGGTTTGAAATAGCATTTTCATCACTAGAAGCGCAGATTGAATAGACACATCTTACAAACATACGCCCGTTTTAACCGTTATAAAGTACATTGACTCTTTCGTAGATCTGTCTTTTGGCTAAGATCAAAGGGAAAATGATGAGTTCAACGGTCTAAACAGTTTCTTCAAAAATTTGAATAAAATTAGTGTATATGCGATATATATATATATATATATATATATATATTAAAGATTATGACATGAAAAACGTTTTGGAGTTAAAAATCAATCTCGTATTACGTAGGGGAAAAAGACAGTTTAATACTTTTGTCCTGAGCGATACAAAGAAAAATGGCGACACGAGCTAAGTACACAACTTCCAGTTCATTTTTGTTAAAATCTTGATCATTCTAGCATATTTACACATTCTAAACGTTTTTTTCTTCAGATTACATGCGTAATACTAAATGGATTTTAATTCGAAATCGTTCCTCATTTAAAAAAACAAAAAACATTTTTATCACCTATACACATTTTTTTTTATCACATTCTGTTTAGATTGTCGAACTCATCATTTGTCGATGAAAGTATAGTATCTGTTCGGATAGTGCACTTCATTTGTCTCTGACCTCGCACAGTGAAGGAGAAATCCTTCTTGACTGAGGTAATTTACATTTTTGTTCCAATCCAAAGTACCCTTGTGTCTAACTGCCCTTATGGCGTGGCAAATACGAATAATAAGTGGCATTCGACCCGCCATTTTCATTAGGGCACATTGTATGATACCATAGATCGCATTCGTCACATCTCTCGCAATCAACTTTTTTTTTCCAAAACAAGGAAAACTCCAGCGGTCACAAGTAGTGCAAATTTCCTCTTTCTCTTTACTGGAACTTTCAGATTATGGAGGAGCACTTTCTGTTTTTTTTTCTTTTACACCAGACATAGATGGACGCGAACCAGCAAAATCGCGCAATGAAACGGCTATTCATGGAGTTATCTTTCGTCCACGTTCTTGTGATATTTTATTCTTTGGCGGAATATAATGCTGAAGCATTCTGACAACCGCGTTTCCAAGAACTTGTTGCACTGGTGGAGAGCATACAATATGTTACAGCCCGGTATTAGGGAGCAAACAAATCAAGGTGGATTAGTTAAAAGCGAAAAATACAGGTTGGTATAGGAAAAGCGTAGTAACTTCCAATGTCAAAGTAGCCTAGGTTTACGGTATTCATTTAGAGAGAGAGAGAGCGAGAGAGCGAGAGAGCGAGAGAGCGAGAGAGCGAGAGCGAGAGCGAGAGAGCGAGAGCGAGAGAGCGAGAGAGAGAGAGCGAGAGAGAGGTGCAAAAAAAGGCAAAAAAAACTAAAACACTTAAAACAATTTGAAAAACATTTTATCAATGAAATATCAAAATTAAGAGAAAAAGACAACGAGTACGCATGTAGGGGAGACAAAAAGTGATTTAACTTCCCTACGCAGTTTATGAATCGTTACAACTATTTGCCTTAGCGGCAAAATTAACATTTTTAGTTTTCAGAGAGAACTGTTATAAAAGAGAAGATAAAGGCAATTCAAGGCGAAGAGAGGAAGGAGACAGAGAGAGAGGGAAGGAGACAGAGAGAGAGGGAAGGAGACAGAGAGAGAGAGAGACAGAGGAAGGAGAGAGAGAGAGAGGAAGGAGACAGAGAGAGAGAGAGAGAGAGAGGAAGGAGAGAGAGAGAGAGAGAGAGGGGAAGGAGACAGAGAGAGGAAGAGACAGAGGGAGACAGAGAGAGAGACAGAGACAGAGAGACAGAGAGAGAGAGTCCAACCAAATAGCGATTTGGCAGAAATCAGCTTCTTATTTAATAAAACAAACAAACAAAAAAGTGGATGTTGACTCCAAAACGGAGAACTCACGTATATGAGAGTCTCTAGTGTTTTAAGTGGCAATCCGCTTTTTTGGGATTAAAAAAAGCATATATTTCGAAAGAATTTATATATTAAAACATTTTCAGTTTTTCTGAAAGTCGATTTCATTGGCCATAAAACAATGTAATCACGGATTATGCTCGCTTCTGTTTTGCATAAACTGTATTGTAACGTAATCCTCCTTCCGTGCATAAAACCAAAATATTTAGTTTAGCAGTGGTTTTATTGGGTCTTAAAACCTTATTTATTATGGGATCGTTACACGCCCTAAACGGGCCTGGTTTCATTTTATACCATTTGTCTTTGAAACTGTGCCTGCTAATCCTGATTAGAAAGCCATAAAACCCACTATCAATTCTGAAATTTTGGGATGTTGAAACTAATCATTATATATGTTATTCCAAAAGACGTTATATAAGAAATTGGAGAAATCATTTTAATTTTATAGTAGATTTTATTGGCTAGAACCTCTCGAATTACATCCACTACATACCTTTATACTCTCTAATATGTTGCGATCGTTTCGGATTTTCGAGGAAAAACAACTATGCTGTAAGAATATAATTCATTCATGGCAAAAAATAAATCTCAAAAACGGAAAGCGACGAAAAAAGTAGAAAAATAAAAATGCCAACTTAAAAAAAAGGGACTTCTATAAAACAAGACCTATATCAACACGAATGTTTCCGATTGCGATTTACGGAACAGACCGGAAATGGCAAAGCCGTCGCCGAACAGTTAATCAGTACCGATATTAAATGAAACAAGTCTTTCATTTATTCCCCTAACTTGAGATTAGAGTCAATTAACCTCCGTGTTAAAAAAAAAATCACTAAATGAATCGACTTTATTTCTATTTTTTTAATTTTTCCTTTTAAGAAGTTCTTTTTAACTTTATTTTTTGAGAAGTGAAATTTTTTTAAATCTTAACCTGTCACCGCGGTCAAATTCATTTTTGTTTTTCATTTGAATGCTTAGTGTTGTCTACTTTAAAAACATTTTTTTCGCGGCTATCAATACATAAAACTGCGTCCGCTATTTCCGGCCTGTTCTGTAAATCGTAAAAAATCGGAAACATTCGTGTCGATATGGGTTTCGTAATGTAGACGCACGAAAATTATTAAGCCAAATAAATTTCTAAAAACTTGGATTTAAAATGGACAAACTGGCAACCATTATTTTCGAAGTACAGGTTTGTATCACGTACAATTACGCGAATACCGTATGACTTGATAATACTTTATTCATTTAACTGGTGTATTCCAACGCAGGGGAGAATTTAAAAAAATCATGTATCGTCACATATTCACGTTCAAATCTCCGTCTTCAACTTGTTGGCTAATCGTTTTTCTTTGTACTTTCATTGAAGCACGGAATAACCTCGTCGTTCAGTATAGAAACGGAATTATTTAACAGTTTGTATAGAGTCTTGCATTAGTAACGTGACCCCGGTTTTTATATCCCACCCAATAAATCATGGCACAAAGAAAATCCAATATGAAAACGATATAATTAGAAAATAAAAATTAAATACCGCTTTTCCATAGAAGAATATTTAGCCATTTCAAGAACAGACGGTTTACTAGAAGATCCGAGGACGTATCTGACTCTTTTATATAGGTAGAGGATTTGACGTATTATGCGACAGACTAATTAAGTGTTCGTACGTACTCGACAATCAGTCCGACAATGACCTTATTTTTATCGGACTGAGATATGGTCCCGTTCAGTCCTAGGAGGTCCACCCTTTCAGACTTTACCCTTTTCCCTTTGAGAAGGGGTTAGCTTATTGCTAATCTCCCGAGGCGCCCCCTACCGAGAAATACCGACGGGGCTGCATAGGCATTTTTGTAGCTCACCCGACCTTGTGTCTAACCTCCCACAGAGGAGGTAAATAAATATACAAGAGAAGACTTATCCACAAGTAAAAGCGGCAGCCATTTTTACCTCTATTTTTGTTAAAAAAAAAAAAAAAAAAAAAAAAAAGAAGTTAACCACTAAAAGAATATTAAGATATCAATTGTACTGTCACCTGGATCGAATGCGGTATCCAATTCAGATTGACACTTGGAAGAGAAAAAGAAAATACAAAAAAGGGAAAAAAAATTATACGGACACTCTGGGAATATTGGTTTAAGAATAAACCTTGGGAAAGTACAGTGATATTTTGGATCTCGTGACAAAGTATCTCACGGGTTGCCTACAGCTGAGCGGTTGCACCATTCTACGTTGAATTCGAACTCTTGTTTCCTTTGCAAACTTTACGACATCGCTACGTCCTTCGCGAGTCCTAAAGTGTTATTTGACATCCGCATGGTATTACTATCAACACCACCTGGCATATACGTCTTACTGAAACCGAAACAGTTTTTAGTTATTTGTTTTATTAAGCTTGCAAAAAATAAACAGCGACGTCTTCTTTCAGGGTAGCAGAGGAATTTACTGATGAAAACCAAACATTAGTCGAAACATGTATTTACAAATTAAGAAAATTATTATCGCGGAAAAGTAAACAAAGTCCTACAGCAAGAGTGTGCTGTTCGACTACGGTAAACTTGTCAGTTTTACGGCATATCAACCTTTATTTGAGTTATTACCAAAACATTCAAGGGGCGTCTGTAATAACGTTGACACACCAGTTCGTGTTAGATCACCGAAGTTAAGCAGCGTTAACCCTCGCCAGTACATGATGGGTGACCATTTGAGAATAACAGGCGCCGTATGTGGGAGGATGGCGAAACCTCCGTGCAAACAAACAAATAAATTAATTAACAAATAAAGCCCTGAAGATACCTTTAATAAGTACTTCAGTATAACGTGCTAGTCCACATGTGTTGATACAAGGGAGCAACCGCCCCTTGGCGAAGTTTTCCGAGGCGAATATGATATCGTTTTCTTTTTTCGTGGTTTATATAGAGTCATTGAAGTTCAGCAACGCGGAACCTAGTCAGTACTTGAAGGGCACGAGAATACCAGGTGCCGCAAAAAAACATTCCACCCTGGTATATAAAGCCCACGAACCAAAACAGACGACAGACTATAAAAATAAGTTTCTTGAATACAAAATACAAGTTTTCTTATATATATATATATATATATATATATACTAGCTGTACCTACTCGACGTAGGCCGCCATTCATTAATGTTATTTTAGTTTTAAAAAATTAAAACAAAAACAAAAAATGTGTACGTCACGACGAGATAAAAAATAGCTCAAATTGTAAGGGAGAAAACTCATTTTTACCTTTAAGTTAAAATAGGAATCATCTCCATTAAATTAAACTATTTATTAATTATTTAACTTGTATTCATTATAATAATCTTCGTTGACACAATAATTATTTTCAGAAAGAAACTAAAGCGAATTATATTTTAGTGCAAAGAACACGCAAGGATAAAAAGGAAAAAGAATCGCTAGTCAAACTCAAATATCGGTCTGTCAGATCTATTGCTATTTCGGTCTAACATGGAAAATCCGACAAGATAACTTTATATATTAGATAATGTCATTTTGTTTTTTGTTACATGGGTTAACGTAAGTAAATATGACGGTTGTCAAAATACAGATTGGCACAAAATGGAAACAAAATGAAACGTTCTCTTTGTATTGTGAAGTATAAAAAAACAAAACAACATTGCACTTATATACATTTATTCACATTTCAACATTTAAATATTTCTCATTTATTGGTACGCCTCTCTGTCAGTCACAATTTTTTGAAACGTAATAAATACATCGCGGACTTTGTATCATTTCGAAATATCATAGATCTTAGCGACTTTTAGAAATAGAAAACATTGCATAAATAAGCAATTGCCTACAAATAAAGCGGATGCCATGACTGGAAATCGAAACCGAAATCTTGAGATCTTCAGTCTGAGTTCTACTAATTGAGCTACCATCATAACAAAATAATTATAGCTTTGGTGTGACGTCATAGATTTGATTTACGTCATGTTTAAAAACATGAATTCAAACATAAGCGATAATAAAAAAAAATGAATGGGTAAACATTATCTATAGCGTTGGAAATTATTTTAATAGTCCAAAACAATTGGTTTTGCTTTAGCTACGTCTTGTATGTAGTTCTTTTATAATTATATAATCCTTCCAGCCGGGCAAAAATATGCGACCAGAGAAGGGGGGGGGGCATTTTTGCTAGTTGAATAAATAATGAAAGAGTCCATATCTTGCAGACCGACAAGTTAGGATTCACATGTTTTGCTTCTTATCAGGAAGTTCAGAAGAAAAAAAGAGGTAAGTTGTTTCCGTATCGATCTGCAAGATTGAGATTCCAAGCGCCAAAGCGAGCGAGTAAAAATAGATTGAAAATTGCCAACCCGTGTTTCAATTTTACCGGGAAATTATTCAAGACAATCAACCCATTTAAGTGATTAAAAGTTCAGCCGAGTTCCCGCCTCAAGGTTTTCCTCGACCTCAAACACCGTTTCCACAGATTCATTGACATAAATAGAACATCCAATTTATGGCACCTAAAAACACATACACACGTGTAACCGAAAGGAAAACGGAATTCTTTTCTACAATATTGGCCCCACCGAGTAATACCGTTTTTCTTTGCCCCCCCCCCCTAAAAACCAACAACAACCATGATACTGTAGCAACATTAGGGGGATATATGTAAAAAAACAAATGTTAAAAACGGTAGTTTTCTACATGAGGTTAGAGTAGTAGAAACTTCCATTAAACGTTAACAGATTAGAGTTAGTAGCAAAGTGTAGTATCTATTCTGATACTGCACTTTATCTCTTCGGTTCTCGGTCAGCGAAAGAGAAACCCTTCTAGACTGAGGCAATTTTTATTTTGTTCCTATCCAGAGTGCCCCTTTTGTCGGAAATGGATTTTGCCCACATTAAAAATCGACCTTGTACCTAAATCAGTGTCTTCGTGGAGAGGACAGTAAATATGGACTACGTTTCAGAATATGACATGTTAGTAAGTGCGTGACAAACAGCGAATGCTATTTTCTGACTGGTATATACCAGTCGAGGATCCGTTCTCGACAATGACTCTAGCAGAAACTGGACCATTTCGGTGGCCTTTTATATGTCGTACTGAGGTATGAGTCCTGGATAGTCCTAGGAGATCCACCCTGTTAGGCATTGCTTCCATCTTTGGGGAGGGGTTAGTTCATTGCAAACTGCCTGAGGCGCTCCGACCGAGGAATGCCGGGGGACTGTCCAGGTAATTTCTTAAGAGGCCAGAGTGTCGCTTCTTGAGAGGCGCTGGCTTACTCTCCGCAACTTCTGGCTTTGAACCACATCGTACTTGTGTGGGAAGTATGATGTCTACCGAGTAAGTGCGTAGCGGAGAAGCGACGTCGATTCTGCGTTTTTGAGTGTATGACGTCAACGTGATAAGACGTCTTTTTCGAGATCCACCACTCCTACGGGGTGTCGGTCGGGAAATTGCAGCTCATCTCGATCTGCATTGCTGTAAATTGATGCAACAAGTAAACTAAACTAATAGTGACAGGAGTTATTTTACTTCCTCCCATTATTAGAGCTACCAATAAGAAAAAGAAAAGCCGAGAGACGTAAATATCCAGAGAGCAATATGTGACGTATCGATAGAACAGAACTTCGGGCGGGACGCCGGCCAGAGATGTTCAGTTGCGGTCTGAAATCAAAGACATACTAGGTTACAATACGATTGGTTTGGTTTGATTTGTTTTACGGCATATCAACCCTTTTCGGTTTATTTAATGCCGAATCCAATAATTTCAGTAAAAGCTTTTATGCTTCAAAGAAAATTGTGTTTTTTGTTTTGCTTTGCAGAATACGATTGAGTTTTGCAAATGGAAAGCAAAAAAAAAACAATATGAAGCCGGTATCTTCAGATAGCCTGATCTAGTAGCACCAGGATGTTACAATACGAACGAAAGTTAAATACTCCACACGCCTCTTGTTGCCGACATCCAGAAGTTATATTTTGAATCTTCAAAAGCTGCCTTTGATTGGAGAACTTTTATAATAGATAACCAGGCTTTAAAGTTCAGAACAATGAGAAACACGGAGGAAATGGGTACTTCATCCGAGCTATCCGGTAAAAGAGATCACTGGTTCCCACTTAGCTTAAATGCATAGCTCTTCGTAAAAGAATAGAGTACTCTATGTCGTCAATAATGCGAAAATATAAGTATTATAGATTTCCCTTCGTAGTGGTGGCTGAAAGCACACGGGTAAGAGTTCTAAACTGTTGACAAAGCAGTCGGGGTTCGACTCAGCTTGAAACATCCGCCCGTTCTATCCACACTGAAGAGCCGTGATTAAGCGAAAAAGGCTGCCTGTGCATGAAAATTATGAATGTATCTATAGTTATCGTGTCGGATTTTTAAAGTCAGGCCCAAATAGCATTCAAGCTGACAAATCAAACTTTGCTTCTGTCTAGCCAAGTTTCATTTGTTATTGTTGTACCGTGTCATTGGTTATATAATAACGTTCCTAGCTATAATGTATTTAATAAATATATCTACTTCGTTCCGAATGACTGCTAATATGAAACATTTTTTTAAATATCACGGAAAAATAAAACTCAGTAAGAGGTATAACTCATTTTGAATTGAATAATATAAGAGTTGTCTAACTTGAGTTTAAAAAAATGTGCAAGTAACAGATTAGGAACTAAAATAACTTCGCTGCATCGCGGACAACGTCGGGTGGGTAAACTACTCTCTCTATTGGTTTACATATATATATATATATATTGTTTTGACTTCAAACGAATAAACGTACATTACAACAGCAAAACAACTATTTCGGGAATTATGATGAATTATTGATAGAGTTTTCCTTTTGATTATTGTCCTTCAAGATTGAAAATTATTTTTCTATATTTCGGCTGCCGTGCTCCCCGGTCTTTAAATGTATGGTTAGTTTACGGCGATTTTTAAAATTATTATTTAAATGTCAAAATAACAGTTTACAGATAGAAAAAAAAAAGAAAAGGTTTTTGTGCAGAATAGCGCGCACAAAAAAATTAAACACAGACTCCAGAGTTTAAAAAAGTTTTTTGGCAGAGATAAACGATAAATTGGCCGAGACGAATAAGAAAACGCTCGCCAACTGAATGTACGCGTCCTGGCAATGTCTTTGTACTCCACGTTCGAGCACCACCCAAAACGATGCTCAAATAAACCGAACGCACAATTTCCCCAATGTAACAATCTGCGGAACAAGCGCGCATCATTCTCGCTCCAACCTTATTCGTATTTACGGTATTTAAGGGTAACGTCCCCTTTCGCTAGATAAAAACTGTAAGAAAACCAATTAATCTAAAAATACTAAAACATATTTCCCTCTTCTGGTTAAACCAAGAAAACATACAAATTTCATTAAATAAATTGTTAAAATAAAAATAAAATGTTCTATCACCAAGCATTCGACGTCAAGACTCGGAAATCTCCGTAAGTACTAAAATCCTATTGTCCGCTAATCTGCACAGGTACCAAAAAACTTAAACACTTATGGAACAGTATGACAATAAATAGTGCTGCTATCGATCCTGAACCAGTTTTCGTGAGGTTCGACTCGGAAGCGTTCGGCTGTCCTACGCAAACGCCCGAGAGTTGACGAGCCGATTTGTACCAGACGACAATTTTGATACGGTGCTGCGTCCTATGATAATAATGTTTTGCTTGTTTCTTTGTTTTTTTTTGTTAGGGTTAAAACATTTATTTGATAACAGTAATTTCGCTCTGTTTTGCTTGTTTTATTTGTTTTGTTGTTTAAACATTTTTTTGCAACTATAACTAAAAATTATAGGACGCAGCAACGTATCAAAATAAAAAATATTAATTTGATAACAGTAACTTCGCTATGTTTTGCTTGTTTTTTTTTTGTTGTTTCTTTTAGAAAATTTCTTGAAAATATAACTTACAATCACAGGACGCAGCACCGTATCAAAATTGTCGTCTGGTACCATTCGGCTCGTCAACACACGGGCGTTCGCGTAGGACAGCCGAACGCTTCCGAGTCGAACCTCACGAAAACTGGTTCAGGATCGATATCAGTACCCAATGAATAAATAAATGAACAAACGTAAACAATAATCATCGATTCATCGGGTTTAAGTACGTAAGAAATCATCAATCATATTTACATACGGGGGAAAAACATCATAAATGAACAATACGCCCACAGAAGACCAGAGAGCGCATCTGCTGAAGTTTCGAAAGAAAACTAACAACATTGATAAGGACAATAGATTGAAGAGAAACCTTCCTCATATTTTAGACTTAATGAACACTTTCCTATTCAATTATAGTTTGTTTTTGTATTATCACAATCATTATTACAGTTACACACATTTTACGAAATGTCGGAAGAAACACAAGTATGAATATCGAAGAAAGGCGAAGGAAAAGAATAGTTAACAAAGCTCCCCTCCATGTTAAGAATGGGGTTCTAAGTAGCGTTATTATTTAGAAACCCATTCTTAACAAGGAGGGGCGGGGCTTTGTTAACTATTCTGTACCTTCACAAGACAAAGATTTTCCAAAGAAGAATCCGTAAATTCTGAAGTTTTGTAAAGAAAGAAAAAGGTGTGTGGGGTATTCTGCGCTTTTAACGTATAGGAAGATTTTCATTATCAACAGAAATTAATTGAGCTTTCAAGCGAGGACCAACGTGTAGCATCTGTTCGTTACCTTTTGTGCTCCAGTTATTACGCAGTATCATACACCCGCCTTCGGGGAAATCCGAAATTGCAAAAGATTGTCTAGTTCTTGTAATTTTAACTTTAAGATTGTACCTCCCCACTGCATCACACAATGAGAGTCAGTTCGTATGCCCGTTCGTCCACACGTGAAATCTGCATTCAACAACTAACCAGAATCTGTGTCCTTCACCGTGGATAGAAAATGGTCGAATATTCGCAGGAATTAAAATTCGTTTCCTTGTAGTGTAACTTGAGCATTGCAAAGAATTTAAGTTTAACCAGTGGCAGATTTTTTTTAAGACCACGTGTTACTTTATATTATGGGATATAAGACACTCCCACTTTTTTTATAATCAATAGAAACAAAATTACTTCCTAAGATTTATATTCGAAGTTGCGGCATTTAATATGCCCATACACTGTAGACAATCAGTTCTGGAGGCTAAAACGTATATCTCAATTATTATATACACGTTCGTGTTCCTAAGGCTTTTCCCCTATATATTTTAATAACAAAAATACATGGTAAAACATACCTAAAAGCATAAGCAGTCTTAAGAAATTGAAATTCAGGGAATCTTGCTTAATTGGTGTCTAGTGACTATAGATCAAATTTAATACACATCTGAAAATGTTGAATTTTCAAATGGAAGGTTGTGCCCTTTTTATGCCCCTTAAAATCTCTTTAAAAAAATACTAAAAAAAAAAATGATATTGTGGGATTATTAATTGATGTCTAATGCCTATTGTAAAAAAAAAAAAAAAAAAAAAAAAATCACAAAAATTGGAGCTATCTGGGTTATCCTACTAACGGTGCTCCCACATATAATGCGATAAATTACGTGTATAAGCATTAGGAAAGGTATTGTTGTTGTTTTTCTTAAATAATATTAACCGAGTTAAAATCCAAGTAGTATTACACACGAAAATGTGCGAAAAGCACGGTTGAAATCTATGAACTATCGAAGAAAGTCGTAAATAATTCAAAGTTAGTCTAATATGGCCGCCAACTGTCACGTTTTAGATCGACAGGAATGTGTTGAACGAAAAACGAACTTTTCACAGAAAGCAATAAAGTTTACAAGTGTTAATAAAAAAAAATATTTGTTCACACTAAATTATTTTTATACCGAATTTTAGTTTTTTAAATAAAATAATATTTATAATTACACACGGCTTTGCTTCGTTTAGTTTCTCCAGGTCAACAATTGTTTTTTCTATCGCATCGTCTGACATTTTCCCCCTCAAGGCGATAAGTCTTTTAACACGTCTTCTCTTCTATTGTACTAATTAATAGTACATTCGTTAACTACACCCCCCTCCAAAAAAAACCCTTCATACTATCATAATATGAAAAAAAAATATCTCTCTAAAACTTATTTTATTAAAGTTTTTGACTTTTCTGTGTGGGAGCACTGTTAGTAGGATAACCGCTGAAAACTAAATTACACTAAATATAGCCCACATTACCTCCCCTTACGCCTAGCAGCTGTAGTAGAAAATTTATAATGATCGGTTAATTAGTTTAGAAGTGAACCTTGTATATATAAACACATACACATTAGAATCAAACTGATTTGTTTTAATCAGATGTCTGCCTAGTCTAGCCAAGTTTATCAGTAAAAGCCAAACAGCAAGTTCTTTAGTTTTCAGAATTTAAAAAATCACTTTAAAACGAGCCTGTAGGTTTTATTTACTCCTCCCCAGGAGTTAGGCACAAGGCCAGTTTTATCTTACTCCCACAAGTAAGATGTGACCCAAGATCGGGTCGAGAAAGTGGGGGTTGAAAAGCCAGCGCTCGAGAGGTGAGCACTCTGGCCATTTAAAAATTGCATGGGCAGCCCCGTCGGCATTCCCCGGTAGGGGCGCCTCAGACAGTAAGCAATAAACTTACTCCTCCCCAAAGAGGGGAGGCAAAGCCTGGGAGGGTGGACCTCCTAGAACTGCACAGGACAGGCGTGCAGTATCCATCGGAACAGATACTACACTTTGATCTTAGCCAAAAGGCCAAAACGAGCCTGTAAATCAATAATAAGGTAATATTTGAAAAAAAAAAAAAAAAATAACATGAACTAACGGAAAGAATAACAATATGAACGTACGATTTAAGTTTCCCGCCATGAAGACTCGTTGCAAAATGGACTCAATAAAAAACGTTAACTAAAAAAAACAAACTGTTCGACAATCGAAAAATGTTACACTAACAATCCAATTATGCATTCTATGACCGACTGACTCTCTCTGTGACTCTCTTACCAGTAACAATTTATCGTTAACGAAAAGAGATGGAAGCAAGAATTAATAAAGTCTGTTGGCCGCCACATAAATGTAAAAGAGGTCTTCGAAGAAAAGAGACTGATTGACGCACAAAGTGAAATTGCAAGCCGCAACACTGCCTCTGCACTAGTGACTTTGTTCGCGTCCAGCAAATGAAATAAACGTGCTATTCTCTGTGCAGACACGAAGGACAATTTGTTTCGCCGTTTTTAATATCCATGCGTTGGGCAACCATTTTTGTGCCCAGCAGACGACACTAAAAAACAAGCTTATTACAGAAAAGCGACATAAATATCTGAGTAGAAATTGTTATGTAATTAATAGTTACATATTAATATACCTTTGATAAAGAAAAAATATATTTCATAGATACTTGGTACTTCTATAGGAGGAAACACATATCAGCCCAAATGTTTCTGATTTATGGAAGAGAGTGGAGCTCACTAAGCCGTCGCCGAATAGACATTAAATGAAACAACTTTTTTCCTGACTTAAAGTTAGGGTCAATTATCCACCCCCGCTCCCGTGTTAATGAGTTTCATTATTTTCTTCAAATCATTAAGTTAAAAAAAATTTTTTTTTTAGGAAGATTTTCAATTTTACATTTTTGAGGGGTTGACATTTTTTAACACTAACCTAGAATTGCGACACTTCTGGCTTAAGACAGTCAGTTATAAACTAATTCCTTCCTAGAGAGGGAAAGCATGGCATGGGGGTGGATCTCTTAGGACTAATACCACAAGCCAACAGAGAAAAGGCCAGGGAAACAGTCAAATCTCTGTCGGACTGATTGTTGAAGGGCGGATTACCAACTGGTGTATATATATATATATATATATATATATATATATATATAGTCAGCAAGTAGCTCTGATACTCTCGCAAATCAACTGGAAGCCAATTTCCATTCTCTCGCCGCGTTTGCAAATATATCGATAGCAATTATAAATTTATTAAAGACCAAATTTCACGTTCCTATGTTTAATGTTAGAGCCTCTAAAAATATTTTTTTTAGTAAATAACAACTTTCTTACATAGCGTTAACGAGTACCTTAGCAAGTGCCTATCTGCGCGTGCGTAATAATAACCAACCTATAGAAAGCAGTTCAAATTTTTATTTTGTTTAGAAAAGACAACAAAAAATGCGTTGATGCCAATTTCAGGAAATAATTATCAACCATCTTACTTTTTTGGAGGGAGGGTGGGTGGGTGGGGTAACCATTAGTATATTCAAAATATTAGAATATTTAAAATCGCTCATGATTATGTTCGGGTTTTAGATGCACTTAAAAAGCGGACGCGTTTGTTTTGAAAATAAGCAATCAAGTTGTCTCTTTAAAAAAGAGATCTTCAAAAGGTTTGGTAATTTAATTTGCACGTTCGGTTAATTTAAGAATTTCTAATCTCATTTCGTTTAAAAGGAAACCGGAATATTGTTTTAACTCAATTAATTAGTAAAATACACACGCTCTAAATTGTTCAATCTATAGTATGTTCGACAAGACGAGAAAAAATAAAATAGATAGTTGGCTTGTTAAGCCTCTGCCTTTCCTTCACTCGTTTTGCTTTACTCTTTCATTTATTTTCCTTCCTTCGTATTTTCTGTTCGCTAGCAACTTTCAGCCCATTAAATCTAGGAACGTGAAATTTGGTCCCCTTATGTTAAGACTGGATATGTATATAATAACGTTATTTATAAACCCATTCTTAGTTTATGTCTGATAACCTGTGGTGTCCCCCCTCCCCGGGGGAGGGACCCCACTCCCGCTGGTTGAAAATCACTACGCTAAAGAAAGGAACATTTGCGCACAAATGCTAAATATTTGTTCATGGAATAAAACTATTGCGAAACATTACTATTTTATTTATCTTCCTCCCACAAGGTAAGATGTGACACAAGGTCGGGAAAGTGGCATTTGAAAAGACAGCGTCCTAGAAGGTGAGCCCTCTGGCCTACAAAAAAGGCCTAGGCAGCCCCGTCGGCATTCCCCGGTAGGGGCGCCTCAGGCAGTAAGCAATAAACTTACTCCTCCCCAAAGAGGGGAGGCAAAGCCTGGGAGGGTGGACCTCCTAGAACTGCACAGGACAAACCCACAGACCGGCGTAAATCAACCCCGAAGGCCCAGACAATACCAGTCTATGGGGTGTAGTATCCGTCGGAACAGATACTACACTTTGATCTTGGCCAAAAAGGCCGGTTACGAAACGTAACTATTTGTTAAATTAAAATGAAAATAATCATTAAATTAGAAAAACAAACAATGATAAATAATAGTTAATTAATAAAATGTCCTTCAAAATTAATATGCAAATTAGTTAACCTTGCGACTGATATCGTATATATATATATATATATATATATATATAAAATAAAGCTGGTGCGTCTATCGTGTGTAAAGTTTAATGATATTTAAATCGAGCGTTTTGACTTTGCCCTAAGTGCGAGAAATAGGCCACACTTTCGCATTTATCCATCTAGATATTATGCGATGATTCTCCGAGTCAGCGTTTTCAGATTTCGGGTGTACAGCTTCTTAAAGAGCCGACGATGTCCGTTCTGAAAAGACGCGCCAGATGCGAGGAAAAGAGGAAGAACGCAGGTGCGGTAGAGTTTAACAACAAAAAGAAATGGCGAAGTGAGTATCGATCACGGAGTTGCCGAACAGATGACAACTGCTCAAGTCGACGTTAAATGGCCACAATGAAAGTGATGGTATGGAATTATTGATGAGAGAAGAAAACACAAGACGGCATTTAATCTGTCAACACATCTTGCGCACCCCCTACACACCCCTGCCCGAATGCGTAAATAAATAATATGTCATTTAACGTTCATTCTTTGAGCAACAATTTAAAGATGATAATCTACATTGTGCGGCCTTCAGCGAAGGTTTTTTTTGTTTTTGTTTTTTTTACTCACGTTTTGGTTAGTTTGTATTATTACATACGAACGTACACTCTTCGTAAAAACACATTATGCTTTGCCAGTGTTCGCACTAATATTCATATAAAATAACGTCTAAATCGGTGAAGTTAAAAAAATAAGAGAGAAAGAAGGAAAACGTCTCAAACTGGAAAGTTTAAGAAAAAAACGTATAAATCGGTGTAGGAATTGGAACAAAAAGAAAGAAAACGTCTCATGGAAAAATATTAAAGACGAGGGAGGGGGAGGGTGCTTACTATTAGCTTTCTCAATTCCCTTAAATACTTGAAATGGATTCGTCCGGCATTTTTTTGTCGCTAACTTTTGTGACGGGACGAATATATATATATATATATATATATATATATATATATATATATATATATACACACACATTGCTCTTTATTATAGAGTGGATAATTTTTCCTTAATGCATACAGTTGTAAAGAGTGGGTTGGGGCTGTCCTGTATTTCAGCACCGAGAACAAAATCAAATTTCGTGGGTGCTTTCTTTTTAATGCCCGACTCGTTATTTTTTTTTTTTCGTGCTGACCGTTCATTATGAGACCATCCTCCCACGCATTACCCCTTCCTTTTGGAAGGGGTAATGCGTTAGCAATGCGTAGCAACATTTTTAGTCGCGGATACTGAACGCAAAAAATCCAATTCCGTCAGCCAAAGAGGAGATATCGTGTATGATTATACATCATTGTCGTCGTTGCGTCGTGAGAATAGACTTTTACCAACATTTCTATAATAAAATACGTCGTGTTCCTCTAATGAATTGTGGCCATATTCTTTTTACCGCGTCCAACGAATTTTCGTCTAAAAGAAACGCAATGAAATGAGCATTCTTTCTTACCTTCAAGGTGGATGCGAAAAAGAAAATTCTTTAAAGCAATTTAATCAATAATTCCCACTGATCGCCGTGGGGTGATTGATTCCGCCACGCAGGACTTTATCAACCGCCTGGATCTATAAATAACACGCAAGACCGGGGACCATCGTTAGTTGGTTTTACGAGCGTCACTCTATCGGCATTATTCGAGAGAACGCTTTGAGCTTGCTCTTGGCCTGACAAGTCAGCAGAACATCCGACCAAACTTCCTGATGCTTTGAATATATTCACAAACGCTTTTAAAATTTGGCAGGTGAAAAGGATTGTTTTGAATAGGACGGCAACGAAGTAAATTTTTATATTAACTTTTTAACGTGTATAAAGTTCAACTTTTAAATTTAATCTAATAACGATATTTTGTTAAATGTTGAATTGTGTATTAAGTAATTAACAAGATAACACACTAAATGTCAATTTACGCAAACTGGAGAAAATAAAAACATGATTAGCAAAATTATTTTAATGACTCATCTTGGGCTTATTCACTTGTTGTCATTTGTTTGACGAGGGATTTTATCTACCTCCTTGCTAGGAGGACAAACGTAAGGTCAGGTAGGGATTTGAAAAGTCAGAGCATTTTAGCCTACAAAAATGCCTGAGCAGCCCCGTCGACATTCCCCGATAGAAGCGCCTCAGGCAATTACCAATAAATTCTACAGAATTTGAACCGAATATTTTTTTACCCTAACATAAGTTTGAGGTTCAGTTTGGCAAAAGTCTGGTTGGTTTGGTTCAAATTCTGTAGATACACCGCAATAAACTAACCCTTTCTAAAAGAAAGGTAAAGTCCCTAGGATTGAACAGAACCATAGCTCAGCAAGACTGCAACTAAACCACTGTCGGACTAATTGCCGAGGACGTATTATCAACTGGTACCAAAAGCACAACTTGAAATCGTTGTACTTTTAAAGTTCTAACGTTGGAACAATCATGGCTATACGGTTAAACATGTTGCGAGCAGTGCTTGGATGAACTCGACATTCAAAACTTTGAAGTTGCTCGTTAAAACATTACATTCTGATGAGTAGACTATTTAACAATCGAAAAATTTCTGTGCTGTGTAATTGGAGAATGCAGCTGAAAACAAAACTTGTCGGTGCTTCTACAGAATATTGAACCGAACGAAAACTAATTTTGCTCAACTAAACCTAAAACTTGCGTTATGGTTAGTTTAGAGTGCAGGTTTTTAAAAAAAGCAATTCGGTTCAAAGAAGTACCAACTTTTTTTCGAGTAAAATTTTACGAAGAACTCAATGGTGGTTCTGTAGAAAACGTTTCTTGGGGTGCACCGGTGCCGGACACGGCTGGGTTGTTCTCCATGAAAGCTCAGTGGGTAAAAGGGATTCCATCATACTACACGTGTCCTACGAACTTTCTAAAGAATGAAGAATATCTGGTTTCTCCAGATATCTTTATGATACCAAAAATAAACGGTACCAAAAATGAACGAACCTCATTCCCGAAAGGGGGGGGGGGAGTAATGCCTAAGAAGGTACACCTAGGGTCGAGCCTGACCATATCTTATCCCGGCAAAGGAGTGTCTGATGGTGTACGACAGTCTAGGATGCCAAGGCGAATATCGGCTTGTATTACAATTGGCCAAACCGCGGGACTGCTTCCCTGCTGATTACAACTTGGCCATCTTAAAGTCCAATGTTCACAGATATTCGTTAAAGACTGTCCAATGAATAACACGTTCATACATTTGGTCAATGTCGGTACCCCATAGTTTTCCTCATCTTTCAGCTGGCAATTATTTCCGTATCATTTAACCCCCATCCTCGAGTGGCCTTTGGCCTTAGTAAGCAGTGACGTAATAGTAAAACAAAAAGCAGTACCCGAATCTGGTAACAATGTGGAGGTGCGAAGTAGAGTCCTGGCAATGTCCTGACTCAACCAGCCACTTTACTTGATTTAAACGGCGCGTAAGTACCAACTGAAGCACTAATTACTTACTCAACTGTGAATATGTATCTCAGAAAGACGAAGTTGCCTAAACCAATTAAATAAGTTGAACCGTTTATAAGTAACGCTGAAAACAGCTAATGTTAATTTTATAGAATCTCTCCCGTCTCCAATTGGATGTTTTTTGCGATTTTATATGTTTGTCGTTTAGTCCGTGTGGCAAGCCCCCACCCCCTAAGAAAAAAAAAAATACAAAGCTACTTTGGTTGACCGTATAAGCAGCCCCAACTGGATTCCACCTTACGAACGGCCCAAAATGCTAGTACAATAGAGAATCATGTATTGTTTTGTGACATTGTACAATGTTTAAACTTTCTGAGATTCAGATGATTACTGTTACACTTTATCTATTTCAGCTGTTCATCATTTACTAATACAAATATAGTGGATGTATTATTGAAATCGTTCATGGTCAGTAAATATGACCTCGCTTTTCACTCAATTCATAACAAAAAAACCCTCCCTTAACGGCTTAAAATACCCTGACGATTTGAAAACTGAAGTGATTCTAAAAAACAAAAAAATACCAAGCTGACCGTATAAGCAGTCCAACTGGATTCCACAAACGAATGGCCTAAAAGACTAGTATAATAGACGATCATGTACAGTTTTGTGGCATTATACAATGTTTAAACTTTCTGAAATTCAGATGATTAACGTTGCATTTCATCTGTTTCAGCTGTCCATTTATTGATACAAATAAACTGGATGTATTATTAAAAGAGTTTGTCCCCATTTATGATGGACAGCTTATTGACTTCGGAGTAATGCTCCTCTAGTTGAAGAGAGAAAAAGTTCAAATTCCGTTTGAATACATAAACCACGAGTTAAAAGAAATTGCTTCCATTTAGATGATGTTCGTTCTTATAAGTCATGTAGGCCATACCACCATTCATCAGAAAGAATGATGCAACACTCTGATTAATCGTGATCATGGTAGGTGTTACTAATGTAAAACATGTCAACTCATTCGGACCACTTTACGGTGCTTCTACATAATTTGAACCAAACAAAACTGACTCTTGCCGAATGAGATTTACGTAAGAAGCAGAGTTAAATCGAGCCGTCGTCACAATGAAAAAAAAACACGAAAAAACACTCACCTGAATGTACTTTCGAACGCAGGTAAACAATTAAACAATTTTTAAGTCTTTTAGTCATTTAAAAACTTTTACAGTCAATTAGTACATAGTTTACTGTTAAAAATAACAGTCAACCATTTCCGGTTTGATCATTTTACGTTGTCTTTATTTGTTGTCTGTCAGGAATGTTTTTAGCGGCTTCCGATTCGATAAAACACTTCGTTAGTTTCCGGCTAGTTCCGGATATCTGCTTCTGAAAAAGTCGGTTTTGTTTAATTCAAATTCTGTAGAAGTACCGAACTTACTTTCAATTCTAGGGTAGCATAGGCCTCATTTGATGAAGCAAAGAAGCCGACGCCAACGCCGACGCCACCCCAAACAAACCAGCCGCATTTAAGTAGATAATTTAGTTTTTTTTTCTTTCCATATTAAATTTATGATTGGTGACGCATTTTAGAGTCTTGTAACTTGTTTTTTTTTTTTTAATATTTAAGCAAGATACACCAGTGTTTTCTCAAATTAAAAGGTGCTTCTACAAAATCTGAACCGAATCAACTCTTGCCGAACTAAAACTTAGGTAAGAGTTAGTTTAGGATTAAAAACCCAGTTCGGTTCAAATTCTGTGGAAGTACCAAATTAAAAGTACTAGATCAGAGGTAGCATATATTTGCTAGTATATCATTACCTCCCCCATTAACAAAAATGGTAATTCCTGGGAGGATGGTATTATGACAACATAACAGATAATACACTACACACCCTGAATTAAGCATTGAAAGATATTACAATAGTACAATATTAAAATACTTAGAAAACAGAACTGTTAAACCTGACATAGTAATATGGGGCAAAAGGCAGAAAGTAGCAACCCGGGTTGAAGTCAGTGCCTTTAATGATGTTGGCTTAAACAGAGCTGAGAGGAAGAAGATACACAAATACTAATGTCTTATGTACGACATGAAAAGAAACTGGAATCTTAGGAGCATCTCCATTATTCCAGTAATCATAGGAGCTACCAGGCTCATGAAAAATAATTTTAAAAACTACCTGGTGAATATACCCGGTGAACCAAGTGCAAGAAAAATCAAAAGAATTGCGCTTGAAGCGACGGTTAGAATCCTAAAGATTTCTCGGTTTGAGTTTCTGAAATAGAGGGTGAATGTCTTGCATCCGGTAGGATTCCCATCCCTGGCAATAAAGATAAATAAGAAAAAAAAAGAATGATAGAAGTAATGGTATAGTTCGACTTCAGACAGATACCAAGTCTATTTGTAATAGATTTGATTTTTATAGTCAAGTGAAAACCAATTTTCCGTTTATTGTATTTTTTTTTCACCACTTAAGAATGCGTATAACACTCCAGTTGGAATCTTCTTGCGTCCCAAGCTGCACTAATTCGGCACTAATTGTGCACGTCGTAGATTTTCCAATTGGTTGGCACTCCGAATCGTTTGATCTCGCCCCACCCCCTTCGTCATCGTCCAGGCGTTAAACGGATTCCTGCTTCCATACCCGACCGATTTGAGCTGTACATGTTTGTTTAACATACCAAGTAAAAATTCAATCGGTCGAGTGCGGAGAGTGAAAAAATAAATCGGATTTTCAACTTTTCTCCAATTAAAAAGGTGATAAATACGTCCTTAAATTTTAATGGCCTATTAAGGAAATTAAAAAAAGATGGTGTTATGTCAGTCATTAGTCATACAAGAAGAAGATATAAAACACTCATGAACATTCATATTTATTTCTTCATGCGGAGAATAGCCCCTGTGAGGTGGTTGGGTCACACGATAGCCAATCAGCTTGCAAGGCGAATTTACTTTATCCGTTCCCTGAAGGACTACTCCAGCCCCTCTGGGAATTGCGGACGGTCATCAGAGAGTCTCCTGGAAGCAACGAGTGAAGACGACTACGTTCTCTCTCCTTCCTTTATCCACTGGATTCCCGAGCACCGGCTATCTTTGTCCGAAGATAAATTGCTCTTAGACTTTCGGCAGCCAAAGAACTTTCTTACTTCGTTTATTCATTCGGACACTGTCCTAACTTTGCCAACCTATACCCAACGATGTAGATGACTTGAATAAATACCTGTTCGTTGCCTGTTCATAAAATGGTTTTGTTTTCTTTTCGTGTGAGATTTTCGTTGCTATAAATATAAGAGTTGCTCTTAACAGTCCATGCTAAGACAAGCCTTTATAGAAGTAGATAGATATAATTTTTGGTAAGGGTCTAGGGTGGCGTCCCGCAACATAATGCGATAACAAAAAGGAAAATTGTTTTTTAAAAATTGGATTTTAAAACGTTTTGGAGATAAAATCAATGTATTATTACGTAGTAATAGGAGAAAAAGACGTTTTAATACATTTTTCGTTAAAAAAAAAAAGAAGCAGACAATGGCAGCCATTTTGTAGCTGTTCAGACTCCAATCTTGTAGCATATTTACACATTTCCAACGTGTTTTTCTTCCGATTACATGGGTAAAAATATTGATCGCAGTTTATTGATAGTAATAAAGTATTAGATATTTTATAGAGATGAAAACGGGCCGATATCGACCCGAATGTTTCCGATTGCGATTTACGGAATAGACCGGAAATAGCAAAGCCGTCGTCGCCTAATAGTCAATTAGTACATACATTAAATAGACTCATTTTCCCCCGGCTTAAGGCTAGCTAGCAATCAATTACGCCCCCCCCCCCCCGCCCGTGTTAAGAATGGGTTTAATAATTTTCTTCAAATCAGTAAGTGAATTAATTTTTCTCTCCTTTTTCAGGAAGTTTATAAAAACTTTATTTCGGGGTGGGGGTATAAAATGTATTTACCCCTTGCCTGGTTTTGCATCCGTACGATTTAGTGTCGTCTGCTTTTTACATTTTCTTTCGTGCCTTTCAGATCGTAAACGGCTTCGACCATTTTCAGTTTCTCCCGTAAATCTTAATCGGAAACATTCGGGTCGATATAGAAGCACAAGAAAAAATTATGATCGATAGTTATAGGTTTTAATAAAATATTAGACATTTTATAAAAAGAAATAAGTTTCAGTCAAATAAATCACGTTTTTATTTTAGTTTTTGAAAATAAATTGATATATTAATAACTTCGAATTTTTGAAAGAATCTATTTGTCAAAAAGTAATGATTTATCTTGAAAAGGACATTTGTGTGATTAGTTGTTTTCCTTACACGTTGTGTGTGTGTGTGTGTGTGTGTGTGTGTGTGTGTGTGTAATATATATAAGCGATAGATAGATAGATACTAGTCTTTGCTTACCTAACCACGAGGACACAGTTTTTAATGCGAGGAAAATCCAGCTCCTCCCCAAAATGGGCACTCTGGATTTGGGAAGAAAAATACTTGTATAGTCCTGTCGACAGACCTCTCCCTCGCGAATTAGAGAGAGCGACAGGCAATAAACTTTGATCCTAATAAAAAATGACGAAGTTTTTTTTACACAAAAAAAAGAGAAAAGTAAAGTGCGCGACCGTAGTTGAGGGAAACCTGGAGGCTTCATTTTCATTAGCTTTTACACCGATGTGTAGGGTAGGGCGCTACTTCTTTCCCAGGGCAACCTCACAATTCTGAGTGTTTAACAAAGTGGCACCAAGTACCATATAAGTTTTCGTATAACTCGACCGAAGATTGAACCCAGCTTCCCCATCCCATTAGTTAACACTCTTACCGTTATACCAAATGAGCCTGTACCAAAAACTGATACTTAGAAAAAAGAAAGATACATTCTTTAAATCTCTATTCGAGATGGAATTTCTCTTTGCGGCGTATCAACCCCTTTGAACCATTTAATACCGATACATTACTGCTAATGATTTATTGCATACGCCTAGTTGAACACAAGTCATTATTTCACCCATATAGTTAAGGGGGAATTGTGGGTCCATAAATTTCCCAACAGTGTTAGTGCATAATAGAACGAAATAAATCCGATAAGATTCGAACCCGGCATAACAGATTCCATAGTCCACAACGATATTCACTCGAATTATCCGAAACGTAGACACCAAGTAGAAGTTTTATAACTCCGTTTTATCAGCCGAACTTTGAGAAGTGAAACAACAATTTAAGTTCTTGGAGTCCCGAATATTACCAGAAGAATCACATTACTGTTGTAATATTGCCACTACCTACATACGTAACTTATATCTTCACTTTGTAATTAAATTTCTTCGAGTAAATCAGTTTTTCGGTACTTGTGCAGAATAGTCATCTAAGAATTTAACGGGGATTCCAGAGTTTCGCCGATAAATTACGGAATTTGACGATAAATTGTGGAGACAAATATTTGTAAAAGCCGACCCTTTCGCCAGTTTCCGATTTGTACCGGTTTTTGGATGAAGAAGATCACTCTAACCCTTCTTCGCCTTCTGATATTTCGTACATATGTCTAATTCAAATATATCGGCCTTCGTACTTCATTTACAGTTCATCTCTGGACACACACACACAAAAACAAAAAAACAAAACAAAAGCACTTGTACTCTACCACTAACCCTAAGTTCAGGTGGCAACAGGTTCCTCCCCCCCCCTCCACAAAAAATAAATAAATATAATCATTTATTGGCTTCCGTCCTCTATTTGCATTTTTCTCCCTAAAGAAAAAAGTCTTTCAAATTGAAACTGCTTCGGCCATTTCCGGGACTGACTAGTAATTCTCCGTCAATACTCGGAACTGACTCCATAAGAACTGACATCCTCTAGGTGACCATTCCTTACAAGTATCGTAATAAAACAAATCTCGAAGAACGTTAAAAAAAAAAAATTGAAAAACGAACTTAAATTGAAAAGAAAAAATTAACTCACCAGCAAACTATTTCGTGTTTAATATTTCCTTCTGTTCTGCGAGAAAAAAATAAAATAATGTAATCCTGAACGTATGTGATAATTCTTCAAACTGTCTTCTTCGAACCGAGTGGGAGAGACAAATGTGAACGTCGAGGGCAAACAGTGCGAGTTAGCCCGAAGAGGTGCGCAAGAAGAGAACCTCCTTCGCCTCCTCCTCCTTCTTCCGTAAGTAAAGTGGCCGTCCAGCCGTCAGCCCGTGTGACAACGATGACGCCAACAACAACAACCAAATAAATGACACTACTTTCTCACGCACTTACCTAGTTGTGCAGCAGCGGTAAGTGTGGGGGTTCTCGGACCACCATATCCTTTACCGCGATTCTAATACACGCACAAGGATACTGCGTTTCCAATTTACTGTAATGTGACAATTAAAAAAAAAGAACGTCCTATACTTTTTTTCATTCTTAACCCTGATTTCTTTTACTTAAAAAAAATTAGTGTAGAAACAGAATAGTTACCCCCCCCCCACCTTCTTCACGGGTTTCTAATTAATAATGTTATTTAAAAACTCATTCTTAACATGAGAACGAGGGGTCTTTGTTAACTATTCTGTGCCTTCATTGGGAAATTAAATATTGATACAGTTTAATTTTATGGAAATTTTAATTGAAAAAACAAAACAAAAAAAAACATTAAATACCCCCCCCCCCCCATAAAACAGTCCTGTTACAGAACAGTGGCGCTGATGAAAAAAAAAATACTGCTTATCTTTGGTTTAGGGGCACATGAACCATAATACTAGACTTTTGTCTATGAACTTTAATTCTATCCAACAAGATCTTACTTCCTCCTCCTCTTTCGCCCTCCTAATGGAGTCGGAAGAAAGAATGATGAAAAACTTTCTGAATTAGTGTCTTATACATATGGCTTAAATTTCATTAAAATCGAATACGTATTTGAAGTTTTAAGGGGGTTCTGTCCCCATGGGACACTTAGAAGTAGGGACACGTAGAGGACAATGTAGACGACATCCATTGTCTTCCGCAGAAAATTTTATACATGATTTAAATTTTATAAATATAGGATATGTTTGAAGTTTTAAGGAGGTTATGCCCTCATAGTCCCTTTAGAGACTCGGGGACACTTCCATTGTCTTCCTCGGTAAATTTTACATAGGAATACACTTTTAGATTTTATATAGACTCTCTAACCTTTTCTTCTATAGGCAACACACAAACATCACACACATCGAGTTTTATATAGACAGAAGATTATATACACATTAGAAAATATGTGACCCGCGTGGTTACCCATTGAGCTCGCGTTAAATTGCTTGAATCAGAAAAAAGTGAGTTTGTAAAGCCAGTTAAATTTTTTTAAATAAAGAGACAAAATTAGTCTACCTTTTCGCCATATCTCCCCCCTCTCTCTCTCCAGCTATGGGTCATATAGTATTAGTACTTGTAGTGATATTCCTCATAATTGGTTAGTATCTGTTCTGATACTACACTTCATATTTTCCGTCTTCGGTCGGTGAAGGAGAAATCTTTCTTGGCTGAGGCAATTTTAATTTTTGTCCTAATCGAGAGTTCCCTTTTTTTTGGAGGGGGGGGCTGGATTTTCCTCACATTAAAAACTGACCTTGTGTCTAACTGTCCTCGTGGGGAGGCAAATAAATAAAGACTATTCAGAAAGAGAGAGAGAGGGGGGAGAGATTAAGGAAACTATAAAATAAGAGCGTGCGAGACGTGGGGGGGGGGCACACAACCTAAGGTCTATTAGACAGAAACTTAGTAATGGAAAGTTAGCTTGTTGAGTAAATTGCAAATCATAGCTAATTAGAACAATTAAACAGTGGAAATGTTAAATTTTTTCAGGACATTGGACGGAGAATTCCAACGTCTAGGTACGAGCCCCGTGAGTCAGCCTGGTTGTTCCAACGCATCTCCCTGGCTATCGTTCGTGGCAACGCTATGTCAGTAACGGCGGCGTCACTTTCGTTCTAATCGTCATCTGTTGACTCTCTCTTTCTTTCTCTGACAATTGTTTCAAGCCTTATTGTTTGTTTTTTTTTTGTTTTTTTTTTGTTTTCTCTTTATGGAATAATTGTACGTGAGTAAACCACCTTATATCATTAAAATGGATTTTTTAAAAAACGTAACCTCATCTCAAAACAAAAGAAAGTTTTAAGATGTATTTCGCGTGATTAAAATTATAGAAAAAGAAGAAAAAAAGCCTTATGGAAACAAACGTTGATTAACTTAGCTTTAGTATATATGCGTGAAAGTAAATAAAAGTGTCGCAATTCCACAGCGCGTGTGACGTGTCCGCTATTGATAGAGTAGGGAGCTAAAGTGACGAAACAGCAGAGAGGTTGGAAACTACTGCACTAAATCCTAACTTGTATCCAGAGAGTTGATCCGGAGTCAGACTTAGCCCGAATTATATCTGTCCGGTCTCAGGTGTGAGTGTGTGTGTGTGAGTGAGGAGGGGGGCGGGGGATCCTCCGGGGGATAACCTCCTCATTCGGAATGTTAACAAGTTCTTGTCTCACCGTCCTCTTAAATAATCAGATTCTGCCCAGTTTCAAGCATCGTTATCAATCCTCATGGTGTTGTCTCACCGCCCACCTGACAAACTCATGAACCCTTGTCCTCGAGTAGCCTTTCGGCCTTGATAAGCGGTGACTCGTTAGTACACAAAAAAAGGGGGGGGGGGTTATTGCCTGTCGTCTGAGACGCTATCGTTTGTAAGGGAGTGCTGACTGGCCTATACAGGTTATTTTTGTTCCCAATCTATAGTGCCGCCCTCCCTTTTTCGGGAGCTGGATATTCCCCATGTAAAACAACAACAACAACAAAAACCGACATTGGGTCTAAATTTGCTCTCGTGGCAAATAAATAGATCAGCCTGAAAGCCCGTATCATACAGCACATCGTTCGTGTCCAGCGTATCACAATTTTAGGAAGGGATGTGGTTCAATAATAAATTCCCGATACCACACAAAAGCGGGGGACTGAAATCATTTTTTTTTTTCATTTTCTCACGAGGGACTACTTCATGTTTTGTGTCAAATTTGCCACTAGGAGGAATAAATAAGATTATTTAATTAAATTATTACTTATTCTAACTAAAAAAAAAAAAAAACTACGGTGAGTAGAAAGTGGGCCTTAGGTTAATTCTCGCTTTCCTTATTTTCTCCTTTAGTCCTCAAATTTCACGAGAAATGTTTCTGACGTAAGGGGAATACTTGCTGTTTTCTGGGTAGCAATCTATCCATCTAACACTTACCGTTGGCTATTTAAAAAAAAATATATTTTTTACCTTAAACTAGTATTTATTTTTTAGCTCCTTACATCAAATGGCTTCATGCCTTGCTGGGAGCGATTTCCATAAAAAAAGAAAAAAAAAAAAAAAAAGAAAAAAATCAATGAATGGATCTCTCCTTCTCTTTCTTTTTTTGGTACGTTTATAGGAGAAGACCCATATTGACCCGAATGTTTCAGATTGCGATTTCCGGAACATACCAGAAATAGCCGAGCCGTCGCCGAACAGTTCATTAGTATAAACATTACATGAAACAACTTTTTCATTTTCTTACCCGTTTCTTAAAACGGGTAAGAAAATGAAATTGGTTAATATAGCAATAATAATTTCTCCAAATCAGTAAATGAATCCACTTTATTTCTTTTCTTTTCTTTATCTAAGGAAGTATTTTATTTATGGAGACGACGGGGGGGGGGGGGGGTATCATATATATATATATATATATATATATATATATATATATATATATAACCCTCACCTGGTTTTACATGCGTATGCTTTAGAGCTTTCTGCCTTTTTACATTTTTTCGCGGTTTTCAATCGTAAACTACTTCGGTCATATCCGGTATTTTCCGTAAATCGTAATTGCAAACATTCTGGCCAATACCGGCCTTTTTCCATAGAATCCCCCTTTTGTTTTATTTATCTATTTATTGTATTGAACTCGTTCTGTAAATCGTTTCTTGCTAGCTACGGGGAAAGATGGGAGTTCGAGTCCGAAGCAATTTTCTCCCGCTCTTAATACGAACTGCAGTCGCTCCGTTGGCGTCGTCCAACAACTACGCATCCTGTGCCCGCACGGACAGGTGCGTGTGTGTGTGAGTGCGTTGTGTTGTGTTGTGCGAGACAGACACCGAAAAACGTTTGCGTGCGGGTGTGTTGACTGCACGCACTCGTGTATCAAACTGCAAGAGAATTGAGGAAATATAAAGGAACACTTTACACAATATATATCAAGGATTCCCAACCGGATCACGCATAAGCTTTTAAGGGGCCACAAAAAAAAAAGTTTCTATTTATTTTGTTTTGTTTACTAGATGTACGCGTGTTTATTGAAATTTTCAAGAATTGTATTTTATCGTATGAATACAGTTTTTACTGACATAAAATTATATTTAGTTAAAAAAAATTATACATGCATATATTACTGATAAAATAGCTATCGAGAGGTCCACAAGTAAAATACGGTTGGGAATATCGTGATCTATATTAATAAAATTATGAGACCACTTCTCGTGTGTGTGTTTCTCGGGATAACGTGACTTACACATTGAATTATTATTTTTTTTTTTTTTACTATTAAATAAAAAATAAATACAAAGAATGGACACTTGGCGATTTAAAATTTAATAAGCTCAGTCGAATATGTCAAATAATCCAACCACAGAATTATGGTTGGTTTAAGTTGCCCTGTCGAAAGCTCATTTCGGTTCAGTGGATTTTTTCCACATGGAAGAAAAATGTTCGCATACGACGCGTGCTTCCTTTTAAGAAAAGTTTTACCAATTTCTTTTTCTTTCATAATTCTTTGGGATATCGATTAAATAATACACATTTCCACATATATATTTTTTTTTGGCAAAAAAAAAAAACACACTCCAACGAGTGGTAGTATTTTATTCTGAGGATGAGGGATACCCTCGAAAATTAAAAAAAAATAATAATAATGAAAAGGACACACTCCAACCCAACACCACGGTCACGATACACTGGTAAATAAAAAATTAAAAAATTTTGAAAATTATTGACTTTTCAATATTGTCACTTTGTTTTGTTTTTACGATTCCACGTGTCGTATGTGTCACTTTAACAACGCATTGTTATCGCCTTCAAAAAAAATAAAAATATTATTCTTATATATATATATATATTAGCAGGAAGACCCGACATTGCCCGGGATTGAATGAGGATCACTACTATGTACTTTTTCACTAATGTTTGTTTTTTACGGTCCCCATCTCCTCCGGTTTTGTCGGAAGAAGCTGAAATGTTGGAAAACTTTCTGAATTAGTGTATTCTTATACATATGATTTAAATTTAATTAAAATCGGATATACGTATTGAGAGTTTTAAGGGGGTTCTATCTCCATGGGTCACTAAGATGGGGGGGGGGGGGCACGTAGATGTTCGACACACAGAAGATAACGTAGAGATTTGGGCCGACTTCCATCGTCTATGCCAGAAAATTTGATACACACGATATACATTTAATAAAAATAGGATATATTTGAAGTTTTAAGAGACATGTTTTCAAAACCCCTTTAGAGGTGCACTTAAAGATTCGGGAACACTTCCATTGTCTTCCCCGGTAAATTTTACATAAGAATAGACTTTTAGATTTTATGTAGATTTTCTAACCTTTCTTTTTATATGCTTTAATTTTAAGGTATTTTCATAGAATCCATCCCGTATCAAACCGTTTTCTTCTACGCAACTCTAATCGTAAGGGGGGGGGGGCATGATTTGGAGCCCGATTTGGAGACGGTAGTGGTTCTATAAAAGTACTAGGGAAGTGCAGTTTACTATAAAAATTCAACGTAAAATGCTCTCTCCTTGATTTTTCCACCGGTTTTCAACAACAACAAAAAAGTACCGTTTGCAAATGTCCTTTCTGAAATTTCGAGTAGGGGAGAGGGGAAGAGTCATTTTACATTAAACTTATATAGAAAACTGAAGCGCAATCTAAAAATTTAAAAGTAGTTTTTTTTTACTTTGTAAAACGTAATCTAATTTTGTGTTCAATAAAACTCGATATGGTATTCTTATGATTTTGTACAAACAAATGAAATAAACATTTAAGAGGGTAATGAAGAAGACTCGAGAAGTATCAACTCCTGTCGCTGACATGGCTAAACTCAAATTAAAAATTGACATCCATGATAAATATATATATATATATATATATATATATATATATATATATATATATATAGGGTGGGCCAAAATAAGGGTCCTATCTTTAAATTTGAATAACTTGAATTTGAATAACTTCCACAAAATAAAAGTTAAACTCACCAAACTTTATGTGTGTGTAGACTGACCCTTCCGAGATTTTTTGAAATAAACAAAACAAATTTTAGCCGAAAAACACTTCTTAAAACTTACAAAAACTAAAGTATTGTTTTTTACACTGTTTTGAGTTTTTTAAGCAAAAATAATGTTTTCTAAATGAGGGTACGTTCCTTAGGGCTAATACGGCTCATGCTTGCTTCGGAAGGGGTCCTTTACTTATTCTAAAAAAAAAAAAAAAAAAAAATCAATAAATAAAAAAGTTATGAATTTTTAAAAATAGGACCCTTATTTTTGCCCACCCTATATATATATATGCACAATATGATAAACCACGGCAGCCCTAGACTTGAGTTTCGCTCTCCTTTAGGCTCTTCAATAGGACACATCCGAACCCATGATTCGAAATCCGGGTCGCCCGTATCAACTGAGCTATCGCTTCACACACAAGTTGATAGATATATTATGGAATACGAAAGCTATGGTGAATGGCTGATTGCGGATACACCAAAAATGCCATGCTAACAGGGACTGATGCCCCTGTCTCGCTTGTTGTCACTCGGAACTTTACCATATTCCCGAATGACCAGACGGAAGAAACATGGGTATCTCCAGCGAATGCAGCAATGTATAGTACTTAATAAAAATAAGAAAAATGACTCTTGTAAGACTTAGGACTGAGCCCATTGCTATTTTTCCTGCTAACACGAGACACGTATTTATAAAGCTCCACTTAATATTGAGCACTTTTCAACAAATATTGGTTTTAACTTCATTTTATCAATATATCTGAACTTGTTTAATATATAATGTATGTAATCCTCATATATATATATATATATATATATATATATATATGTATATATATATGAAATTAAAAATGGAACAGTGGAAGACCCATAAGCTCAACGTTTCGCCCGATGTGATGTGGGCTTTTTCAAGAGCAGATGAAAAGTGTGCTAAAAATGATAAAAGACGGGAAGGTCATATAATTGGGGAATATATATAGTTGTAGGGTTTGAATAGAAGGAAATGTATGCAAATATGTAAAGTGTCAGAAATAAGTGTGCAAAATGTCAGCATATAATTATACATACATATATATATATATATTTTTCCATTCAAACCCTACCACTATATATATATTCCCCAATTATATGACCTTCCAGTCTTTTATCATTTTTAGCACACTTTTAATCCGTTCTTGAAAAAGCCCACATCACATCATGCGAAACGTTGAGCTTATGGGTCTTCCACTGTTCCATTTTTAATTTCATCCCGTCGGATTGTTTTATCTTTTTATCTACCCATATATATATATATATATATATATATATATATATATATATATATATATGAATATTTTGTGTTTAATTAATAGCAATTCTAATATTTCCTTTAAAACAATATTGAATAAAACATTTAAAGGGGAATCTCTATTTACTGACGGAGAACAGGACATATACTATACTTTGATCTTATCCTGTAGGGGAGTCGTATACGTCTGACAGCGGTCGATTTAATTCTTTTTATAATCTAGGCTCTTAATAGTTTCGCCTTGTCATCATCATGGCAATCGAGGATCTGGACTATCAGACCCTTCTTTGCCGAGAGGGGGTATGATCCGTCTCGATCTTAGAAGGTGCATCTTCCTAGGCATTACCCGCTCCCTCTCGCCCCCCCCCTCCGGAGGAAGTGTTGGTTTATTGCTGGTCGCCTGAGACGCTTCTAATTACTGACGGGTCCACTCTATGCTATTTTTGTAACTTTTCAGAGTGCCCTATTGGGGGAGCTGTTTTTATCCCCACGTTAAACTGAATTTATGTTTAACCTTGCTGTAGTCAGAAGCTGGTAAATAGTAAACGCAAGTTTGGAGATGGTGTCAGTTGGAAGAAGAGGATAAGAAGATTGTGTTGCGTCAATTATTTAAAGGAAAGAAACGTTGTTATGTTTAAAAGGTCAATTCTTAGCTGGACTTGACCACAGCCGCGAATGTCGTTTCTACATATTATTTACAGCATAATGATATTGATCGCAGTCCTGAGTATATAAGCAACTACTTTAGCCACTGTTAACCGGCTGCGATAAAAGTAGAGCGTCTCCATTCACATGACTCCCCACGAGAGCAAAGTTAAACTCAAAGTCCATTTTTAATGCGGTGAAATCGAGCTTCTCATAAAGGGTCACCTCGATGGGAACAGAAATATATGTATAGTTCCATCGGCATTCCCTCACAAATGAGGACGCCTCGGACAACAATCAATAAAAACACTCCTCCCGAAAGAAGGAAGTAATGTCGGAAAGGAAAACCCCAGAGACCCAACATATACTACACTTTGATCATGAAAGTATAGTGTTTGTATCCATATTTATTTCCTCCATTTTTTGGCCCCTTTGCCAAGTGATAGAGATATGTGGAGTTTTAAAATGACCCTAATCATAGAAAAAGAACCAGACCCCCACCCCGAATCGTTCTCGTGTCATATCCTGGTCCGGGGGTGGGGGTACATACCATTTATTTCAACCACAAAGCAAGCGACATCGAATTAGAATTATTATTCTTTATTTTATCTGGAGAAAAAATGTTTAGCAGTACGAACAGTTACTAGCAGAGCATCGGATAATAATCGATATATTTACTTGATCTCTATCGCTATCTATCGCTATCTATCGACGTCAAATAAATCGATAGATTAAAAAGTGTGCGTTACTAGTTCAAAGCAGGCAGTGCTTGCCGATAATCTTGCGAATCAGCTGAGGCGAGCTGAAGAACTGTGCTTCTTTTGTTCAATAATACCAGCTCTATTTTAAGAAGATGCGAATCGCGGTTCTCCACGCATTATACTTTCGAGGTGGTTCCTTTTACACTCGTAGCTTTAAGATGCTAGCTAGTTGTTTTTTTGTCAGTGATGTGGTCGTGATGTGGTCATGACAGAGCGTTTAGTTTTAACTGGTTTATTAACACCAAAAGATCGTCAGTATAATTCCTAGTCGCAACATTTTTTTATGTTTCTTGTGATTACTTACACACACACTCAACCGATGCTTATGTGTGTGTGTGTGTGTGTGTGTGTGTGTGTGTGTGTGTGTGTGTGTGTGTGTGTCGAGTATGAGGCAAGTGTCCCCGGGTATCCATTGAAGGGAATCATCCAGAGAAGGAAATAAGATTGTCTTTTAAAAATTACAGCACTGATAAATAAAATTTTAGAGGCTATCTGCACTATCAAACGCGGCTGGTGTGGATGTTTATTTTCTTAATAGATACTTCAACTCTTTGATACGATAGAGGCGCGCGCGAAGCTACAGATTCTGCAATAGTTTACCTCATGGCATTTTTGGTCGAGGGAATTGCAGCTAAAAATATTAAAGCTAGAGAAAAAAAACACATACTTTTTAATATTTCGAAATTGATTTCAGGTTTATTAAACCTGAGATAAGCATCAGCTGTTCGAAATTTTATTTAACCGATCGAGATTAGCTTTAATAATTTCGAAATTTTATTTAACCGATCGAGATTAGCTTTAAGAATTTCGAAATTTTATTTAACCGATCGAGATTAGCTTTAATAATTTCGAAATTTCATTTAACCGATCGAGATTAGCTTTAATAATTTCGAAATTTCATTTAACCGATCGAGATTAGCTTTAATAATTTCGAAATTTCATTTAACCGATCGAGATTAGCTTCAATAATTTCGAAATTTCATTTTACCGACCTAATTATGCTTTCATAACTAGGCGAGGTAAAGTCTCTTTAATTTTTTAATTTTATTTAACCATTTGATGTAAGCTTCAATAGTTTTGAAATTCATATTAACCTTTCGATGTGTCGAGCATTAAAGAGAATATTAAAATTTAAAATAGCTCGCACTCTCTGAAGTGCATACCTACGCCAAAGCACACCAATCTCCTTTAAGTTCGACAACATATACAAAACAAAAACAAACTAAGAACAGTGTTACCATAGTATTTAATGGATTTATAACAGAACCAACAAAGCAATTCATGCGAAGTCATATATTTTTTTCGGGTAGAAGAAAAACTACCCCTTCATAAATACATCTAATACATAAAATAATGTTTGCCGTATTTTCAAAAATAGACCTAAATAGCATTTCAGCTGACAAATCAGATTTTGATTCTGACCAGCCAATTTCATTTGTTATTGTTGTACTATGTTATTGGCAATACACTAAAGTATTTCGCTACAATTTAATTTTCAAAAATTGTTAATCCAATCTAATACTTTTCTGATATGTAGAAATTCTTCAATAGGCACCTTAAAAGAAAAAAAACATAGCTAAGGAGAATAACTTAATCTTTTTTTTTACGTCTTGCTTTGTTTTTATTAAATCAAAACCAGGGTCATTTTTAGCTTGGATACTGAACATAATAGAACAGGTGTGGTTATAGAAAATAGAAATATTTAAAAAAAAAAAAAAAAAAAATGAACGTAATGTATCCCGGACAACATTGGGTCGTACAACGAGTTTAAAATAAATTATTTAGATCCAGAATATTGCCCATCCATTGCTGCCAAGTTTTGTGGGTATCTGTTTAGTAGTTTTTTTTTTCTTGTATTAAATGTTGCTCTCAAGACGACCGAACAAACAGCGGCGATAATATTAGCCTAACACTCCCTTTTTGGCGGAGGTATTTAAACAAAATCCCAAATGAACACGTTGTGTAACAAAGGAAGTGGTTAATTTAAAAACGATTTAGAAACTGGCCCTGTGAAGTTTTTATTTTATTTCTCAAGAAGCAACTGGGTAAAGTAGTTGGATTCCAGCGATGTATATAGCCAAGGGGAAAAGTGTTGGTCGTTCCGCGTAACCTTGTTCAATCAGCAGGAGCAAAACAAATATTTTTTTGTAAAAGAACTGCTGATTGGATAAAATGTTAATACAGAATCTTATTTCAGCCAACCGAAAGCGCAGAAAATATACACTTAAAAAAATAGACGTCGAAATAAATATTGGCGTCACGCACTGAAAGTCACCTAGGTGATACAGCACCTAAGTACAAGAAACATTCCACACAGTCTGCCCGAAATTTTCCACTGCACGTATCCCTTCGCCAACAGCATCTGTTATTTATTCTGATGTTGCCTTTTCATCTACAGTTCAATCTGCAGGGTTTTCAGATAACGGACCACCACCGATCGTCGGTTATTAGTTCAAACTTAGTTCTTAAAATCACTTATTGTTAAAGTTAATATTATTTAAACGAATTACTCATATCTGCTTCTACATACTAACGTGGTGGCATGAAATATTTCTATAACATTTCTGCAAAGACTGCTGGACTATATATTATTATTCATTGATAAAAGAATTTGTGGATTATCGATTGAAACTATGGACCGAAATAGATCCATATCGAAACTATAGACAGTATCGAATCGATCTCTGAAATTATCTATTTTTCTGTGATAATGTCGTTAGTGGAAGTATGCACTCTTTAAGCGCTTTCTTAAAAAGACAAAACATGTAGACATAGGAAAAATGAAGAAGATCAAGTATCAAAGTGTAGCATCTGTTCTGTCTTCAGTCCGAGGTGGATAAATTCTTTTAGTCAGAATCATTAAAAAAATGCCAGTACAAAGTAGGTACTTGTAAGGAATAGGCACCCAGAGAATTTCAGTAGTTACGGAGTCAGTTCCGAGTATTGACGGAGAACCCAGAATAAAATGGTCGAAACAGTTTACGGTTTGAAAACCACATTTTCTGTTTTTTTAAAAAGTTTTTTCAACTTAATTTTATTGAAGGGTAAATTTTTAAAAACCCTAACATAACTCTTCGCATACTTAGTGTCGTCTGCCTTTTTATATTTTTACGCGGCTTTCAAATCGTAAACTGCTTCGGCTATTTCCGAGACTGATTCGGGATGCTCCGTCAATACTTGGACTTATTCCGTAACTAGTGAAATTCACTGGATACCAATAAATTACAAGTACCACAATGTGCCCGTTTTGAGGGGGTTAGCTATCTGTCCACATTAAAACACCGACATTGTGTCTAACTTGGCCCTCGTGAAGAGGCAAGCAAAAAGGGAATAACAGTTTAACCTTTTGCTAACTCTTAACAACTTGATATGTTGCATCAATCTTAATCTCTTTCTCTAAAAAGATCGCTGTCCCTTTCTTCTTGATATTTTACTTTATATTGCAATTAAAGATTCGTGGTCACGTGGAAACGTAAGTTTTTGTTTGTTGTTGTTGTGTTTTTTTGTATTATTCACACGATTCCATCTATTTTCACGATGGAACCATAATGTCGCGACCTTTTCGATTTCTTGTGGTGTGACAAATCCGATAAGTGGCGATCCCCCGTAACCGCGACATTCGTTAAACTCACGCACACACGCACTTTGCCCACGACTCGTTGAATAACAAACACTTACAATTCAACGTTTTTAAAATTATAGGGAATTCGGTAATATTGCAGTAGAGTTAACATGTTAGAATGTGTTCCGATAAACTTACGGCACTTGTACACCCCCCCTTACAATGTAAATATCTCCAACTAGCTCGGCCAGCAGGAAAATCGCACCCTTCATTGTAGAGGTCCCGAGATGCTGAAAACCTTTTTATTCAAACAGCTTCTTTCCTCGGACGGCTTGCCTTTGAATTTCTTCCCTGCTCCTTGTTTCCCCGATTGTACCAACATGCAGATATTTAAATGTGATGTGAACAGACATCTTGCTGCGCAACTACCCACTTAGGATGCCCACTAAAAATCTGGCCCCTAATCGCAGTAATCCTTTACGCCTCATTTGCAATGCGCCTTTTTGGGGTTAAATGAAGTAAAAAAAAAAACAAATAAACAAAAAAACAACCGAGAAATCAAAATACAAAAACAAAACAAAAAAAGAACAAAAACGGAACAAATAACTCTTACCAAACACAATAAAATTTGATTTTCTTCCGACCTGTATATTTTTAACGTTCTGAAGCTGATTAATTAAAAAAAAAATTAATTTTAAAATAAGATTTCGGTAATAATAACTCTATTTTAGACCCAGTAAACAATTACCCATGGCGGCCTACATGTTTCGTTCGTAGGGATGGGGTGCGTTGGGGGGTGTTTGGGGCAGAAATGATGGGTTTATTGTCTGTCGCCTGAGGCGCTTTCGTCGATGGATTTGAGCATGACTATTTTCATACCCGTTCAGAACACCTCCTTTTTTTTGGAGGGGGGGGGGGCTTGATTACCGACATTAAACCCGACCTTGTGTCACATCACGTATTGGTAGAAATGCCCGTAAACACAGCCTGTCTGTCCGAGGATGCAATTGAAAACAAAGTCTCATACCAAGATTAAAAGCAACTTTTCTCGAGTAAAACTTTTCAGGATTTCTTTTTTTACTAATAAGTCATCACTTATCAAGATAAGTGTTAGTGAGATGGATAGATTGCCAGTTGACTGATGATCAATATTATGAGAGGATTAAAAATCTCCACATACCATACATTCAAAACAGCGGTCGACCTAGGAAACCCTAAACCTCATATTACCGTTTATATACGTTTTTTTCCAAGTTATGAAATAAAATAATAATTAATATTGCCTTTAGTGTTTATGAGTGTCCGGCGCGAACTCGTACATAAACCACGATATTATTATGAAAGCCCTAACACGAAAGTACGTAACTCTCGCTGATCCCCTTATTTTGTGTTTTAGTCCCCACATTCCATGACCGATGTTTCTTACAAATACTCCAATACGTTCAGCATGTTATAAACTAAAAAAAAAAATACAATTTGGTTATCTTCACGATTCGTGACTTAATTTCACTTCCGGTAGCCCCTCCCCATGTTAAGAATGGCTTTTCTAAATAATAACGTTATTATTTAGAAAAACCATTCTTAACATAGGGAGGGGGTTTTCTTCTAACTATTCTGTCTTTTCACCGAACAATTTAATAAATAAAAGATACCGTAAAAATTCAATGAAAAACGCAGCAGCAACCAGAAGTGAAATTCAATCACGAAGCGTAAAGATAACCTAAAATTTTTATCGCCTATACAAATTTTATATCGCTTTTCGAAAAATCTTAACCGTCAGCCAATCTTCGTTTACAGATGGGTTTTTTTTTTAATAAATTTATTTATGTTATAAACATTCCATTTTTATACGTTTCTTCTAAGTAATAACACAGGAGTATTAGTCTCGGAAACTACCGATGTGGCTTATCCGTCGGAAAACATCGGATTTACATCAGCACGAATGAATCGTACAAAAATGAATCCTTGTAAAAAATTGTCCGAGAGTGTTTCCCTATTTTATTCACCCATTTTAAACAGAATCACAGATAAATAAGAAGAAATAAGCGATTTTATTTTTTACGTAGAAGATATTTCACCCCCCCCCCCCCAAAAAAACCCCTAAAAAACAAAAACAAAACACAAAAAACACTGGGACTTTCTGTGGAATAATGGAGAAGTGAAAGTAAAAAAAAAAAAGTTCCGACAGAAAGAAGACAAGAGCCGGAAATTAATGGATCGAGAGAAGAAAGAAGGAAGCAATGAGATGGAAAAACGGAAAAGAATCGAAGCGTGAAAGGAAGAAAGAATGAGAGATAAAATACTAAAAGCGATAATGAAAAAAAAAATGGTGCAAGAGAAAAAAAAAATTAAAAAAAATGAAGACACCCTACAGACTATAAATAAGTGTGAGAGTAAAAAAATGGCACTAAAATGATTTTTTTATGAAGCGTGGAAAAAAAGGGGGGGGGGGAATGGAAGCCAAATCGCACACAGAAACAAAATTCTTTTTTGCGATTTATCACGTAAAATATTCCCGCACCGCATTCATTGGTGCAGAGCTAAAGATTAAGGGACAGTTCTTGGCGGGAGAGAGGAAAAAAAAACAAAAAAATGATTGATAGTATTAATAACAGAATAAAATGAATGGTTCCGTCTTTATTATGATGACACTTGGCTGATAATGCCCCATTCCCGTTTCTTTCAAAAACACCCTGTTTATTTTTAGAAGAAAAAAATATTAAGAAAGGTAAATGTTCAGAATAGTTAACATTAGATGATACGTAAACAAAAACAAACACGTTTTTATATCAAACGCATTAGAATGCAATTCTCTATCTTACCAGCTAAGTTTTACCGTTTATAACTTTTTATTCCCCACTTTTATTCTATAAAATCTACATTCTCGACAATTAACTTTCAGGTTGAAAAAATGTAAAGCGGTCGACTTGAAGGCCCCCTTTCCATTAGCTACTATACCTCTTTTCCCAATATTACTCCACTTACCCTTGATATTCACATTATTATGCTGAGTATTTAGCAAGGGGACATCAAGTCTTTCATATGACTCGACCTAGGATTGAACCCTCCTACCATTATTCAAAACAGGTCAGTACCAACATTGGTACTAATTGATAAAAGAAAAAAGTTAATAATAAAAAGAGATGCATTTTTCTTTAGTCTAGATTCAAAATTTAATTTGTCAACACATGCCTACATTTGTCTATCAAGTGTTAACTATTCTGTACTTTTACCAAAAACAGAAAGAAAAGAAAGAATTCATTTGTAATAGAACACTGTTTATTTAGTAAAAGCAAAACTGATATATGATTTTATTTTTTCTTTCTGAAAATTTATCGCATGAAAATCTTCAAGAAATACTCTTTAAAAAATATTTTAGTCATTATTTTATCAGTGAATCGGTGCCATTTTTAGAACAAGCGCGAGTCTCGATTATCCCACACTACCGACCACCGAGAGAGCTTAATTTTTTTACGAAGAGCAAAGCAATACTTCTCAATATATGTATTTTTCTTTCTCCCTCTCTCATATACATAATCACAATTAATATATAAAATTAAGTCGGTCTGATTTGTAGAGTTAGATCTAAATAGCGATGCATCTGACAAATCGATAGTCGATTCTGCCTCCGCCGTAATTTATGTACATTTCCCGTCTGTATTCGATGCATAAAAACAAAGAGATTCCAATCGAGTTCATAGATTACATATTCTATCCAGCCCGATAATTCTTTCGGTCGCATTCACCATTTTGTAAAAACAGAACATTCAAAATGGCGTCTAACACCGCTCGATACGTTTTGATTCAGATCGTATACTTTATTTCATTCATACTACATTTACAGAATTCAAATTCTAACATTTATTATATAGAAGATTACTTATTCACACTTTCTTGACTAATGCTTGCTACATCCAGTAAAAACATAGATATAAATAATGGCTGTTAACGTAATATTTTTTTAGCAATTTCATGATCACATACATTAAATTATGCTCATTCATTTGTGTACGAGCGTAATTCAAAAATATTTTATACATGGCAATGACAATGAATTACAATTCCTTCTGCAAATATACTCCTTAAATATTTCTCCTACTTTATGGCTCTCTTGTCAGACCACTGTTAGAGTATGGTGTCCAGGCTTCCGCTTCACATCTAGTATGTGAGATCCAACACATGGAGAGAGTTCAACGACTGGCTATTCGAATGGTGTAGGAACTACGAGATCTGCCCTGCGAAAGCCGACTAGAGAAGCTTAACTTTTTCTTCCTTGAGTATCGACATTTATGCGATGATTTCATTTTGGACTAGAATCTCGTCAATGGTCAGGATGATTTTCCTGAGGACCTACTAGTAACTTCTGCACCACAAAGAGGTCTGCGCGGGCATTACCAGAAACTGTTTCACCACCGATTTCTATAGAACCGAGGAGGGTCGCTTTCTCAATCAGGGTCCATGAATCTTTAAATTGACTCCCAGATGTCGTAAATGCGCCAACGATGCGGCAATTCGAGGCGAAATTGGACAAGCTCTGGATTACCGTATCTTCTCTTGTATAAATTCCTACCCCCATTACCCTATATGGAAACTGAAGCATGTTTGTTTTATTTTTTGCCCAAATTTATTGAATTGAATTGAATTTCCTGGTTTCGATCCGTTTATTTTCCGCTATGTTTCGTTCATCAACCTTCTTCCATTTTGCTACCTTCAACCACTGCGGAGGAAACCATTTGTTTTTATTTCGTTTTTCGTTACATTTTCCGATTACTAATTGTTATATTAAGTCTACCCAGCGATTCGTGTGTAAGTTTCGGTTTTCGTTAAGTTCCACGTTTCTCTGTTAAGATTACGTCTAGACGCGTTCTTTCACAATAAGTTATAGTTTGCTCCTATGGATTTATTTCTCTAAAGGGTTTAATTACAAAAAAAGCATTAATTATACGAGCAACTACTTTCTTACTAAAGTGCTACTCTTTAGCGTGTGGTTTTCATTTCTTCGTTGTTTCCCGACAATTTAAAAAATTAAGTCCAGAATCCATCGCAACAAAAACATTCTAGCTTGTACATTTATTTATTTATTTTCGTTTTCAACGATGATATTTCATTCACACATGTCCTTATTTTTCTTCCGTTTTCGCACGAATATTTATTAATCAGCAACTTGCTTCCTTACTCATCTGTTGTCGACAGCAATTGTTTTACTTTTGTGTTTCGTACAGTTTACCGATTCCTATTTTATGCATTACCTTTACATGACGATTTGTGTGTCAGTTTCGTTTTTCGTTTCCTTACACTTTCCTCTTTTAACAATACGTCTAGAAGAGAGCCAGCAATTGTTACTATCAAACGCCGCAAACTACGATGGTTCGGCCATGTATTACGACATCAAACTCTAGCGAACACCATACTACAAGGTTCGCTACATGGTTCTCGCAGACCTGGACGCCTGAGAAAGCAATGGGTGGACAACGTACTACAATAGACAGGGTTATCAGTAGAATAAGTGGTGCGAATTGCTAATGATCGTATGAGGTGGCGGAAGTCGTACGAATATCTGCCAGACTCCCCAACGACGCCCATTGTCGTTATGTGATATCATCATCATCATCATCATCATCTAGAAGCGAAAAGTTTATTCTTCTACAAGTAGTTATAGTTTCAATTTAACATTTTCGTTTACTTATTACTTTAATTACTATAATTAAATTCTTTTTTTTTTACATGAATTAGTTTTTTTGTTTTTTTAGACAAGTTTTACTATTTTGTGTAGTCCGTTTGGTTTCTTCGTTCCGTTTCCCCGATCATATTTTCAAATTACGTCGAGAACCGATGCCGATAATAACAATCGCTTTTGTGTATTTTTTTCGACTGGTAAATTCGACATTAACAACATGTATTTCTTTTTGTGTGTCTACGGAATCTTTTAATAATATTATATTAACATTTATTTGGGCACCAGCTGTCCAAGATAGCAAAATCGCAAAGAAAGAGTAAGTTTTTTTTGGCGCCGGCCAATAGCAAATATTGTTGTGAATTGGGTACAAAACCGTAATTCTTAAACCGGACCAATTGTACTTTAACCATCTGAATATTACTGGCAGTTTAAGAGAACGCGTTTAGCATGACACTCTATCTAACATCACTCAAACGAAAAAAAAAGAAGAAATAAATTAGACATTAAATAAATGGAACAAATAAAATATATAATAACTACAATTTTCGAAATTATTTTGCAGTGATAATTGAATTAAATAATTAAAACCTGTTTTCTCTAATTAATCGTGGAATTACGTCGGGCTCCGCGAGAAAACAACAGAATAGATAGTTTGGTTAAATTATTGATCGAGTAGGGGGTATCTTGTATTTTTTCTCATATCTATATTCAGTTGTCTACCCTGCTAATACAGATGCCGACAATAACAATCACACGTAATCATTTTTTGTGTAGCGAATTCAACATTGAAAACATGTATTGCCGTGTACGTGTGGAATCTGTTAATAACATTATTATTATTGCATTAATACTTAACTCACGCATCAATCTATTACATTTACTTATAGTTTTATCTAAACACTTTGGTTCAATTATTAACTTACTCACCGTACGATCATCATCGTTTTTGTTAGCACGTATTTGTTACCAATACAGATTCCCGGGCGACGGTGAGTAAGTACAGCAAGTATACACATACAACCACACGCACATATATTTATGAAATAAGATATTTACATGTTTGATTATGTCATACCAATGGTTTCGTGCCTCGGCACTTATTGATGAAATACCAACTTTGCCTTCAAACTGTTTCTTTTTCACTGTCCGGTGTTGAAAAAACCCCAAAAAACAAACTATGTGTGACTTCGTTAGAGCCTTCATTTGAAAACTCCCTGATCTTTGTATTTTATTTACCTCTTCATCAAAGTGTAGTATCTGTTCCGATTGATACTGCACCCCATAGACTGGTATTGTCTTGGCCTTCGGAGCTTGATTTTCGCCGGTCTATGGGTCTGTCCTGTGCAGTTCTAGGAGGTCCACCCTCCCAGGCTTTGCCTCCCTTCTTTGGGAAAGAGTAAGTTTATTGCTTACTGCCTGAGGCGATCCTACCGGGGAATGCCGACGGGGCTGCCCAGGCAATTTTTAATGGCCAGAGTGCTCACCTCTCAGGCGCTGGCTTTTCAAGCCCCACTCTCCCGACCCGACCTTGGGTCACATCTTACCTTGTGGGAGTAAGATAAAACTGGCCTTGTGCCTAACCTCATGAATAGGAGGTAAATATACCTCTTCTCCAGGAGGCTGGACACAAGGTCAGGTGTGGAAAACCTTGGAAGGGTGGACCTCTTGAGACCGAACAGAACAATACCTCAGCCAGAAAGCAACATAGTCACTGTCGAACTGATGTCGAGGACGTGTCCCGGACTGGTTTGGCCTTGGCCTTTTGGCTAAGATCAAAGTGTAGTATCTGTTCCGATGGATACTGCACCCCATAGACTGGTATTGTCTTGGCCTTCGGGGTTTGATTTACGCCGGTCTATGGGTCTATCCTGTGCAGTTCTAGGAAGTCCACCCTCCCAGGCTTCGCCTCCCCTCTTTGGGGATGAGTAAGTTTATTGCTTACTGCCTGAGGCGCCCCTACCGGGGAATGCCGACGGGGCTGCCCAGGCAATTTTTAAACCCCACTTTCCCGACCAGACCTTGGTCACATCTTACTTGTGGGAGTAAGATAAAAACTGGCCTTGTGCCTAACTCCTGGAGAGGAGTAAATCAATACTCAGCATGTGCCCTGGTCTCTGTATTAAAGACCGATATATATATATATATATATATATATATATATATATATATATATATATATATCTGTAAATTAGTGGATTTGTTTTCATTTGGGGGATATTTTGAAAGGTGTCTTTATAAAGAACCACTTTGAATCTGGAGGTAAAAACGTTTTCGGTTCGAAGGTAAAATATATAAAGGCGAACACTGTCTTCCCGCGGTCATTTACTAATTATAGATCAGTGTATCCTGAGGATTGTTTATCAAAAGTACGCTCCCTCCCCTGTCTTGGCGTTCATCGATTTTCAATCTAAACACTAGGCCCTGGCATTCAGACCATTTACTGATATGCTTTTTTGCTAAGCTGCCTATAAATAGATGGAAGGAAAATAAAGACTTAATATTACTCCAATAATCAATGTATATACTAGTGATGGGACGATTCGAATATTTTTTTCAATTCCGATACAATTACCGATTCCGATTAATCGTCCCAACATTAGTATATACTATTTAAAGTTATAGTGTGTTTGGAGATTTTGTCTGTTTGTACGCAAAAAAAGAAACATGTGATTGCTTGACAAAAAAAAAAAAAAAAGAATAAGGCAGTAGTTTTCGCGAAAGGAATCACCGAGTTCTAATCTCACTTAATTCTAAAATATTTTTTAAACTTGGATACGTATTTTATAAATATAAAGAAATTAACATAACAACATAAACAAAACATTACATAAATATATACTTTTTAAAACTAAGTGCCCTTTTTTGATAATCCGCAAAAAATAGAAATAATGTGTATTCGGGATTAGTTCATAGCGAATTATTTTCGCTTCAAAACATAATTTCTAATATTTTTGTCAAAATAAACAATACGTAAATACATTCATCGTAGTTACGTAAATACTAAGTAGCGTATCTTTTTTCATAAAATTTCACATATTTTTTTCGTACTAGCCATAACGCGGTAGAAGCTAGGTAAAGATTGAAATTGATACCTACCCAAATACTATACCAACACGGCTCAAGGAGTGGGTATAAACTCATGCGAAATATATATATATTTTTTCTTTTCATATACATATTTCTATGATCTGTGATTATGTTTCATTTAGTGCTTGATCCGGAGAAAACGTTGGCTATTCTTTAAAAACCAGCTTCATTTAATATAATATTCGGGAAATATATTTATTTATTTATTATTATTATTTTTCAAACGAGTCACCGCTTATCAAGGCCAACGAGCCACTCGAGGATAAGGGTTATTGAGTTTGATAGGTAGACGGTGAAACTACGAGGGGATTAGTAACGATGGTTGTAACTGGCAGATAAATTGAATATTTAAGATGACGGCTCAACAAGAATTTGTTTACATTAGACTTTAAAACGGCAATGTTATAGTCGGCCGGGAAGCAGCCCCGCGATATTGTGTTAAATGAATAAGAGGAGAGGGCGAGAAATGTCACGGACCAAAAACCACTCGAGGACCAGAGTTAAAGATGATCGCCACCAGGAGAAGACCGGAAACAATGTGTGGGATAGTCAGAAGATTACTTAAGGAGAATTAATTATGTAAGAGGTCGGCTCATCAAGTATTTGTTTACAATTCGTGGTATCTTGTTCCACGGATGGGATGTTCTAGGAAATAAACTTTGTTCATGGAAGTTTCGTTTGGTTTTTGGTAAAGATAGAGAGAAAGGAAAGTGTTTTGACATGGTTGTAGGTAGACGAGTTCTTGTTGTGAATGTGTTACAAGGGAGGGGTAGGGGTTGTAGCTCAGTCGATAAGAGCTGTTCTTGTCAGTGGCTGTTAAGACCAACCCCTATATATTATTAGTAAGTAACGAAAACCGTCGTACGAAAAAGAAAACGAACCCCTGTTACAACAGCAGCAGCGAAAAGAGTCCATTCATTAAAGTGACCCACACCGTCTGGTACAAGTGGAAGAAAGTTGGACAGTGTCCGAGTGAGGAAAAGAAAATTAGAAAGTTCTTTGGGCTGCCGAAAGTCAGCAGTTATCTTCAGGCGAACATAGTCGATGCTTGAGCTTTGAGTGGACGGGGACAGGAGAGAGAAAGAGGGCGCTTTTCTCGTTGCTTTCAGGATTCTCTCTGCTGATCGACCGTGATTCCCAAAGAGGCTGACGTAGTTCTTCAGTGGACAGATGAAATAAATGCGCCCTGCAAGCTGATTGGTCAGTGTGTAACAGGATTAGGGGAGCTTATATAGATGTGGTCACATATGGAAAACGCAATTCCAAATAAAAACTTGTTTATACTTACGTATAAGGCAATAATTAGTATACACAGAAAAAATAAGAAAAAAATTATCGAGTAGATTTTAAATAAAAAATGAAAAATCAATTTTATCGTATTTTGCCGACCGCTATTGATTTCTTACGTTTTAATATGACAGACTGATTTCCGTCTCCCTGATTTCCGTGTTTTTCGCTCTAATCAATGGCGGATCCATAATATTCGCCAAGACTGATTTTTATTTTTAATTAAAATTCTACTCAATAATTTTTGGTGTAGATACCTATTTTTGTCTGATACATAAGTATATCAAAGCGTATTCTGGTTAATGTATTTGGAACTGCGATTTTCACCTGTGGTACTGCGTTTTTTATATGTACCCTCATCTGTGGTGGATTAAAAATTGATGTGCGAGACGAGAAGGATGAAGATGGGAAAGTTACCAGCTGCTATAAGCTACCCTTTTTCTTTCTTTGTTCGTTTGGCTTACCCTTCTTTCTTTCCTTCTGTTTCCTTTTCACTTTCTTTCTTCTAGAAGAGTGAGTCACGAAAATCATTTGCTTTAAACAGAGTATACGCTGATTTTACTTTGAGATGCGACCTGAACAAACGCTAAAAGCAAATGGCATGAATTGCTACTCTTTTTCCTTCTCTAGTTCGTTGGGATACGCTTTCCTTTTCACTCACTAAAAAACAAGTTGGTTTGTGACAGGAACGTGTGAAGTGAAGATTTCCAACCTATCAAAAACGGTTCAAAGTCAAAAACAAATAAGTCGATGCCAAAGTAATAAGCCGATGCGAACTAAATAAACCCTATAAGAGACGGGAAATGGGGAGAGTTCTCAGAGTCCTTCTAGGCGACAGACTGCCGTGTCTCGACGATCAACTGCCCAGCTAAGAAACACAACGGGAGTGACGTCTCACTGAAATTCCTTTAAGCAAGACTTTTTAACACGGTAAACCCTCTCTCACACAACCACACTCTGAAAAGAACTTTATTCGGCCTATTCCTATCCAAGGACTTGAACCGTCAAAACAAACTTTGATCTTTCAAATAATATTTTACATCTCTGTAAACTTGTAAACATTTATGTTTTATTCCTTAACATGTTTCCTTGCTTTCAATAAAAAAAAAACTCCTCCGTTGTTGAAGTTAGCACTTGCTAGCTGGTGACCCATTTATACACTTTTGTATTCTTATTTATCTTTTCATCCTTCAGTGTTGGGCCGCATATATATTTGATTGCTCGCGTTGTTCTTTGCACTCTTCAAAGACGCCAGGGCGTCTAAATACCCTATCCGAAGCCAGGGGCAACGCCACATAAGCACACCAGATTGCTAAACGGGGACATTTATACGAGTAAGAAAATAAGTCATAAGACTGCTACACTACCATGAGCATAACGATACAGTAGAGGGTCAGGGTCGCTAGCAACATCTTTTCTGTATGAAAGAGACTGTTGGGACAAGAAGAGATCATTCCCACAAGATCGTGGAGTCGAGTTTGTACTCTGTCGGGAGTAGAATCTTGTTAATAGTTTTTGTTATATATATATATATATATATATATATATATATATATATATATATATATATATATATATATATATATATATATATATATATTATTGTATAGCCCCCTTTACAAAGGTTGGGCACTCTGAGTGAATTTAATAACAAGCAGTACTACTAGCTTCATTGCGAGCTCCAACACGATTTGTTGTTGTTAGATCACTCTTCGCCGCTTGCTGTGAATACTCGCCGACTTGGTATTTACAAAGTTAAATTCCTCCTAAATTCTGAGCTGATTTCTGGTGGCCAACCGATAACTCTCCTGACTTGCGAATCAGTGGTGATTTGTGGTCGGAGTTGGCGCCCGTCGACCGTCGGGAATAAGCTTCCTGCACTGAAGATTGCGTAAGCATGAAACATCGATGTCTGTAGGTAATAAATAATCAATATTATATATATATATATATATATATATATATATATATATATATATATATATATATATATACTACACGGACAACGTCGGGTAGCCTTGCTAGTTCGATATAATTTATCGCTCGTATTTATTTTTTGCTTCTTTTATTGAACAGGATCTATTTTATTTTTTTTACCTGGCCTGACTTTACTTATGTTTTTTGTATTGTTACCGTCGTTATAACAAGATATTTCAGAAATGTCATTATTTAACATGACAAAAGGTTACACACACGCATATGTACGTAAAATGAATAAATGAATAGACATGCAAGGACACATTTCTTTCAGGTAAGTAATTATTAGGCTTTAGAAAATACCGACACATTTACTGAGATAAAAAAAAACAATAACAACAGAACAAACAAAAAGAAACACGTGCACACACAATTTGTCGTAGACGTGTCTAACAACACTGAATCGAATAGAGACCCCATTGTAGTGCCTTCGCCCAGTCCCCATACCCGCACCAATATATTTATTTGTTATCAGTGTGATAATGATAAGGGGCTTTGATTCAATATATACCGACAACAATGAAATCACGCATAGGTTTTAAGAAAAAGAAACGAGAAAAAGAAAGAAAAAGTCTGACATCCCGACGTAAAAGGGAGGAAAAGGTATACGCACTCATAGAGCGCACGTGTGAATAATAAGTAATTATGTATATATTATAATGTAAGCTACACTGAAACGTTACTGCTTCATTCCCAAAGTAAGTCACCAGGCTAAATGCGTTGATGTACTATTTGCGATTGCTTTTATATCTAATTAGTGTTTACTCTAGCTAATTAACCAACCGGATTCGGTAGTTCTATTGCCCCCTCTCGGGCTATAGTTCTAATTAGCCAAACATCAAAGTTTTTGTATAACTTACTTGCCATAAATATTCCTTAGTATTACTACTAAGCTCTACTCACTGTTGAAGTATATATATATACATATATATATATATAATATATATATATATATATATATATATATATATATATATATATATATATATATATATATATATATATATGTCTAAAGAAGCTTTGAGTCATTTTAAACAAAAAAGAAAATACAATTCAAATTCCCAGAGAAACAAACTAAATCCAAGATATCGCAGACTTAGCACTTGCATAAGCCGATCCACCGTTGGAAAATTCATTAAAAAGAAGGGGATTCAAGTATCTAACAGTGAAACAAAAACAGGGGACCTCAACTTAAGCGTGAAATATTAAAACGGGGATTATCATCAGCTGTTTACCATGTAACTGCTTCGGAGATTTAAAAACAGGACAGTTATAATATTCATGGCTCTCCAATGGTACTGATCAAACGACCACTTCCCCAATAATCAAATGTAGAAATAATTCAGCTTTAATTTCACTAATAAAAAAAAAAAAAAAAAAAAAAAAAAAAAAAAAAAAAAAATAAATAATAATAATATAGTAATAATAATAATATATTACCCTTAAGACTATCGTGTGATATGGTAATTTGCATATTAAATAACATTAATTATAACAATAATAATAGTATCCAAACACTACACCCAAGAACCATTCTGCGACATGGTAGCTAGCAATAAAATTATATAGGAATAAAGGTTGCATTAAAAAAAAAGCTTACGTACCTTTGGTACCAGATAGGCAAGTATATATATATATATATATATATATATATATATATATGTATATATATATATATATATATATATATATATATATATGCGCAATATATTACCTTAAAACCATTGTATTTCCTATCGAAGTCGGATGCCGAGGTTTTATCGCCAACTCAACCTCCGTATTTTTACTAATCTTGGTCTTTCCCCATCGAACAAGAGGAAATGCATAAAGAAAATACAAGACAGTGCTCTATTTGCATTCACTGAGTTACGACAATCCAACAAAGTCCGGTAGTATTGTGAAATACTGCTGGGGCGCTCTAGGCTAATTGTAATGATACTTCGGGCCCGAAACCATGCCTGAACCCAAAGTCATCATCTGATGAAGGCTTTGTTGGAATAAATGCTGATATACAAGCAACAGTTATCGTATAAAAGTTGTTTTATGTATATACATGAAATCATAAAATTTGATATATATAAGTCAAAGTACACGTCAACGCCAGGTTTCTAAAACCTTTCTCTTCTACACGTCAGTTTAAATGAAAAAAAAATTCATGTTTTATTTTCTATATACTTTAAATCGCAATAAAATAATAATGATAATAAAATATAAACAAATGCATTATTCAGGTTTATGATGATGATCGATCTCGGCTAGGAAATAACTGTAACGCTATAGCAAAAAAACAAAACATTGTCTCGTGCGAGATTCGAACCTTGTATAAAATATTGGAACTGAAGGCGAACACTTATCCATACGGCCACAGATCAAACGAAAACGAGTTCGGTGTAGGGATACAAACTCTGTATAGATCTAAAATAGTTCGCTTGTTTAAAATAAATGAACAAAGAAAAGTTCTATTTTTAATTAAAAAAATACGATGATTTGACTAAAAATACAACAACCTTAACTTACTGATAGTGAAAAGTGTCGGCTTGGAAAGGAGAACGCTAAAAATGTCCGAACATTTATTTCTAATGTTTACGTACTTTTCATTTTAAATAATAAGTTTAAAAAAAGCTTCAAGAACATCTGACATCGATGATATCTGATCGAAGGTGCTGGTTACAAATCTGTGGTTAGTTTGGCTCTTAGATCAACCGTTTAATTGTGATGCCGCGACATACACAGAGGCAACTTTGCTTTATATATATATATATATATATATATATATATATATATATATATATATATATATATGGAGCTGAGAATAAGGGTTGGTCTGTCTAATTCACGGCATATCAACCCTTTTCTGTGTTATCTTATGTCGAAATAATACTATTTCTTACTCGCCATCTATAACACAAGTCATTACTAGTGATCGTTAAACTTCGAAAACCGATGGTTTCCCCTGGATTTCGAATGACAACGTCTCCCCAGATTTGCAGTACACCCTGCCCCCTGGATCACGTTCTCGCAACAGCCATTTGCCATTTATTTCTCGATTATAACAGGCGATGGATTACTCTGGAATTTGAGTGACAATAAACTTCCTCGAGATTCCAGTACTTTTCGTGTCTTTCCAATCGAGGTTTGGTTGGTGCTTTTCCTCCTAGGTCTTTCCATCCTCTTGGACCCTTCACGGCTAGTTTCTGTGGTACCACCAATGTTGGTTCAACTGCATTTTGGTGAGAAAGAGGGGGTGTAGTAGTAGTAGTAATAATAATAATAATAATAATTATAGTACTCACTAGCAGTTTTAACAAGTCGCAATAAGTGATTGCTAACTGACAATAACCAACGGTGTTCCCCTGGAGTCCGAGTGACAGCAAGTTTCCTCAGATTTCTGGAACTCTCCACCTCTTTCGATAACTTTTGCATTATCGTTATCGCAACAGCTGTTTATCATCATCATCATCATCATCATCATCATCATCATCATCATCATCATCATCATCATCATCATCATCATCATCATCATCATCATCATCATCATCAACAACAACAACATAAATCCATTGGACACGATAAGCTATAGACACGAGTTCCTATTTTACCCATAGCTGAGGAGAAATTGCAGGTGCATACATTTCCCTACGTCATTAGAAGATTCGAACTAGGTATATGTGATTCCATAGTCAGCGAAAGTATCCATTATGCCCTTATCCTTCGGCACACACACGCACACACACACACACACACGCACGCACGCACGCACGCACACGCACGCGCGCTGAGCATTACTTAAGTCGTGAACTCAAACAGCATGACAATGACTATTTTCTGTCCGTTCTTTGTCGGCATTTCTTTTTTTTTTAGATGAAACATTCCAATTTATTTTATTTATTGCCAGACTGGTGTCCTAATTTTGATGACATTAAATAAATAAATAAATAATTAAATAATTAAATAAATAATTAAATGAATAAATAAATAAATAAATGATGCCACATTTCATCATCATCACGTTTCGACGGTTGTGCTACTCTCAGGCCTTCTTCGCGTGTCTGTTGTACTCTGTAATTTTCTGGCTACTTAATCAAATTAAACAGAACTTTCCTCATCGTCCTTATTCGAGGGAACGCTTCGAGCTTGCTCTCGGCCTGCCAAGCCAGTAGGACCTTCGATGAAACTCTCTGATGTTCCGAATATATCCATAAAAGTTTCTTTTTTTTTTTTAATTTGGCATATGAAATAGATTTTTTTTTACAATAGGACGTCAGCAAGTTAAACGCTTGAATTATTAACTTTTTTAACGTGTGTAAAATTTAACTTAAAAATGTTAATTAAGTTAGTAACCATATTTTGTCAAATTTTGAATTATGTATTTATTGAAAAAATAGTTTTGAAGATTTTACAGATTCACAATAAATAAATAAAAATTCCTCGGTTTTGAGATTGAGTTATGTTTGAAAGAAAAAATAACACATTGACAAGACTTTTGCTCTCCCTTTCTCTCTTTAAGTTATTCGAAGGCAAAAACATAGTCCCTATAAATGTGTTACCAATAACTTCAAGGAATTGCGGTCGCATGCATTTCTGAACGGTAAGCACTCGTTAATGAATACAGTGTAGCCGACAGTATTTGAACTCTGATCCGCAACGTCGGTATCTATAGATAGACTGTGTTAGAGTTAGCTTGGGTCATAATTTGGATAAGTACTTTAATGTCTACATACATAACGTACCCTGTACGAGTCTCATTTTTGAAGTTGTACTCTTTGCTTATTTCTATCCCCGCGGACTAAATAATCGGTTGTTTAGTTATAGTATCCGCGCAAACAATAGCAACAAAGAGCAGCTTTATACATAACATACTGTATATCTACATACATAAATAAATAATAAAAAACTACATTGACACCGGTTGTGATTCTCGAGTGGCTTTTGGGCCTCGATGAACGGTGACTCGTTAGTACATTTAAAACTACTGCTACATTCATAAATAGATTTCTAATTGACGAACTAACCACCGTGAGACACATTCAAATAAATCAATGGAGTTATATCGTGCGTTGTGCTACTTTTAATGCCAGATATTGTAGTTGTGATTGGCAAGCGTGTGGCAAATAATAGTTCGTGTGTGCGAACGCATTCCGAAAAGGCATCCTTTTAACGATTTGAAGAAAAGAAAAAAAAGAAAAAGTTGTTAAATGTTCGACAGAGGAAGATAAAAATGATCAATGCGCTGATTACAAAATTTTATTTTAATAATTTTAATTTTCACTTTAGGGTAGTTTTGATAATCACGTAGTTTCCCGATCCATGGAATTAGCTCAAGCATGTTCTTTTTCTTTTTAAAGATTATGACATGCTGAACGTATTGGCGTTAAAATCAATTTGGTACATTCGTCGTTTCCCAGCCAAAATAGCGGACAATAAATCGTCTGAATTTTTTCCGACCTCACAAATGAGTAAGTAAACCCGAATAAATTGTTTTGGGAATAATTTCAAATTTATCTTAAATTATTTTAAAGAAAATACAGTTGGAAAATTAGTTCCAAACAATTTATTTGGGTTTACTTACTCACTTGTGAGGTCGGAAAAAATTCAGAAAATGCAGTCGATTCATTGTCCGTCATTTTGGCTGGGAAACGACGAATTTACCATCAATTTAGTATAACGTATAAAATAGGAAAACTTTTTAGATTAACCGACATAAGTTCTTCCTAATTAAATGCAAGATGGACGTTTCCTAAGTTAGTTAATCTAAAATGGAACGGAGACTGGTTAAGACGAAGCGAAAAGAATTAAAGTCTTTTAGTGAGTTATATAAAAAAAAATTATCTAAAATAATTAAAATATTTATAAAAATATTTGTTTCACAACATAATTCTTTTGTTTTCCTTCTATTTGCTTCGTCTTAACCATTCTCCGTTCCAACTTAATACTAAATTAATGTAATACTAAATTGATTTTAACGTCAATACGTTCAGCATGTCATAATCTAAAAAGAAAAATACAATTTTTTAGCTGTTGCATATCGTTTTTTCCGATGATAAAATTTCACGGGTCGTGAAACTACGTGATTACTGCATTTTAGAGTTTTCTTAGATACGTCTGTGCATCTCCGCGTGAAGCATTGTCTGTTCGTCAGACGGTCACATTTATTGAAATGGCATTTTTCTTCGTAGAGAATTTTTTAAAAGTCGTTTAAAAAAAAAAGCATTTAATCAAAATCTGTCCCTTTTTGCGCATATTTTTTTAAGCACAAATGACAAAGTGGTGGAAACAATAGAGACGCTTTTTTTGCGCATTAATTTTGTTTTTTTCGATTTCAATTGTGACCGGCAATCTGAAGACTAGGGAAATATTGTTTACTAAAAAAACCCTAAAGAACATAAAATATATATAATTGGATTACCTGTTTTTTTTTTATCAGATATGACCAATGGTTTCACGCTATGAGCGATCGTCAGACGACCTAGTAGTTGTGACTCAGAAGATTCCAAAAAAATTCCTTCTCTGACTCCCTAGAGTTCTCCAAATATTCCGACTCACTAGTGTTCCCCAAATATTCCGACTCCCTAGCGTTCCCTAAATATTACGACTATTAGAATTCCCCAAATATTCAGACTCCGGCTCCTAGAATTCCTCCCAAATTCCGACTCCGAGTCCTAGAATTACACAAGATTCCTACTCCGACTCCTTCTTTTAACGTCTTCTAATATTAAGTAATAGTTGGAGTCGGATTAAAAAAAATTGCCCCCCCCCCTCCGACTCTGACTCCCTGATAGATACTGGAAACTAACTTGTCATGTTTTTATGAATCGTCACTAACTTTATGAAACCAAAGCTAGGATGCACTGATGGTTTAGATTTTCCAAATACGCGCGAGTGTATGTGTGTTTACTCTATCTTGAACATTTGAACGTTTAAGATGAAAGAACACAGTTGTTTCAACAATAAACAAACAACAACCAAAACAAAAGACCTCGAATTTGAAACAAAACAAACTTCATTATTAGACAGAAACTAATCAGTCTTCAGGCTACGATCAAAGTGTAGTGTTCTCAGTCAGGAGGAGAAGTAGAAATCTTTCTAGATTGAGGTAACTTTTTATGTAATTTCTTTCGACCCAGAGTGTTTTTGGAGGCAGTGTGGGGTAGTTAGACCCCCCCCCCCCCTCACGTTAAAAAACAGACGCTGTGTCTAACTTCGGCTTTGTGAGGAGTCCCTACCTCCCCACAAGGGCATAGTTAGACATAAGGTCGGTTTTTAATGTGAGGGTAAATCCAGCTCTCTAAAAAGGGGCACTCTGAATTAAGACAAAACTTACAATTGTCTCTTTCTAGAAGGATCTCTTCGCCGACCGAAAACAGAACACTTTGATCCCCGCCAGAAGGATAGGGAGACACACAGGCATCCCGACATTGTTCAAGAATACATGATGAGTTCTGTGTATACTCCCAGCCCTGAACCCTATATTACGATTTATATTCTTATGTTTTAATTTTCATAATTTTCAATTTTAAAGTTAAAACTAAAATAAAGCAGAATAATATTTTACCTGAGAAAGTTCTATTTGATCTTGGTACAGGACTTCGTTTTTAATTGCATCACTGGACAGACAAGCAAAAACACTACACATATTAGATAGATTCTTTATTTTTGGTATTATTAACTGCGTTCATTTTAAACACTTCATTTCACATTGCAATTCTCCTGACGATGGTATTTTAATCACCTCTATCTCTAGGAGGTTCGACACAAGGTAAGGTTCGATTTGAAAATCCAGCGCACTAGGATAAACACATTCTGGCCTACAAAAGAAATGCATGAGCAGCCCCGTCGCCATTCCCCGGTGGGGGCGCCTCAGGCGATTGGCAATAAAATAACCCCTTCTCAGAGAGAATGGTAAAACCTGGAAAGGTGGACATCCTAGGACTGAACAGAACCATACCTCAATCCGACAGCAACAAAGTCACTGTCGGACTGATTGCCGAGGACGTATTCCCGGCTGGCACGAACACCCACTGCAGCTGTGATTGAACCGAGACTGTCTATATAAAGCTAAGTATGTGTATATATTTCTATGCACAGGATTAATTAACCGATCATTATGAATTTTGCAGTATTTTAAAGGGTTTTTAGGGAGTATAGCTCCCATTTGAAAATTCAAATATTTCAGATTTGCATTAGATTTGATGCATAGTCATTAGACCCCAATTAAGCAAGACTTCCTGAATTTTTATTTCTTCTTCAGACCCCTTAACCCTTTCATTTTAGACTAAAAAAACAATGAAAATCATGTAATGAATTTTGATGAGCACTGGAATGAGGATTCTAGATGTAAGGTTACATAGTCGCAATATATCTTGATTTTAATCTTTAAGGGGACATAAAAGTGGTGCAAAACCGTTCTGTACGGGAAAATTGATTTTACTCGTCTTGGAACGGATATTCTTTAGTTTGATATAAATTAAATATTTTCGGACAAGGTATCAATACGTAAAACCATTGTGTAAAGAAAGGTTTTTTTTTCAGTTTTGATGTAAAAAAAAAAAAAAAGAATCTGAACGCCTAAAACGTTTTCTTTCTCCTTTCTCGCTAAAGTCGTGTGCACACACACACACACACACACACACGTGCGTGTGTGTGTTTTCTGTGTGCGCGTGTTTGCGACCGAGTGAAACTCGCGTTCGCATCGATTATTATTGTGTATTTATTATGATTTGGAAGGAATGGTAAAGGAAACCTCTGTTTTGTTTTTTCGTTTCTTATCGGAATTTTCCGGCTTCCTCCGACGGGGGGGGGGGGGGAATAAATAAAATAAAAATGGCACAGCCATTGAGAAATCATGTACGATTTTTACACGTTGGGAAATGAAAATATGATTGCACGTGACAATTTGCTTTTTGGTTAGAAGAAAAGTGTAGTATTTGTTATGATGCTACATTTCATCTTGTCTGTCCTCGATCAGTGACGGAGAAATCCTAGATCGAAGCAATTTTTATTTTTGTCCCAATCCAGAGTAACCATTTTTTTTTTTTTTTTTTTGCGGAGTTAGATTTTTCCCACGTTAAAAACAGCCTTGTGTCTAACTCTGCCCTCGTAGAGAGGCAAGTAAATAGGGAGCCTTTTTATCATTTCAAAATGTTTCTTATCTTTTCCGGCTTCTCTCTTTTTAACTATGTTCACAACATAAAGAACATTTGCACAGACGTTGAAACTAGTATCGATATATAGATAGATTTCTGTTAAATATTTTGTTCGATAATTCCAAAAAATACTCTCTTAATTTCTGTTTTTTTTTATTATCATTATTTCCGAATTCATCTAAATTCATTTTAACATGTTCTAAGCGATTACTGTTTTTAATCCGGTTAGTTCTTCCAAAAATATAGGTTCAAGGATTCAGTTTTTGAAATTTGTTTCTGAATAAGAATTGTGACGACATAAACCACTGATCGTATCCAAGATCTTGCAGCATGTTCAAAGAAATCCTCTACCCTATAATAAAGACCGACGTCTATTTATTTGTAATTATATATATATATATATATATATATATATATATATAACATTAAATACGAATTTAAAGATAAATGATGTATCCTTAAATGATAATCTATCGTGACAATAGAAAGATCAATATAGTGAATAGAGCAATAAAATCAGGTGAATGATGAAAATGAAATGTTGTACAAATGCAATATTTATTAAAACATCAGAGGTTCAAACAGTATTTTGTTGCCGGTGATTGTCCTAACTTTAGGATCCTTTTAGTCAAACATGTTTTGTGTATATATATATATATATATATATATATATATATATATATATATATATATATATATATATATATATATATATATAATGTATTAATTTTTAAAGTTTGATGTTGCCGGTAATATTTACATTACCGATTTTTATCCTCTGATGAAAAGAATTTTTCTTTGAAAATCCATGGATTAGGGATAATGAGACTCCTTGCTTTCGAACCTCTGATATTTTAATAAATATTATATTTGTACAACTTTTTATTTTCATCATACATCTTTTGAATATATATATATATATATATATATATATATATATATATATATATATATATATATATATATATATAATCTGTCCCGTAACACAAAAGTTAGCAAGTAAAAAAAACTGCCGGACTAAACCATTTCAAACGTATAGTGGAAATAAGAAAGAAAATAGCAAGTCCCACAACCTCGTCGTCTGAAATTAATTTAGAAAAGAAATCCTCACTCCATTTCCATAATGAGACGTTTTCTTTCCATTTTTTCCCTTTCTTTATATACCGATTGATGCGTTTTTCTTTCCTATTTCAAACTCCGGTTTGAGGCGTATCCTTTCTTTCTTTTAAACTTTGCCGATTGAGACGTTATCTAAATGAATAAATGCGAAAGTTGGGCTCATTTCTTGCACTAACCGCGAGGTCAAAAATATTAACGCCCTAAGTTTTATATACGGCTGATGTATATATGATCTCAGTTAACTAATTTGCATATTGCTGTGCAAACAGATACTTTATTAATTAACTATATTTTATTGTTTTTTTTTTTAATCCGACGATTGTTTTGATTTTAAACAAGTAGTTCTGTTTAGGAATATTGTTTGATTTATTTTCTTTACGGACATATTTAAACGGTAAATAAATTTGTATCGAAATTACCAAAATATTAATCTATATCTGTCTATATGAATAAATGCGAAAGTTGTGTTTTCCTCTTTGCAACAATGAAAAGCTTATAATGTAAAAGTTTTTTTTTGCACTTATTTTAAATAGAGAACTTTGCGAAGCGATAGGGAGCTGGCGAAGCCATCTAGTTTTATATAAATATGACTATTAGTGCAAACACTAGCGAAGCATAATGTTTTTCGTCATTTTTGGCGAAGCGTTTAATAATAATAATAATAATTAAAATAATAATACAAAATGTCCGAGCCAGTCGTTGAACAGCTGTGATTTGAACGTCCCATTTTGTTTTTTTTAAACCGATATCGAAATAAATATTAGAGTCGTGTTATTTATTCAGTTTTTACATTTGTATTATTTTCATTCGAACCACATTTTAACGTTACTTGACACTTTCTTGGAGCTCCGGTTCTGGGGAAATCTTGCTATACGTGGATCAACGAGTGTTACCCGACGTTGCCCAGGTGGAAACATATTGCAAAGTGGAGGGGCTTAGAGAAAACTAATTTAAAATATATACAGTCGTGTTTACAAATTTAAAAAAATATTTTTTAGTTTTCCATTATTTTATTTTTGGTTGAAATAAATGCTTAGGCAATAGTAAATAATAATAAAACAATCCAATATGTATTTTATCAAAGTTACGTATTGGTGAGAAACACACACACCCTTACGATGTATTGTCGGATCGTTTTATCAATACATAGATTTAAAACCAGCGTTGTTGACTATTTACTCGCTACCCACTGGAGAAAGGTAAGACATGAAGTAAGTTTAACGTTGAGGGGGGATGGGTTCAACTCCCCCTCCCCGAGGGGAGCATTCTAGACGGGTGCAAAATAGCCGAGAACAGACCCACCGACATTCTCCGTTAGGGATGCTTCAAGCAACCAGCAATGAACTAATCCCCCGTCCCGAATGAGGAGGCAATGCCTGGGAAGATGAACTCCTAATTCCGAACTGAACCATACCGTATTCCGACAAAGTGAGTCTTTAGATTTTCAAAATGTACCCTCGGCTGGATATGAAGTGGGCTGGAGATTTAAATCCG